>CM040433.1:97238311-97838311 GCA_022702705.1 Papilionanthe hookeriana x Papilionanthe teres
ATGAGAAGATGTCTTCCATCAAGAAGACCAATTTTCCAGTCACCATTAAAATTAAGTGACTCAAAGTAGTTTCTGACTAATTCCATCTTAGGGTGTCCCAAAGAAAATTTGCCAATTAGAGTTAATTTAACCTCAGCATTTAATTCTTCCAACTCTTGCTCAGTGAAGCCCTCCTTTTCTCCAATTGGTTTGAGGAAAGGACAAGATCCCTTTCCAGCAGCATCATGCCTCCCTTTCTCTCTCTTTTTCTTCCTCCTCTGAAGAATCATCTTAGACGAGCTTTGCTCTGACCAATCCTTCCTTCCGGCAAGCCTCTCTTAGGTACTCTCTACTCCTTTTGCCTCTTCAAGCACGCCCCGATAAAAAAATGGAAAATTTACATGCATACCATTCACTTCCATGTATTTGCACGAGAGAGAGAGAGAGGGAAATTTACATAAATACCACTAAATTCTTTTACATTACAGCAAAAACAAAAATAAAAAAAAATCTACACACATGCCACTCAATTCCTACGGTATTAAAAAATAATAATAATAAAAAAAGTTAAAATAGAGTAATATATGTATGTGTGTGTGTGTGTGTGTATGTATATATATAACAAAAAAAATTAACATGCGCACCACCTAATTTCCACAGCGAATATATATATATATATATATATATATATTAGCAAAAGAAGAAATCTTTATTAAGCTCTAGCTGAAACCTTACATCTAACATGAGGTATATTTATCAAATCCCCATGTAAAAGAGAACTAAAACTATTAAAAGAAGAACAAACAAAATCAAGAGGAAAAGAACTACAAAAGATTTCTTTAGAAAGAGATGCTCTTGAAGCTAGCCAATTTGCAGGTTTATTCCCATCTCTGAAGATATGACTCCAAATTATATTTAAGGAAGTAGCAAGATTGAATATATTGTTAATCCAAATATGTAAGTTCCATGGAACAGCTATTTGATGCATTAAGATCTGTAGTAATTACAAGGAATCCATTTCTATGTGAATGAAGGAATAGTTTAGTTTAATTGCAATTTTTAGCCCCCACAGCACAGCCAATGATTCAGCTTCAAGGACAGAGTTGGCAACAACTGGAGCTGAATAACACCATAAACATTGCCCTTTATAATTTTTACAAAGTCCACCAATTCCAGCATCAGGAAATTTAAAAACCCCATCGGTATTAATTTTGACCCATGAAGAACTTGGTTTCCTCCAAATAATCAATTGAACTTTGTTAAAAGTAGCAGCAGGTTTGTTGGAGTTGATCTTGTATGTACTAAGCTTATCAACATAAGTTAAGCAGTTTTTCACAATGGACTGAGAGGAGAAGATATTCCCATTAAAAATAACATCATTTCTTGCCAACCATAGGAACCAGAAAATAACTAAAGGAATATAGAATGATGTTGAACCTTTCCAATCAAGCCAACAGGAATCAATGTTAATCCAACGACATAATTTAGAAAGAAGTCCAATATGGTTTAAAATAGAAACCCAGATGTCTTGCACAGCACGGCAATTGAAGAAAAGGTGATTAATAGATTCCTCATTGGAGAAGCAAAATTGGCAAATAGATGGACCACGAATACCTTTGAGTTTTAGTATATCATCAGTGGGCAAGAATTTTCTGAATAAACTCCCACAAAAGAAGGACATAGAAGGGAATAAAAATCTGTTCCAAATCTGCTCTTCCCAACTATTTTTGGACCAATTAAAACATGTGTGATAAATAAATTCGGAGAGACTCTGAGCACTAAAATTTTTAGTAATAATTTTGTCTTTTTTAGAAGGCTGAATTGGGATGGATAGAATTTTAACTTGAGTCTCCAAGTCAACAAAAATTTTTAATTTAGAAATGTCTCACTATTATTGGTCCAACAATCAGAAATTTTTTGAATATTAGAAGAATTGACAAATTGCTCTTGAAGGGAATCATTAAAAAGCCAAGTATCTAGCCAAAAATCAATTTCTCCCTTACCAACTTCCCAAACAAAAAGTTTTTCAGCTTGGGACTTAATTTTCAATAGCTCTTTCCAAGTCTTTGTATCCCCCAGCTTAGGTTGAACTTGTACAGGATGTTGGTTGTAACAGTATTTGTCATGCATGAAATTAGCTTAAAGAGAGTTCTTTGATCTTAATTTAATCCATTATTTACAGTAAAAAGAAAATGAAAGAAGTTGAAAGCTTTTAAAGCCCAAACCTCCACTTGCAAAAGGCTTACATAATTTATCCCAATTGGACCAGTGCAATTGCTTATGTTGAACTTCCCATAAAAATTTATTGAAATTAATAGACAACATTCTCTGAGTGCTTTTCTTCATTCTCACCATTTGAAGTGTATAAAGAGGAAATGTTGTCAGAATGCTTTTTAAAAGAGTAATCCTTGCACCATTAGATAGAAATGTATTAGTCCAACATTGGATTTGAGAGGAGATCTTAGCAACCACATCATCATAGTGAGGCAGTTTTCTCCTGCCTTTAATTAAAGGAAACCCCAAGTAAAGAAGAGGATAAGTAGCTTCCTTAAAACCAGTGATTTCAATAATCCATTTCCTCGTCTGAGAAGTAATTTTAGAGCTTGCAAGAAATTGACATTTAGCTTTATTAAAGGACATCCCAGAAACATCCTTAAAGTTTCCCAATATCTTCATCATACATCTTATAGAACAATTGCTGTCATTAGAGAATATGATTACATCATCTGCATATGCAAGATGACTAACCAAAATAATAGACTTATGCTGGAATTGGGTGGAAGAATGATCAAGTTAAGTCTGATTAATCAATTTTGAAAAGTAATCAAATGCCAAGATGAAGATATATGGAGACAAGGGATCTCCTTGTTTAATACCTCTGTCAGTCTTGAAGAATCCATGACTTCCACCATTAAGTAAAACACTGTAATAATTATTCTCTAGCCATCTTAATATCAGATTACAGAACTCAAGATTGAAACCTCTTACTGAAAGCACATTGATAATGAAAGACCAACTGATGGAATCAAAAGCTTTAGATAGATCCAATTTGATTATAAGATTAGAGCCTCTACAAGGTTTATCTATATCAGCTATCAACTCTTGAACTAACAAGACATTATCACTAATGCATCTACCTTTAATAAATGCAGATTGATTATCTAAAATTAAACTTTCCAACAGAGGCTGTAATCTTGCAACAATAACTTTGCTAATAATTTTAGAAAAAGTGGAAGTTAAGCTTATTGGCCTGAAATCATGCCAAGAAGTTTTAATTCGATCTTTAGGTATCAATGCAATTGAAGAAGAAACAAAGTACTTTGGGAGATCAAAACCTTGAAAAAAACAGTTAACGGCTGCAACTACATCCACTTTGATAATATTCCAAAAGGATTTATAAAAATGTGATGTGTATCCATCTGGGCCAGCTACTTTATTACCATCCATAGAATTAATAGCTGCATAGATTTCTGTTTCATCATAAACCACAGTTAACTTATACCCATCTTCAGTATTAATAACAGAATTCATAAGCTTTGAATCAAACAAGGAAGAATTAGTATGCTTGAAAGCAAACAATTGTTGAAAATGAGACACCACATCTTCTGCAATATCCTTAGGATTAGACAGCCATTTATTATTAGTTGATTTGATTTTCAAAATAGCATTTAGTGATCTCCTATACTTGATGATAGCATGAAAGAATTTTGAATTTCGATCACCAAGAAGAAACCAATTACCAACTGCTTTTTGTTTGAGAAACAATTCTTCTTGCATTAAGGCATAGTGTAACTTATCATTAGCTTTCAAAAGAGATTGTTCATATTCCCATCCTTCCTCAACAGCCACTTCCAATTCTGCTATTACACGTTCTGCATTAATAATATTATATTTGATATTCCCAAATTAATTCCAATTCCAATGAGTTAAAGCTTTAGCCAGTCTTTTTTGTAACTGTCATAATTTCAAAAGAGGACTTACATAAGAAGAACTAACTTGAGCATTCCAAGTAGTCTCAATAATGTTGTAGCAATTAGGATGTGTAGACCACACATTTAGAAATCTAAAACTACCTTTGTTAGACTCAGGTAAGACAGAAAACTTAATCAGCAAAGGAGAGTGATCAGATCCCAATCTAGCCAAATGATGAACTTTAGAAATAAAAAACAATTCAAGCCATAATTTATTAGCTAGAATTCTATCAAGTCTTTCAAGAATAGAACCTCTTTTCCATGAAAAAGGGGATCCCTCAAACCCAAGATCAAATAATGTTGCAGATTGAATATTATCAGAAAAATTTAACATAGCTTGAAGATTATGAGTTCTTCCACCCTTCTTTTCATTAGGTTGAGCAATGCAAATGAAATCACCTCCAACAATCCATCCTTCATTTATGTTTTGACTATAAGGAATAAATGAGACCATAATTCAACTCTTCCAGCAGAAGAGGAGGAAGCATAAATAAAAGATGCATAACCTTTAAACTGGTCCAATTCAAAATGAACATGCAGAAATTGACAATGATCTTGAATAACATCAATTTTCAATTCCTTCCAATACAGCATCCATATTTTATTAGAACAGTTGGTTATAAAGTTATAACCAACAAAATACTTTGTAAATCTGTCAAAATTGGTCTTAAACAAAGGTTCTAAAAGAACAATTACCCATAACTTATGTACCCTGTTAAAGTTTAATAACCTATTAAGGGAGCCAGGGTTGGCCACTCCCCTAATATTCCAACAAAGGAATCCAATCATGACTAATAGATCTACCTCCTCTAGTAAGTCTAGAGAAGGAAGAATCAGAAAGTTTGGAATGAATAATGTTATCTTCAGATAAATTCCTTAATTTTAAGGATTTCTTTTTTTTTTCTAGCATTTTGGACTACCCAGTTTTCATTTAACTCTTTATTAGCTGCAGCTAAAGCATAAACATTAAGATCAGTATCTCCCTGAGGTATAGCCTGTACAATAGGATATTGCACAGCCTTAGGCAGCACTTCCATAGATTGATAAGATTAAAAGAACAGTGAAGCATCATTTATAGTATCATGTATTTCAGTAGCTTCAGCAGACTCTCCAAGATTAATTTTATCCTGTTCTACCAGAACAGTAGAAGGAACTTCAGTCATTATAACATCTTGAGCTTTGAAAAGATCAGTAACAGTCTCAATATTATCAGGATCAGTAGTAGCTACAAGAGGAGCAACTTCAGTAGGAATTTCATCAGCAATAGATATAATAATTGTAGGTTTAGCAACCAATTGAGAATCTGAAACCTGAATATTTGAATTAGGGGCCCTAGAAACTTTCAAAGGTAAAGAACTAGTGTTAGCAGCAATTTTATAATTCTTGGCAGAAGATGGTTTAAGTTCAGGATGAAGCCTAAAACAAGACTCCCTAAAATGGCCAAACATTTTGCAATTATGACAGTAAACTAGTTTTTTCTCCATTATAATAGGCTGCCAATATCCATTATGAGGAGAGCCTAGCCAAATTTCATCCACATCAGGCAAAGTAATGTCTCTTTCAATTAAAATCCTAGCTAAGGAAGGCCTAGTTAACTGGAAAGTGGACATATCCAACTTAAGAGGTTTCCCCAAAGCTGTACCAACAGCATATATAACCTGATGGTTAAAAAACTGAAGTTTTAAATTTGGAAGCCTGTACCAAATGGGAATTATAGGAGCCTCTTGAGTAGGGTCAAAATCAAGTGACCACTTCAAGTTCTTCATATATTTTCCTTCAATTAGAATGAATTTCTTAGAGAAACGTATTGGCATAGTCTTCCTCCTTAGATAGTTGAATCATGATATGCCTTCCATCAAATAAACCAACCTTCCAATTACCAACCAGTTTAAGATCTTCAAAACATTTCCTTGTAGTCTCCATCTTTGGATGCCCGAATTGAAACTTTCCAATTACTGTGAATGTATGGACTTTAGCAAGAGTAGAAATTTCAGATTCAGAAAAAATTAAAGCAGGCCTCCCACCTTTCTTTTCCATCTTCTTGATAAAATGGCAATCACCCTTACCAGCAGCCGAATCATGATAAATTTGGGGAAAAACAAATTTGTCAGATTGATCATTTATGTCTATATCAACAAACGATTTGTCATAAATTGAAGAAGAAGGAAGAATAGGATTAGCTAGAATTCAAGATCTCAGCCAAAAGAAAGATCCAGAATTCAAAATACTTTGAACCCGAGAAATCAATAATTCAAAACAAAAACCAATGGAAGAGAAGAAAAGACAAGAATTAAAAGAATTAGTCTCTAATCTTAACAAATCACCAAGAGAATTCCTTTAACCTTCAAGAACAAAGCAGAATTCAAAAATCGCACCAAGAAACCTCCACAAAATCCATAGCCTCCTTCTATCCTTCCATATATATATATATATATATATATTCATGCTACTAAACAATAATAACAGAGATTATAATATATACGAGTCTATATACATAAATAACAAAATAATAAAAATAATAATAATTTACATATATAATAAATAAAAAGAATGATAATATATATTCATGATGCCAAATTGTTTGATTTGGATTTCGATGGATCTCCTTTTACATGGAAAAGAGGATCTATTTGGGAAAGATTGGATAGATTCCTGGTGAACCAGCAGTGGTTAGATTTGTTTTCCATTTCTAAGGTCATTCATCTTTCTAGAATTAATTCTGATCATAATCCTTTATTGCTGAAGTTTTCTTGTACTCATAAGCCTAAATCTCATTTCTTTAAATATCTTAATGTCTGGTCTTCTCACCCTTCCTTTCAATCTCTTATTGAGAAAAATTGGAATTTATCTGATGACTTTAGGGGTAAACCAATGATTAAACTATGGTTTTTACAAAAGAAGATGACTAAGATTCTGAAAGATTAGAATTTTCAAATCTTTGGAGATGTACATATTAAAGTTAAGCAAGCTGAATCTCTGGTGAACCAAATGGAGATGTATTTGGATGCTGGTATAATTACTGATGATATAATTATTGATGCTTATAACAACCTTAATTCTGTCATTGCTCAAGAAGAAGAATTTCTGAAACAAAAAGCTGCTAACAATTGGTTTATTCATGGGGACAGAAATTCTAAATTTTTTCATTCTATTATTAAATATAGAAGATCTTTAAATGTCATTGATAAGATTCAAGATTCTGATGGGAATTGGATAACTAATTATAAGGAGATTGCTAAAAGTGCAGTGGCTCATTTTCAAAAGTTATTTTCTGCTCATAATAGTAATTTTGATCATTCACTGAACATTGCTGAATTATTTGAAGCTAATGATATAATCTGTGGCAGTAACAGGGGTTTCTCATACATTCCTAATGATAAGGAGATTTATGAGGCTTTGGCATCTATTGAAAATGTTACAACTTCTGGATCAGATGGATTTACATCAGATTTCTATCTTAAGAGTTGGAAGACTGTTAATAAAGTTGTGATTGAAGCTGTTAAAAGCTTCTTTGCTAGTGATCCCATCCCTAAATATTTTACTTCAAATACTATTGTTTTGATTCCTAAAGACAAAAAAGGAATGTATGGCAAGACTATAGACCTATTAGTCTTTCTAATACTTTTACTAAAATTATTAGTAAGATAATAGTCTTCAGGTTGCAACCTGCTTTGGATTCCTTAATTGCTCAGAACCAATCTGCTTTTGTGAAAGGAAGAAGTATTAATGATAATGTTCGCTTGCCCAAGAGATGTTAACTGATATTGATAAGTCTTGTAGAGGAAGTAATGTAATTTTTAAACTTGATTTAGCCAAAGCTTATGATACTATTAGCTGGGAATTTATATTGAAAATGCTAGCTGCAAGGGGATTCTCTCAGGATTTCTGTAGCTTAATTCAAAGATGGATGAGTAATAATTTCTATGGCATTTTTATCAATGGTGAGTCTCATGGCTTTTTCCAATCTGGTAGAGGCCTTAAACAAGGAGATTCCCTTTCACCTACTTTATTCATATTGGCTTTTGACACATTATCCAGATTGCTTAATAATTTGCATCAGGATCATCCTTATCTCAGATTTCAGCACAGATCTGATTGTGTAATAAGCTATTTAGCCTATGCAGATGATATAATGGTTTTCTCTAATGGTAGTAAAAATGCTATCAAACAGTTTATGAAGGTTCTACAGCAATTTGAATGCATTTCTGGAATGAATTTCAATAAATCCAAATGTTACTTTCTCCCTAGCAGTAAAATGACAGCTGTTATGAAAAATTGGATTATTGATTACATAGGTTTTAAAGAAGCTAACTATCCTCTCAAATATTTGGGTTTTCCTCTCATTAAAGGTAAAAGAAAATTGGCACACTTTGATGCTATTATTGATAAAGTATCTTCCCATATTAATAATTGGAGTACTTCTTTTCTTTCTAATGGTGGAAGGATAGTTTTATTAAAGCATGTTCTCTCATCTTTTCCATTATATATTCTACAAATGGTAAAATTAAAGAAAAGTACTCAAAGGCTCCTCTCTATCATGTTTAACAAATTTCTATGGAAAGGAAGTCATAAGCAAATACATTGGTCTAATTAGGATAAAATTTGTAAACCTTGTGACTGTGGTGGACTGGGATTTAGAAATTTTTAACATATGAGTTTTATCTTCCATTGTAAACAATGGATTAGATTCGGAATGCAAAATTCTTTATGGGCCTGATTTTTATATGGGAAGTATTGTTATAGAGGAGTCCATCCTTCACGAGTTCGACTTAAACTTGGGGATTCAAAGAACTGGAAAGAGCTACTGAAAGTAAGAGATAAAGTTGAAGATTTATTTGTTTGGGAAGTGGGAGAGGGGAATATCAACTTCGGGTATGATAATTGGCTATTAAATGGCTGTCTGAAAGAACAAAAAGGATTAAATTCAAAAAACTTAAGGGTTGTTGATTGTTGGTCTAACAGTAAATGGAATTATGATATGTTGCAGAGGTTGGTGAATAAAGATGATGCTAGAATGATTTTTAATACTCCTTTTATGCCTTCCAAAAAAGACAGATTGGTAACTAAGAATTCTTCTAGCCATTCTTTGTCCAAATTCATTTATAAACACTATTTCTGCTGGAATAAAAATTAATGGGGGGGGTCTTATTTGGAACAAATTCTTATCCTCTTTTATTTCATTCTTTTGTTGGAGATTGTTTAAAAACTTATTGCCCACTGATGATATTCTGAAATTGAAAGGTTTAAGAGGCCCTTCTATGTGTCAACTATGCCATAATGAGGAGGAAAGTTTAGATCATCTATTCATGCATTATTGTTTTTCTCAGAATGTTTGGAAGGGAGTTCTTGGATTTCTAAATTCTGATTATCATCTTCACAATTGGATCAATATTCCTGCTTGCTGGAATGATTGGAAATTACAAAGGGAGTTTTACATCCCTTTGATAATTTTTTGGTTTATTTAGGTTACAAGGAACAATTTCATTCATGACAAAAAAATGCCATCTGTTAATATTATTGTTGCTCATTGTTTGACTATGTTTTTAAGATTCAAAAGTACATCAGAGATTCTAATTTTAATCAAGGAAGGAAAATTCAGCTGGTATATTGGAGGAAACCTATTGATGCTTGATTTAAAATCAATACTGATGGAAGACTTAAGGGTCATTCGACAGGTATTGGGGGATTTTGTAGAGATCATAATGGAGATTGTTTGTGGTATTTCTCTTCTCCTATGGCTTCTACAAATATTTTGGAGATTGAAGCAGCTGTTGTTTATTGGAGCCTAAAAATTGTTGTACAAATGAATTACTATGATATTCATGTGGAGATGGATTGTCTTTAACTGGTCAACATTCTTCTTAATATTTCTGAGTCTCCTTGGTTCTTACTTCATTGGATCAGCAAAATCAGAATCCTAGCTTCTAATTTAAATATTACTTGGAGCCATATTCTAAGGGAAGGAAATCAACCAGCTAATTTTTTAGCTAAAAAGGCCTTGGAATCTTCTTTAGTTTCTTGTCATCTATTTCTGGTTTTTTCAAGGTGTTGCTCCATGGGGATACAATAGGTTATCCTCATGTTAGATGTAATTAACTTTTTATCAATAATATCATCTTTTGGTTTTAATATATATATATATATATATATATATATATATATATATATATATATATAAACGTATGTATAAATAAATCATAATAATGATATCATATTAATAATATATAATAATAATAATAATACTAATAATAATAATAATAAATAATAATGATAATAATGAATAAACAAATAAACTGATAACATATAAATAAATGTAAAAAAATGATAATAATATTAATACCATACATAAATAAAAATAGTAACAATGATAAATACACAAAATTTGAATAATCATAACAACATATATACATACACAATAATAAAATATTAATAATGAATATATATACATACACACACACACACACTTACACATGCAATGTTAACAAAATAATAATAATAATAATAATATATAGTAAATAACAATGAAAACATGTACATATGTGTATATACCTGCTTTCGATGCTAAAGTTTCAGCGGATGTACTTGAAGATTGTCAGGTACACATTTATTTATTGCAATTTACATTATTTTATTTATTAAAAGCTTTACTTCTTCCTACATATCATAATTGAAACTTTTAGGATAGCCGTGAAAGCAAAATGAAACCAGAATCAAATTCACCGTCACAAGAATCAAAATATAAGACAACTCAAAATTTAATCACAAATAAAACAATAAAACTACAATTACAACTAAATTAAATTGTCTCGTTGGATGATCGGGAATCCCTCGGATAACGTAACCCACGGTTGCTAACGAGATTTCCCACGGTCTAAATGAAAGTGTGGAACTTATTTAGTTGCGTTAGCAAATTCATTTGGACTAAGTGAATCCGATGAAAATGGTGGTACCGGGATGATGGAACCGTGGGATCTTAACCGGTTCTGCTTAACCAACTTTAAGATTTCTCTAAATAAAACTTAAGACATTGAATTTGAAACTCAACTTCTAAACCATGACACTTCTCTCATTTCTTTATTGTCACTTTCTTAAACTAAACCCTTTGCAACAACAAGGAGCTCGGAGCAAGCGTGGTGGGCAGCACGGTCGACTTCGTCAGCTTTCCTTTCTTTAGCAATTAAATAACCAAGCCATAGAATTTCGAAGTAGCTTGTCTAGTGTAACATAAATCCTTAACTTCTCTTTAGGCATTTGCATAATCATGTTATGCAATCTAAGCCCTAACTCGTCTTAGGACTCTGGGGTCGTCGTTTGTTATGACATAAACCCTCATAATTTTCTAGGTTGTTTGTGTGATTGTGTCATACAAATATAAGTCCTAATTAATTAAAATTAGCAGGATTGCAACATTAAATAATTCTATCAAATTGAAGCCAAATCATAGGATAGTTTGGGAAGTTGCCAAGATTCCTCTTGGATCCTCAACTTCTCCTACCTTATTTCCAATGGAATCCTAAAATAAAATGTTCCAAATTTGATCCAATCCCTTTTGAAATTCCAAAATCAAATCCTTTGAATGCTTAAACTTTGAAATTCCTGAAAGCAAAACCACTGATCTTTATCGAGAGTTTTCTTAAGTGATTCTCGTCATTTATGATGTAATTAACTATAGGGGCTTGCCCTTATTGGGAACTTTAAGAACTCATGTAATATAAACCTTGCTTAATTCCTTTATATTAAGCAGGGGAATTTGTGAGCTTATAAAATTGGTTCGCAGACCAAACGGATGTCATAAAATTACTAGTTTATTTAATCGAGCTTCATTTTCAAGTGATATCTCTACTCTTTGGAATAAATATGTCACTTATGATGGAATGCTCGTTTATTTAAAACTATTAATAACATGAGATCAGTTTGGTCTCATATTTTCAAAGATCAAATGCTACTTTCCAAATTATATATATATATATAAATATTTAAATTAAATTAAAAATCTCAAATCCGCCGACAACTTCTATAGGCGACACCCTTTTCAAAACACATAATCTATAAATATGCCGATAATTTTTGGCGACTCCGCTGGGGACTAGTTTCTCTCTCCATTTTGATCAGATGGTTTTGCTTTCATAAATCGGTAGTGAGTTCATACCCCTAGTAGATCAAATTACCATTCTTTTCGTTGGCATACCTCGCTCATTTTTGTCTTGAGCGAGTGTAGTCAACTCCTTTTTTTATTCTAGAGCCACTGTTTAGATACCCCTAAATAGAGAGGTTCCGGAATTTTCCCACCTTCCCAAAAAGGTGAGGTAGACCCACAATAAGTGTGTTAGAATAGGGCGCTCTATCAAAGTGAGTTCGATGCGAATTCAACCTTCTCTAAATCTCGGACCGGGTCCGACACTTCACTTCTCTTTGTGTTTGACTTGTTGCAAACAGGTCAAACTGAAATTCGACTCAAACAACCTTCCAATAAACTCTAAACAAAATAAAATTTTGTTAAAATTTCAAATCAAAATACAACTCCTCAAAGCACATCGAATACACAATAATAAAACAAAATGCAAAATTTTGAAAAAAAAAATTCACATGAATAAATTTCAGAGGATGCCCAGTTTACAGGACAAGTGCGTTAAATTGAGTATTACCGCTAAAATTACAAGGCACAGGACATCACTGACTTCTAAATATTCTTCAAATGATGATCTACACATCCACCGAAGGATTGTCCTGCAACGAAGCTACCAACAAGTTCAAATGCCACAGATTGACAATCAAAATGGATAGAAGGATAATGGGTAGTGGGTCCCGACCCTCCCAGCACAAAACAGTTGAAAGAGACAACAACTCGATGATGGGTGGGTCCCAACCCTATCACCGCAGCAAAAATAAAAAATTAAAAAAATATATTGATAATACGCTCAAGGACATTCAAAGTTCTGCAGAAGATAATCGAGAATGGAGTAATCCAAGGCAAAACATCTGTTATTTTAACATGCTCTTGACTTCATGGGAGAATGAAATTAATCCACTAATGACTGGGTCCTTCACTTTAAGGAATTTGGACTGGGTCCTGAGTAGATTTTGAAATGAAGCAGTGTGGTTGAAATACGAGTAATTGATCCGGGATATCAATGGTCTTTTAATTTTCTGCCATGTGACTGGGTCCAGACTTTTGGATGAGTTATAATATCTCAGGATTCATGTTAAGAAACATTTCAGATTTATTAATTAGGGGAGTTTCGACATTCAAAACCTTTAACAGAAATATGTCTTACCAGATACAGTAATTCTTAAAAAACAAAAGCAGCAAAAAAATGAAAAAAAAAGAGGGAAATTTTTTCTTCGTGAAGATCCAACTGAGGAGGAGCTTGAGGTGAGCACAAATCAAAAATTGGTGTCCCAATTCAGGCATTCAAAATCTTTAACATGTACTCCAACAGATATAGTAATCCTCAATAAAAAAAGCGAAAAACTCAAAAAAAGAAAAGGAAATAAAAAGACTCCCTGAAAAGAAGCTTGAAACAAGCATATAATCAAAAATCGGTGTCTTAATCCTCCCCCGATTAATAAAACTTGAAAGACTACCTTAAGAATTTTCCTCTGATATTATGCTTTGAAGAGATTCAAGTGATTTTATGCCTTTTGGTCGGTCATTAATTGGCTCGGAAATATCTTTGGACAGTGAAAAACATTTCAATCACATTAGCAGAACTTTTGAAATCTGCTTAGGCTTAAATGGAAAGAATTAACGAAATGGGCTCTGTTATTAGCATTTAATGGAAACTCAAACCTGAAGTCATACCTTTCAATACCAGATACAAATCCAACATCAATTCAAAGGGCGTTAAGGCAATTTCACAAAGACAGCCTGGACAATCCTCCTAAATTAAAGATAAAGAGTGACAACTGTTACAAACGAAGCTACGAAATTTCTGTCCCTTCAGCTATGGTGCCTATAGAAATAACACATCTTTATAGGTACTTGAAAGAATATAATTCCAATAGTACCTCTAAGACTAGGTCATTTTCTACAAATGTCTGCAGTCAGTGGACGATACCTCAAGGAGAACTGCGCAACGTGATGTTTCAAAGATAGCCTTGTTCTACGAAGCACTGATGCCACACTTGCTTATGACTGGGTCCAAACCCTTACTAAAAAAATTAAAAAAAATGAAAAATCATGAAACATAAATGAATAAAATAAAACTTCACAAAAAAAAACAACAATAAATTCCCCAACGAATGACAACAAATAAATAAAAAAAATGAAAACTTAAAAAAAATCGTATAAGATAACGAAACAAACTTCAAATCAAAATGAAATCCGAAATCAAATTGAAATATAAATCAAAACGAACTCAAATCATTGAAACAAAAAAATGGAATTCAACGAAAATCCAGTACGATAATAACAACAAAATAAAGATTCAAATCCAAAATCTAAATAAGACACGAAATCAAAGCTCAAAGTAAATCAACTTAAAATATGAAATTGCAAAAAAAATAAAAGAATGAAAGTAGAAATCAAAATGAAATTTCAACCGAAGAGAAATTTAAAGATAAAAACAAAAGCAAATCATTAAAACACAAAAAAATGAAAATAAATCCCGAATCTGAAATCCCTCGGAAGTTTAAAAGTCAAAATGAGGAGGTTTAAGTATGAGTTCTTATAAGATCCTTTGGCCTTAGGATTACTTTGAACAGTTTGGTTTTGATTTGTTCAATTTGTATACACTACACTTTGCACATATCCTAAACCCCTCAAAATCATTTTGAAATGTTTCCCACTACTCAATTTGAATAAAATTACCTAAATCTGACAAAATTTCCAAAATTCTCAATATACTCTCAAAATTACCAAATTGCCTCTAAAAAGGGTCCCCAAAACCCAAAACTTCACAAAGTCAGCCAAACATCCCGAAAATCGTTCCAGAGTGTTCATCTCATCAAACAGATAAAGATTAATTGTAAACATGCAATGCTTCCAAGTTACCGTTGGACCCATCGCAGCCAAAGTAATTGATACTTGAACGACATTCTGGGCCTCATAAAATCCTCCACACCAGTCAAAATTGCCTCTGGACACTATCAATTGATTCCAAATTTCATTTTGTACTACCTCGAGCCTTTGGTTCGACTGTTTAACCACTTACCAAAAATTTCCCTGAAATGACCAAAATGCCTCTCTAAGGGCAAAATTTTCCAAATTTCTGAAAAATTTCCAAAAATTCATAGAATCTTCCGACACCCCACAATTTCAAAAAGTTGAACTTCTTTTTTATTTCAATCGACGACAAATCAAAATTTTGAGACGAGTCGGCTTCGACGCACTTTTGGCATATTCGTCGACGAGGTTGTCCAAACGATCTCGGGTGACGAAACGGACCAAGCAAGTGCGTCTGAAACGTCGATTTCACTTTAAGAGGACGTTCATTTCACTACGATCGTATACGGGGCGAAAAACACGCGAAAGATATTATTATTATTATATATATATATATATATATATATGTGTGTGTGTGTGTGTGTGTGTGTGTGTGTGTGTGTGTGTGTATGTATTACCATATCAAGATCACGCATGTCTGTGTGTGTGTGTATTACCATATCAAGATCACGCATGGGATGACTCCTCTCTCTCTCCCATGTCTTATATATATGTGTAATACCATATCAAGATCACGCATGGGATGACTCCTCTCCCTCTCCCATGCCTCTCTCTCTCTCCCTCTCCCTCTTCTCTCTGGCTCTCTCTCTCTTCCCCTCATCTCTCACCTGTAAAAAAATAAAAATAAAAAATAAAAACAAAAGGCTCACGCATGTTGATAAGATCTTATCATCTACTCCGCCTCTCCCATGGCTGCCTCAAGAAAAATAAAATAAAATAATTTTTTTTTTTTCATGACTCTCCATTTCGTCTTATAAAAGCACCGCTCGCCTCCTCTTTTGATCATGCAAGAGTTAGCCAAGCAAAAATTCTTTTTCTCATCCTCCATCCAAGCCGAGCAAGCCTCCCCTCCGGCGAGCTTCGGACGAGCCTCCCTTCCTCTCTCTTCTTCTTCCTCCTCCGGTGAATCATCTCAGACGAGCTTCGTTTTAACGAATCCTTCCTTCTGGCGAGCCTCTCTTTGGTACTCTCTGCTCCTTCTGCCGCTTCAAGTACGCCCCGATAAAAAAAATGGAAAATTTACATGCATACCATTCACTTCCTTGTATTTGCACGAGAGAGAGAGAGAGAGGGGGTGATTTACATAAATACCACTAAATTCTTTTACATTACAGCAAAAACAAAAACAAAAAAAAATCTACACACATGCCACTCAATTTCTACGATATTAAAAAAATAATAATAAAAATATAAGTAAAAATAAAGCAATATATATATATATGTGTGTCTATATATATATATATATATATATATATATATATATATATATATATATATATATATATATATATATATATATATATATATATATTTATATTTATATTTATATTCATGCTAATAAACAAGAGTGGATATACATAAATAACAAAATAATAAAAATAATAATAATTTACATACATAATACCTTGGGGTTTTTCTCGGGATAAATGGGGTGGCGTTGAACTTTATTTTGATCCTTTTTTGTTTTTTTTGTTTTTTTTTTTTTTTTTTCCAGGAACCAAGATAAGAATGGTCTTCAATGTTTGAGAATTATCTTTTGTGTGTTTAGATATCTGCAAACATTATATTTCGAAGAATGACTCCTTCAAATTATTTTATAATATATATAAACATTGGTGTCTATTTAAAGTTCATATATATATATATATATATATATATATATATATATATATATATATATATATATATATATATATATATATATATATATATATATATATATATATATATATATATATAAACATATGTATAAATAAATCATAATAATGATATCATATTAATAATATATAATAGTAATAATAATAATAATAATAATAAATAACAATAATGATAATAATGAATAAACAAATAAATTGTTAACATATAAATAAATGTAAAAAATGATAATAATATTAACACCATACATAAATAAAAATAGTAACAATGGCAAATACATAAAATTTGAATAATCATAACAACATATATACATACACAATAACAAAATATTAATAATAAATATATATATATATATATACACATACACACACACACTTACACATGCAATGTTAACAAACAAAAAAACAATAAATAGTAAATAACAATGAAAACATGTACATATGTGTATATACCTGCTTTCGATGCTAACATTTCAGCGGATATACTCGAGGACTGTCAGATACATATTTATTTATTGCAATTTACATTACTTTATTTATTAAATGCTTTACTTCTTCCTGCATATCAAAATTAAAACATTTAGGACAACCGTAAAAACAAAACGAAGCCAAAATCAAATTCACCGCCACAATGATCAAAATATAAGACAACTCAAAATTTAATCACAAACAAAACAATAAAACTACGATTACAACTAAATTAAATCGTCTCGTTGAATGATCGAGAATCCCCATCCCTCGAATGATGTAACCCACGTGTTGCTAACGAGATTTCACACGGTCTAAATGAAAGTGTGGAACTCATTCAGTTGAGTTTAGAAAATTCATTTGGATTAAGTGAATCCGATGAAGATAGTAGTACTGGGATGATAGAACCGTGGGATCTTAACCGGTTCTGTTTAACCAACTTTAAGATTTCCCTTAATAAAACTTAAGACATTGAATTTGAAACTCAACCTCTAAACCATGACACTTTTCTCATCTCTTGATTGTCACTTTCTTAAACTAAACCCTCTGCAACAACAATGAGCTCGAAGTAAGCGCGGTGGGCAGCAAGGTCGACTTCGTCAGCTTTCCTTTCTTTACTAATTAAACAACCAAGTCATAGGATTTCGAGGTAGTTTGCCTAGTACAACATAAATCCTCAACTTCTCTTTAGGCATTTGGATAATAATGTTATGCAATCTAAGCTCTAACTCGTCTTAGGACTCTGAGGTCGTCATTTGTTACGACATAAACCCTCGTAATTTTCTAGGTTGTTTGTGTGATTGTGTCATACAAATATAAGTCCTAATTAATTAAAATTGGCAGGATTGCAACATTAAATAATTTTATCAAATTGAAGCTAAATAATAAGTTAGTTTGAGAAGTTGCCAAGATTCCTCTTGAATCCTCAGCTTCTCCTACCTTTTTTCCATTAGAATCCCAAAATAGAATGTTCCAAATTTGATCCAATCCCGTTTGAAATTCTAAAATCGAATCCTTTGAATGCTTAAACTTTGAAATTCCTGAAAGCGAAACCACTGATCTTTATCGAGAGTTTTCTTATGTGATTCTCGTCATTTAGGATGTAATTAACTATAGGGGTTTGCCCTTATAGGGAACTTTAAGAACTCAGGTAATATAAACACTACTTAATTCCTTTATATTAAGTAGGGGAACTTGTCAGCTTATAAAATTGGTTCGCATACCAAACGGATGTCATAAATTACTAGTTTATTTAATCGAGCATCATTTTCAAGTGATATGTCTACTCTTTGGAATAAATATGTCACTTGTGATGGAATGCTCGTTTATTTAAAACTATTAATAACATGAGATCAGTTTGGTCTCATATTTTCAAAAATCGAATGCTACTTTCCAAAAAAGAAGGAAAACTTTTCTTCGTGAAGATCCAACTGAGGAGAAGCTTGAGATGAGCACAAATCAAAAATTAGTCTCTCAATTCAGGCATTCAAAATCTTTAACATGTGCTCCACCATATATTGTAATCCTCGATGGAAAAAAAATGAAAAGCTCAAAAAAAAGAAAAGGAAATTAAAAGACTCCCTGAAAAAAAGCTTAAGGCAAGCATATAATCAAAAATTGGTGTCTTAATCCTCTCCCGATTAATAAGACTTGAAAGACTACCTTAAGAAGTTTCCTCTGATATTATGCTTTAAAGAGAGTCAAGTGATTTTATGCCTTTTGGTTGGTCATTAATTTGCTCGGAAATATCTTTGGACAGTGAAAAACATTTCAATCACATTAGCAAAACTTTTGAAATCTGCTTAGGCTAAGAAGGAAAGAATAAAAGAAATGGGTTATGTTATTAGCATTTAATGTAAATTCAAACATGAAGTCATACCTTTCAATACCAGAGGATACAAATCCAACATCAATTTAAAGGGCGTTCAGGTGATTTCGCAAAGACAGCCTGGACAATCCTCCTAAATCAACGGTAAAGAGTGACAACTGTTACAAACGAAGCTACGAAATTCCTGTCCCTTCAGTTGTGGTTCCTGTAGAAATAACACATCTTTGTAGGTACTTGAAAGAATATAATTCCAATAGTACCTCAAAAACTAGGTCATTTTCTACACATGTCTGCGGTCAATGGACGATACCTCAAGGAGAACTGTGCATCATGATGTTTCAAAGACAGCCTTGTTTTACGAAGCACAGACGCCGCACTTGCTTATGACGTGGTCCAAATCCTAACTAAAAAAATAAAAAAAAAATGAAAAATCATGAAACATAAATGAATAAAATAAAACTTCGCAAAAAAAACAACAATAAATTCCCCAACGAATGACAACAAATAAATAAAAAAATGAAAACTTAAAAAAAAAATCGAATAAGATAACGAAACAAACTTCAAATCAAAATGAAATGCGAAATTAAATTTAAATCTAAATCAAAACGAACTCAAATCATCAAAACAAAAAAATGGAATTCAGTGAAAATCAAGTAAGATAATAACAACAAAATAAAGATTCAAATTCAAAATCTAAATAAGACACGAAATCAAAGCTCAAAGTAAATCAACTCAAAATCTCAAATTGCAAACAAAATAAAAGAATGAAAGTCTAAATCAAAATGAAATTCCAATCGAAGCGAAATTTAAAGATCAAAACAAAAGAAAATCACTAAAACACAAAAAATAATGAAAACAAATCCCAAATCTGAAATCCCCAGCCTCCGGATGTACTCAAAATCCTTTCGACTCTCCGCGATTCATTCCCTCTTTTGAGAAGGTCAATTGAGTCTATTGACACAGAACCATGAAAATTTTTGATATGGTTATGATGGCATGGATTCATATCCTTCGCCAAACGATCAAACTTTGATCAGCTCTCTCGGGATGTGAAGCACTCTCATATTCTATCTCAACCTTCTACTACACTAAAATTTCCACATAATCTTCACAAATCAAACGCCAACTTTTGGGATTGGTAACCAAATTCCAGTTCCCATCCTTCTGAGGCTGGTACCCATATTTTAGTTCTCATTTCGAGATAGATACTCAAATTCTGATTCTCTTCTCTGAATTTCTGCCAACCTCGCATTCTATCCGAGAAACTTTTTCGCATTCTAATCCTCTGAGCTAGGTATAAGACCAATAGGGCATCCTATTCTCTGAGCCGCCAACCTCGCATTCTATCCGAGAAACTTTTCCGCATTCTAATCCTCTGAGCTAGGTATAAGACCGAGAGGGCATCATATTCTATGAGCCGCCAACCTCGCATTCTATTCAAGAAACTTTTCCGCATTTTAATCCTATGAGCTAGGTATAAGACCAATAAGGCATCTTATTATCTGAACTGCCAATATCGCATTTTATCCGAGAAATTTTCCGTACTCCCGAAATCTCGAGGTTAGTACCCAAATTTTGATTCCCATCTTGAGGGTTGACGTAATGTCCTGAATGGTAATCATTTCCTCGACTAGATCCAGGTCGGACGTAATGTCCTGAACGGTAGCCTGAGCTGGTATGGTCTTTTCTTGAGGTCGGTACCTAAATTCTGACTCTCTTTCTGAGATTGATACATAAATTTCAATTCTCTCTTTCTGAGGTCAATACTTAAATTTTGACTCTCTCCTTTTGGGATCAGTACCTAAATTCTGATTCCCCTCTTTCGATTGGTACCTACATTCCAGTTCTCTCCCTTCAGGACCAGTACCTAAATTCTGATTCCTACCCCTTTTGAGGTCAGTACCTAAATTCTAATTCTCCCTTCCCGGGATCAGTACCTAAATTCTGATTCCTATCTCTTCTGAGATCAGTACGTAAATTTTGATTTTCGCTTCGAGGCGGTACTTAGATTTCAATCCTCACCCCCTTTCCAATTTAAACTCTACTTTTGTCAACTCCAAATTCCCTTTAAGTTACAATCTCAAATCAATTTCAATAAAAAATTCAGAAACTCCAAAATCAAATTTTAATCGACTTCAAAATTAATCATAAACCAAACTTTAATTAAACTCCCGAATCAATTTCAATCAATCAAAATTTATAAACTCAAACTCAAAATTCAAAATTCAAAATTAAAAGATCAAAATCAAAATCAAAATTTAAAACATCGATCTGAAATCTTCAACTTCAGAGATTTACCTTATACTCCCCAGCGGGAACCTTCTTTAATCTTTCTCTGTTTTGTTCTGATGATGTGAACACTTGTGTTGGTTTGCTAATATATTCGGTCAACGCCAATACGCGAGATGTGCTTGGTTAGCTCACCACACACTCTTGTGGGTCCATTTGTTGACCTCATATTTGGTGAGGTCTGATCTCTCCTTAGTGCTTAGGATCTAGCCATAGGTTTTCCCTGTGACTATCCTAGAGGACTAGAAACGGAACCCACCATTTAGAAATTCAAACTGCTTCTATACTCTCCTTAGAACCCCACATGGATGATCATAAACCTCCGAGCCCCTCGGAAGGTTAAAAGTCAAAATGAGGAGGTTTAAGGATGAGTTCCTATAGGATCCTTTGGCCTTAGGATTACTTTGAATAGTCTGGTTTTGATCCGTTCAATCTATATATATTAAACTTTGCACACATCCTAAAGCCCTCAAAATCATTTTGAAATGTTCCCCACCACTCAATTTGACCAAAATTATCTAAACTGACAAAATTTCCAAAATTCTCAATATACCCCCAAAATTATCAAATTGCCTCTAAAAAGGGGCCCCAAAACTCAAAACATCACAGTCACTCAAATTCCCCGAAAATCATTCCAGAGCATTCATCTCATCAAACAGATAAAGATTAACTGTGAACATGCCATACTTTTGAGTTACTGTTGGGCCCCTCGCAGCCAAAGTAACTTATACTTAGACGACATTCTTGGCCTCGTAAAATCCTCCACACCTGTTAGAATTGCCTCTGGACAATGTCAATTGATTTCAAATTTCATTTTGTACTACCTCGAGCCTTTGGTTCGACCATTTAACCACTTACCAAAATTTTTTCCGAAATGACCAAAATGCCCCTCTAGGAGCAAAATTTCCCAAATTTCCAAATATTTCTGAAAATTCCAAAAAATTTCACAGAATCTTCCAACACCCCATAATTTCATGAAATTGAACTTCTTTTTTTATTTCGATAGACGACAAGTCAAAATTTTGAGACGAGTCAGATTCGATACTTTTTTGGCCTATTCGTCGACGAGGTTGTCCAAACGATCTCAGGTGACGAAACGGACCACGCAAGTGCGTCCGGAATGTCGATTTCACTTTAAGAGGACGTTCATTTTGCCACGATCGTATACGGGGCGAAAAACACGCGAAAGATAATAATAATAATAATAATAACATTATTATTATTATTATTATTATTATTATTATTATTATTATTATTATTATATATATATATATATATATATATATATATATATATATATATATATATATATATTACCATATCCAAATCACACATAGGATGACTCCTCTCTCTCTCCCTCTTCTCTCTCTCCCTCTCTTCCCCTCTTCTCTCACCTGTAAAAAAATAAAAATAAAAAATAAAAACAAAAGGCTCACGCATGCTGATAAGATCTTTTCACCTACTTCGCCTCTCCCACGGCTGCCTCAAGAAAAATAAAATAAAATAAAATTCTTTTTTTCATGGCTCTCTCCATTTCGTCCTATAAAAGCGCCACTCACCTCCTCTCTTGATCATGAGGGTTAGCCAAGCAAAAACTCTTTTTTTCATCCTCCATCCAAGCCGAGCAAGCCTCTCCTCCGGCGAGCTTCTGACGAGCCTCCCTTCCTCTCTCTTCTTCTTCCTCCTCCCGCTAATTATCTCAGACGAGCTTCGCTTTGACGAATTCTTCCTTCCGGCGAGCCTCTCTTAGGTACTCTATGTTCCTTCTGCCGTTTCAAGTACGCCTGATAAAAAAAATGCAAAATTTATATGCATGTCATTCACTTCCATGTATTTGCACGAGAGAGAGAGAGGGAGATTTACATAAATACCACTAAATTCATTTACATTACAACAGCAAAAAAAAAAAAATCTACACACATGCCACTCAATTCCTACGGTATTAAAAATAAATAAATAAATAAAAGTAAAACTAAAGCAATATATGCATGTGTGTGTGTATATATATAACAAAAAAAATTAACATGCACACCACCTAATTTCCACAGTGAATATATATATATATATATATATATATATATATATATATATATATATATATATATATATATATATATTATCTATTATATCTAAATATTCATGCTAATAAACAATAATAATAGAGATTATAATATATACGAGTGTATATACATAAATAACAAAATAATAAAAATAATAATAATTTACATACATAATAAATAATAAGAATAATAATACATACACACGCGCGCGCGCACACACGTATGTATAAATAAATCATAATAATGATATCCTATTAATAATATATAATAATAATAATAATAATGAATAAACAAATAAATAACAAATAAATAACATATAAATAAATGTTAAAAAAATGATAATAATATTAATACCATACATAAATAAAAATAGTAATAATGATAAATACACAAAATTTGAATAATCATAACAATATATATACAGATACAATAATAAAATACTAATAATGAATACACACACACACACACTTACACATGCAATGTTAACAAAATAAATAAATAAATAGTAAATAACAATGAAAATATGTACATATGTGTATATACCTGCTTTCGATGCTAACGTTTCAGCGGATGTACTCGAAGACTGTCAGGTACACATTTATTTATTGCAATTTACATTGTTTTATTTATTAAATGATTTACTTCTTCTTGCATATCAGAATTGAAACATTTAGGATAGCTGTGAAAACAAAACGAAACCAAAATCAAATTCACCGACACAACGATCAAAATATAAGACAACTAAAAATTTAATCACAAATAAAATAATAAAACTACAATTACAACTAAATTAAATCGTCTCGTTGGATAATCGGGAATCCCTCGGATGATGTAACCCACGTGTTGTTAACGAGATTTCACACGGTCTAAATGAAAGTGTGGAACTCATTCAGTTGAGCTTAGCAAATTCATTTGGACTAAGTGAATCCGATGAAAATAATGGTACCGGGATAATGAAACCGTGGGTTCTTAACCGGTTCTGCTTAACCAACTTAAAGATTTCCCTTAATAAAACTTAAGACATTGAATTTGAAACTCAACCTCTAAACCATGACCCTTCTCTCATCTCTTGATTGTCACTTTCTTAAACTAAAGCCTCTGCAACAACAAGGAGCTCGGAGTTTTGTCTCATATTTTCAAAAATCGAATGCTACTTTCCAGATTATATAAATATATATATATTTAAATTAAATTAAAAATTTAAAATCCGCCGACAACTTCTGTAGGCGACTCCTTTTCAAAATGCATAACCTATAAATATGCCGACAACATATTAGTCATTTCTAGCAAATTATGAATTCTTTTTTCTTTTCTAATTCTTTCTACAGTGCATTCTAATTTAGAATTATAAGGTATTAATCATTCAAATCTTGAACTTCACATAAAAGGAACTAGAAAATATTTTTAATTAATAAAATAAAAATATAAATATTATATATAAAATAAAGTTTTTATCTTTCCTTAATTATTTAATTTTTAGTGCTTATATTTCTTTACTTCCCCGGTAACGGCGCCAAAAACTTGACCTGACCGCAATTACGCAAATAAAATAGCTTATAAAATTATGGTCAAATGTGACCCCAAATTAGATTAAGCGGCTAATATATGATATTTAAAGATTAAAGATTTTATAAATAAATATAAATTGCACACTAGAGGTACTACACAAGTATACATATCATTTCAAGTAATATTGAGCTTTCTAAATAAGCTCTAATATCGATCCTACGGGGAAGGATAAGTACAAATAATAAGAAAAGAAAGATAAAAATCTATTTATAAATTAAAAAATTATCAAGTATAAATATGCAAGTTATTTAAAGTAGCAGTTGGAAGTAATTTAAATTCTTCAACACAATAAACAAAGATTATTTTCCCATTCGAAATATTTAATGATTAGTAAACATCTAATTTAGTTTGAGAACTTAAATAATGTGGAAAATATGACGAATAGGAGAATAAATATTATTTATCCTTGTTACAACATCTAAAGAACATTGGCTAGTTTTAGAAGATTGGATCAGGATGTATTGTTAGTAGTAAGGGACGAAGTTCTAGGCTTTCACTTCTAGTTTCCCCCCAAGGGTGCCTATGACCGAGCCTACTAGTGACCCGTCACCTCCTCTTAAACAAAATCGATATAATTTAGCCTGTCACTCTAAAAACATATTCAATTTTACGCCCTTCAAAGTTTATCTTATTATCTATTCGCACCTCCCTCTTTTAAAGATTTACCATCTACCTTTCCAAGGGAAATGTGATATTTACAAGTTAAGAATTCTTAGCCCACGGTCAGGTCTTAAGAATTCTTCACAGATTTTAGCATTACAAGTGATCAAGTTGTAGTGTAAATGAAAATCAGGTAAAGTAACATCACAAATTTTTTATGAAGAAAAATAAGTTCTCAAAACTAAATTAAATCCTTATCTAAATCATTTCATATTTGTAGGGAGAAAGACAAGAAGACTACTCAGAAAGCATAGGATTCACACCACAAACCATATTTATATAATTCAAATTCAAAGTACAAAACTTAAGAACTAAATTATAAATACTTATATGGAATGATATCCATGCAATCCTTGAAGTTTCTCTGACTTTGACAGACTTCTACAAGACTCCAACACTCTGAACTCTCACTAAGGAAAATTAAATAACACTAAACACTCTTTTACTAAATGAAATGATACACCTCTTTCACTCTTATAACACTTACACACTCCAAACGACTACACATTGTTGTAGAATTGCCCTCTATTTATAAAGCTTTGAAAATGACCAGGGGTTGCTTCAGAAACCTTTTCAAAATTCGTCCAAATTCATTGAATATTCTAGAAGGTAACTCTGGCGCCTAGGTGCCAGTCTTCTGTGCGAATGGACGCATTCTTTCAAGTTTGAGTCGCATCTTCTCACTGAATAACTGATTCCCTGTGTCTAAATTCATTGTATTTTGTTTATAACATATGAAAAATTGTCCAGAGGCTTCTAGATCGCTTCTGAGTCATCAATAAAAGTCACAAAACCATCCAAAAAAATCTCTAGAATTTTCTGCTGAGTCTGGCGCTTGGGCGCCAGAGTTAGCCATTTTTTTCTTTTTTTCTTCAATTGACTCATTTTTGCTCCTTTTACTCCTTTTTTGATTCTTTTAAT
Organism: Papilionanthe hookeriana x Papilionanthe teres; assembly: GCA_022702705.1. Classification (NCBI taxonomy): domain Eukaryota; kingdom Viridiplantae; phylum Streptophyta; class Magnoliopsida; order Asparagales; family Orchidaceae; genus Papilionanthe; species Papilionanthe hookeriana x Papilionanthe teres. The sequence goes on from CM040433.1 coordinate 97,264,876, forward strand.
TCATGAACTTATTTTCTTATACCTGTAACCAAAAACATAAGAAATACCTTTCATTAAAGCGTAGTATCCTTAAAATATTAGTTAAAAATTATATAAAAAATTACGTAATTTTAAGGGTGATCAACACTCCCTTTTTGTTCTTAAATGATCAATCAGATCTCCATTTTGAAGTCTCCTCATTAGGAGTAATTCGTCCAAAATTTTCTCAAGTGAATAGGAAAGAATTTAAAAGCCTACTATATATGTGAAAAAAGTTGTTGGTGGCAAGTTGACTCTAACAAGCTGATCAATTATTGATCTCTATTTTGGGAGCACATGATTATATAAGTAATAACTCAATTACTTGGATACTTATTATTCAATGATTGATGAATACAAAATTAAATAATTTGCAGATTTGATTGCAACATTCATTATCTGTGTTACTTTGTTTTTTCATAGAGTTCGGTCTACTCTATTTGAGACACATTGAAATCTTTGAGTTGAGTGAGACATGATAATGAATCATGTGTTTTAGATTTTTTTTTTACTCTGTTATATGAGTATGTTGTCACCAACTAAATGATAAGAAATTAGATCACTCATGCTAATTTAAGTCGTGCGAGTAATTCTTTTTGTTATCATTCACATCTTCTCAAATAAGTAACTCTACACCCAATGCTCAATTGATAAAAAAAGTCAACCCAACCCTGTGTCATTAACTACTTTTATGAATATACATAGGAACATGATGCAATATTGGTGATCGAGCAGAGCGATAGCCCCACCATGATAAATATTAATGATATAAATATTGCCTTATTATTATTTGTGGTCTTCACAACTACCACCATCTTTGATGGTATCATCAACACCTCTTCACCATCATCAAAAGAAAACTTCATTAATATTTTGACTATCTCAATCTTCCTTCATTGATATGCACAATCAATTCCAACTAGGATTTAAATATATAGAAAAAATTTATAAGTATGAGATTAATAAGTTTAGAATATATTAAATACTATAAATTACACTAACCATAAAGTGAATTCCAAATTCACCAAAATTGTACATCACATTTGGATTTTATCTAATCAAACACAAATGCTAAAATTCTTCTGCATTTGATTTAACCCACCCTAATAATGCCCCCATAAAATCACACTTAAATTTACTTGAAATTCGTCCATAATTAATGGTTAATTCATATGGATTTTTTTTTCTCTGGATTTTTTTTCGATAATATTAGGGTTCATCGTTAATCACGGGATCACAGGGGTATTTGTTGATTCAATTGACAGGATTGGTGAGCCAAGGCGGGCATATTTTTCTTGTTTTAAATTCACGAGAACGAGAAAATCGCTTCCTCTCTCGATCTCAAAGCCCTAGCTCGTTTTCTGGGCTGAGGAAATGCGGAAGGTGTTTGGCGGTGTTTTCTTTCTCTTCTATATCGCGACATGGACGACGACTGCGAGATCCGATATAGTAATCTCCAGGGTTGATCGACGGGTAAGTGACACCTTCTCTGATTTTTCCCTCTTTTCTGGCTTTGATGCACATCTACTGCAGGCTTTATTGCTTTATTGGAGTGTATTTTTAGTTACTAAACGGTGGACCTTTACCATTTAGGGACCTATTAGTATCTGTAGAATCAGTGTTGGCTTTTTTGCACAGAAAAAAAGAAATATGACTGCAAATTTTTTTAAGATGGTTAGGGACATGAATGCGAATTATCCAGTATTTTGGTGAGCAGATCAAATTGTTTTGTTTGTAAAAGAAATGTAGATTTTCTTTCACAAGTTTGAAGTATGTGTCTGCAAAAGCTTGTATTTTGAGTCATGAACTCTGAAGTGAATTTTTAATGGATGTTAATGAGTGATGATAAAGAAGAATATCATTAATTGATGGGTTCAGGTTGGATGATATAGGCAAATTTTTTTATTTTTTATTTTTTTTTGCAAAATCAAATATTTGCTGGTTGATCCAAATATTTGCATTGCCTTGAAAGTGTCTGATAGAGTTTAATGCTGAAGATATTTTAGAGAATGTCGTAGATGACATTTACAAATTTCCGATAAAGTGTGATCCACATCTTGGAGAAGCACGTGGGTTTTCATTTTATTTTCGTCATGTTGGGGTACATGCGAGCCTATACTTTCATTGCATGTGATAGTTGGGGATTTTACTAGTTCTATTACAATTCAAAGCATTGAATTGCTATAGAACAAATTTGACTTCTTTTCTATGCATCAATACATGTTGATGCCTTGTACTAAATTGTGGTAATTTTCTAGATAATATCATTAAGTGTTAAGTGACATATTTCACAAGTGAGTTCATTACTTCAACATGTAGGAAGTAATGTGGAATTTCATTTTATGTTGGTCTATTTGGGGTACATGGGGGCCTATACTTTCATTGCATGTAATAGTGGGGAATCTTACTAGTTTGGCAAGATTGGATCGGATTACAATTCAAAGCATTGAATTGCTATAGAGCATATCTGACTTCCTTTCTAAGCATCAATGCATGTTGATGCGTTGTACTAAATTGTGGTAGTGTTCTAAATAATATCATTAAGTGCTAAGCGGCATTTTTCACAAGGGAATTTATTCCTTTAACCTGCAGGTAGTAATGTAGAAGGCATATTTCATTGCATTTAATTGCTAACCTTCCAATTGCCGTGCTATTTAGTTTTTATAGAGGTTATTATGACTTAAACAACATCAATACCTTACAAAGAGCTTGGAAAACCAGATATTTTAGAGTCAGTATAGGCTTAAAAGATTGGATCTTACAAAAGAGTTTTTAGTCCTAGTAGTTTCGAAAATAAAGGTGCAGAACCATACAAAAAATGATTAATTAGTACATGACATACTCTAGAATTTGCAAAAAGCTAATTATTTATTTATTTATTTTTTTTGCAGATTGATTTGACGTCGCATGTTGTACGAGTTCTATCTACTTTAAAGGTATGCTATTTTTGTTATCTCTTTTAAGTGCTTTTTTATCTCTTTCGGCCATTATTGTTGATATTTTAGATAGTTGCTATGGAATGAGCTGGTAGAGATGGGGAGTTTTTAAATTGCATATAAATAATGGCTGGACAGGGGTAAACTTTTGAAGGTTTCTCTTGAAATAAAAGGATTGAAGTTTTGACGAAAACAATTTTTTATATGAGGTCAATAGGGTATTCTTGCATAGCTTATTTTGAACTTATGAACTAAAGTAACAGTTTGATGACAGTTTAGATGCTATGATATCAGTGAAGAAGTTTGTAGCATACACTTAGCTTTTTAACCTTGACTTGTTTAATTTTGTCTTGTTATTCTGTGAATTTTTTGTTATAAATAACCAAATTTGTAATTTAATAATAAGAAGATTGGAATCAACTTTTATTTGATATGAATCAGCTTCTTGACTATAGATAAATAATCATTTTTGTCCTTTGATCAATTTTACACTCCAATGTCTTATCAATAACATTTAATAGAAGATTTGTTACCTTAATCAGTGAAATCTAGTTATTTTTTATAGTATCAACAACAACAACAAAGCCTTAATCCCATTAAGTGGGGTTTGTTACTTGAATTCTTTTTCTCCATTGCGTCCTATTTAGTGTCAAATTTTTATTTAATTCTAATAAATTAAGTTAATTTTTTATGCAATAAGCCAAAGTCTTCCTAGGTTTACCTCTACTTTTCTTAATATAAGTTGAATCTAAAACATCTACTCTCCTAATCTGATCATCAGGTGGTCGATATTTAATGTGACCTAACCATCTAAGGCGACTCTCTCTAATTTTGTCCGTCACTGGTGCAACACCAACTCTATTACGAATATATTCATTTCACATTTTGTCTCTAAGTGTAAAGCCACTCATCCACCTAATCATTCTCATTTCGGCCACACTTAACTTAGCATTATGTTTTTCTTTTAAGGACCAACATTTACCACCATATAGCATTGCAGGTCTCACCACCATCTCATAAAAAATTCCTTTCAATCTAAGCGGTACCTTTCTATCACACAAAAGGTCGGACGCATTCCTCCACTTCAACCAACCTGAATTCTACTATTAACATCCCCATCTATATCACTATCGCTTTGAACAATAGACCCGAGATATCTAAATCGTTCACACCTTTTAATAATCTGATCACCCAAAGTCACACTTGTGTCACTAGAGCTACTATTACTAAAATTACATTCCATGTATTCAGTTTTAGTTCTACTCAAATGAAGACCTTTAGACTTTAATGTAGACCTCCATAATTCAAGTTTTCCTGGGTTTTTTCTCTCCTCTTATCCAGAAGGAGGATATCATCAGCAAAAAACATACACCCAAGGTACATCCTCTTGTAAATGTCTAGTAAGACCATCCATAAATAAAGCAAAAAGATATGGGGTTAAAGCTGATCCCTAATGTAAACCAACAGAAATAGTAAAATATTTGGTCAATCCTCCTTCAATTCGAACACATGTAACAACTCTAGTATACATATCTTTAATGACTTGAATTTAAGTCAAATCAACACCTTTCTTCTCAAGAACTCTCCAAAGAATGTCTTGGAACTTTATCGTAAGGTTTTTTTAAATCAATAAAAATCAAATGTAGATCCTCCCAGGAGGAGGATATCATCAGCAAAAAACATACACCCAAGGTACATAATCTTGTAAATGTCCAGTAAGACCATCTATAAATAAAGCAAAAAGATATGGGCTTAAAACTGATCCCTGATGTAAACCAACAGAAATAGTAAAATATTTGGTCAATCCTCTTTCAGTTCGACACATGTAACAGCTCTAGTTTACATATCTTTAATGACTTGAATATAAGTCAAATCAACACCTTTCTTCTTAAGAACTCTCCAAAGAACATGTCTTGAAACTTTATCGTAAGCTTTTTCTAAATCAATAAAAATTAAATGTAGATCCTCCTTAATATCTCTGTACTTCTCCATCAAACCTCTCAATAAATGTATAGCTTCCATCGTAGACCTGCCCTACATAAATCCAAATTGATTACGAGAAATCTTGGTAATACGTCTTAACCTATGTTCAATTACCCTCTCCCATAATTTTAAAGTATGGTATATCAATTTAATTCTTCTATAATTTGCACAGTCTTGTGCATCCCCTTTATTCTTAAAAAGGGGACCAAAATACTCTTCCTCCACTATTCAGGCATCTTTTTAGTTTTTAAAATAATATTAAATAGTTTAGTATACCAAGTAACTCCCAAATCAATTAAATATTTCCACACTTCAATTAGGATATCATCAGGTCCTACAGACTTTCCACCTTTAGTTTTTTTTTAAAGCCTCATCAACTTCTTTTCTACTAATGCGGCGATAAATATGTAACATTTTATCATTATTAATGATATTAAGATCACTAAGGTATATCATATTTTCAGAATCTCCATTAAAAAGTTTATTAAAAAAACTCACCCACCTGTGTTGAATATCTTTTTCTAAGAAAAACACTTTTTGATTTTCATCTGTAATACACTTTATTTGAGTTAAATTTTTTGTTTTTCTTTTCTCTTTGTTTGACTAGTTTATACATATATTTTTCATCCTTTTTAGTATCTAACCTGTTATTCTTTATAGTATCATATGAATTTTTTTTCTATGTTATTAGCATTCAACATAGTTACTATTAGGAATGACTCATATACCAAATAAGGGACAAATGTTGGAGCGGAGCGAGCGATTCAAGGAGAGTTACATTATGTGGGTTGGGAGTGCGGGGGAAACGCCCTGCGGTACAGTTCATGGGTAATTTTGTAATTACATACTGTACTCTAGGTTATAAATAGGTTATGTTATAGCCCTAGGATGTATTCTGTATCTTGTACTTTTTTTCTGAAAGTGAAAAGAAAGTCGCCGCTCTGCTCCCGAGGACGTAGGCATCGAACCTCGAAAAATCTCTGTTTTTTCTTCTGGATTTGTGTCGATACTTGCGTTTTTTTGCCCCAAATTTTCAATAAGTGGTATCAAAGCGAGACTCTAGGGCATATAAGAGATCGGTGCAGGGATGAAGAAGATTTGGCAGTTAGGATTCGACCGAGTTCGACAACACAGAGGCAAATTCAACGAAGGGGCTTAGATTTGGAATCACAACATTCGACAAGGATTAGCTGCACTACAACGACTAGGCTTCGAACTTTGTGGAGATCAATAGCAGGCAGATCACGACTTTCGGCGCGAATAAGCCTGCGAGCAGGTCAGCAAGGAGGGATTGTGAATTAACCTGCAAACAAATAATTCGTGCGAAGGAGTTCTTCCAGGCAGCTAAAGCGACTCGCGAAGGAGGTTTTTCCGTAACGAAGGAGTTTGCGGTAGTTTCTCGGACGAGTTAAGGACTCGCGACCAGGCGAAATCCGAGCAGGCGTTTTAGAGAGAATTGCGACAAGTTTGCTGTAGATTTGCTCGACGCTCATGAAACGTAGAGGAACAAAGGAAGGGAATCTTTGATTTGCACTAGAAGGAATATTCCTTCCATGAAAGGAAATTTTCCTGTTTGGAAAGATTTTGTTTTGAGTAGATCCGATTAAAAGAAATAGTAATTTTTAGCTTCAGAAATTTGACAACTTAGCAAGAGGAATTTGTAGAAAATTTGATGACTTAGCAAAAGGAAATTACAGAAAATTTCGTTGCAGGATTAATTTCAGATGATAATTTATAGTGCAAAAATTCAAGTGCATGAATTCTATGAACCCAGAACTTCGTATCATGACAAACAAAAGCTGAAAGATTTATCAGCATAAGAAGGAATCTCAAGCGTTTATGAAAGCAATAAAGCTGAAATGGAGGATGAAGATTGAGAAGAATTAGAATAACTAGCTGCAACAACCATACACTTATGCCTGACAGATGGGGTTATGTATCACATGATGAATCTAAGATCTCCGGGGAGGTATGGAAGAAAATAGAAACTCAGTTTATGTCCAAATCTTAGACGAATAAATTTTATCTGAAGCAAAAGCTGTATGTACTGAAGATGCAAGAAGATTCTGATATGGCGTAGCACGTGAATAGTTTCAATTAAATAATCATGGATTTATTACGGCTTGATGTGAGTATTGAGAATGAAGACTGAGCAATGATTCGTCATTTGTGTTTATTGTCATGAACACCTGGTGACTACTCTGACATATGTGAAAAAAATTATCAAAGTTGATGAGATAACTGCAGCATTGTTGGCTCACAAGCAGCATAAGCAGAATACAGGGTTAAGCTCTCATGGCGACAGTTTATATGTCAACGGCAATCAGGATCGTGGAAGGAAGAAAGAGAAGAAAAGTTATGGAAAGCGAAATTCCATGTCAAAATTTAAAGGCAAAAAGACGATTCATTGTTACTGCAAGAAGCCAGGTCATATGAAGAGAAATTATCCAAAGCTCAAGAAACAGACTAAGGAGAAACGTGATGTATCATCTAAGTGTAAACGTAGTGCAGAGTGACAATTCAGATGACAGTGATGGTGATATGCTTTTCATGGATGCATGTATTCTTGATTCAGGATGCTCTTATCACATATCACCTAACAGGGAGTGGTTTACTTCATATGGATCAACTAATTTTGGCTCAGTCTATTTAGGTGATGATAGATGCTGCAATATTGTAGGTATTGGTGATTTCAGGATTAAGATGTATGACGACATCGTTAAACATTACGTGACGTCGTACACATTCCATATTCGAATAAAATTTGATTCTTCAAGCACTCTACATGTGAAACGATTTTATTCCCAAGACAGATGAGGATAGAGAAACCATCAGAATTGTTAAGGTGCACCGATCGTGATGAAAGGAAAGCTTAGTCGTAGTGTAATATCTACAAACCGTTGGAGAGTATAGTTCAGGTGAGTTCATTCTGTTGAATCAGATGATGATCGTACAAAGCTATGACATATGCGTCTGGGTCATCTTAGTGAACGTGGGATGACTGAATTGCATAAAAGGAATTTGTTCCATGGTGTTAAAAGCTGCAAGCTTAATTTCTTTAAGTTTTGTATTCTTGGAAAACAGACTAGAGCCAGTTTTATGACTGGAAAGCATAAGCTTGAAGGAATTTTTGATTATGTGCATTCTGATATATGTGGCTCTACCAGGGAATCGTCATTGGGAGGATCGCAGTATTATGTTATAATTATTGATGATTTCTCCAACAAAGTTTGGGTGTATTTCTTGAAGTAAAAATCTGAACTTTTCTCTAAATTTAAGTTGTGGAAAGCTGTGGAGAACCAAACTGGCAGAAAAATCAAGTATTTGAGATCTGATAATGGTACATAGTACACAGATTCACAATTTCAAAAGTTTTGCGAGGAACATGAGATTTAGAGACATTTTTCAGTGCGAAAGACACCACATCAGAATGACGTTGCAGAAAAGATGAACAGGTCATTAGCTGAAAGAGCAAGTTGCTTGAGACTGAATGCAGAGCTTTCTAAAAGTTTTCTGGGTAGAGGCTGTGAATGACATGCTACCTCATCAATAGATCACCTCGAGTATCATTAGGTGGCAAAGTTGCAGAAAAGGTATGGACAAATAATGCAATTAATTTCGTTCATTTACGAATTTTTTTATTGTCCTGCTTATGTGCATATACCTGAAGATGAAAGATCAAAATTTGATCCAAAATCCAAGAAGTGAATTTTTCTGGGCTACAAGAAATGTGTGAAAGGATACAGGTTTTGGGATGCGATTGTAAATAAGACGGTGATCAGAAGAGATGCAGTCTTTAATGAACAGTCCTTGTTGTAGCAGAATCATGATAAGGTGTCAGGAAATAGTTTCAGTTCAGATACAATGCAGATGGATCTAGAACAACATTCAGTGCAGCTGAGAGAGTTGAAGGTTAAGATCTAACACCTGGTGATTCCAATAAACATGACTTGCAGAATTACAAGATTGTCAGAGATAGATAGAGACACACCAATATAAGGTCTCCTAGCAGATTGGGCTATGAAGACTTGGTCTCTTGTGCACTTCTCATCAATAGTGATGATCCAACCACCTTTCAAGGAGCTATCGCCAGCCAGAAGGAAGAGAAATGGATGAGTGCAATGGTTGAGGCTATCACCAGCCAGAAGGAAGAGAAATGGATGGGTGCAATGGTTGAGGAGATAGAGTTTTTGCAGAAGAATCACATATGAGAGCTAGTTCAGCTTTCTGAGAGAAAGAAGACTATTGGGTGTAAATGAGACTACAAAAGGAAATCAACAGTATCAAAAAAAAGGAGAAAATTTCAAGCCTCGACTGGTAGCAAATGATTTTTCACAATAAAAGGGGATAGATTATGATAAAATCTTTTCTCCTTTGGTTCGATATACTTCAATCAGGGCAGTGCTTGTATTATTAGCTATTTTAGATTTGCATCTGGAGGAGATGGATGTTAAAACTGCATTTTTACATGGTGATCTGGAGGAGCAGATTTACATGAGGTAACGAAGGGTCCACTCAACCCTGACAAGAGCATCCTGGTTCAGAGGTTAAAGAAATCATCGTATGGGTTGAAACGATCCAAGATAATGTTATAAGCTGGCTTGACTTCATACATGATTTAGATTGGCCATGTCGATGCTGAGTATGATTGTTATGTTTATGTTAAAAGTCTTGATGATGATTCTTTTGTTTTTCTGCTATTGTATGTTGACGATATACTGATTGCTACAAAGAATATGAATGATGTATGTGGTTTGAAAGATTTATTGAGCCGAAAATTTGACATGAAAGACTTCTGTCCTACAAAGAAGATTCTCGGAATGGAGATTCAGCGGGATAGAGGCTCAAGACGATTGTGTTTATCACAACGAGGCCTTGTTGAGAAACTGCTAGACAGGTTTGAGATGAGCAAAGCAAAGCTTGTGATCACTCCATTAGCAAATCATTTCAAGCTTTCTTCAGAGCAGTGTTCGAAGACAGATGGGGAAATTGAAGCATGATAAAAGTTCATTCTGCCAGTGCAGTTGGCTGCTTGATATATGCAATGGTATGTACTCTTCCTGATTTGACTCGTGCTGTTAGTCAAGTCTGCAAATACATGTCTAAATCAAGAATGCGACATTGGGAAGCAGTCAAGTGGATTTTCAGGTATCTGAAGGGTAGTGGGATATAAATTATTTTTGGCAGTCAGTAAGATGATCCTTCATTTGTGAGGTACGTTGATTCGGATTAAACAGGTGATTTGGATGGCAGAAGATCTACAACTGGGTAAGTTTTTACTCTTAGTGGAGGGCCTATATGCTAGAAATCAATAGCTCGACCTATCGTGATACTATCTATTATCAAGTTCGAAGATACGACAAGAATGTTGCTATGGTAAGTCTCATAACTTATCAGGCTAGTAAAGGACCGAGTGTTGAAAGCAATGCGAGTTCGACTAGCATTGTGATAGTCAAAGTATTATTTATTTGGCTAAGAACCACGTGTACCATGCGAGGACCAAACACATTGATGTCAGGTGTCACAAGATCAGAGAATTGATTGCTTCTGGTGAGAACTGTTGCGGAAGGTTCATACTAATGAGAATGCAACTAATATGTTGACCAAGCCAATTACTATCAACAAGTTCTTGCATTGCATGAACTTGTTAAATATTCACAGTTGTTAGAGAAGCATGGTGGCCTAACCCACATTGGTGCATGTGTAACTCTCACGTATATTTTCTCCTAAGGGGCTGGATATTCGTCAAGGTGGAGATTTATTAGGTATGACTCATAGATCAAATAAGGGACAAATATTGGAGCGGAACGAGCGAATCAAGGGGAATTACACTTTGTGGGTTGGGGGCTTGGGGGTACGGGGGCATCGTCTACATGGGTAATTTTGTAATTACATATTATTGTACTCTAGGGTTATAAATAGGTGCTGTTGTAATCTTAGGATGTATTCTGTATCTTGTATTCTTTTTCTGAAAGTGAAAAGAAAGTCGTTGTTCTGCTCCTGAGGACGTAGACATCTTTGTAGAACATTGTTAAATCTCTTTGTTTTCTTCTGGATTTGTATCGATTCTTGCGTTTCTTTGCCCTAAATTTATCAACAGTTACTATTACCAACTAAGAACCCTTTAGATGCCCTTGCATAATAAATTTATATTCCTGATTTATGAAATCGTACAAACAATGTAATTCTTTTATTGATTGATGTAGATGTCTTTAGATGCCTAAAATCACTGTTTGTGAATCGAGGAGAAATGCAAATCATAAAAACGCTTTTTAGGGGCAAAAAATATCACACACCAATCAACCTCCTTAGGTTAAACAGAGGTGTACTAAGGACGATGACTTGGACTTAATTTTCACTGAATCTCATCCGATGTGTATTTATCAGGATCAAGTGAGTTGCAAATTGGCTTTTCTAAATCAGCATGAGCGAAGTCTTACATTTTAAATCTTTAATACATATTCACTAATATCAAATATAAATCAAGAAGCCAGTATAAATGACCTTAAATAAAGTACGTAGCTCTTAAAACAATTAAATATGAAATCATAAATATCCAAACAGTCTTTTTTTAATTATCCAAAATTTTACATTTAAAAGCTATACAAAGGGGCATGTCAATTGACCAACGATGGCACTACTCATTTCCTCTCCCCGAAAAGCAACATTTAATCTAGTGAGCTACATGCTCTGTGATATTAAATACTAAAGTAAGTCAAATATGTAAGTAAAGAAAATGCATGTTGGTCAGTAATCAAGATGAGTAACAATAGTAATATTTGATTAAACATGTTAATAAATGTTTGTAATAATTTATAAAATTATATATAAAATTGCCACTAACAAGTCATATAAATCAGTGTACTATGCAATGTCATCTGTGCATTTGTCTATTACTCAATTTTCGTTCTTAATCTTAACCTTTTTTTTTTTTAATCTCATAAGTATCATGTTATACTTGCACCACCCAACCCATAGATCATAGCAACTGCTAGGAAATGTTGATTGTTCTAATGTCATGCTTTATCAACAACCTTTGATGCGAATAATTGTTCCGTCCCAAATTTAATATTAAGCATTAAATTTAATCATTTCCTCATTAATGATCATCTCATCATTCTCGCCTTCTCTGTGTAATTTGTCATTATAATTTTTTATCACAATATATATGATATTTTCTTAATCATTTTTAGCTACTAAATATTTTCATATGCCTTTTTTTTAACCTAAAATCAGTCTATTAATTTGCACATGAAATATAATGTGGCATGTAACAATCAACAAATTTTATATGATATTACATTTCTGTGAAATGCTAAATATTGTAAATGTACTAGTGTTCATTTGCATCATTGAATTAGGTAATTGTACTGCCTATACTTAATATGAAAGAATTTCTAATTGGATTCACACAAAATAAAACTAATTGGCAGTGTCAAGCAATAGAGATAGAGAATTTTGCTTGTTAATTTAGCAATTGAGTATCTCACCTTGGTTGTTGAGCCAACCTCACAACAAATGTGTTCTTTAGCCTTGCTTCGAGCTTGCCCCTAGTATAAACCATCTATACAACAACAACAACAAAGCCTTAATCCCACTAAGTGGGGTTGGCTACATGAATCCTTTTTCTCCATTGCATCCTATTCAGTGTCAAATTTTCGTTTAATTCTAAAAAATTAAGATAATTTTTTATGCAATAAGCCCAAGTTTTCCTAGGTCTACCTCTGCCTTTCTTAACATAAGTTGTATCTAAAACATCTACTCTCCTAATCGGATCATCAGGTGGTCGACGTTTAATGTGACCAAACCATCTAAGGCGACTCTCTCTAATTTTATCCGTTACTGGTGCAACATCAACCCTGTTACGGATATATTCATTTCGCATTTTGTCTCTAAGTGTAAAGCCAATCATCCACCTAATCATTCTCATCTCAGTGACACTTAACTTAATAGTATGCTTCTCTTTTAAAGGCCAACATTCAGCACCATAGAGCATTGCAAGTCTCACCACCATCTTATAAAATTTTCTTTTCAGTCTAAGCGGTACTTTTCTATCACATAATAGGCCAGACCCATTTCTCCACTTCAGCCAACCAACCTGAATTCTACTATTAACATCCCCATCTCTATCACCATCGTTTTGAACAATGGACCCGAGATATTTAAATCGTTCACACCTTTTAATAATTTGATCACCCAAAGTTACACTTCTGTTACTAGAGCTACTATTACTAAAATTACATTCCATGTATTCAGTTTTAGTTTTACTCAAACAAATACCTTTAAACTACAATGTAGACCTCCATAATTCAAGTTTTTCCTGGGCTTTTTCTCTTGTCTTATCCGCAAGGAGGATCTCATCAGCAAAAAGCAGACACAAAGATACATCCTCTTGTAAATGCCCCGTAAGAATATCCAAAAATAAAGCAAACAGATATGGGCTTAAAGCCGATCCCTGATGTAAACCAATAGAAATAGTAAAATATTTGGTCAATCCTCCTTTAGTTCGAACACATGTAATAGCTCTAGTTTACATATCTTTAATGACTTGAATATAAGTCATATCAACACCTTTCTTCTCAAGGACTCTCCAAAGAATATTTGTAGGAATCTTATCGTAAGCTTTTTCTAAATCAATAAAAATCAAATGTAGATCCTCCTTATTATCTCTGTACTTCTTCATCAAACCTCTCAATAAATGTATAGCTTCCATAGTAGAACTGCCCGGCATAAATCCAAATTGATTATGAGAAACCTTAGTAATACGTCTTAACCTATGTTCAATTACCCTCTCCCATAATTTTAAATTATGAAATCAATTTAATTCATATATAATTTGCACAATCTTGTGCATCTTCTTTATTCTTAAAAATGGGGACCAAAATACTCTTCCTCCACTCCTCAGACATCTTTTTAGTTTTTAAAATAATATTAAAAAGTTTAGTAAGCCAAGAAACCCCCAAATCACCTAAACATTTCCATGCTTCAATCAAGCTATCATCGTGTCCTACGTACTTTCCACTCTTGCTTTCTTTAAAGCATCCTTAACTTCTTTACTACTAATGCGACGGTAAAAATGAAAATTTTTATTATTATTAACGATATTAAGATCACTAAGGTTGATCGTATTTTCAACTTTTTCATTAAAAAGTTTATCAAAACAACTCACCCACCTATGTTGAATATATTTTTCCAAGAAAAATACTTTTTGATTTTCGTTTTTAATACACTTTACTTGAGATAAATCTTTACTTCTCTTTTCTCTTTGTTTGGCTAGTTTATATATATATTTTTCACCCTCTATAGTATCTAACATATTACTCTTTTGGAGGATTTGAGAGGTCCATGATGAGACTTTTTGACTATATGGGTTCTTCTGGGTGCTCTGTTAGTCGTTGTTGGTTGGTGTCACATGTGAAATCCCAATGAAGACAACCAAGTTTCTATATAATTTTCAGCGATATGGTTTTTAAGATCTTTTGGATGGTCTTTTTTGGTGATATGCATATGTGACACACGCGAGTTTAAACAATCAAGAATTCTTTTTTTACAAGGTCTGCTGGCTTTTTATAGTGACATATTCGTTGGTTGGTATACAGAGTTTTCTAAGACTTCACACCTGATTAAAACTATAATTTATTACTTAGAACAATTTCAACTTGTGTTTTGATTAATAGATTGTCTTTTGTAGCATTCAGGAAAGATGAGCTCCAGGATTTCAGAAACCTGACGATTTCTCTGCTACTGTGGACTTCTAACTTTCCTGCCTACATCACGTTAGACACATAGCTACATGATAAAGTTCTACAGGTGAACTGCGCTAGGCAAACGATCTGGAGAAGTGCTAGTTCTTCCGATGTGCAGACAGTCCGGTAGATTCTACTGCCGACAATGATCGGGACTGGATAGTATCTCTGGGCCACTGTGTAGCTCGTGCTGTGCGTCGTCTGCATTATAAAATCAATATTGTCGTATTTTTAATTGTAATTTTGATAGTTTTTTTTCTTTTTTATAACATACTTGATACTCATTGTTAGGTGAGGTGTTTATCTGGATTTTTTGTACTTTTCTGAAGTGAATTTTGTTTCTGAAAGATCAAATATATCGCTAGTCTATTACAAACATCATTTCTACACGGGGACAAAATGATCATATGTCCAGAAACAACTGACGCACAGCTGTTTTCAAACCAGAGAAAACAATCAGCTAACTTTCTCGCAGCAGCTTCCTGGATAACTGTGCTCGTAATCGTCACAATCAGACTATTAGTATAACGAAGTTATTTCCAATGTAGCAACTTAGAATAAGAAAATTCTTAATTAGTGTACCAGGTGTCAGTAATCTGCTTTAACTAACACACTTATTGTGATTGATATAGACGATACTTATACACTATTACAAATAACATTACTACACAGGGGTAGAATGATCATGTCTAAAAACAACTGCCACAGTTGTTTATAAACTGGAGAAAATAACAACTAACCAGACTTTCCGCGAAGAAACTTTCTCGGCAGTCTAAACCGCAACAGACTTATCGATAAACCGTAATTGCCCAAGCTGTACCCTTAGTATAACCAAGTTATTTCCAATGTAGAAACTTAGAATAAGAAAATTCTTAATTATTTGTTTGAACTAGGTGCCAGTAATTTGCTTTAACTAACACACTTATTGTGATTCATATAGACGGTACTTATACACTATTTACTTGATGGAATCTCTTACAAAAAACATTAAAAAAAATATAAGACCCTGTATTATAGTGCAGTAAAGTTTTAGGCTTCTGTATCAACAGACCGTTATAATCCTACTTTTGAAGTTTGGCTTAGTCCCAGAACAAATCAGTTCATTTGGTCTTGCATTTTGAGCAAAAGAAAATCAGGTTGCTTCTTTGAAGATAAGACAAGTGGAAATTAAACTTAAGAGGTTTTGGTATGTACAACGAATGGTATAAGATGCACCTATAAATGGGTAGATAAAACTAGAGTTTGATTAGAATTCAAAATAATTTAGGTGAGTGGTAACTTGGACAGAATTTGTGCAAAAAGATTGTTTCTAGATAGATTTAGCAACTCAAACAATATTAAACAAGAATGAATGGAGAATGAGATTTTATAAAACTAACCAAACATAGTTCGGAGAAGGCTAATGTTTAATTTTTTTTCTCTTTTTTGGCCAAAATTAACCTTCAACAACAGTTGAATCCATTAAACACTGCATGCATCCGTCCAACATAAGTGTGCTATTTAATAGTGTTAATGTTTTATTTTTGTTATGATTTGACTTAGTTTGCGCTATATATCTTAGATGTGCATAAACATTGCTCTTTAAATGCCATTAGGTTACTGAAAGTTTTTAATCTTTCATATTTTTATTAAATGACATTTATTCACTAACAGTTTTTTATCTTTCATATTTTTTAGGTTGAGAATGCTGGACGTAATGTTGTCTCAGAGATTCTGCTGGCAATTCCTAACATGCAGGCAAAGAATCTGGCAAATTTGAAAGCATTTTACCATGAAGGGAAAGGAAAAGGTTCTGCCATTAACCTTCCAGTTTCGGAGGTTTACCCAGAGGGGATGCCCCATGAACTGACGTTCCACTCCCTGTCATTAAATGAGGGTCTGGAGAAAGGGAAAAGCCTCTCTGTAAATGTTCTTACCATATTTACTCATTCCCTGCAGCCATTCCCTGAGGAAATAAGTCAAGCGGATGTTCAGCTTGTTGTTTATCAGGATAGCGCCTACTATTTATCACCCTATGTGGTGAAGTCTCAGTCACTTAATGTTCTGCTACCTGGTGGACGGGTGGAATCATATACTAAACATCCCAATGGAAAACTTGTAGACTCTGAAATTAAATATGGACCTTATGAGAAACTTCCTCCTTTCTCTTACTCGCCCATAGTTATTCATTTTGAAAACAATAATCCATTTGTAGTTGCTCAAGAATTAGTGAGGGAAATAGAGATTTCTCACTGGGGTAGCATACAGGTAACTGAACACTACAACCTGGCCCACAAAGGGGCTACTAACAAAGGGGGTTTTTCTAGGTTAATCTCGGCTACATTTTAATTTTCATTTCTTATCGTATTCAAGAAGCTAAAACTAGTTTTTTTAACATGCATTTTCTTTATAGGCTTGATTACCAATCTAGATCATATATGGGAGGAAGATCGTCACTTAGACAACTCATTGCTAGGTTGCCACCACGAGCCCATTCTATTTATTATAGAGATGACATTGGGAACATCTCAACATCTCATCTTTGGGGAGACTCTAGAAAGGTGACATACACGCTTATCGCCTAAATTTATCTCTTCTACAAGATAGAACATAAATTTTAGTTGAGTCGAACTTGGTATATCCTGGACTTGAGCTTGAGCTTTATCAATTAAATTAGTTCGAGTTCAAGTTAAATCTATGAGTGTTCAAGCCACTCATTTATTACAGGAGAGAGAAGATGATTCTGTTTTATGTTGTTATTGTAATAAAATGTTCAGAAGAAAAACAAGTTAAATAAGAAATAATAGAAAATTACTTTAAATAAATAAGAGAGATAATTTTCAAAAATTTTAAATAGCTTTGCATTTAAAAATTAAAATTTTAATATATTTTTAGTGTAATTTATTTTATTATTTTTTAAACAAGCTAGCTCACGAGCTGACAAGTTGGATTTGGCTCTAGCTTGATTCGTTAGCGAATCAAGCTCAACTCACGAGCTACTGATTAAGTCATGCTCGAGCCACATTCGAGTCAGCTTAACTCAATTATACCTCTAGCTTGTTCTACATGAGATTTACAATTTTTGTGTTATATGCAGACACAGCTGGAAATCGAACCTAGATTTCCTATATTTGGTGGATGGAGAACATCCTTTACCATTGGCTATGGCTTACCTCTGCAAGATTTTTTGTTTATTTCTGAGGGAAACCTTTTTCTTAACATCACATTTGGCTGCCCTATGGATGAGGTTGTTATTGATAATCTCATTGTTAAGGTGAGTCACTCTTTTTTGAACTTATATTTACTGATAGTTCATGCTAAGATATTTTAACGTTTGTTGGAAGGCTTCCTTTTTTATGTTCAGCATCTTCCACATACTGTATTTTATTCTAATGTTTTAGCTCCTACATTCTTGATTTGATAATTATTATATTTAGTTTTCTAGTTCCTTGGCTTGTAGTATATAGATTTTTTTAGAGCTTTTAATGTTCAATGTGTTCCTTTAAATTTCTTTGGAGGAGCTGTTTTAACATATTTCATTTTGGATGTAGGCATAATTCCTTCTATGAACGATATTCATGATAATTGTATAACTATTATTTTTTCCTTAAAGCTTGCTTGTGAAATGCTAAATAGTTCTCTAGTATGTCTCTTTGAATGCATTCAACAAAATTTATCTTTTGGATCACTCAAGTACACTGTGAATAGTGCTGTACTTTTATTGTTAAGAAGATTTACATGCATACAACCCTATGTATTTACAGATCTAACACCTAAACTTCAATTTTTATACATACCATGTGTCCTATGCATGAAAATGTGTATTTCACTTTTAAAAGTTAAAATGGTGGTATTTTTGATGTGATATAAAAGATTTGAGTGGTATAAATGTACCAAGCAAAATTTAGGTGTTAGATATGTGAGTACATAAACATTTGGGTGGTACGCATGTAAATGCTTCTTATTGTTAGAATGGTATGCTTTATATTTGCAATCTATGTACTTTCATCTTGTTATTTCTCATTTTTTCTTTGTAGGAAACATTTATTAGTTTGTTGCCCGAGGGGAAATAGGCTATTCTGTCCAAAGAAAAAAGGCATGCTATAATGGAATCTTGATAATTTTCAATTACATAGCCCTCATAGTTTTTAAACAATGTTAATCTTTCAATATGTTAGAAAGATTTTTGAATCTCGTAATTCAGATAAGCAGCTTGTTCCTATCCTTTAGTTTATAATCCTGTCTATTTTCTGCATCAATCACTTTGTGGTTTGGTAGAAATTTCAATTTCACATTTTTTGCTAACCACAGTTTTTAAACATCACCCTCCAACTAGCAAAGTCTGCATGTATCTTATCCTATCTACATCTTGCCTGTGACTCATACCCTTACTGATGTCCTCATTTTTCTTATATATTTGGCAGTTTTCCGTGGTAATGATCGTGCAAAATGGTAATTTAATCAAAATGGCTTACTGTTCTTAAGAAATTTTATGCAATATGTTTTTTACAATCATTGTCTCTCAAGTATCAGTTCTTGCACGGCAATTGGTATGACTTGTTAGGATTGAGATGCACTTTAAATTTTCTGTTCACGTATTTTCATTAACTTCTATATGACATGACTGGACATTTGTTGGGATGCCAACTTTTCAACTTCATTTATTAGGAAAAAAAGTTTCAACAAGGTGTAGACACAACAAGACATAAACCAAGTTGCTTATCTGACTTCTATTCAATAATTGATAGACATTGAATTTCAACATTGGTGGTCAAAGTTAGTTTTGGATTGAATCAATGTTATTGATCTTTTTTGTCAAAATATTGAATAGAAAGCCCATGTTGGTTTGTCTTTCTGCCAAAGATTACTTGATTTTATAAACTAGAGACTTAGTGGTTCATGCATTCTTTATTTGAGAAATTGAAAGTAGTTAATAGTATATTCTATTAGACATAAAACAATATGTTCGTGGACAGTCATGTTTCTTTAATTCCAAAATTGCCCTCTCTCCATGGTTTAAGATAATATTTGATGACAAAAAAGATATTAACATTCTGTAGAGCGCATTCTGTTGGGTGTCAAAGACATTTGTTTTTGGGTTTTTTCATCATGAAACACTTGCCATTATTATAAATGTACACTGATCTCATTTCTCGGTGCTATCCATAAGCTTTTTTTTTCTTAAAAGGTTTTAATACGCCTAGTTTTTCTCCTTTTTAATATGCCATTAGAATGTTAAAAGTGGCTCTATAATTGGAAGTTTAATTCCATATAGATAATGTAGGTTCAGCTCTTACTCAAGGGTATATTTGTGCTGCATTGATGATATATTCCATTTGGCTGGAATTTGTAGTTTCATGTCATTAATTAGCGATGGAATTCTCGTCTTCAACATCCTCAGTTTAAGTTAATTCGCTTTAGTATTAAAACCATTGCAAGTTGAAATGCTCCGCCTGCTAAGAATGATGGTTTATTTGCCGGTGGCAGGTTGTTTTACCTGAAGGATCGAAAGAAGTTTCTGCTTTGGTTCCATTTCACACCAAGCAATGGCATGAGGTCGCCTAGAGTATTTATTTAGTGCACTACTTCGGTTCACTACAATAGTAATGACAAGAATTTGTTGATTTTTTGTGCATTTTCCTAAAAAATAGGCTGTCTTCTGCAGACAAAATATTCACACTTGGACATTATTGGAAGGCCTGTTATAATCTTGAAATTAAACAATGCTGTTCCAGAGCATAATACTTATTTTCAGGTATGCCTCATGTCATTTTTATTGACTTTTATACGCTTTTTTCTTTTATTAAAAGGTTTAATATTTAATTTTTCCTTTTCTCAGCTTCGTAAGTTTTCTTTTGGTCTAGATGTAATGATAATAGTTAAGATGAAATTATAAGAAACTCCTGACTGAGCATTATTGGTAGATCCGTATATTTTTAATGCTGGTGCCAAACGAGTAGTGACATGAACTATGCCAACTTTGCAACTTACACGCAGAAATGTTGAGTATGGCTTGGAGCAGTGGGTTAAGTATTTATATTTAAGTGTACTTGAAGGTGCAGATTTGAGTCATGTAAGTTACTACTTTGCACATATAAGTCTAAGGATGTGGACATCAACCTCTCCCTAAGCCCTGCACTGGTTGAAGCTCTATCTACTGGGTGTTCTTTCTGGATTAAAGAAGGAAAATTCTACAATTAGGGTTGGGACACTACTAAATGAATAGAGAAAATGAGATGGTTTATAGAATCATTGCGAGTAAAAGGTAGCACTATCAGATTTGATGTAGAAGTCAGCCTAATGTCACTCACCTTGCAGTGACATAAGGTTTAATTTACAAAGTGAAAGTTTGCGAACCAAAGTTTAATCTACAAAGGGGCATAGGAAACCTAATTGATTTGGGCTGTTGCATTTCCAGCAGAGAAGAGTAAGACAAGGGAGTTATTAATATGGGTTAGGTTAGGTTCATTCGAAGTATCGGCCAGTTTAGTTTTATCCTTGAGCGGTATTCTTGAAATATTGCATTAAGTTAAATCAAAATGCAAAAACCAAAAACTATGCCTCTTGGCCATTTAGAAGATGTGCACGATTCTCATGCAAAACAACACAAACAAAAGAAAATCACTATCAAGGGCCCTCTTTGCACGAGTATGGACAGCTATGCCTCTACTGGTGTAGTGAAACAAAACTTGCTTAAATTTAAGCAAGGAACCAATATTTGCGTTGTTGAGAGTGTTGAGTCGCAAGCTCCTCTTGTCCACAAAATGCCTAAAGTAGTTGATCACATTGGCTATCTCCTTCGATGGTTATCCTGTTGCCCTCGGTCATTTAATCTTCCATAACTCTTTGGAGAGCTATAGCAACATTTATTTCCACCTGCGTGTTGTCCCAATGCATAAATTTATAGCTCATGGCCACAATCAAGTGTCACTTCTCATCCCAAATAATAATTCCAATACCCGCGAGGTTGGAAGGTAGAAGGGTCCTTTTAACGTTCACTTTAATCTAACTTGGAGGGTGAGGGTGAGTGTGGGGGTGGGGGTACCAAAGAGGAAGAGAAGACAACTGATATGAGTGGTTGGTCCCCTAGTGCTCCGGAATCGGATAAAAGTGGGTGGTCGGTAAGGGCCTTAAGCAAGTTGAAAGCAACCGTTGTGGGGGTGCCATTAGCTTTAGCATGCTTCTTAGCTATTCTTGTCGTCCAGTAGAGGTAAACCGCATTACAAAATAGCCTTGCCAATGGGGCGTTGGAAGTAGTGACTTCATGGAGCCTCTCAAGTACCTCCTCAAAGGTTTGAAAAGTGGAGATGATGAAGCCCCATTTGCCAAGATTCTTGAGCACTACAATCAAAAGAAACTTTTACTAGTAGGATGGGTTCGGTCTCCACACCTACACAACCCACAGACATTGTTGGGAGTCGGCAAGGCCGTGGTAAGAAAACCAAGCGTTCATGGGGATGCCTTCCATGCCAAGCCTCCATCTGAATACCTCCCTTGAGTGCTATTCTTTGAAAGGTGCATTTTCATTAATATATCACATATAATTTGGTTAATCTCTCCATTGTATCTGTATGTCTATTGGGTAAGAAATAAACAGACTTAGGCCCTGTTTGGGGGTGCGGTAAAGCTGCGACGCGGCGAGTAAAAGCGGCTCGTCGTTTTTTTTTTCGTTTGTTTTGCAACTTCGTGGCACAGTGGCTGCGAAATTGCTTCGAAGCCGACCGTGGGATAACCCTCGCGGCTCAGCTTCGCCCTAGTGATTTTTACCCTTTACCCCGCATTCGACCCCCATCTCGTTGCTTCCCCGCAACCTCTTCTCTCGCAAACCCTACCGCAAACCTACTTCAGGTATGACAAATCCGTGTATTATCTTTGCTTTTGCGGGTATGTTCGGAGACTTCTCTGCCTTCCTTTTCCCTTCTTCCCTATCCTTTCTGCTGGATCTGGATTTTCTCGTTTGTTCTCCGCATTTCTGTGTTCGTATTTTGGCGGATCTCCTATGTCTTGATCTGTTATTGCCTGTTATTGCGTATGGATTTAACGATGATATACGGCTTGATGAGAATATTCTCTACAGATATTATTTGTATTTTTTGAAAGTTTAAACATTTGTTGGGGATTTAGGCTTGTGCATTTCGGTTATGCCTCTCCTGTCAGCAGTAGTTTGCTGTTCTTTGTTGCTTCTCTTGTTAAAGGTCCGGACAGTATGATTTGGGCTGGTGCATTTCTATAAATGCTTCTGTTAATTGTCCGGGCAGTATGATTATTGCAGTGATTTTGAGAAATCTCATTGAAATTTGATTTTAGGAACTTTGAAGTTATCATGGCATTACCCTGTTATTACAATTAGCTCAACTTATTACATGGAACCTCAAATTGAGCTATTAGTGATTCATGTAATTGCTTTAAAGACCTTTTTAACAATCAGGAGCTTCTTCCTTTATCATGTTACTCATCTATCCTTCTTCCTTATTCCATGTTATTTCAGTTATGTTGTATGAATAAAGTGGTCTTTACAGACCCTGCATGATTCCAGTAAACATGTCTCTGTATTTACAATACCCTTTGTTGTGTAAGGCTAGGGTAAAATCAGTGTGTACAGGAGGAAACAAGCTTTATGTAGATAAATTAGCATGGATTTTATTGAAAATAAATGCTTATATTAATGGTTTCGTCCAGGAGTCCAATTGCAAGGCTACATAAACTATTTATTTGTCAAGTCTATTTATACTGATGAGGGTGTGAATGATTGGCTACTTAAAAACTGCTATGGTATGAATGACAAAATAATTTGTCTAGATAGAAGCATTAACAGTTTGGATTTCCTCGTTTATATATTGATTTTCCTAGATATACTTGATGGAACATTTATCCATGAAATTTGACTAGATAAAAGCATTGACAGTATGGATTTCTTTATTACCGATTTACCTAAATATACTCCTGTATATACTGATTTATACTGCCCAATTAGCTTTACCTACGTTGGGTTTGCTTATCTGGGAGGATTTGAACATTGGGAGAGATCGTTGGGTTTGATTTTTTGTGTTCTTCGGCTCTTCGGTGTAACACCTGCAGTATGGAGTAACACATGCAGTTTAAAGTTTGGTGTAACACCTGCAGTATGGAGTTTACAGTTTAGTTCTTCGGTGTGCATATATACATGTTTTAAAATTGCTGTGAAGGAGAGTATTTGAAGGGTTTATCATTTTCATTAAGACTTTACTTCAATTTTTGGGATATCTTTGGGTTTATCATTTAGGCTTTACTACAATTTCTGGGTTTATCATTTTCATGAAGGAGAGTATTTTGTTTGCCAGTTCTATCTTTGTTTGTCTGGGATGCATGTATATCTTCTTGCACTTTCTGTTTCTGTTCCCAAACTTTGAATGCAAATGCAGTTTTTACTTAAGGAATTGTTATGAAGTTAATATACTTTGCTCGTTAGAGCATATTTGAAACCTTCGCTATTTTCTGTCATGAAGAGCACAACAGACACATGTTATAGGAAGTTATGTATATGAAGTTTATAGTTCAGGGTAGCAGCTGCAGTATTTCACCTGCAGTATGGAGGTTACACTTTGGTTCTTCGGTTTGCTGTAAAACCTGCTGTAATTATGGGGTTCTTGTCGGTTCGAAATGCTATGTCCTTCTCTGCTGTAACACCTGATGTAATTGGTGTGTAACCTGCAGTAAATTGGAGTAGGGTGTTCCTGTTACTTTGAAATGCTATGTAGATTGGAAGTTATGTACATGTTCTCTATTTCAGTAATAAAGAAATATCATTCCTTTCCCGTGGATGTAGGTCAGTTTGACCGAACCACATAAATTGTTGTGTCCTTGTGTGCTTAACTCTATTATTTGGTTAATTGCAATTTATATCTCTCTATGCTGTAATTTTACTACCATTGTTGGCATTTGTTAATTCAATTCATTTTGAATATTTATCTGTCATATTAATAGTATGACTAATAAAAGTAAAGATGTTCCCACTCCTGCACTTTGGGAGAAGGAAATAAAAGTAATATTCTGTGACCTCTACCTTACAGAAATTGAAAAGGGAAATAGGCCGAACTCCTTCAATAAGGAAGGTTGGCAAAACATAGTTACGAAATTCAAGGAGGCTACAAGCAGGGAATACGAAAGACTGCATCTTAAAAATAAGTGGGACCAGCTCAAAAAAGACTAGAAAATATGGAATGATTTGAAGCGAGGTTCGACCGGATTGGGATGGGATCCGGTCAAGCGAACGATTGATGCTCCAGAGGAGTGGTGGCGAGAAAGGCTTACGGTAAGATATTTGTCATTCAATACATATGATGTCATTCAGTTTATTCATTCTAACTGAAATATCTCTCATTTCCTCCTACAGGTTGTGCAAGCTGCAAAGAAGTTTAAAATGGCAGGAATAGAACTCGACTTCGAGGAGAAATTAGACCGGATGTTTGGTGGGGTTGTTGCTACAGGAAAATATGCATGTGCGCCTAGCCAGACAGGTTTTGGTCAAACCTCGGAGAATGCGGCGATTATTTTATCAAATGATTCAGCAGAATTCCAAGACCTGGATCAACCTGAAATTTAGTCCACCAACCGTACAAAGCGACCTCGTTCTGAAAGCAAGAGAAAGAATGAAGCTCCTTTTATAAGAAACCAACTATCATACCTTGTTGAATCATCTAATGATGCCCCCCACAAAGTTCAAAAAACATCCATAGTTGAGATGGTTCGACTTCTTGAAGCAGATCCAGAATTTTCAGGGGAACCTGACATTTTCTACTTTGCTCTCGACCTCCTCCGTGATTCAGTCCATAGAGACTTCTTTGAAACACCTAGTACGGAGCGAAGGGTGACATATATACGCTATTATTATTATCGACGAAACTTATGATTTGAAGTTGCTATTATATGTTATTTCATATTGTACATTTATATTTGCTACTGATGTGGTTGTGTCAGACGGTTGTATCCTAGTATTTACTTCAGTGATTTTAGTGATTGAAAATCAACACATTCTTATATTGATTCTGAATGCATTGTTTGACCATGTACAATTTATATTCTTATGGACCCTGAGGTAGCACGACACAGAAGGAGAAATGCAGCTATAAATTTACTTGTCGATTACTACAACACATACATCGACCGCGCGCCCTGTTACACATCATCTCAAATTGGGGACAAATAGATGGGAGAAATACTTACATGACACCCAACGAGATTTAGAAACATCTTCCTTATCTTGCAAGATGTTTTCAATGACCTATTAGCAGAAGTAACATCTCATGGACTCTACGGGTCATCAAGGACAACTGACCATAAGGTGTTAGACATCACATCAGAACGAGTCAGTGCGCAGGGCGATGGAACGTTTCTAGCACTCGTCGGAAACAATTAGCAGGTATTTCTCAGTAGGGTTGACTGCTCTTGTGAGTCTATCATAGCACATCATACAACTTACAAATCCAACTTTTTCACGAACGCCAAAGGAGATTCAACACGATTCTCGTTACATGTCATTTTTCAAGGTACAAATTGATTCTTGCATGATATATCCTTCTATATGAAATCGATAACGAAATGTTGTTATTTATTTAGGATTGTATCAGCGCAATTGATGGGACGCACGTTGATGCAAGGATTTCAGACAACAAGAAAATTGCATTTATCGGCTGCTCTGGAACGCCAATGCAAAATATCATTGCAGTTTGTGATTTCAATATGTGCTTCACTTTTGTAATGCTTAGTTGGGAGGGTAGCGCTCACGATAGTAGAATTTTTAAAAGTGCGACGAGGAATACAGAGTATAACTTCCCCCACCCTCCACAAGGTACGTTGCATACTCAAGATAACTCCAATTTTTTTTGGTATGCTTAAATAAAGGTTGATCATATTTCAAGAAAGTATTATTTGGTGTATGCTGGCTACCCATTGCAGCGAGGGTATCTGAAACCTTACCCTGAAACCAAGTATCATATACCAGATTTTGAAAGAGCCAGTAATGTTACAAGAAGTAGAAATGAGGTCTTCAACAAAAGACATTCATGCTTGCGCGATGTCATTGAGAGGGCTTTTATAGTTTGGAAGAAGAAATTGGTAATATTTCGAGATATGCCGGCTTATCCGTATCAGAAACAGGTGCACATAGTGAGCCACGATGACGCTCCATAAGTATATGAAGCGGCATCCAGCTCAAGGTGATGTTGATTTCCAGCGTGCTGAGGAGAATGCAGAGGAAGTGCCTTTAGAAACATTTGAATACCGCATTGGACAATCTCTGTCACGGGAAGAGAAGAACAATGCCACCATTTGCACAAGGTATGGGGAGGGTGCAAATGAAATGACAGCCCTTCGAGAGCAGATAACCACCATATTAGTTGTATAATGATTGCTTCCTTCTGATTTGCTGTAATGACATTATAATTTAGAATAATGTTTGTTTTGAAAAGAAGATTTTCATTTTGTTGAGTTCAGTACTGTTATTAGCAATAAATGCCCTTTCAGAATCATGTTTCTATATGGGTAAATAAACATTTCTTTTTTGATTAGCAAATATGTGACTAAATATGTTTTATCTTGCTTTGCATTTCAGGAAAAATATAAGCTCTAAGGTGTCAGCTACCTCTCGACGAGTGCTATGTTGTTGTGGCCTGCAAACAACACTTCTGACGTCACGACAGACACACATTCATGGCCGTAAGTTTCATAGCTGCCCGCGAAACATTGTCGAGCAGTGCAGATTCTTCCGGTGGGAGTATAGTTTGGCGGATTCTCAGGATGACGATAGTAGAGAGTGACGAGCTTCACTTGAGGACGGGCTGGCATGGGAGCTACAACGTGTCATATTTATAATTAACATTATTATTATCTTACTCGTCGTTGTAATAGTTTTAGAATTTTTTTTTCACTCTACTCCTACTAGCTAGTGCTTGAGATGTTTTTATGAACATCAGGACTATTTTGGAATGCCAAAACTATATGGCTCGAGATGTATTCATCTATAAAAACTCTAGTGTATTTGGTTTTTAATGTTTTTATGTGTTTATTTATGTAAGTGAAAATATATGTTTATATATTTACAAAATATTTTTATAAACACAAAATATCTTTATTAAATATGTTTTTATATCATTATATTAAAATGTAAGGCATCACACAAAATATTTTTATTAAAATGTCAATATTTTTATATCATTATATTAAATATTTTTATAAACACAAAATATTTTTATTTTAAATATTTTTATAAACATAAAATATAATATTTTAAATATGTTATATAGGAATTTAAAAAATATAACTAAACACGTATATAAGACTTCATTTTAATTCATATGAAAAATTAATAGACAGTATTTTTTAAAATTTTATTAATATTAAACCTCCATACTAATAAATACATTAAAATTTTTTAACTCTTTTAACAAACATGGTCAGTCTGGTCATTTATGCAAAAAAAGTTGTCCCGCAACTGTTTTCACACAGCTGAACTAAACAGATAACCAGCTTCCCTACAACTGCTTCCCGCAAAGAACTTCCTGAAAGCAGTATGACATGCACTGCAAAATCGAGAGTTGCGAGATGCGCCAAACAGACCCTTAGTTAATTTGTTAACAATTACTCAAATAACATCATGACCTTAACGTGATCTAAGCAACCCAATCACAAAGTTCATGGAAATCTCCTCCCATTTCTACTTTAGAACCTGTAAAGGTTGTAACTGATCTCCAGGATGCTGATGTTCTGCCTTCACTAGCTGACATGGACATTTAACGACAAATTCTGCCACATTTCTTTTCAATCCTTGCCACTAAATTTTTTTCTTGAGATCCTGGTATATTTTATTACTCCATGGGTGAATAGTATAGTCAGATAAATATGCATTCTCAAGAATTTTCTTCCTTAGATTAACATTACCACAATTCTCAGCTGGTGATAGCTTGACCTTAGATCAATTTTTGAAAATGCAGGAATTGCTTCTAACTAATCAAACAAATTGTCAAACTTTGACAGTTGATACTTTTTTTTGCTTGTAAACTTATTTAATTCTTTGTAGTCAATACATATTCTAAAGCTTTTTTTTTTTCTTCTTCATGAATATAACTGGATCTTCCTAGGGTGAGTTGCTAGGTCTGATAAACCCTTTACATAGTAACTCTTGCAATTGACACTTCAACCCCTGGAACTCCTTAACTGTCAAACTATAGGATACTTTGGATACAGGCTTAGAACCTGACAAGAGCTCAATTGTGAAATCAATCTCTCGCACTGGCAGTTGCCCTGCTAAATCATCAAGAAAAACTTTTGGAAATTCCTTTGCGATTGGAATTTCATCTAAAGACTTCTTTTCCTTAGATATATTTGTTACCTGAGCAAAAAAAACCTTGACTTCCATGTGTTGACCTCATTTTCAGTGAGGTCCTAATTTCTTTCCTTAGAGCCTAGAATTTAGCTTTAAGAGTTCCTTATTGACTATCCTAGCGGACTAGTATGCGAGACCCAGACTCATTTTTGTGAGACATCGCATGAGTAGTCCCAAGCATTCAAGCTCTTATTTGCAAAGGCTAAGGACTAACATATAGAGGGCTCGAAAATGAGTACCCATAGGAGCAGACGACTTTAGGTGAACTCTTAGTGACTCGAGCACTGATGGACACCACAATTTTGTGTACGCTTTGCACCACGCACAATGTTGGTTTGAGTTGGGTGGACAATCAACAAACTAGTCTGAACTACCCCAGATGACGAAACAGACTACACTGATGCGTCTGGGACATCGGTTTTAGCTAGAAAGGACACCTATATTGCTATGGTTCAGCGCGTGCGCAAGCTGCACGAAAATCATTGTATATTAAATTTAATTAAAGGAGGTGAGTTTAGGCTTGACCCAGGTTCAATTCTGGCTGAACACAGCTCAATTATGTTGGGTCAGGCTGATAGCCAATTTATTATTTGAAATTTCAAATTTTAAATCACCACACCTAATTCTTTAATTAAATTTAATCAGGCATAATTAATTTCCAATTAAGCCCAGAACATTGATGGAAGGTGATCAATCTCTCGCCCATGTCCCGTAACAGACACTCTGACTATACAATTCGAGAGGTCCTTCTTGGGATTCGGTCTCCTTGCTGGCTCGCCTGCTCTCCCTCGCCAACTTCCGCCTCTTGTGTCGAAAAATCCATTCGTCCTCCCTCTTCTCTCCAGCTCCCGTCTGCTTTCCCTCTCGACACCGCAAACCCTGGCCATCTTTCTTATGCTTGGCCACCGAAACAAAACTCTCATTAGACTCCTTTCTCGCGACATATCGCGCATGCCTCTTTCTTCCTCACACTCGACAGATTCGACTCTCCTCCTCCCGGCATCGAAATTGGCTCCTACCCTCTGCACCGAGTCTCGACCGCTCACTCCCACTCTCGTGCGAACTGGCGACTCTCTTGATCCGCCTATGCACTCGACGCCACTCGACTCCAGTTCACTCGCTTGATCCCGCACCTGCTCACCTGAAAACCCTCGCCTATTCGATCTCGCCTCCTGCTCCAAAACTCCCGCTCGCCTATTTTCCTTCTTACGCACGACCTAGAGCCTCGCCTGTTCTCTTCTCAGTGAACTGAAATCCCTGCTCGCTCACCTCCCTTCTTCTTCCCGTTCGACTCTCTTGCTTCGTCTCCCTCCTGGCCGAACAGCCGTAGCTGCACGTGTCTCCCTCTCAACACCGAAACAATTTCCCTCGCCTCCTCCCCTCTGCTGCGAAACCCTCGTCTGCTTGCTCTCGCACGCCCAACAGCCCTAGCTGCCCGCCTCCGTTCTCTTCTTCGCGACCAGACCCTGTTCGGTTCGTCGTCTCTCTCGACCGAACACCTCCCTCTCGCTGAACTTCCCCCTCTTTCTCTCGAACATGGAAGGAGGAGACCAGCATTCTCGAGCCGTCGTCACGTCTCGTAAGTGCAATAGCTGAGGCAGAGGGGAACGACCTGTGGCATTGCACTAGCTCTGCACGACATGCTTCCAGTTTTTGATCTTTTGGAGATACGAGGTCTTTTTGGAGACACAAGGTGATGAGCTTCTTAACTTCATCTTTACTGGTTTCAGTATTCTATGGAAAGGACGTAAAGGCATGATCCAATACTTAGTTTTCACAGAATGACCATATCACTTTATTTCTATTATAAAGCTTTCATATTACTATACAAAATTGGCCTTCATGATCTTGTCTTTATTTATTATTATTATTATTATTATTATTTTATTTTCTGCTATTGTAGGATTTTACCATTCTGCGTATTTAAAAATTAAAATGAATCCTTCTTCATGCATAATTCAAGGGACCATGTATGTAAAGTTGGAAGTTTGGGTGTTAGATATGTAGAATACATAGGAACTGAGTGGCATGCTAGTAAATCTTTCTTTTTCTTTTTCATTATACTCTACATTGACATTCTATGTTCTCTCATTTGCACTTCAAGAATCATTTCAAAGCTATTTAATCTGCATTGTTTCGCAGCACTATGTCACAACAATTGATTTCAATTTGTTCTATACTCTAGTGTAAAGTGTTATGGTTATCTGTAAGTTAAATGATAGTGAATTGAATTGTACAATGAGTTGAGAGCATCATATGGCATGATAAACAACTAAGCATGGTTAAAAGGTTGGTGACTATTGGAATCTTTTATCATTGTGGAACCTTTCTTTTAACAAAATCGCGAAGAATCTTTCCATTTTTGGGCAAGTTTTTTAGAGCTTTACATACTGTCTTGGAGCTGATTTTGAGTAATATAAATCACTGTTTTTCAGATATTTTGGTGGGTTGATTTGAGGCAACCCATGTACTGTTTTGGAAGCATTAAATGTACCATTTTGGGCTGGTTTTATGCACTAATTTGGAGGGCTGTTTTGTGCTCTAATTTCTCACAGTTTTGGGCATTTTATTTGCTGTTTTTGGAGGAGTAAGATAGCTGTAAAATGCTGTAGGATGCCTTAGGAAGCATCGAAACTGCTATTTGGAGTTGCAAATCACTGTATGATGCCTTAGGAAGCATTGGAATTGTTGTTTGGGTGCTGTGGGAAGCTTAGGACTCCTGTAGGTTGTTGTTTGTGGCTTGAAAATGATGTTTGGAGTGCCTGGGAGTGCTGTGGGATGCCATTGAGTGCTGTTTGCTGTTGTTCGGAGGTTTAGAAGCGCTTTAGGAAGCTTAAATGTGTTGTTTGCTGCTGTCCGGTGATTTAGAAGCGCTGTAGGAAGCTTAAAAGCTATGTTTGCTGCAGTTTAGAGGTTTAAACGCGCTGTAGGAAGCTTAAAAATGCTGTTTCCTGCTGTTCGGAGGTTTAGAAGCGCTGTAGGAAGTTTAAAAATACTGTTTATTGCTGTTCGTAAACTTACAGTTGCTGCCCGGAGCCGTAGAAGATCGTAGGATGACCACATAGGCTTGCCAGTTGTTGCCCGTCCATATTTTGACGCAACATTTTAACGCTTTTTTTAGGCCGACTCACTTGCTATTTCTCTCTTTAGTTTTGCTAGTTTTGAAAGTGGGCTGACCTCTTCTGTTCTCGTCTTATTATTATTATTATTATTATTATTATTATTACTTTTTCATTATTTCATTTTATTTTATTTTTTGAAACGGTTAAGTAAAAAATGAGGAATTTTTTATTTAATTGAGAAACACTTAAGAGACATTTGAGTAATTGAAAAACACTTAGTTGAGTTGAGGGTAGAACACCTTAAATCACTCCAAACACAATTCTGACTGCGAGCTCCTAGATTTTAGGAGCAGCACGCCTAGATGAGACTCATCTACCTAAGTCACGATATAGGCTTCCTAGATTTTAGGTGCACATCTTAAGTGAGAGCCCATCTACCTAATCCACAATGTAGGTTTCCTAGATTTTAGGTGCACACCTTAGGTGAGAGCCCATCTACCTTATACACAGTGTAGACCTCCCAGATTTTAGGTGTACACCTTAGGTGAGCGTCCACCTACCTAATCCATAGTATAAATTTCCTAAACTTTAGGGGCACACCCTAGGTGAGAGTTCATCCACCTAATTTTCAAATAATAAAACTTAACATTTGACCCTAATTCACGAACTGATTAGGACACTAAACATGAAGATGCACCGAGGCGCGGTTCACCCTTGCTTAATTAAATTAAATTATGAAATTCCGACATGACTTAACTGATAATGAAACCCATTGCATAGGGATTTGAGTTTGAACATTACGGTCAGATCTTCCTGGCAATTGAGGACATTTTTTGTGCCATATATGGATCATCAGACTTGTGTAAGTCCGAGGTCTGAGTGGCTAGGGCGATGATAATAATGCTAATATGTGCTAAACGAGAGATACAATGTGAGAATTTTTAAGAATAGTATCTTCTACCTTAAAGAACTTTAATAAAGGAGGAAGGACCGATGATACTATTCTCCGACTCTTTGTGAGATTGTTTTCCCCGACGATCTTAGGACGCCAGTAGTCTTAGCTTGATAGAGTGACTAGCCTGTGGACTACACTACTTTACAAAATACTTATAAAAATAAAACAAAAAATCTCTTTCATTATTAACAAGAACTCTGCATAAAAACTTAAACGACAGCTTTTGCATGAAAATCAAAGAATTCTTCTTATAAAAACTTATAAAGTTCATAGTTAGTCACTTGGATTGAGGTTAAGAAATGCCCTCTATAGATCGTCGGGTTGGTAGCTCTTATTCAAGGTCGGAAAACACACTGTTCAGCTCTGAGCCCCCACCTTTACTGATATCTTGCACCTATTTCCGGTCTTCCATATGTGACGAGTTTTGCTTATGATTTCTATAACTCGTTTTTGCTGACTTTTGTACGGACTTTTCTCGATTTGCTTACTTTTTTTACAAGTCTATTTAATCTACTGCAAATCATATTGTGCTTGTAATACAAATCAGACAGGAGTAGCAGATGCCCTGGTACGCTTTTACAGTTTATTTACACCATTTTACTTTACTGCAATTTACTTTTCAAGTACCTTTTATATACTTGCAATTTGTTTATTCTGCATGCAAAACCAGAATTGAAACCGAACCAAAACAAAAAAAAATCAAAACAAAACCAAACTTTGACACCAAAACTGTTAAACATAAACCACCAATTTCAAATACTTGAACCCTGGAGTCATCGCTACAGTAAGAGGTTCAGAGCTAAATTTGTGGGCAGCGCAGAAACTAGCTTGGAGCTAACTTTGTGGGCAGCACGATGAGGGATCCAGACTGAGCAATAAGAGGATCTTCTTCAGCAAAACTCTTCCTTAGTTTAAATTACAACATAATAGACGTCAAGTTAGCTCACCCAGCGCGACTCAAATCTTCACTTTCCCCTTAGACTTCTGTGCAACTATGTTGTGCGGCGTAAGTCCTAACTTGTATTAGGTTCCGAAGTTGTCGTACGGTACGACGTAAACCTTCTTTTCTGTGGACTATTTGCATAATAAGGTATTATGCAAGTGTAAGTTCCAAATAATAAAATTGGCAAGATTGAAATACTTAATAAACATTTCTCCAAAACGCAGCCACACAATATGATAGTTTGGGAAGTCACTGAGGGTCTTCCTCGTGATCTGTGACTTCCCATTCCTTTTCCTTCCTTTAAACTCCTGAAAATAACTTTTCCCATGAGCTACTCCCACTTGCTTTTCCACGTTTTACCTTGAAAACTTAAACTTTGAGATTCTTGAAGACAGAACCACCGATCATTATCGAGAGTTTTCTCGTGACCCCGGTCATTCGAGATGTAATTAACTTTGAGGACACGCTTTATAGGGAACTTGGAACCCAGTTAAAATAAACCCTACCTGGTCTTTATAGTAGGTAGCAGAATTTGTCGGTCACATATAAAAAGGTTTGCATGCCAAACAAATATCACAAATCTCTTAGTTCGTATGATTGAATCCACCACCACGGGATACACTCATCTTTTGAGAAGGTTATCACTTGTGGTATCAGACACAATTATGCAAACTATTGAGTAAATGATCCAGACGGTCTCATCTTTAAACTTAAAATACATTATTTTCAAAACTATTTTTAAAAATTATATACCCTTATATACTAAATTAAATGATCTATTATCTTTCCAAATTTGGCAGACACTATGATTCAACAATTTGAAAGCCTTCAAACATGTAATTTACGGATGTCAATCCTATATCATGATAAAGTTTAACTTCCGTCTCCACAAGTACCTTTATTTTGACAGTCTTCTTATTGCAATCAATGATAAAATAGTTTTTAGATAACCAATTGTCGACCAGTTTTTTTTCGTTTCAAAAATAAATTTAAAAATTAATTTAATATAAGTATGTAATTTTGGTTTTGAAAATGGTGTGTTTTAATTTTTTGAAATGAGACTGAATGGATCTCATTTGCCCAATAGTTTACATAATCGTGCCCTATACCACAGATAATACACATTCTCGAATGATAAGTGTGTCTCGCGGCGGTGGACCCAATCATACAAACTAAGAGGTTTATGACATCCATTTGGTTTGCGAACCTTTTATGTGTGACCGATAAGTTCCCCTATCTATAATAAAGATTATGTAGGGTTTATTTTACCTGAGTTTCAAGTTCCCTATAGAGGCAAACCCCTATAGTTAATTACATCTCTAATGACCGAAGTCACTTGAGAAAACTCTCGATAATAATCCGTGATTCTGTCTTCAAGAATTAAATATTTAGGTTTTCACGATAGGACACAGAAAAATCAAGTGGGAAAGGACTAAATGTGAACAATTATTTTAGAAGTCCATTGGAAGGAAAAGGTAGGGAACGTCATAGATCCTGAGCAGAACTTCATTGACTTTCCAAACTATCTTACTGTGTGGCTTCGTTTTGGAGGAATGTTTATTATGTGTTTCAATCTTGTCAATTTTATCATTTGGAACTTTAAACTTGCATAACTCCTGATTATGCAAATAGCTGCAGAGATAAGTAGGTTTACGTTGTACCGTACGACAATTTTGGAACCTAGTACGAGTTAGGAGTTACACCGCACAACACGGTTGCACAGAAGCCTAAGGGGAAAGTGAGGATTTACGTCGCGCTGGGCGAGCCACCTTGAAGTCCTATATGTTGTTATTGTTAAACTAAGGAGAGATGTTGCTAAGAAGATCCTCTTACTGCTCAGTCTGAATTCTTCGCCGCGCTGGCCACGAATTTAACTCCAGATCTCCTGCTGTAGCGATGACTCCAGGGTTAAGTGTTTGAGATTGGTGGTTATGTTTCACAGTTTTGGTGTCAAATTTAGTTTTTGTTGTTTAAATGTTGAAATTCTCATGAGGAAATTAAACATGTTCACTAGTTTCAAAAGTGTGCTAATTTTCGAAAATGCACATTTATTTTAGTTTTACAACTAAAACATGCGCAGTAAAGTAAATTGCATATAAATTAAAATGTTGTAAAGTAAAATGCAATTAATAAACTGTAAAAGAGTGCTTGGGCATCTGCTACCACTGCATGATTAGTATTGTAAGCTTGTATGATTTACAATAGATTTAAATAAACTTGCAAGAAAAGTAAACTAAGCGAGAAAACCCAGCATGAAAGTCAGAAAAATGAGTCGTATAAATCATAAGCAAAACTCGTAGTCACGTATGGAAGACTGAAACTGGGTGTAAGACATCAGTAAAGGTGGGGGCTCAGAGCTGGACTGTATGCTTCCCGACCGTGAATATGAGTTACTAACCTGATGATCTACGGAGGGCAATCGTTAACCTCAATCCAAGTGACTAACCATAGACCTTTATAAGTTTTTATAAGAAGAATTTTTTGATTTTCATGCAAAAGTTGTTTAAGTTTTTATGCAGAGTTCTTTTTAACAAGCAAAATGATTTTTTTGTTTTATTTTTGTAAAGTAGTGTGGTCCATAAGCTAGTCAGTCTAATCGGGCTAAGACTACTGACGACTTAAGAGCGTCATAGGAAACAATCTCACTAAGAGTCGGAGAATAATGTTATTGGTTCTTTCTTCTCCCTTATTAAAGGTCTTTGAGGTAGGAGATATTATTCTAAAAATTCCCACATCATTTTCCTCGTTTAGCACAAATTAGCATTATCTTCATCGCTCTAGCCACCTAGACCTCAGACTTATACCGTCCGATGATCCACATGTGACATTAACAAATGTCCCCAATTGCTAGGAGAATCTGAGTTTAATGTTCGAGCTCAAATTCAAGTGCATTGGGTTTCACTGTATGTTAAGTCATGACGGAAATTCCATCATTTGATTTAATTAAGGAAGCGTGAATCATGTCTCAGGGCATCCTCATGTCCAGTGTCCTAATCAGTTTGTGAACTAAAGTCAAGTGTCCAGTCTCATCATTCATTTGAAAATTAGGTGAGGCTACTCACCAGAGTGTGCTCTCCTAAAATCTAAGCATTCTGCATCGAAAATTAGGTAAATGAACTCTCACCTGTGTGTGCTCTCTAAAGTCTAGGAGCTCTACATCGAAAATTCTGTTGATGAATCTCACCTGCACAGGGTGTCTCCTAATCGTCTGGGAAGCTCTACACCGAACCTTGTGCTTGAAGTGATTTAAAGTGACTAATCCTCAATTAGGTATTTTCCAACTAATCCTCAAATATTTCTAAGTGTCTTCTAAATAATTAAACCAGGACTTCTCATTTTTGACTTAACCGTTTAACAAGAGAAACAAAACAAAAGAAGGCAGAAGGCTGACCCGCTTCCAAAAGTAACAAAACCAAAAAAAAAAAAGAAATAACGAGTGAGTCAGCCTAAAAAACTGTTAAAATGTGCGTCGAAATATTGTCGGGTAGCAGTTAGCAAGTGTACGTGGTGATCGTACCATTTCCTATGGCTTCGGGCAGCAACTATAAGCTTCCGAACAACAACAAACAACATTTTTAAGCTTCCTACAGTGCTTCTGAACCCCCAAACACCTGCAAACAACATTTTTAAGCTTCCTACAACACTTCCAAACACTAGACAGCAGCTTAACAGCTCTCTACAACACCCAAAAGCTATCCCAAACATCAAACAACATCTTAACAGCTCTCTACAACACCCAACAACTATCCCAAACATCAAACGGCAGCTTAACAACTTTTCACAACAGCTTTCTACAGCTCCTACAACAGCTTTCTATAGCTCTTACAACAACTTTCTACAGCTCTTTACTCTTCCAACACTAAGGGTTTATGAGGCTCTAAACACCGTTTATGTCATTCCGAAACAGCCCACTTTGCATGTTTCTCGGATCAAATTTGCACATCCCCCCCTCCCGACTGACCCTAAGGCAAGTATATGAAACTATTGGGAAAGTTTACATGCACACCAATTAATTCACATGTATCTACACATCCTGCCCATAAACTTTACTTATAGATTATCTCCGCCAAAACTTTACGCCATGTTGAAGACAATACCAATATATTTGTCCATGCATGAATAGAATAACATTCATGTAAACAGATAATGAAATTTAATTGTTCAATACATAAATACATCGGAATGATATGGTATGCATTCAAATTTCTAAATTTCACATAAAGCCACACCAAATATATTTCAGATTTGCATGAAATCAAGCTGAATGAGTTTCAGACCGTGAAAAAAAAATTCATATTTTATTAAATGGAAACATACGAAACTGTTAGATTTTTGGATAGACAAGTGTGAGAAATTTCAGATTTTATTCATGAACATAAAAAAAAAAAAAATCAGCCTTTTACAGCATTTAATTTCCAAAGTTCATAACCTCATTTTTTAACAAGTCAATGTGAAAATAACAAGAACTTGGCTTTAACAGAGTCAAGAGTGCATATGCCATGATAATGTCTTCACCACTAATCAAATACCTAACTATTCATTAAGCATTCTTGGTAACAGAAATTTCTACTTGATCATCATGCAATTCATGTATGTTACAAAACCTTCTCTTTCAAGATAGCTAAAACGAGGCAAGTCATTAATACGGAAAAATCTGAATCTCACATTTTACCGAAGCAAAGCCGTTTGAATCTCACGTTTTAAACAAACAATTAAGATGAAATTGAAAAATCTTATAATAAAATAGTGAGACTCACTTCTCTTTTAACTTTACCTTAGAGGTTTAGTGCTCACGGATTGTAGAGTAGTAAGCTGGGAGGCTTGACCACCAAGTGGCGTGGGGCTCGAAGTTGCTAAGTCACTGTGTAGGGATTTCGGGCAGTGTAGGAAATGAGGAAGAAAGGGGGCAGGTTTTGGTGCAGTTTAAGGCCTGGGTGTGGGAGAGCCTAATGAAACAAAGGAAGGCGAGAGCTTCTGCGTGAGGAGGAAGAGCTCGTAGGAGGGGGATGACCAAGCAGGTGAGGGCTTCAACGGTGAGGAGGCGAGCGGGATCTGTCGAGAGCAAGGAAGGCGAGTCGAACTAGAAGAAGCGGGGCTGAGCAAGTTTTCGGTACAGGGAGAGGAGTCGAGAAGCTGTTTGGTCATGTTCGGTCGAGCGAGGCAGAGGGCTTCGAGCGAGGGAGAGGCGAGGGGGCTTCTGTGCGAGGAGAAGAGGCACGCATGGGCTTTATGGGCTAGCGTGAGAGGGCCTGTCGAGCGTGAGAAAGATGGCAGCGAGCGAGAGAGGACGAGCGGGAGGAGTTGAGAGGCGAGGCAGGAGAATGTAGGATTTTTCCCAAGCGGGGCGTCGGAGTGAGGAATGGGAGGCTGATGCAGGTCAGCACGAGCGGCTAGGGCTTTGGTGCAAAGTAGGCGAGCCAATGTCGAATCCCCTCAGGAAGGAGCTGGGCTAGATTTTTATCCTGAAAATTCCCAAAGATCCGCTACGTTGGGTTTGGCAGGGAGGATAAATACATTCCATTCCAAGTAGCCGACTTAATTGACAAATAATAATACTTGATTAAATTAATTAAAGGGAGTTCATCCGGGTAATTTGAAATTTGAAATTTCAAATTACAAGTTATGTCATTCTGCAATATGGTGTAATTGACTCGTGTCCAGCTCGAATTGGAGCCGAGCTGAGCCTGAACTCATTGTATCGTGCTCGGCTATGTAAACTATTAAATGAATGAGATCTGTCATTTTCAAAATTAAAATACATTTTTACAGAATTAAAATTATATATCGATTAATCAAAATCATTTAACAAAAAAATGACTTACAATTTCTGGCGAGTCTGCTGGGGAATAATTCATCTCTCCATTTTTGATCGGGAGGTTTTGTCTTTATACATTGGTAGTGTGTCCATGCCCCTCGTGAGATAGTTTACCATTCTTCCGTTGACATATCTTGCTTATTTCTTTCTTAAGCAAGTATGGTCAAGTTCTCATTGATTCTGGAGCCATCCGTTTATCCATCCGTAAGCAGATAGGTTCTAGAATCTCTAAATTCCAAAGTGGGTGAGGCCCCCATTACTGTGGTGTGTTAGGAGCGACGCGCGAGATTGATCGAGTTGATTCTGATGTGAAATGGGTCCCCTCTAATTTTGGACTAGGTCCTATATTTTACCTTAGCTTTATTCTTCTTCTTACGCTAACTTGTTAACAGGTTATGTTAAATTCTACTCTTAAAACCCCCCCTTATTTAAACTTTCAAGTGAAATAAAATCCGACAAAATTCAAATCAAAACTCAAAGTTCTCGAAATAAAATATATGACATTAAAATTTAAAACAAACAAATATATATATATATATATATATATATATATATATATATATATATATATATATATATATCCCAAATCTAAAAAAAGATCTCTCCAAACTCAAAATAAAACAAATCAAAGTTTAAAACAAAATCAAAGTAAAATTCATATGAACAAGTTTCGAATGAAATGCCTAGTTTAATAGACAAGTCGCAAAGTAACTTGCCTCTTCCAATATCTCCACGACCAGTATGAAGCATTAATTCGAATTTGGCAAACACTCTGATGTTTGCAAACTTTGAATAAATGCATTCTTCTAGGTCGACCTACACGACTGTAAGTGGATTGTTAGCCTACCTACAAGTTAAAACATTTTATTGCGGCGATCAGCAATCAGTTCTCGAGCAGGCTAATTCTCGGAAATGATACATATCACAATAATGAAATCAGACTCCATAAAGGATGCAAAACCCCTAGTTGGGTCCGATCTAATTTCAGTTCAAAAATTTGTCTCTGGACAAGGTCCAGAGACAAAAGTGAAAGGGTAAGAGTCTGTTGTCGTCATGCTTACAATAAAGTTAATCGATGTTTGCCTCAATGCTTTATACCACACTTTGCCGAAGATGAACTGCTTTCAAGAGATGTGCAAATTAAATGTAGAAAAAGAAGCGAAAATGATGGAAACCCTAAAAGATATGGAAATTAAAAGTTTTCTTGTTGTAACTCAACAAGGTTGGAAACTCCTCCATAACTCACGTCCGTGGCCAAGGCCGGGGACGAGGATGAGGGAGAAGAAACCTGATCATTGAAGGAAGAGAAAAATTACGACCATCGAATCCTGAAAGAGGGGCATTAGCAAGATCATTGTTACTCCCAACTCTCCCACCACGATAAAAAAAAGAAGAGAGAAACTAGCTCGGATTTTTTAAGCCCATCGATATGACACTCAAGAAAGGATTGACACGTGATAAGGATTCTGAAGTTTTTACTCCAATTTCACTTCGAAATGTCAAAGCGCTTTCTCATGGCAATATGGAAAATCTTTACAAAAATGATGTTGAAGAGGAACGCTATCTAATAGTACATTAAAAATTGGGCGACTTAATATATTCTCCCTGTCAATAGATGATGTCTCAAGGGATACTACGCATCGTGATGTTTCAAAAACAAGATCTTGTTCCTAGAAGCGCTGATGTAGTGCTCGACTGAAACTGGGTCCAAATCTTAAATAAAAAAAAATAATAAATTTGCAAAACTTAAATCAAATTGAATAAAATAAATAAAAAAAAGGAAACAAATCAAAATAAAATAAAAAAATAAAGGAAATGAAGTAAAACAAATAAAGAAAATGAAAAAAATTCAAAATTTCAAAAATAAAAAGCTAAAGAAACTTGAAGAAAATGAAACATCACGATTCCTCGTTACTTTAGGATTTTTTTTTCCTATAACAATGGCTCCACATAAATTTTAGAGGATGAGGATTTCGACGTTCGATTCCACATTGCTTTAGGATTTTTTTTCCTATCGCAATGGTTCCACATAAATTTTAGAGGATGAGGATTTTGATGTCCGATTCCGCATTGCTTTAGGACCATTTTCTATCGCAATGGTTCCACACAAATTTTAGAGGATGAAGATTTCGACGTTCGATTCTGCATTGTTTTAGAATCTTTTCCTATCACGATGGTTCAAAACCAAATCTTTAAGGATCGTTGTGAGTCCCCCCTTTATTAATGTTAAGACCTCTGATTTCTTCATATTCAAACTTTTTTTATCAGTTCTTTTGAGTCGGATGTGAGTCCCAGTGTTTTCATTCTCAATCTGATCATAAATTTCACAACACATTCTCGCAATTCCATAATTCCGCCATAAATTTCCGCAATTCCATAAATTTTTTTGCAAACATCCACCATTCTATACTTCCACAAATTTTTGCAATTCCATAAATTTTCACGGGCTTCCGCCATTCCATACTCTCACAAATTTTTGCAATTTCATAAATCCCACAAATTTCTTCCATTCCATAGTTCTACAAATTTATTCAATTTTGTAATTCATTGTCACCAAACTACTAAATTCTTATAAAAAATGTTCAATAATTACCAATTTCTAAATCTAAAAAAAGACAATAAAAAAACACAAAAAAAAGAAAAAAGAAAAAAAAGGAAACCAAAATTTCAAGAAATGATGGGTGAGCAAACAAAATTGAAAACCTGAATGAGAATATGCCCCACCAAAAGCTTTTAAACTCAACCAAATTCAATTCAAATTTAATTCGATCCGTATTCTACCTTAAGTATTTTCACTTAGACTTTCCTTCGGATTCAGTTGATCGATTCAGTCAATTTCTCACCACTTGTTAGTAACCATTTAAACTTTGAAAATTGTGACATATGTTTGGTCTGTGAAATCTTTTGTGTGACCGACAATTTATCTAATTAATATAAAATTAGATAGGATTCATATTAAGCTGGGTTTCTAATTTCCTATAAGGGCAAATCCCTACAGTTAATTACATTTTAGGCAACCAACGTCACGTAAGAAAACTCTCGATTAAGATCAGATATTTTTTGTTTTCAAGAATTCATAATTAAATTTTCACGGTTGGATAAGGAAAAGTTAAGTGGGAGTGACTCAAAATAGAAACAATTGTTTTGGAGTCAAAAGAGTTAGAAGTAGGGGGCACCACAGACTCTGTAGACGTCAATGACATCATAGACTGCCTTATGATTTGTCTTTATATGTTTGAAATGGGAGATTATAATGCTTTAATCTTGCACTTTATTTAGAATTTATGACTTATATTCGCACATGTCAGTCGTTAATGAGTATGATTTTTGAAAAATTATGAAATGTAGTTTTATAAGATATGGTTTTAATTTAATTTAATATATATATGAATTTTTTAAAAATAATATTTTAAATTTGAAAAATGAGAATGAACGAATCTCATTCATTTAGTAGTTTGAATGAACGAGTACAATATCGCAAGCGATGCATCTATACCGAGGAATAAAAACACTCTTTGATGATACAACTCGATCAAATAAACTACAGAATTTATGACATCCGTTCTAGTCTGCAAACCTTTTATGTTGACCAACAAGTTCTCATATTTAATATAAAAAAATTAAATATAGTTTATATTAATCTGAGGTCTTTAAAACTCCCTATAGAGGCAAACCCCTATAGTTAATTACCTCTCATATGACCAAAGTCACCTGAGAGAACTC
Organism: Papilionanthe hookeriana x Papilionanthe teres; assembly: GCA_022702705.1. Taxonomy (NCBI): domain Eukaryota; kingdom Viridiplantae; phylum Streptophyta; class Magnoliopsida; order Asparagales; family Orchidaceae; genus Papilionanthe; species Papilionanthe hookeriana x Papilionanthe teres. Next base: position 97,308,395 of record CM040433.1, read on the forward strand.
TCGATATAGATCAAATGTATCTATCTTCATGAATTCAAATGTTAGGTTTTCAAGGCGGTGTGTAGGAAAGTCATGTGAGAAATGATAAAATAGGAATACTTATTTTTGGAATCAAAGGAAAGAAATGTAGTAGATGCCACGGATCTCGAGGAAGACCTTGATAACTTCCCAGACTATCCTATTGTTTGGCTTTAAATTTTGGAAACAAATTTATTTAAATTTCAATCATTCCAATTATTAATTATAGAGATTACATTTGCATAATATCCGATTATGCAAACAAACTAAAATATGTGATGATTTACGTCGTATCGGACCACGACCTCGGAATCCTAAGACGAGTTAGAGCTTATATTGCACAACATGACTGTGCAAAGGCCTAAAAGAAAAAGTGGGGATTTATGTCGCACTAGGCGGATTACCTCGAAGTCCTATGATTTGTTATTTTATACTAAAGGAAGGTTTGCTGGAGTAGACTCATTCTGTTGTTGTAGATTGTCGTTCTCCGTCTGCTGCATCATCTTCGCGTTGCCCTCAAAATTTTGCTTCGTGCTCCATGTCGTAGCAGTATTGAATGTTAAAGTTTAAAATTTAAGGTAGACGTGCAATTATTGAGTCAGTGTTTTATTTTTGGGCACCTCCTATGAAACCATACTACTGGCCTCCTATTCTAGAAAGTACGTGGCATAAAAAGGAATATACAATAAAAGAAAGCAGTGTGTAGCATGGTATTAAAAGACAATAATATGGTACAATAAAAGGAAAACAACAGTGGTAATTTGCAGTGTAAAACAGTTAATAGCAGTACAGTACAGTAAAAGGAAAACAGTAGTAGTACAGGTAGCAGTAGCAGAAGCAGTAAAAAGTGCAACGAAAAATGCTATAAACTTTAGTTACCTGAACGCCCTGCTATTTCCTATTATTATTCCTGCAAAGAAAGGATTAGCAACATAAACAAAGTAGAAGCGAGTATAGAATAAGGGGGTCCAGTATCCCGAGCTATCTGTGAAAGGTAAAACCCAAAACACTGTGCGGAAAGCCAAGAACGATAAAATTTGGAAAGAAATCCATGAAAAACTTGAAAGAAATCAAAATAAGCCGTAGAAAACCTGCAAAGAAATAAATCAAAAGCAGTCCGTAGAAAACAAAGAAAATCACGAAATGCGGACTAAAAGCGCCCGAAAGGACAGTAAACATGATGGTGGGGATGACTCATAATTAGGACTTTGTGTCAAATCAAGATTTTAGGGCCCTAACGAATCACCATGCCTGTATGATCCAACACTAAGTAAAAAGTTCTCAATCTAATGGCTACGGAAGGAGAATACTCCTAACTTGGTTCATACGATTGACCCGTGAATTTTCTTTTTATAAAATGTTTAGGAAATTTCATTTCATTTTTTGAAAGAAATTTTGATTTATCATTCATTTAAAGAAAAATTTTGATATTTTAAAAGTAAATGAATTAGTCATATTAGCAGGACGGGACTTCCAACTACCTGTAGAATCGATGTGTAGTCATTTACTAAGTGTTAGAGATGTGTAAGGATGCTTTAAAGCTTTCTCGTTAGCATTTTGCGAATAGCCAAGGAAGATAGGAGGGTTTACGCCGTACTGAACGACGACCTCAAAATCCTAACAAGAGATTAAGGCTTATATCGTACAACATACGGTCAGACGAATGCCTAAAGGATAGTGCGAGGATTTATATTGTAACAGACGAACAACCTCAAAGTCCTATGTGTTATTTTATTTAAGTCTATGAAAGTTCAGTTGAGGCTCCTTCCGCTTTCCGCTGTTGTCTCGACCGCTGCTCAGAGGTGAGCTGTCACTTGACCACATAGTTGTTTCACTCCGAGAGAAGGGGATATAGAAGAGAGAACATATGCTATTATTAATTAATTGGAGTTCGAAAATATTATTTGGGATTTTGAAAATGTTTTATTATGAAATTTTTAAAAAAATGTGTTTAGATTAAAAGCGGTGTTTTTGTTATGTATCATAGGATTCAATCCTAAACACGCCTTCTACATTTGCTACCATAAGGTATTGTCTAAACATGCTAGAAAAACGGTAATTAAAAGCACGAGTACAGATGGATGTATACAGAACAGTAAAGTAAGGAAAAAAAAGAGTTGTGTAGTTTAGTATAGTAAAGAAAAAGAAATAACTATGTAGTAAAGTACAGTGAAGAGAAGGAAAGAGTTGTATGGTAAAGTACAGTAAAATGAAATAAAAAACTGTGTAGCAAAATATGGTAAAAAGAAAGAAAGAGTTGTGTACCTGATTAATTTATTAATGCTTCAAAGCAAATAACAATTAGCATATTACAAGTTTATAAATATTAACAAATAAATTTAAGTAGAAAAGAATAAACAGTAAGCATATGAAAAGCAGAGTGGAGAAATAAGAATTTAATTTGGAGATAGGCTCAGCTGTAGACTTTCTATTCTCGATATTCCCACAGACAATCAAAATGTCAAAGTCTATATATATCAATATCAATTAAAAGTTATTAACAAATCATTCTAGAATGAGACAATTTTAATCTCTACCACTTAATCAGTGAGTGAACCTATAAAAGTATCTGAACTTTTAAAAGTGCAGTATCTGTATGTAGTATCTATATACAATATAGTAAAATAAAGAAAGGAAAGAGCTGTGTAGTAAAGTACAGTAAAGAGAAAGAAAGAACTGTGTAGTAAAGTACAGTAACGAGAAAGAAAGAGTTGTGTAGCAAAGTACAGTAAAGAGAAATAAAGAGCAGTGTAGTAAAGTACAGTAAAAAGAAATAATGAGTACACTACCTGACTAATTCTATTAATGCTTCAAAGCAAATAACAATTAGCATATTACAAGTGTATCAGTTATCTAGAACTTCAGTTTGAATAGTTAAACATATGAATATAGAGATGTAGTATACAAACTTTCCAATTTGAAATATATTTTTTAAAAAATTATACAACCTTTCCATGTATAGAAACAATATCAATGATAGATTGTTGCTTCTTATTGTTTCATCCCGTGAATGACACATATCATTCAATTCTTAAATATCCGCATATTTAATTTCCCACTTCTTTATTATCTAGATCTTGTATACCATTTCAAGTGCATTGTATCGTCACCACCGAATCCACTTCCATACATATATTCAGTGGTATTCATGTAAAGAACTAAAGCTGAGAAGTTAAATAGTGAATATGAAAGAATTAAGTGGTGTGTATGTAACTTTCCTAGAATAAGTAAAAAATGGCAAAACATCCAATGTACAATATCAGTGTAAAGAAAACAAGATTCCTTATATAATGAATCATTAATACTTATGGTAAGAGAATAAAAGGGTATGAACTATAGAAATCAAATTAACAGATTAACTACTATTATACAACCTTTCCATGTATAGAAATAATATCAAAGATAGATTGTTACTTATTGTTTCATCCCGTGAATGACACATACCATTCAATTCTTAAATATCCACATATTTAATTTCCCACTTCGTTATTATCTAGATCTTGTATACCATTTCAAGTGCATTGTCTCGTCACCACCGAATCCACTTCCATACATAAATTCGGTGGTATGCATGTAAAGAACTAAAGCTGAGAAGTAAAATAGTGAATATAAAAGAATTAAGTGGTGTGTATGTTATTTTCCTCGAATAAGTAAAAAAAGGCAAAACATCCATTATTTGCATGTCTGTACAATATATCAGACTGTATCAGTGTAAAGAAAATAAGATTCCTTATATAATGAATAATAAATACTCATGGTAAGAGAATAAAAGGGTATGAACTGTAGAAATCAAATTAACAGATTAACTGCTATTATAATAGTCAATATAAACTTAAAATAGATGCATAACTAAATGCTCAAATGCCTTAAAATACTCTTTATACATAAAGTTATGAGAGAAGAGTGTATATTTGATACAAAGAAAGCCATCAAATTTAACTCCAGCAAATGAAGGGTAAATCCAGCAACTAAAGAAAAAATTGAATCCAATAACTGAAAGAAAATTATACCATTAAATCCAATTTCAGGAAATAAAACCTTCTGTTTTAGAATAGAGTTGAAAATATTGTTCAAAATACTAATAAAAGAGTGCAATATACACAAATCTACTAATCAGCTTCCTTAATCAAATGAAAGCTGCCATAGAAAAAAAAGATTAAATTAGAATGCTACCTGTTACAAGGTATGAGGCCCCAAACCAATCCAAGTAATTCACCATGCATACCGGACTAAATAATCCACTTGCTTTGTAGTTGATAAAGATAAGACTATAAAGTTATAAGCACTCGATTGGCATCTTGACAATTCTTAAGCAGTTATATCACACTTAATTTGATATTACATGCATAGCACTGCACAATTTGTATGAGTTTACCTACCTTTTATCCAAATTTTCATATTTTTCATACAAAACTCACATCATATAAAAAATATTGCTCTTATCTTTAGAAGTTAAATATGTCATTTTTATATATAGTTTACAACACGGAAAATGCTGGTATATAAACACATAAGAATCCTGTTATGCGGCAGATTCACAGTTGCACAATACTTTTTATATTTTGCTATACTAAACTCACATCATATAAAAAATATTGCTCTTATCTTTAGAAGTTAAATATGACTTTTTTTATATAGTTTACAACACGGAAAATGCTGAGTATATAAACATATAAGAATCGTGTTATGCGGTAGATTCACAGGTGCGCAATCCATTGTATAATATCCAAATGGTAAACATTATATCATAACTAATTTTCTTTCTTCTGTATATGATATCATGTATCGTACTAAGTAGCCATTAATGGCCCTTTTTTCTGATTACTTTTTGTACTTGGTGCCAAAGAAAGTATAAATGAGGTAAAAAAAACTCCTCATACTCATATAAATTGAGCATAAATTTTTCAAATGCTTCATAGCAAACCAACGTTCTTCAGAACTGGGTACTAGCACCACAACAAAGATTTTTATTTTATTTATTTTTTTTTTAGAGCAGAAAACAAGTTTTTATCATCACAAATAGTATTACAAATTCCATGGGAAACTTCAAATTTTCGAAAATCGAATTTCATGGCATTTCAAGGAAACATTGCTCAACATAACAAAGCTTCATTATTAATTCAATCGGCGCTCTCTAAAGCAAGATTCATACATGCGAGTTTGAATCCGCCACCAAAATTTCATTGTATCCAACGAAATCCAACTATATCAATGTCAGGTGAACCAAAATAGATCAGCCGTAAATGCTAGAATTGAAATATAAAATAATGGGATAGATTTGAAGCTTACTAGTGAGATCCACTAAGGATTAGATTTTCCAAATCACCCTATCCAAATGTAGGTGCAAAAAAAACCTGATAGAAGCCCTTAGCCAGATCGAGATAATAGCGGATGAAATGCAGCTCCGAGATCTACAGTAAAAAAAGGTTGATGCTAGGCACCCTTACGATAGAGCAAAGGTAGAGTGCAAGTGGGGAAGAGAGGCCGAGGGTTTCGAGTTTGAGCTGTTAGAAAGCTGAATGAAAGAAGGCCAGCCAAATGAATCATGAGTGTCGGATATGGTATCGACCGAAGGGGGAAGGCTTCTTGAGCGGCGAGGGCAGCGTGAGCCTTGGACAGGAGGAGGCAGTCAACTTTGAGAGGATGAATGGGAGCCGAGTGAGAGTTTCGGGAAAGAGGGAGTGGGAAGTGTCACGGCTAGGGTTCCGACCGAACGACGTGAAGTAGAGAGGCTCGGCCGAATGGGGGTAACGGCTAGGTCTCTCGATCCATCATGAGGGAGAGAGCCGTTGTGAGGGGGATTAACGTCTAGGTTCTCTATCGATCCTTCATGAGGGAGAGAGCCATTGTGAGGGGGATTATCTGCTAGGTTCTCTATCGATCCTTTAAAATTGTGAGAGGTGTGAGATTTATATAAAGGGATTTCTCCTTTTTTTTTTCCTAAATTAAGGCCTCTTTTTTTTTTAAATTAAGTTCGTGCGCAAACCATGAAAAATAAGTGTTTTTCCTAGGTAAAATCGATGTTTTAAACTCGCTTGTATGGTCTGTTTGGTCACCCGAAGTCATCGGATCAAGTTTATCGACAATCAAGTCAATTTTAGTTCGACTTGTGCATAGCGTGAGAAATGTGATTCGCCAAGCCAATTAGAGTCATTCAACAAGAAAAATTCCGACTGATCCTCACCTAAGCAACGACCAAAGCTAAGCAGAACAGTCTTGGCGGCGAGTCGGTCAACCTGTGCCAAAGGGCCTCAAATTCGTATTATGAGATGTTTATTTCTTTTTTATATTTGATTTTGATTCTAGATAGTGGATTACGCGTGGATTGTGGTGTTTATATGTGTATTGTGTAAATTATAGTGTGTTGAAGAACGAAAGCTCTCAAGTCCAAAAAGACTTTCTAGTGCATCTTCAAACTCACCTTAACTTTCAACATGTTGGTTCCAATCGACTCAACTAGATATTGAATATTTGAAACAAAACATATGAAACATAAGGAGAGCCAAGGAGCGGCTCAAATTTCTAAATGGGGTGGGCCATTTGGAAAGTCCTATATGTCTAGATCATAAGTTTTAGGAGAAGAATTTTGGCCTCACAAAAAATGAGGTCAATAAGGTGCTTCAATACTGTTCCTATAATCAGCTGGAGCCCTCTGTCCCAATCTAGAGCAGTTCCTTGCCATATCTTGATCGGTGGCACCAAAAATGAATTTCAGATCTACAAAGACACTCACCCTTATGATACATGCCACACTTGTCACATTGCTTCACTTCAGACTAAGTGCCAACGCTGTTGGATATAGTCTTCGTAGCACTTATATTTCTTGGATGGAAGGACTGCCTGCACTAAAGAGCTCTGTGGAAACTTGGAGTCCCCTGAATTCTTCCTCTTCTAAAAGTCTCACCTCTGAGTAGCTTCTAAATCTAGCTCAATCTCTGGCTCTCTCCACCATCATAATAGAGTAATCAACGATCCCAAGAGAAATAAGTGATTGCCTAATAATATTCTTTAGCCCAGACAAAAATCCACTTCTCTACATTTGGAATCAATTGGAGTGCATATCTTGAGACCATGATGAATTCAGCTTTATACTGCATAATTGATAGATCATCCTTTTCTAAGCGGATAGCTTTGTCCCACATCTGCGTCCTTGCTGACAGTGGTACGAACCGGTCTCTAAAGGTGCTCACAAACTGTTTTAAATTAGAAGTATATTACACCATGGGTGCCTTCAGACATGAATATGCATACATACATTCATAAATTCATTTAAGCATTATTCATCCATTCGTCCAATTTTCAAATGGTTTTTGGAAGAGATCTTCACGCACAACATTTTAATTAACCGTTCCTTAAGATTTGAAGCCCATCATATTGTTTCCATATACTATGTAATAGCACCCTTTTTAGTTATTGATAATGAAATTCATAAGAGAAGTTACGAAAATTTATATTTTTTTTGTAATTTTCTTTTGCCCATCATTCGCTTGTACAATTTTCTAACCCACATCGTCTCATACTCCTTTTGACTGGTTTTTTGGTCTCAATGTGTTATGGATCCAACTCTAAATCCTACTTGCTCTTTCTTGAAATATATTTCAACGTTATGATGCTTTTTGGTAATAACTTTGTTATAGAAAGCTTTATGTCAATCTCTTCTTGCATATACCACCATTACATTATGTACACCAACCCCATTTAACCGTGATAAGGTTTTTGTAGCTCCAGTGACGGACACAATTAGAGAGAGTCGTCTTAGATGGTTTGGTCACATTAAATTTCGACCATCTAATGATCCGATTGAGAGTAGATGTTTTAGATTTGACTTCCGCTAAGAAAGGTGGAGGTAGACCTAGGAAGACTTGGGCATATTGTATAAAAAATGATCTTAATTTATTAGAATTAAATGAAAATATGACATTAAATAGGACGCAATGGAGGAAAAACATTCATGTAGCCGCCCCCACTTAGTGGGATAAAGGCTTTTTTGTTGTTGTTGTTGTATCTTCAATCTTTAATGGAGATTTATGTTATGGATGATTGGCTTTGGAAAGAGTTTTTGGTATGGTAATATTGCTTGAAGAAGACTACTTGCAATTTAGCATGTCACCTTTTTTTTCTTTAAATGGAATTTCTAAGCATTCTAAGTTAACTTAGCATAGATGATGACCGATGATCCGGTCATTGAACAAAGCAAAAGGAAGCTTGGTATGACCCAGTAGAACACGTTGAGTGTTAGGGTATACTACAAAACCCCTTAGCCAAGACTCAGACACTAAGTATTTGAGTTCAAGAAGAGATTCTCGGTAAGGAAAATAATAATAATAATAAAAAAGATTCCTTATCAAGCATTCTAGTTTTGTGAGCAATGTAAGGCTAGAATACATTACACACACACAGACACAGACACATGTGCACAGACACACAGACACACACACACATGCAGTAATTCGTTGAAACTTAAGATACATGTAGTGTTAGAATAGAAACCAACATACATGTTATTGATATAAAGAGGGGTAAATATACCCATTATAGGATCCAACTAGAAAGGAAAGAGATAAACTCGGTATATAATAGAGTAGAGAAAAAAAATAACACAAACTGTAATAAAAAGGGAAAAAATTAAAGAAAATAACTTAAAATAATCAGAAATAAACAATGATTATTATTACCCCCCTCAAGTTGAAGCATAGATGAAAATCATATTCAACTTGGACTTGAAATCATCAAACAGTGGCCAAGGAATGTTTTTTGTGAGGCTATTGGCCAGTTGGCTACTGAATGACATAAACGAAACACAAATTTCCCCGGATTCTGAGTTTTTCCTTAATGAAATGTCGGTCAATCTCAATGTATTTGGTGCGATCATGCTGTATTGGATTGTGAGCAATGCTAATGACATCTTTTTTTTTCACAAAACAACTGTAAGGGAACAGAGACTAGCATACGTAGTTTACGGAGCAAGATGCGTAATCGGAGAGCGTCACAAATTCTTAATGATATGGTGCGAAATTCAGTTTCAGCACTGCTTCGGGCAACCACAAACTGCTTTTACTTTTCCATGTGATCATGTTTCCCCCATACAAATGAGCAGTACCTCGAGGTAAATCTTCGATCATGTATGATTCCAACTCACTCAACATCTGTGAAAACAACAATTGCGAAAGATGTCGCGGGAAAAACACAAACCTGAGCTTGGTGTGCCTTTTAAATAGTGGAGAATCTTGTGGACAGCTTGGAGATGGTGCTCATAGGGTTCATGCATGAATTGTCTTACTATCTCAACTGCGTGGCATATATCGAGGCGTGTATGGGCAAGTTATATGAGTTTCCCCACAAGATGCTGTAATGAGACTTGTCTGCATGAACTGCCTTTGGAACATCAAGAAAATTTTCATTTGGATTCATCGAGATAGCTACTGGTTTGCACAGAAGAAGGTTGTTCTATTTCAAAAGGTCAAGGACATATTTCCTTTGAGACAAATAAATGCCTCGAGATGATCGAGCAACTTCCATGCCTAGAAGTACGAGAGAGATCCCAAGTCTTTCATCTTAAAGGAGGTAGTAAGAATGTCTTTCAGAGATTCCAATGTTGGTAAATCATTCCCTATAAGGACAATATCGTTGACATAGAAGATAAGGATAGCTACCTGGTTGCTCGAGGAATGTCAGAAGAGGAATGTGTGGCCTGATTGAGGCCTACCATCACCTTTGCGAGCTTTCTAAACCATGCTCGTGGTGATTGCATTAGTCCATAGAGGGATTTTGACATTCTACATGCTTGCCCCTTGGAGGTAGTGGAGTCAAAGCTTGGAGGAAGGATCATGTAAACATACATTGTAATATTATTGTTCAAGCTGAAATAAGGGCCAATCCAGATTCACTGTCAGAGAAAAGAGAACCTGAATATTGTTTAATTTAGCCACCGGAGCAAATGTCTCCTCATAGTCAATTCCGTAGGCCTGTGAGTACACTTTGGCAACAAACCGTGCCTTATTTTGTTCAAAGAATCCATCAGATTTAAACGTGTGCTAAAAATCAACCAGCATCCCACTACTTTCTTGCCCTAAGGAAGATCAACAATGTCTTAAGTATGATTTCGTTTAGGGCATTCATCTCCTCCATTATAGTAGCTTTTCAGGCTGGGCCTGCTAAAGCAGCCTTAATAGTAGATGGATGTTGATGATTTGTCAGTGCCATAACGAATGTTCTGTATGTTGGTGATAATCTATGAAACGAAACATAGTTTGCCACAGGATAAAGAAAACATGTCTAATTGCATACTTTATTGGATGAACTGACTTCCTCATTTTGAGTAGGAGCAGTGCTATGGATGTCGTCCGAAGGGGTGTCAGGGTCCAACAAGGGGTTAGCAAGCTCGTGAGTAGGTGCATCAGAATGAATGCGTCGAGTGTAGACACATAGAGTGGGAGGGCGAGCAGATGGAACTAAAAGGACAAAGGGCTCGTTGGTAGTGGGAGAGGTGGGTGGAACCAAAGGAACTGGTGGTTCCTCAATTGTAGGTGATGTAAGGGGAACATCGACAGGAGTAGGGTAAGAAACGGTGTCCAAAGACTGTAGCTTCCACTCATTGGAGGCCGAGTTAGGAAAGGAGGTAGCACTTTTAAGAAATGAGACATCAAAACTCACATAGACCTTTTTTTTGGTAGGGTCAAGACACCGATACTCTATTTGAGTGGTAGAATATCCTATAAAAATATATTTTATGGAGGACTTGGGATCAAGTTTATTCCGAGTTGGGGCTCTGTTTCGAACAAAAGTTGTACACCCAAAAATTTTGGGGTCTATAGTGGAGAAGTCCTGCTTGTTTTTAAAGCATGATATTAAGATTGATAAAAATGTACGCAAATTGTGAATTTTTTAGGGAATTTTATTGATTTAAAAAGTGGCGGTAAGAATGACATCATTCCAGAAAGTTTTGGGACATTGGAGTGAAACATAATGAAGTGAGTAATGTCGAGGATATTTTGGCTTTTTCTCCTGGCTACCCTATTTTATTGAGGAGTGTTAGGATAAGAGCTATGATGGAGGATATACTTACGACGAATTCTTCTAATATAGAGTTAAAAAATTCACGACCATTATCAGTCTGAAGTACTTGTATAATAGTTTTTAATTGGGTCAAAATAAATGTGTGAAAGTTTTTGAAAGTGACAACAACTTCATATTTATCTTTATAAACCAATGTCATCCGAGTGTGATCATCAATCAAAATAAGAAATCATGTTTATTGGTGTAGCTAGGGGTACGAGCGGGCCCCCATCAGTCATTGTGAATAAAAGAGAAATGAGCAGAAAATGTGTAATTTTGGGGTGGATAAGGGATAGTGAAATTTAGCTAACTAACATGTTTCACATTTGAAATTAGGACTTTTTTTAGTAAATATCAATGAATACAATTACTTTAGATACTTGAAACTAGGATGACCCAAACGACAGTGTGACAACATAATAAGACATTCAGTGGGCTGAGATAAACTACAACTATTGGGTGGAGTACTCTCATTCCCTATGATTGTCTCTTGTAAGAAGTAGAGCCCACTAACCTGCTTAGCAATTTCAATCATCCTCACTGACGTTGATCTTGAATGACATATACATTAGAAGAAAAATGAGCAATGAAATCAATGTCATATATCAGTTCACTGACAGATAAAAATTTTGCATTTCATCAGAGGTACATTTAACACAGATTCTAGAGTTAGACATGTTAAAACAACAGACCCTTTACCAGAAATAGAATTTTGAGACATGTCAGCAATTTGAACATTATCTTTTTCTAAACAAGAATAGTTTGTTGAGAATGCTTGTGAGCCTCCGGTCATGTGGTCCATGGCTCCTAAAATAATGATCTATGGACTGGAAGGGGCAAAAGAAGTGAGTGTCATAGAATTGGTACCTTGACGAATGTGGAATGTTGACGGGCCGGAATAGAGCGGGTTGGATCCAAGCATCTTGATTGGTTGCTTCATTTGAATTTTAAGAGAGTTAGAGGATTCTGAATTGTCTGGGTAGAGGTCATTTCTACTATGTTGGATTCATATGCCGTCGTAAGGCTCTTGGGAGCGGAAGATTTGGTTGAAGGTTTGGATGCAGGTTTCCCATGAAGCTTCCAACACTTATCACGAGTGTGATTGAGCTTGTGGCAATAATCACATGTGTGGTGACTAGTCTGAGGTCAAGAAATATTAGAAACCAAGACGGATGCTTCCACAGACGAAGTATGACCACTAAGCATGACAAATCTTCAGTTTTTTTTCGTTACAAATCTCAGTGAATAAAAGGAAGAGGATCCCGACTAAGGAAACGACCCAGACATTATCAAGATCTTTGTTCAGACCAGCCATAGATTGGAATATGCGGACCTTTTTTACAATTTTCTGAAAGAGAAATAGGTCAGCTGGAGATTCCCATGTATAGTCATAATTTATGTCGCATTCCATCCATAATACAACTAGGTCATTGTAGTATTGAGTCACAGTATGGATCATTGTTTTGCTTCACAAATTTTCTTCGACATCTCATAGAGTTGGCTGGAGTTGCCTACATTTGAGTAGATATCAAACACTGCTTTCTAGAGGGCACTAGCGGAATGAAGGAATATTTATGATCGGCCAATCAAAGTCTTCATGGTATTGATCTGCCACGACATGATTATGGTGTTCTCCACTTCCCAAGCTCCATATGCTGAGGCAGTCTTTGGAGGCTCACCAATCATACCTGTGAGGTAGCCAAACTTTCCATGCCTTTTGATGAACAAAAACACTGCTTGGGACCATTGGTGAAAGTTACTTTCATTCAGTTTATGAGTTGTGATAAGAAAATTGGTATGCGGTCTTTCGGATGGTAGTGAAATTGAGGTTAGATTCGATCATCTGATGGACTCAAGAACATTGTCTGAAGGTGGCTCGGTGTTGGAGGAATTCACCATGATTTCATCTGAGCCAAACAAGATTTGGTTAGGATTCTGAAACATAATGCTATCTGACGGATGTAATGAAGAGTTGTCGGAAGCTGGACCGTAGAAATCCAGTAAGCCAGACTGCTGGAGTTTGGCAGATGCTGGGCATAGAGGCTGCCAGTAGGCTAGGAACTGCAGCTGATTGTTGGGATCCTTGTAAATCGGAACCTTTTGGACTGTGGTTGAAATTCTGCTGCAGATGGAAGACAGCGGCTGGGAGAGCTCCTTGGCTTCTCATAGGAATTGGAATCTTACATGAGATTGGGATCTCATGGGAATAGGGAATTCGAAGCCGGATTGGATGATAGGAATCTCATGGGAACAGGGGCGTTGGAGGTTTTCACTAGAGACAGGAAGAAAAACTGCTCTCACGCTGGAGGTTTCTCATGGGATTTCCTCGGAAAGCCATGGGATAGGGAATTCGAAGCCGGATGGGATGATAGGAATCTCACGAGAACAGGGGCGCTGGAGGTTATCACTAGAGACAGGAAGAAAAACTGCTCTCACGCTGGAGATTTCTCATGGGATTTCCCCAGAAAGGAAAGCAGGTGGTGGTAGCGGCTCTTGGAACCTAATAGAGGATGTTTGGGACTGCTGTATCTAGGTTTAGGCTCTGAAACCATGTTAGAATAGGAACCACCATACTTCTTATTGATACAAAGAGGTGTAAATATACCATTACAGGATCAACTAGAAGGGGAAAAAAAAAAAAAAAGTCGGGATATAATAGAAAATGAAGGAAATCAGAGGAAATAACTCAGAATAATCAGAAATAAATAATGGCTATTACAAGTCATTAAAATATTCTAATATGTAGAGTTAGCATGAATAATGTAATTTAATTATATAAAATATCAGCCTGCTATTTTCTTAACATTTTATTTTTGTCATTGTAGGTCCACTACAAGTTTAACAACCTTGCACTTCTTAGGGAGCCTCTGATGTTAATCTCCGGTTTCTTCTTTCTTTTTGTTGCCTGTATTGCATACATGCACGCAGACCTGTCAATCTCCAAGTTTTCTGCTTCATATATTGCTAAACTTCAGTGGGATGAGGTATGGATATGTTGCTGATTTGTAGAGCGCTGCCATCATTTAATTTTATATTACATTGCTTCAAGTTTTAAACTGCACATTACCTTTTTATTCTAGGAAAGCGATTAAAATATGGAAGATTTGCATGCATACCACTCAATTTCTATGTATTTACTCGTCTAAAACCTGAATTTCAAATTTTTTCATGCATGCCATCTTACCTATGCATGAAAAGGTGTATTTCACTTTTTAGAAGTTAGAATGATGGTATTTTTGATGTGATATGAAAGATTTGGACACTAAAAATGTAAAAATAAAGTTTGATTGCTATATATGTGGATACATATAAATTGAGTGATATGTATGTGAATGCCCCATAAAATATTCTTACTGGATTTGCTGAGTCAGAGAGCTATGTTATCATTTAATATTTCTGATTTTCCTTGCAAGATTTCTTCCACATTGCGAGTATAATTTTTTTAGTTCATAATGTAATGTCCTTGCTGATGAACCTGTGGTACTAACTATTTTGTTATTTTTTATTATGCAAGAGTGAATCGGACAAAATAGTTGCTTCACATAGCTAGGGAACTAGCATCACCGGAGTATGCATATTGAAGAGCTATTTACCTGTATTGGATGTACTTTTGTCAATATTTTAGAGTTGTTAGCTGAAGGATATTCTCTACTAAACAGCTAAATTTCATTTACCCTTTGTTTAGCTAAATGTTTTTGCAACACTACAAATCCAAGGATTTAATGCAAGAACATCTCAACTCTTTTAGAGCAAGCTTCATAATAATGTACTTCTAGTTATTTATGGATTAAGTAGACATTATAATTTTCTTGTGATGGCATCATTTTTGCTAGGAGATTTTCCAATATAATTTCATATTTTCTGCCCTCTTGAGTTTTATGAGTTACTTTCTGATAGGTGCAAGCTACTGTCCAGCAAATTAAGAATGTTATCAAAAGATGCTTATCAGCTCATGAAAAGCTGGAAACTTCATTACAAGATCTCTCCAGAACTGGAGATTTTCAGTCTTGTAAAGCTACTCGGAAATTAGCTGATGGATTATTTAAGGAATTGTCCAGAGAATTGAAACCCTTGTTGTGTGTTTTGCAATCATCTCCTCAGGCGGCTCAAATATTACCCAAGGTTGGTACAAGCTTAGATTTATATTTTATTTATTTATTTCTTTTTGCTTACATTTGCTTTGAGAAAGCATTTTTGTGCTATAATATAATATTCTGGCTTTGGAATCCAAATCATGAAATTAAATGTCTTCAATATCAACTTATTCTAAACGCGGCATTCGAGTAAGTCTTCCTTGGTTTTTATATTTAGGTTCTTGAATTATGAGGAATGCTTTGAAGGTTTAAATTTCTATATTTTCTGTCAAATTTCTAACAAATTTCGAGATTTATTTCTTCAAAGAACTTTTTTATATCAGACTTGTTTATAATTGCTGATGTGACTACCTTTAGGACATTTTTTCTATAACTTTTCTTAGGGCAGTTGCTTATAAGAATTCCATCACATTATACTATGACGTTAAGGGCAAATGAACAATTTTTTCCTTTCTTAAGAAAGAACAATTAAAGTCCATTTAAAAAAAAGTAATATAGCATATGCTTTTTTATCTACTATTTCTATGTATTTATTTATTTTGGTTTGAATCAATTCTTTTTAATGCAGTTAACTAATGAGATTCTAGTTATGGAAATTGTTCTTTCGAATTAAAAACTTCAACCCTTGAATAATTTTCGGTCATTCCCTGCTGTTTTAGCTTCTATTCTAGCAGGTTAATTAGAAAACCTTAGTCTGATTTCCCGTCTTCATTCTTTGCTAAAGTAAATTATTTCCACATAATTCATATGCTTTTGGGTGAATTTATCAAGTGTTTCTTTGCTTCTAATTCGGAGTGAATTTTTGCTGATTTTTTTTTACTATGGAATCTGTTTGCATGACTCATCATTAGCCTCTTGCATCATTCCAGTTGGATGCAGGGAAAGAAAGCGGGAAATTGTATTGAGGTGCTATAAGTTTGCATAGGCAATAGGGTCTTAATGCATGAGGTGATCTAATGCTTCATACCATGTGATTTTTTTTATTAAATATCAATCACCAAAAAAACTAATTTCTATTTTCTTCATACGTATATCCATATGTATTTTTTATTATTTTGGTTTTGGATCAATTAATGACTTCTTAATGATTTTTGAGATGCTTATAAAATTAAATGTGTAACAAATAAGATGATATCGAGAAGAAATTTATTACTATATTTGCAAATATTTCATGAGTGGTTTATATTCTTATTTTTTACTTCTATTTTGTTGGAATTAGTGCTAAATGTTTTGATTATTAGGGGTGTTACGGTTTTATATTTTATTTTATTTTAAGAGTAATATTTATTCTAGAATTCTTTATGCATAGAAGATAATTCTTATGTATCCATATGTATATCTATGCCGGGCAAGTTTATTATGAAAGTTACACATTTATTGAGAGGTTTGATGGAGAAACAGTTAGATTAAGGAGGATCAACATTTGATTTTTATTTATTTAGAAAAACTTACGATCATGTTCCAAGAGAAATTCTTTGGAGAGTTCTAGAAAAGAAAGATGTTGATATGACTTATATTCAAGTCATTAAATATTTTTATATTAGAGTTGTTACTTGTGTTCGAACAGAAGGATGATTGACCTAGTATTTTCCTATTTCATTTAGATTACATCAATGATCGACTTTAAACCCATATCCTTTTGCTTTAGTTATAAAGCTCCCACTAGACATCTATAGGACGATGTACCTTGGTGTATGCTTTTGGTTGATGATTTTCTTCCTGTGGATAAGACTAGAGAAAGAGCTCAGAAAAAACTTGAATTATGGAGGTCAATATTGAAGTCCAAAGACCTTCATTTTAGTAGAGCTAAAACTAAATATATGAAATGTAATTTTAGTTGTAGTAGCTCTAGTGGCAGATTTGTAACTATGGGTGATCAAATTATTAAAAGGTCTGATCGTTTTAGATATCTGAGGTCAATTGTTTAAAGTGACGGTGATATTGATGGTGATGTTATTAGCAATTCAATTAAACATTATTTAAATTAATCCAAGAGCATTTGAACGTTTGTACCATCTAATATGATCATTCAATGTAATTCTAACATTAATTATGTCTTGCTGTATCATTTACATATCAATATTTTTTAATCTGTATAAAACCATCATAGGAGTACCGTTGAAAATTCTCTTCCATTTATGTGGACGAATACCTTTGTGACTCCGGGCAATCAAAATAATTAATCTCATTCTTATTTTCTTATTAACATTCAATATATGATATAGTATCTTGAATTATACATTTGATACATATATATACAAGAGATAATTACATATAGAGCATAAGAAATATTGTCATTTACAAATCAAGCCCTTAGGTGGTTTTTTAAACTACGAAATTGATGCATTTACGCGTGCCACAATCAAACCATTGTAAGTTTGATAAAAAGAAAAAAATATAGGTAGAGGTTTTATCATGATTTTTAATATTTGAGTGAAAATTTGAAATATGGTTGAAAAAGTGCACTTGATTTGTAAATAACAATATTTTGGGTGTCCTATATGTAATCACCCATATATACAAATATCAGTGATACAATTCAATATGATCAAATGGATAAATCATTTTATTTTAGTCTTGCAGAATAAAATCTATCGAATCAATTAATAAAATATATCAGATTTAGAAGAAAACAAATATTATAATAATTTAAAAGTACAAATACTCATCTTAGGGTCTGTTTGGGGCAGCTGCAGCTTATCCAGCTTTTTCAGATAAACAGTTTATTTTGATAAGCTGCTGATCAGTAGCTGATTCGAATAAATTATTTAACTGTTTGGTTTGAGCGTTTAGAAAACAATTGATTTGCAGCTCCTTATGGGTAAATGACCATTTTGCCCCTGAATTGAATAAACTGCTAATCTGTTTAGTTTCTGCGGTTTGGAAACAGCTGATCTGCAACTATTTGTGAAAAATGACTATTTCAGCTATGCACAGTGGAGTTATTTGCAACAGTAATATAATAAGATCACATTCAATATACTAAAAATCTAAAAAACCACTACATAACAGTTCAAAGAAGAAAAAAAGATATACTCCTCACTCAAGGGAGAAGATACATAAGTTGGAAAACTGCACAAGTGAAGTGAACCAATAGGAGCATTCAATATATGTTAGTTTCCTACAAATTTTCATTCAATGCTCTATCAAATTGTCAAATACATCTTATTATTGAGATAAGATTGGATAAAAACATTCTGTAACATATATATACTTAATATAAGAGAAATGGTTTTTTCGATGGGGACAAGGTCCAAACTAAAATCCTTACAATAATTAGTAACTAAGCTAGCAGACACCGCATGATTTTTTTATTTGCTTTATTTGGGCACATCACAATTTTATAAATAGGCAAGCCTCACAGATTTTATTTTTTTGGATTTTTGAGCAAATTTAACTGCAAAATCACACAAACACTCATACGTGCTAGGCTTTGAACTAATTATCATAATAATAGCTGTCAGATGAGAGCTGAAACTCCCATGTATGCCTACTTGGCTAAACCCTAGGAGACCCAACAAGAATGATACAAAATTAAGTAGAATGAAAAGAGAAAGGTTAATGATACCTCTTCTTCAAGCTCTTCCCTTCATTGCTTCCCACTTCCTGCCTTCATTCTCTGTAAGAAAAAATCTCTTTACTCCTAACCTGAAAAAAATCACTATTTTTACCATTTTCTAAGAAGAGAGAGAGAGCAGAAAAGAAAAATACTTGGTATGAAAAAGAGGTTGATATTGGAGATGGTGGCCATGGAGGGAAGAGAGTGAAGAAGAGCAATAAGAAGAAGGAATGTTGCGAATGGAGTTGGATTTGGAAGCTTTGAGGAGAAGGGAGGGAGGGTGAGGGGGCGCCATCAGAGAAGAAAATGTCATCTTCTGGAGGGCGGGAGGTCGGCAAACCGCCATGGAGTTCGAGTGGAGGAGGGGAGGAGGTTCGACTGGGTTTCCGCTGCGTGCTTTCGGAGCGAGAAGGGTAGAGGTGTAAAAGGAGCGATCGAAGCTGCGAGCAAATGCCGATCGCGGGTATAATCTCGTGATCCGCGTGTAATGAAATTTACGAAACGCCGTTCTCCGATAATCTATTGAAACGTGTGAATCAAACATTTAGGCGGCTTTTCAAAATATCGCCGCACTTATAAGTTGCCCAAACGGGCCCTTAAACTCTAATGATCTTCTAGCTTAATTGTTCTGTCAACTTTTCTTCATCCGAAAACCTGTATTCATATTTAAAGTATTCTTTTTTACTTTATGATAAGCAAATCTAACTATTTGCTACTAACTTGTCTTTATTTTAGTTTTATAAATCATTTATTTAAATTTAATTTAAAGCATCAATCTTTTTGTTCAAATAATGTTATATTAGTGTGCGAGCTTTGGCTTATTGGTTGCTGCCTTTGGCGTAAGTCCCTTGGGTCAGTGGTTACAGGAGGATTTGAATAGCACACATGATTGGAAGGGGGGTCCGCTCCTCGGTTAGTTCAACTTATAGGGGTTGATCGGCGGTTTCCGACTGTCTATCAATCTTAGAAAAAAAAAAAATGTTATGTTATCATTGATTTACTGTTATTTTAATATAGTAGTTTTTATTTATAGAGGCTCTTAAATCATGCAATTTACGGGTAGCTCCCAAACATTTAGTTTACTTGCGAAGGACTTCTTCACGTCCTTCAGTGCCGTTCCTTGCTCTTCGTCTGTCGGTTGGCGCGGAAGCAGAGAACATGTCCAAAACAGGACAAGACAGGCTTGTAGAGCATTAACTAAGGCATTATCATGGACCCAGTCGTTGTCCATCCATCCTTCGAAGCAGAGTAGGCGAAGCACCGCCGTCTCTCTCTAGAAGAACTAATTGTAAATTCCCTCCCGTCGTCCAAGCTCTCTACCCTAGCCATGCTCACCCTCTGCGTCTCCTTCGCATGGAGCTTCACTTCCTCTTTTGCCCCCTTCCACCTCCACTCGCATCACTTCAAACATCAGCTACTTCAAATCAATTGTGCGCGTCCTCTTCCATCCTGCTCTCCGCAAAGCCTTCCCGGCTCTGCAAGCTTGTCCTGTCCTGTTCTGCCGATGTCAATATCATCTGCAGCTTCGGCTCCTCTCCCACCTGGTTCCTCGTCTCCAACTGCAACCTTACCCATATCTTCTTGACCGGAATTCTCTGCTCTTGTGCCGACGAGAGAAAGAGAAAGGAACGACATCGAAGGACACGACAGAGTCCTTCACGAGTAAATTAATTGTTTGGGAGCCTTTACCTATAAATTGCATGGTTTAAGGACTATTATATATAAAAACCCTTTAATATAAATCTTTTGCCATTATTTTATTATTATTATTTAATTATGATAATATAAATTGAAGTTTTTTTTTTTCATTTATACTATTAAATATTTATCTATAAAATTTTTACAACATAAAATTAATCTTATGATAAAATGATAAATTAATTACATTAGAAATGCATAAATATCTAACCTGTGAGTTTGATCCTACGGTTTCAGCTCGAATTAGTGCTTCAAACCCACAACAAACCCGCAAGAGGAAGCCTTCTTGCATGACAAAACTGTAGTTTGCTCGACAAATTCTTTGGCTTCGATTGCAAGTGCCGTCACCTTTATCTTCGATAACGCACGCCCGTGAAAGTCCTGGACTTTAATAGCCTTATTGTTCTGCTCTAGACTGCAAGAGTCTCGCCTAAATGGACTTTTCTTCTTTTTCTTTATTCGATTCCATGCACTAGAAATCGTCCGCCTCTCCTCCTTCCTACACCGTCACTCGTCAACATAGTACTTCGAACCTAAGCCCAATCATTTGATCGATTTGGTTCGCCTGAGAATGACATTCTCTTTGCTGCGAGCACACGAGGTCTGTCTTTTTCCCATTGTCAGTATCGCACTTGTTGGGGCAACCGTTCGAATATCACACACACAGGTACTCCTTCAATCCTTCAGTTGCTGTTGCCAATCTCCTTTCTTTTCTCTTAAATATTGCTTCTGCTCGATACAAGTCCGGATTGACTTGATTCGGAAGCTCGATACAACTACTGCCATGTTGGAATAGTGTTGGGTGGGCAGTACACAAACTATAAACGTGTTCAATTTTGTCCTAGGCTCCTCAATATGATCCACAATAGTCCTATTTGATTACTCTGGATTAATTTGGAGTTAAATAACAAAATTGGGCACGGTAGATAGTCTGGGTTTAAAATGGCCTCACATAAATAGTCTAAGGACTATTTTGATTTTATTTCCTTTATTTTAATCTTTCTTATTCTATTTCCCTGTATCACATACAGTATCCACTTTTGGAGTTTTTTATTTCGTCACTGAGCTTAGCTTCTTGTAAAGGTTGAGGAGCTGGTGGCCAAAGAGAAGGAAATGCAAGAAAAATTATTGCAGAAGCATGTGACTGTTGTGGATTGTTTTGAGAAGAAATACACAGGCAGAGAAATAGAGAATAGGGTTGCTCCTTATCAACAGAAATTATCCATCTTAAAGCAGGAGATTGATGATCTTCTTGATTATATTGATGAGATCTGATAAATTGGCTATTATATTATATCAACTTTCTTTCCTCTACTTGACAATTTGTAGGGAATACCAAAATTTTGGCTAAGCCATGTTGTTTTCTTTTTTGATGAGCATGAAAGCTAAGAGGAACTTAATTAAGAAGTTGGCGAGTTTTGCAAGCTAGAGCTGATGTATTTTAATGAGATTTTTTTATCATGTTGAATGAAATGAGACGGCTAACATGCTGCAATGCTTTTAATATTTGCCTGTAATATTCAGATTTTTTTTTTTTGTTAAATTGCTTAATATATATAAATGCAGTGGTTTTTAAAATTCTCATAAAGATATCTGTAAATCTGTGGAGTACTTAATGAATGATATTTATAAAATCACTGCAAATCTTATGATTTTTTATTGGATGATTTACATACATATCATGATATATTTGCCACGTCACCTATGCATAAAAAAAAATGGTATTTTACTTTTTTTTTATGCGTAGAAAAGGAACAAAAAATATTAGGTCAGGACTTCGGATGTATTCAGAGTCTAATGGTAGGGCGCTATGTGTCAAGTAGGCTCCATTAATTTTAGCACTGATTAATGCCAGTGTATTATACTAGGGTCTAGTTGATATGTAGCTCTCCACCATTAGATTCCGAGTTCATATGAATTCCCGACTAAATATTTTTTCTAGAAAAGAAACCATGCTCATAAAAACTAAAGCTTAGGGTTAGACATATACATGCGTAAGAGTTCTGTTGTATGTTTGTAAATATCCCTGATATTATTATTTTTTGTTATATATTTTTGTTGTCATGTGGTTTATTCTTTTATAGAAATATGCTGATTTTCAATTTGAAACAAAAATGGAAATTTTGCAGTCTTTTCCACTTAAGAATATTTATAAAATAAAGCAAGTTTATGTTTTTGTATAATCCTTAATGGAAATTAAATTAATTTTTTATTACCTTAAACTTTGAAATTTCCTAAGGTTTAAAAAATCCTAAAATTGAAAACTCAAAATCAATGAATTCATAGAGAAAATAAGCACAAATAAAAAATTAATTTCTAATTTTCATTTAAACAAATGATGAGAAAATTTTATTTTAAAAAATTCAAATCATTTTTAAAAGTAGTGATAAACAATTAATATTTTCCATTCATTATAAACTTTATGGTTGGATCTCCCATGAGCTTTATTTAAAGTTTATATGACCTTTGAGCCCATTAGAAAACCATCAAAACCTCTACATAAGCTTAACCCAATTTGACCGTCTTCCTGTTTTTATATCTCTTAGCTTTATGTTTTCTCTAATTCTATATAGGGGCTCACCGTGTAAACTATATTGGGGCTACCGTAAATCTTATCTAGTTCTTCGATTGCCTAAAAGCATGCACAGCTTAGACTCTCAACTTTATCATCTCTCTTTGTTTGACCTAATAAAATAATAAACTCCCATATCCCAATAATACACCAACAAAATTGCTACAATCTAAGTTAGGAGCCATTTAGGTTTTTTGTTTTTATTCAAAATAAATATATTTTGTATGTTACAATATGTTTAATTATTTTTAAGAAATACTCAAAATAATTTTTAGATATTTTAATTATTTTTAAAAATGAATTAACTTTTTTTTTAAAATACAAAATAACAATGTGGAAAAATTGCACCAAACAAGTATGTTTTTAAAATTAGGGAAAAAAAAAAAAAGTTTAGGTGTTAGATATGTAAATACATAGATATTGAGTGGTAAGCATGTAAATCATCCAAAATAAAATGATCCCAAACAAGCCCAAGGGGGGTTGTAATGCTACTCTAGCGGCACACACAAGCAAGGATCATCATCAAAACTAGCAGCACATACGATTTCAAATAGAATCTATCAAACTTAAAATTGCAAACCAAAGACCCCAACACTCTCTTCATCATGGTCTTTGCTTACCTGAGATACAAGAGCATAAAGTGGAAGAGTAATGTAACTGCAAAGAATTTGGACTATTGCTCTGCAGAAACCCAGAGAAATATAATGTTGGGTAAGCTGACAGCAATACTAAGCAGGGTTTATTTTTTATTTTTATTTTTTATATTCAAGAATACTATGAAACCTACGCCCTCATCCAAACAGAACATGGAATTTGTAAGTGGAGTTGATGATTCCAAAAGATTTAAAATTCTACTTTATATATTCTACTAATCAAAGTCACTAATACAAGTTAAGATGTTATCAAGTAACTATGTATTTGATTCGAAATCATTTGATGAACAAATTACATTAAAATTCCTTTTATTTTAAAGACCTCCACTATACATGTAAGTATGTATGTATGTATACATGTATGTATTTGTATGAATGTATACGTGTAATTTTTGTCATCAATGCGTTAATTTTAAGCATAGAAGATACACTGATCCATATCCACAGAAAATATATTATCTGAAAAACATTCTGCATATAAACAAAAAATAATAATAAAAAGAAAACAATAAAACAACAAAATAGTAGTGTTTGAACAATGATAGCAACAAAAAATTTTTTGACCCACATTGCAAATACCGCATACTATATAAAACAATGAAAGAGCTATCTATTCATTGTTGGAGCGTTGTTTATCAACAAGTAATCATTGTTTTAAAATTATCTTTGTAGATTATAGAACTTTAATAATTTAATAACTTAATGCTTCATCTGATTCCACCTTTTTTTTTAAAGCAAATATTTATATAATAAATATGCATAAAAATTTCTTAATTTTTTGCACGTTCACTTTTCTACAACCTAATCAACATGAGAACGATAATTTATAATATTTTTATGTTATAATATTTTTATGTAAAATATGATAATTTCATTTAACACAACAACATTTATATATTTATATCAAAGAAGAATAAGATTAATTGTAATGTATAGATTGCAAATATCATTAGTGAATTATTAGGTGAAAATTTAAGTAATACTGTCTGAAAAAGTGTCAAGTGAATGAGAAACAGAATAAAATGAGGCCGACCTAACCAAATATGATGGTCGCTTAGTTGTACTAAAGGCATCCCATGAACTACTACATGTATTTCTCTGATTTAAATGGCCATCCTTGATATTATTACCTGCAACTTTGTCCCAACTAATAACATAATCTACATTATTAAAACGCCGATGATATAATTAATTAGCACTTCATAAGATTAAATAATTTCCAAAACAAAAAACTTAAAATCTTTCCTTACAAAAAGTGCTATTATTGGTATCCATAACAATGTATACCATCCTGCAAAGTAGAATAAACAATAGGAAGAGAAATAGTATAATAAGAAAGGTAAATTTATGATAATTGTTCTATAAAAAATTGTTATTTTTTTCTGAGTTACACCTTCACAAATATTAAGAAGCAAGAAGATAACAGTGGAAGCCCATTAGATAAGACTGTTCAAGAATAGTTGAAAACAGTATTAATAAAAAGCACGTTCACCAAGTTATTTGATCAGGAGATAAATAGCGTAAAAAATATACCATTCCATATATATCTCGGTAGATTTTCAGGGAGAGAGAGAGAAAGATAGAGAAATATAAATATTATTCTGAGAAATGATTAATATTTTATTTAAGAAATCATTTTGACTTGGTGTGGCGCCTCGTTTCATGTATCAGAGGGAGCAGGAGAGATCGAGAGAATTCATAAGGGAAGCTGGCTTTAAGGACTTATCTGGAGAGTCGAACGGCATTTGCGGGAGACGACAAGCAAAAACTAGGGATTTCTCTTAGCCAGTGACAATGACTTAGAACATCGTCATTGAGCAGAGGAGAGGAGACACTTGACGAGGTCGACGATGTGGGAGACTTAAGCATAAAAGAGAGATGGGTCGGATCGCTCGACGGAGGAAGTCATTGCGATTACTTTCTCTGCCATATGAAGCCTACAGCTCTCGATCGAGCTCTATTATGTGTGGGTGAAGGAAGAACAAGTCGAGCGTCCTCTGTGTGCGAAGTAGAAGAAGCAATATCATGCGTAGTGACTCGATCCCGTGCAATCGAGCTGAAGAATAAAGAAGGGAAGAGAATATTGTGCCTCCAAAACTTTAGGTACGAGTATTAAGGTTTAGATATTAATAAAAAATATTATTTAATTTTTACAATAGAAATATGAAAGATTTGTTCAAAATATGAAAGTAAAGGCTGCAGATACTTATGTTAAATTAGAGTGAAAATTACTTATAAATGTTGATTTAATTTTGTTTTGTTTGTCAAAATTAAAGTAACATGAATATTTATACTAAAAGCTTTTAATTAACAATTAAAGTAATATAAGTAAATAAAGGATTATTAATGATTTATTTGAAATTATATTTTCACGATATTATAGGCAGTTACTTTTGGAGACAAGTTTAAGTGAGATTGAAGATTTAAGACTGTCATATGATTTTGAGATGAGTACACATTTTTATATTATGGAAATATTTTGCTTCTTCTAGATCGAATGTACTTATCGGTACTATCATTAGTTATTGAAATTACTGTGAGCTCAGAATTTTAAATTATATTAAAATTTTATTTATATTGTAGGAATAACATATGTACTCAACATTGTTTAAATTATCATAAATATTGAATGTTATAAAAGTATATTGATTGTAGGCAAATGAGAATGAATAATTTTTAGTAAATAGTGATTTTCATAGAATGTATGTTCATACTTGGATATGATGGATTCACCCCTTTATAGTATTAGCAGGGGAAGACTAATGTACCCATGTACGTAAATGAAAAAAATATTGATATTGAAACAGCTTAATTGGTATAAATTTTAGACAGTACTTCTGTAACGGTTATAAAAACATTGAATAATATAAATATACTCTTGATATAGTAAAATCCATTGAACAACATGAAATATTGTAAGTGGTTATATTCATAAACTATCAAATGTATTATTCTGATTTATTAAAAGCTTAACTGACATATATATTGTTTTCTTTTTTCATGTATTACAATAGTTTAGAAATACGATAATTCACTGATTTTGGTTAGCTTACTGTTATTTTAAACTAACTTTAAAAGTATAATTAATTTAATAAAAGAGGAACAATATTGGAGAAATATTTATAGAAGATACGTACAATTTATGATGAGGTAAATTTAATTATTCTGTTTTAATTTAATTTTTTAGTGAATCTTTCATTTTCGTAATTTTCATTATAGAAAATCAAAAATAAAACTTGATTCTTACCGTCCGATTGTCTGTACGTACTTTTCTTACTTTCATGCCTCGAACCAAGTCGTGACCCTTAGTCAGCAGGTTCATAAAGCAATGTACAATTCCCATATTCCAAAACAAGATGATGATTAATTAATTTGTAATTTAAATACATATGTTTGCAATGTATTATATGAATAACTAGACTAGAATCTATAAAGTCTAAACTATTGAGCAACAATGAAGAATATTGTGTTTCAAAAGTTCAATAATAATTAGATAAATTTAAGGTACTTATGTAATTACCATCAAATAATAAAGTAAGAAATTTAATCAATATATGGTTGATCTTTGAAAAGTACTGTTAACCTCCATATTTGCCCGCTCGACGAAGGAAGTGAATATCAGGTGATACAATAAATTGCTAGGAGTTGATTCACCGCAATCATCATCAAAGTTGTCCAAATAATGCCCAATCATAAAATAAACTTGTGAGTGCGACTGGAATATCAAAATTGTATAAAAAAATGTCTTCTACGATTGAAAGAAGGAAATGTGGCGAGTCAACAAAAAGTTGAAATTTCGTTAAGGGCTACGCGTGTGTTTTCTTTTCGTAGGTATATGAAGTTGTATGCATGCTTTTTTAAGCGTGATGAGTTTTGAAGATCTCCCAAGCCATAGTGTATGTTGCAAGACACTAATAATGCACGTTTTTTAAATTTTGCATGTAAGCATCAACTCCAAGTTGTAGCCCCCAAGTAAGAACAACTTCGAAAGACTACCAAATTTCTTCTAGAATTTTGTTTAAATATCTGTCATAAGAGAAAATATCCTTTCATTTTCCCAACTCCTGAAGAATTTGTAGTAGAAGCTGGCCCTAACGACTTACTTAGAGTGTCGAAGGACGTGTGGAGGAGACAACCAACAAAAGCTAGGAAATTACTTAGCTGACGACGGTGACTGATGTCATCATTGAGCAGAGGAGAGGAGATGCTTAACGAGGGCGATGACGTGGGAGGTCGATTGTAGCAGTGAGACTGACTGGATCGTTCGAAGGAGGAGAGAGGTCATTGCGATATTTTGTCTGTTGTATATAGCCTACCTCTCTCGACTAAACCCTAGTGTGTGGGTGAAGGAAGAATGGGTTGAGTGCCCCCTGTGTACCAAGTAGAAGAGCAACATCACACGTAGTGACTCGAACCCGTGCAGTCGAGCTGTAGGAGAAAGGAAGAGAATATTGTGCATATAAAATTTTAGGAACGAGTTATTAAAGTTTAAATATTTTCATAAAATATAGTATTTAGTATTTATAATAGAAATATAAAACATTTTTTTAAAATATGAAAATAAAAGCTACAATTACTTATGTTAAATTAGGGTGGAAATTAATTATAAATATTGATTTAAATTGAGCATTTGTTTGTGGTAACATGAATACTTATAACAAAATTTTTCAATCACACATTTAAAGTAACATAAGTAAATGAAAGGTAATTAATGATATACTTAAAATTATAATTTCACAATATTGTAGGCAACTAATTATTGGAGAAAAAAATTAAGCGATTGAAGATCTAAGACATGTCATATCATCTTGAGGAGAGTACTCATGTTGTTATACTATGATAATATTTTACTTCTTCTGCACCAAAAGCAATTATCCTTAATAAAATTAACAACAAAAACAACAAAGCCTTAATCTCACTAAGTGGGGTCGGCAACATGAATCCTTTTTCTCCATCGCGTCCTATTTAGTGTCAAATTTTCGTTTAATTCTAATAAATTAAGATCATTTTTTATGCAATAAGCCCAAGTTATATTAAAATTATTGTAAACTCATTATTTTGAATGTTATTGAATTTTTATTCATATTCAACATTATTTAAATTATTAAATTATTAAATATTATAAAGTTATATTGACTGTTATGCAAATGAGAATAAAATAATTTTTATTAAATAGTGATTTTTCATAGAATGTTTATATGTTCAGTTTTGGTAATATGATAAAGCCACTCTTTTATGGTGCTAGCTGTGAAAGACTAAGGTACTCATCACGTAAATGGAAAAAAAAATATTGATATTGGAGTAGCTTAATTGATACAATTTTTAGACGGTGCTTATGTGACGGTTATACTAACATTGAATAACATAGATATGCTATTGTTATAGTAAAACCTATTGAATGACGTAAAATATCATAAGTGAATATATTCATAAACTATCAAATGTTTTATACTAATTTATTAAATGCTTAACTTACATACATATTGTTTTCTTTCTTGTATTATTGTAGTTTAAGAGTATGAGTATTCACTTATTTTAGTTAGCTTATTGTTATTATAAACTAACTTCTTTGGTGAAATTAATTGAATATAAGATGAGCAATAGAAGAGAAAATGTTTATATAAGATGCAGAAAACCTATAATGGGGTAAATTTAATTATACTGTTTTAATTTAACTAACTCTTTCATTTATTAAATATTTGTTATAGAAAATTAATATAAAAAACTTGATTCTCACAATCCGACCGTATGTCACCACTTTGATTAATCTAAGCCCCGAGATAGGTCATGACACCTAATCAAAAGGTACATAAGACAAGTTACAAGTCCTATATTTGAAAATAAGATGATGATTAATTAATTTTTAATTTAAATAGATATGTTTGCAATGTATTATATGAGTAAACAGATATAAATCTATAAAAGATAAGCTGTTAGATAGAGGAATATTGTGCTTCAAAATTTCAATAATAATTGATAGATTTAAGGTACATCTTTAATGACCATCTAATAATAGAGTAACAAGTTAAATCTATATGTGGTTGAGCTTTGAAAAGTACTACCTCCATATCTGATCGTTCGACGAAGGAGGTGAATATCAGGCGTGATAAAAAACTGCAAGGAGTTGATTCACCACAATCATCACCGAAGTCACCAAAATGAAGCCTAATCTTAAAATAAACTGAGCAAGTGTGCCCAAATTATCAAAATTGTTATAAAAGGAGTCTTTCTATGATTGAAAGAAGCAAATATGGTGAAGATAAAAGGATGCTGAAATTCCATTAAGGGATACTGATGGCGGTGTCGACGCCGTGTCGGAGATTTTTTCTGACGTATCGATGTCGATTTGGAGTCACCACTCTGTTTATCTATAATATTGCCCTAATCTTCAATAAATCTTATTTATTTAGATTTTGTAAAAGAATCTTTAGATAATAAGAAATTTGAAGAAAATAAGAGCTAATAATATATAAAACAGTAGAAAAAGAGGTGTCAGTGATAATCCACGAAATCAAAATTCTAGGATTGTCTTATCCTATAGATTCTATATAAGGATAATGGAATTTTGGTAACCAGAGATTTTTAGATATAATATCTATTCTGAGTTTTTTAATCTCCTATAGGAGCAAGCTCCCATAGTTAATTACATCTTAGGCAATTTATACTTGTCTAAGAAAACTTCTGATTAATTTTAATCACTTGTTTTTCTGAAAAGTTTTTTTAAGGAAAGATGTGCCCACTATCAATCCTAAATATAATTTGTCACTTCAATTTTATCTTGATGTCATTTCGTCTTGTTTATCATTCTTGTTTTGTTGTTTGTCATTTTTGTTTTGTTGTTTATTTGTTTAATGGCTATCCTAAAAGTTTTTGTTTTGTTTTTTCTCAGTTTTGTCATTTTAATGTTGTTTTATTTTGTTTTATTTTGTCAAAGTTGTTGTTTTGATATTGTTGTGATTTTGTTTTGTTTTGTTGTCTTTCATGACGTCTTAGGGATGTCGTCCTGTAAAAGAGAGTTAGCACATCCTATAACATGCAAAAGAAATCTAAAACGTAACTTATTTTCATCCCGTAAAGGAAAATAGTGTCAGAAAGAAATAATGTCAGGAAGAAATAATGTCAATTTTATTTTTTTAATCTTTTTATATTGTTTAGTTAAATTTTTAGATAACCCGGTCAAGATGTCACTGACTCCGTCATCCCAGGGTCATCAGGGGCCTTACTCTACTTAGTTCGAAAGGTGTTTAAACCAGGACCGGAAGATTTCTATCAGCAACTAGGATTGTGTCGTCTGAGGAATCTTCGTAGATTAAGAACACAGGGGTTCAAACTGCATTTGGTGATGCTTGTTCGTTAAGGTTTCATTTAAGTTTTAGTGTCTTTTCCCAATTTTAGGTTTGAAAAATTTTAGGTTGTTTACGATTTCTTAAGATTTTTAATGTCATTTTATGTTAAAATCATTAAGTTTGATGTCTTTTGAACTTAAAGTTTTAAATTTGATGTGTTTTAATTTTTTAGATTTATTGTCGATCAAATTTTAAAATTTTAATTAGATTTGAGAAATTATTTTTTTGAGATTTTATTAGATCTAGAAATTTAGATTCAATGTCACAAATTAGACTTTAGAATCTTAGATTCAGTGTCTTTCGAATCTAATATTAAGTCTAAGTGTTAAGTCTAGTATGAATTAAACTTAAATAAGTTCAATTTAGATTGAACTTAAGTTTGATTTGGATTATGCTTAATGTTGAGTTAAGTTTGATTTAAATCAAGCTTGATGCTTTCATTAAAATAAGTTCAATTTAGATTGATCTTAATGTTGAATTAAGTTCAATTTGGGTCGAACTTAATGTCAAGTTGAGTTTGATTTTGATCAAACATAAAGTTTTTTTTTTATTATAATAAGTTTAATTTAGATTGAACTTAATGTTGAATCAAGTTCGATCTGAATCAAACTTAATGTTGAGTTGATTTAAATAAAAAATAATTTTAGATTGAACTTAATGTTGAATGAAGTTCGATTTGGGTCAAACTTAATTTAAATCAAACTTGATTTTCTGTCAAGTTAGATTTAAGTTAGGTTGAACCAAAACTTAAGGTTGACTTAAGTTCAATATGAGTTGAACTTAAGTTTGATTTAGGTTTGATGTAAGCTGGATTCAAGTTAGATTGAATCTAAACTTAAGGTTGACTTAAGTTCAATATGGGTTGAACTTAAGTTTGATTTAGGTTTGATTTAAGATAGATTCAAGTTAGGTTGAACCTAAACTTAAGGTTTGAGTTAAACCTATTTAAAATAAACTTAATTAAGTTTTATGTTTTATTTAAATAATACTCAAAGATTAATTAGTATAATTATATTAGACTTAATTAGAATTTAAAGACCATTTAAGTCTTATTTAGGTAAAACTTAAAGTATAATTAAGTCTAATTAAAATTAGGCTTAACTAAAATTTAAAGTTATTTAAGCCTAATTAGGATATAAGTTTGATTAAACCTTATTTAATTAAGGTTTAATAATTTTATTAAACCTAATGATTTAGAGGGATTGATTAAACTTTAGTTTGTTAAGGTTTAATAGTTAAATTAGACTTAATTAAGGTTAATTCTAATTGATTTAGGATTAATTAAACCTAATTTGGGTAAGGTTTAATTGATTAATTAGACTTAATTAGGGTTAAGTCTAATTGATTTTAAGTTTAATTAAACCTAACTTAGGTAAGGTTTAATTGATTAATTAGATTTAATTAAAGTTAAGTCTAATTGGTTTAGGATTAATTAAACCTAATTTGGGTAAGATTTAATTGATTAATTAGACTTAAATATGGTTAAGTCTAAATGGTTTAAGATTAATTAAACCTAATTTGGTTAAGGTTTAATTAATTAATTAGTCTTAATTAGGGTTAAGTCTAATTGATTTTAAGGTTAATTAAACCTAATTTAGGTAAGATTTAATTGACTAACTTGACTTAATTAGGGTTAAGTCTAATTGATTTAGGATTAATTAAACCTAATTTGGGTAAGGTTTAATTGATTAATTAAACTTAATTAGGGTTAAGTCGAATTGATTTTAGGATTAATTAAACCTAATTTGGGTAAGGTTTAGTTGATTAATTAGACTTAATTAGGGTTAAGTCTAATTGATTTAGGATTAATTAAACCTAATTTGGGTAAGGTTTAATTGATTAAGCAAACTTATTTAGGGTTAAGTCTAATTGATTTTAAGGTTAATTAAACCTAATTTGGCTAAGGTTAATTGATTAATTGGACTTAATTAGAGTTAAGTTTAATTGATTTTAAGGTTAGTTAAACCTAATTTATATAAGCTTTAATTGATTAATTAGACTTAATTATGGTTAAGTCTAATTGGTTTAGAATTAATTAAACCTAATTTGGGCAAGGTTTAATTGATTAATTAGACTTAATTAGGGTTAAGTCTAATTGATTTTAAGGTTAATTAAACCTAATTTAGGTAAAGTTTAATTGATTAATTAGACTTAATTGGGGTTAAGTCTAATTGGTTTAGGATTAATTAAACCTAATTTGGGTAAGGTTTAATTGATTAATTAGACTTAATTAGGGTTAATTCTAATTAGATTAAGTTTGGATTAGGGGTTAGACCTAATTGGGATTTGATTTGTCTTAAACCTAATGTATTTAAGGTTTAAGATGTTAATTAAGTTTAATATATCCTTAAACTTAATTAAAATTTGATTTTGTATTAAACCTAATGTATTTAATGTTTAATAGATTAACTAAGTTTAATATGTCTTTAAACTTAATTAAAGTGTGATTTTGGATTAAACCTAATGTAATTAAGGTTTATTAAGTTAATTAAGTTTAATATGTCCTTAAACTTAATTAAAGCTTGATTTGTATTAAACCTAATGTAATTAAGGTTTAATGAGTTAATTAAAGTTTTAATTAGGTCTAATTTGATGTCTTTAAACTAATTAATTCTTGTCTTGAGTCTATTTTGGGCTAGACTCAATTTTGACTTAGTCTATTGTGGAATGGGCTAAGTTAGGTGAGGAGAGGATTTTTAGGGTTTTAAATTACCCTTATTCAAAAATGTCATTTTATGTTGTTTAATGGTTTAAGAAATATCATTTTAAGGTTACTGTCTGTTACCTTAAATTTCCTAACTATTTTTCAATTTTATTTTCCTTAATTTTTGTTTTTATAATTATTGTTAAAAATAATTACAAAGTTTCTTGAAAATTAGGAAATGATGTCTTAGAGGATTTTTCTAGCCTAGGAAAAATCAAGGGATATTCCTAAGGGTCTAGAGATAATTCTCCTAAATTTTCAGATTTTTTCTGTTTTGTGAATTATTTTTTATAACTAAAATACTCTAGAGAGTATTAAAAATTAAATATTGAGAATAAAATTATGATTTTGGTCTCATAATTTTCTTCTCTTCATGCTGAGTCCAAGGGTATTTTTGTCATATTTTTAGGATTTTTCTATGTCAAGTTATGGAATTTTGAAGTTTTTAAGGTTTATCTGGATTTAATTAAATCCAGATAAACCTCTGGCTGCCGTGTGTCCTCGGATGGGTCGAAACGTGCTTGATATCCCATGGGAATCTGAACATGGGAGCGGCCGGGATTTAATCTCGATCGTCCATTCCCAAAACACGGGAATATACGATCTTGGTTCGTCATCTTCCTCCCACCTGATCCCGCAGACCATCTGTGATCTAGGGACAATATCTCGCTTGATTCTTGTTGAAATCGAGTGAGGATTGTTCCTACACGATTGCCTTGAGAAGACAATCATATCTATATGGATATGTGGGGTTTTGAAATGGTTAACCCTACTCTAGACCAAGCTTGAGCTCAGGTTGGGTGTGAAAAGCCATACCTTGGCCTCAGTTGATGTAAATTCAAATTGAATGGTTCTGAAGCTTCGTCTCGACCTCAGAAAGCTTTTCCCCATGTCAGTTTAAGGTGAAATAGGGTATGTATATGACTTTGTCCTCGAGGTTTCTCAACTTAAATGGCTTGGTCAATCAGTGACTTAGGGGGTACGGGGATGCCTGATTTTGATTGGGCTTACCTTCGTCCAGTCCCTAAATGTTTTTGGGATGGATAATTTGAAAATTTATGCAGGTTGGTTTCTAACTCCCAAATTATCCTGGTTTTGGCTCATTTGGGTGCTCTCGGGTTGGCCAAATTGAGGAGATATAGTGGGTTTCAAGGCTTGGTTTCACTTGGGATCAATTGCTTAGGTATTAGACAACAACTTTGGTGTTGAAGGTCTGAGGATTTGGGCAGTGGTTGGGAGTCTCTTATTTTGGTCCTTTTCTCCTCCATGTGCTCTGGTTAGCTCCTTTTATAGCTATGGATGGCTATGGGAAGGGCTTGGGCTGGCTTGGAATCATCCCGGGGAGTTGCTAACTTCCCATTTAATGCATGGGATAAGATTTCAGTTGTAGATAAGGGAATTTTTGGGTTTTCCAAGCCTAGGCATCATGAATTTAACCATGGTGAAGGAGGATGATTTCACCTTGGTTTTCATATGACTTTCTCCAATTGATTTAATTAGGAGGTGTATGGATTGGTTTTAAGGCTGTGGTTCAGCCTCCTCTACATGATTATTCCATACATTAAAGGGAGAAGTGACACCTTAACCCTCTTACTCACTCCATCCATAACTTAGCCATGATTGCACTTAACCATGGTAAAAGATTGGTTTAATCCATGTTTCTCCTCCATTGGATGGTCTAGGAGGTGGGCAAGGTTGCCTTTGAATTGGCCGGCCACATTATCTCAAAGGAAGGGGTGATTCATGCTTTAAAATTGGGGAGAATTTTACACATAATCCCTCACTTGTCTCATTCCTTTAAATGGTCATGATGAGCTCGTTCTTTGATAAAATTGATTTGTTATATGTTTATTGGATGAGGAAGAGGTGTGTGGTGACTCAAAGTGAGCAACATATCTTTCACTTAACATGTCATCTAAGGTTTAGTAGGTGCATGACACATAACCCCCCCCTCCTTTTTAATTTTCCAAATTGGTATTTATGAGATCATTCTATGATGTAAGGATGATCTAAGTGCTTATTTTTCTTCATGGGATGGAATTTGAGGTGTTTGATGACTCACCAAATATTCCTCCAAGGATTCATGAGGGAATGCCACCTCACTTCCCTTCACAATTAAAGTGTCATCATGCCCTTTTAATCATGGTTAAATGGCATGTCATGGGTCATTAATGGGTTGAGTCATATTGAATGGGTCATATGGGTTGTGCCTAACCCATATTGGGTCATTCATGATGTCATAAAGGGGTTTGGAATTTTTGAAAACCAATTATTATGTCATAATTGGTGTCTTGTGTTAAAATTCAATTTTATGCCCTTCTAATTTAATTTCCATTTTAATTAATTATGTCATTAATTAAAAAATATTGGAAATTATTTTATTAATCAATTAATTAATTAAAATGATTTAAATTAATTATTTGATTAATTTTATTTTACTTTTTGTTTAAAATTAAATTTTGTCTTATTTCATGGCTTTTAATTATATTTTTATTTTAATTAATTAATTTTTTAATTAAAATATTGAAAATTATATTATTAGCCAATTAATTAATCAAAATAATTTTGGAATAATTATTTGATTAATTCATATTATTTTTGGTTCAAATTTGAGTATTTTGACCCAATTTGATGAGTATTGACTAGGGTTAATAAATATTGACCCAAGTTAACTTGGTTGATCAATTCTAGTTCAAGGATATTCAATGTAACTTTCTCAACCTTATCATGGCTGATTTGGTCATAAAATTAGTGGTTTTGTCATTTTGAGGTCTAAATTGGTCATGTTGACCAAATTTAGGGTTTTAGTGATCCCAAAAGTCAATGTGGTGATTTTTGGATTAATTTATGGTAATTTTGATCAATATTAAGTTGATTATGTCAATTTCTATTATTGAAGTCAATTTTGTGATCATGTATGGATTAGCCATTTTTGACCAATTTTGACCTATCTAGGTTAAAGGTTTGACCAAAGTTGTCTTAATGGTCATGTAATGTCTTTAGGTGGTTAAATAGGTCATATTTGACTATTTTAGTGTTTTGATTGACTTGGCAGTCAATGGCTGATCTTTGAGTCAAAAATTGATTAATATGTCTAAAGTTGTTTTCTAGGTCAAAATTGACTCATTGGGTCAATAATTGGTCATTCAGCCAGAAATTCACCATTTTGATTAAAGTTGGCTTTTTGAGTCATCAATAAGGTTGGTTACTAGGTCAGGAATTGACCAGTTGACCAAAGTTGACTTTTAGGTCAAAGCTTGACCTGTTGGGTCAGTAGGGTTGGTATTAAGTCAAAATTGACCATTTTGACCAAAGTTGACTTTTTATGTCAAAAGTTGACCTATTAGGTCAATAGGGTTGGTCATTGGGTCAGGATTGACCATTTTGACCAAAGTTAACTTTTAGGTCAAAAGTTGACCTATTGGGTAAATAGTTGATCAGGTGAGTATTTGTCTTTACTAATTTGATCATTTTAAGATGTTATCAAAATTTATGTTAAAAAGATTTCATAGGCTCTCCCCCTAGATATTAGGGTTTAATGACTATCATTAAGAGTCAGGGAATTAATTTTGATGGAATTCCCACTATAATATAAATTGTAAATAATCCTCACAAAAGTGAGGACAAGAAAGGGGCCCCCATTATGTGTGGAATACTGCATAAGTATGCCGCACATATTGGCGTTGACCGAAATAGTCTTGATATTCATTATCAATCTATCGGGAAATGTCTTATAATGATTAAAAAAAAAGATGGATGTTATATTATTTCTAAAGAATGTCAGATGTATGTATGTCGGTTTCGAGAAGGAATGTTATGAGGCTTATATAATTTTTCAAAGAGATAGTCATTGGAATGCTATAATTCCTTTGTCAGAAAAGGACTTAAATCCAATAACTAAAGAGAGATAAGATGTCATATCATCTCTCAGAGATGTCAAATGTCGAGTTATAGGAATGCCATAATTTTTATGTCAGGAAAGGACTTATATCGAATAACTATAGAGAGAGAAGATGTCATATTATCTCTCAGAGATGTCAAATGTCGAATTATAGGAATGCCATAATTTCCGTGTCAGGAAATGGCTTAAATCCGATAACTATAGAGAGAGCAGTGACAGGGTGCATGCATAACTATATAAGTGTTAACAAGTGTAAAGATAATATTCAATAATAACAAAGTTACCCCTTATCAACGCAAGTATACGTATCGTTCAAGTAATACAGGGCTCTAATGGAGTCCTAGATATCGATCCCACAGAGAAGTTAGAGATTATGAACTAATTACAGCAGTTGAAATTACTGTCTAGTAAACGTAAATAAAGAACAATTATACTAAATTCTACTACTAATTTTTAATGGTAAATTGCAATATAGAAAAATATCTCTCCCCTTGTTAAGAGAATTAAGTGAATGGATAATTAAATTAGTTAGAATTATATTGTGCCAAATAGGAGCATTCATATTCTTTACCCTTTGGTTCAGGCATGAAGAACATTGACTAATCCTATGCTTGGTTACTGAATCTGCGGCTAGGCTGGGAGGATACCAGCTCTCACTTCGGAGCTCCCACGTTCCCCTCGCCTGAGGGCTAACATCTACACTTCAGAACCCAAACGATATGACCGAATTGAATATTTTAGTCTGTCACTCTAACATATCCAATTCTACGCCCAATAAATAATATTTTTCTATTTATTTGCACCCTCCTTTCAAGGACTTTGATCTCCCTGAATCTTGGATGTAATATTTACTTTAGTTGTGAAATCAACATATTTTAACAGTTCAATTGGCCAAATTGAAAGTAAATTAAGATTTAAGTAAAAAGATTATCACAATTTTTATTGAATATTTTAGGCACAACTAATTCAATTTTCCATTTCACAAAATCTAAAAAACAAGGAGAAAGACGAGACGGATTACTCAGAATGCATAGGAAGAATAACACAAAACTTGGATTTCATATAAAATCAAAGTTATAAAATAATAAACACAACTTATCTCGAATTTTCTCCCCAAGCAGACTCCTTGAAGTTCCTCTGACTCTTCCTTCTTATACAACACACTCAACTAAACTCACAATTATACTCTCCAGAACACACTTACACACAATAATGACACTTTAGAGACACTAAAGACACTAAATAGACACTCAAAAAGGACACACTTTTGGCTTAAATTCGTCTCTTTTTTAAAAGGGAGAAATATTTTCAAAGGTTACTTAAGCACCTCTTCAAAAAGCGTCCAAATTCAATGAATCTTGCTTAAGCACCTCTTCAAAAAGCGTCGGCGGGCTCGTTGGCGCCGTCGGTGGGATCGTTGGCGCAGTCGGCGGGCTTCTAGAACATAGGCCAACTACTCAGGCTCATTGTCGGCGTGCTCAATCTTGCCGTCGGCGGGCTCGCTTATAATATATTTGCATGCTCTCGGGAAAAACACGCCGTCGGCGGCCTATTCCTCGCCGTCAGCAACTTTTGTCTATTTCTGTTTTTTTTGTTCCAGATTTGCTCATTTTCTCATCTTTTTGCTCTATTATCTAGAAATCTTCATACCTGCAATAAAACATAGAAAATAACTTTATTTAAAGTGCAATATCATCAAAATCAATGTAAAATCAGTATGAATTTCTCAATACATTTTTCTTTGGTCAAAATCCCCCAAACTTAACTATTACTTGTCCTCAAGTAATCTTGATACTACATAAAAGTAATGATTATTTGTAGTAAAGCTTTAGATCAGAAATACTATGAATTTGATTTAAATAAATATTATTGTAAAGTTTATTAGAAAGATTTTTAGATAATTAAATTAATTCTATAGATGTAAGATTATTTAGGCATCAAGTTTAAGAATTCTAGTCTTCTATTTATTTCAAGAATGACTATATGTTGCAATATTAAATTACTTAGGATATTCAGATGATAGGAAATTCATGAAAACACTACTTAGTAAAAATACTAATCCATATATATAAGTTCGAAATGTAGCGAGTTTATCCTTTAGGTTGATTCGATTGAATACAATTTTTGATAAGGCATCTCCTCAAGTTTCTCCTCACTTACTTTTTTCTTTTTATTTGGATTGCATTTCAATCATATATATATATATATATATATATATATATATATATATATATATATATATATATATATATATTCAGGGATTGTCTTTCAATCCTTTCTTTTTTTTTCAAGTGAGGATTATTATATCTGGAAAGTCTGTTAATAATTTTGAACTTCACCTTCCACTTCCTAAATTTGAAACTCGAAACATTTCCTTACTTTATATGTATCTCATAGTTTCAATCTTTTCTTTATCAACTAAATACTTAAGAATTTAATATTTTAAAATATAGTTTTCTTTACTTTAAATAGTTAACTATATTCTTATTCTTTTATTCCAAATATCTTAATCTACAAAATTAGTTTAATCACAAAAAATATTTCTTTTAACCTTCTATAATAGTTAAATAAATTAATTCTAGTTTATTGAATTAAATTCACTATAGAAAATCATTTTTATAATAATTTTTGAAAGTATTTAATTGAGAACATTTAATAGTTAAATTTGTTTTTTTCCCTCCCCTAAACTTAAATTTCTCTATCTAATCATATAGGTGGAAATAAAAGATATTATAAATGTAAATCATACATTCATGCTTCAAGTATTTCTTTTTGAAGTTCTACAGGTTCCTCTCATCACTTAAACCTGTACTTTTAATAACTTTCTACACATATATAACATTAGTGAATTTGTTGGGTAAGAAAATTTTGAAATAAGTACAAAATACTAACACAATTTCCTACTACATTTAATTACTTTACCTATTAAAGTACTAAGCACATTTATCACATCATCCAAATATATTTTACTAATTCATTTTCAGAGTTAAAATCACAGTCTGAAATATAAAATTTTAAAACTACACAAATTTAACTTACACAATACAGTTTAAATGACTTACACAACATAATAATCAAAATACATAAAATAAACAACAATACTAAATTGAAGAAAACAAACAAACACATAACATTAGTATCTAATCACAGAATCTAATCTTCAGCATCAAAATCCTAAAATATATCATCATTTCCTTGTTCAGCTGTGGAGTAGGCTGGTTGTGAGTATAACGATGGCACACAGGAAATATAACATCAAGCTCCCCTCTCCTATAGTGATTCTCAGCATCATAGTAAGCTATCTTAAACTCAGAATGCCTCTGGAGATATTCACCATCATAATCGTGCCTCCGCTCTAATCCTCCAATCCTCTGATCTATATGCTCCAACCTTTCATCAATTTTCTCAAAACATTTCTGCTGCAGATTCAGTTCATTCATCAAGTCATAAAGTGTAGGAGAACTATAGGTAAGAGGCTCATAACTAATAGAGGGAATATCCCTACTAGTCAAAGGTGCAGAGGTCCTAGTCCCACATCTCCATCCTTCATGGGATTCATAAGTCTTTATATTAGCCTTTGTAATGGGTTTCATAAGTTCAACCCATTCCTCATCATCTTCCGCCTCTACTCCAGATAACTGATAGAGTGCATAAATCAGACCAGGATGTCCTAGTCCTCCTCCTGTTTCACTTCTTGCAATGGCTAATATGTTTTTATTAATAATCTTTCCCACATTTATACTTCCGTTGTTCTGAATACAAAAATTCAGAACTGCTCTATTCCTTGAAACTTCACTATGATGATAAGTGGGTAGAAAAGTATAGCAAATAAAATAATGTCAAGCCTTAGAGGTTGCAATTAACATATAAAGAGAGAAGTTTACCCGTTCACGCTGCTTCATTTTCCAAGTCCCTTTTCCATCAATGAGAAAGTTAATCACATCCTCCAGCGGTCCTTCCATTATTCCAAGCGTATCATAATCGCTGGTATGAGGATCTTGCACTTCATAGAAAGGATTTATCCGAGCAGCATTAAAATCAACTAAAAATCCTCTAACCTTTATAGGTCAATCCTTTATTTGAGTCAGGTTAGCGTAAAATTCCTTTACAACTTCTACTGCAGCTCTGTTCATCGAATAACAAAAATTTTCTCATCTTCGCTCTTTAAATGTTTGTTCCACTTCTCCTCCCGGATTCTTGAAAACTTTATCCTGGATGCATTTTTTCGCTTTGATGATAGAGTTGTACCTTGACTGAGCTTTAGCGTTCACAAATCGTGTCTCGTCAAAGTCAAGTTGCCTCTTTTGTCGTGGAGCCATTTCCCGATCTATCAAATTTACAAAAATCTCGACTAAATTCTAACATAACACTAGAATGGCTTCCAAAGGTGACTTAAAATAATCTAAAATGAATTCCATGAATTTTTTCCAACTATTTTCTCCACATTTCGATTTTTCCAAAATTCCTAAATGTGGAAGAAATACATGGTGAAAATAAAAAATTTTTGCATGGGAGTGAAGCTCTTACCAAGGAAAGATGAAATCTGGTGTCAAAATGGGTTAAAAATGCTCCAAATCTAAAATCTCTCAAGCCCTATGTCGGTTTTTTTTGAAGTTTAGAGGAAGGGGACGATGAATAGTGGTTGTTGACCGGTCAAATAAACATATTTTTTGGGTCCTCGCCATCAGCGGGCAAAATTTCACCGTCGGCGGGCTAATTAATTTTAATAAGCTCAAGTCTCTGGAAAAACCCACCGTTAGCAGCGTCGAGGGAGCTGTCGGTGGGCCTTTTAAAAAATTTAATTTTTTTTAATTTTAATTATTTTAAATTCATTTTAAGCCTCGTTAAAGTCCGATCAAAATATTTAAACATATTTTACTGTGATTAGATATTATTTTAACTCTAATAAATTCACACAACACAAAACATCACAATTTTTTATATAAAATCCAAGTGTTTACAATATTCGTACACAACATTATAAAAAGGTATTTTCTCAACCTTAATACGTAAAATTCAGCGTCGCAATCCAAACCACAACACTCAAAACGTTGAAAACAAACAAACGATGCATAATCTCATCTATACTGAGATTAAATATAAAAATTTAAAATAACAAAAATGCAGATTACACAAAATTAAATTCAAGCTAATTCAATACATAAGCAGATACAAACGTCTTCTACTCATCAGGATCAGTGCTAAACTCATCTCTGATATCACGAATAAAACATAAATGAACGAAAAGATTGTAGAAGGGTTTGTTAGGAAACTCTTCAGTAGAATCTTCTTCTATCTATCCTTTCTTTCTCATAAGTCGTATGAAACTAGCCTCAAGATGTCCAGAATGATCGAAGTGTTCTTTCATCCTCCAGTCAATATGATCAAATAAGTCAGAGACGTTATTAATTGAAGTCATCACGTTTTATACCTCTTTTTTCAGTCCTTTGAGTTTCCTTAAGATCAGATCAGTTTTATCAGTTAAGGGCATGAGTGAAAAAGAACTCTAAGATGTTTGATCCACAATAATGGCTCCATCGTTATCATCATCCAGTTTAGGAAACATATCAGTAGGTTCTAAAGGTTTCCAAGGCAGAAGTACCTTCTCTCAGGCTTCATATGAAACTTAGTACTGACTGCAGAGTGCAAAAATTGTAGAAGGATGTCTAAGCTCATAAATTGATCCATGAACAATCAGGCCTAAAGAAGACTTCACAATAATTGAACCAACATCAATAGGTAGTCCCGCGTGAATACAATAGCTCAGAATCACACACTCCTTAGAAACTTTATTGACCCTCATAGTGGGTAACAGTTTTGAAAAAATAAAGAAGTGCCAGTGTTTAGAAACGGGGTTTAGAAGTGATGCAGAAAAACTAACATACCCATCTTCTCTTGTTTCCCAATCTTCTGCTTCATCAGTCAAGTAACTTGTAGGGACAAAGTTGGTGTAGTGGCAAACAGGTGTATTCTCTTTTGAATATAATTCATTAATTCTAGAAGGAGTAAAAGTTACCCATCTGCCTCGCACATAGACGACTTCGTTGTTGATTCCGTGTAGATTGGAATAGAATTCTTTTACCACAGGGATGACTACTGTAGAAGTGGTATAGCACAATACTTCCCAATGTCGTCTCACAATCATCTCCTCGATAGGCGTCATCGAATTCTCCAATCATCAATTCACGAATCATCATTCCTTGATCAATCTCTTTTTCATCATTACCTTATTGAAGATTAGCTGGGCCTCGCAACTGATAATTTTTCTTCTATTGAACACTCGAGACCTAGGGATTTCATGGTGATTGGATGTCATAATGATGAGTTTTGGTGGAGTTTCAATTCATTTTTAGGAAGTAGATAGTTTAGAATTCGACTTCTAGGAGTTTTTAAAGAGTTAAACCTACTTAGAATTGCCAGAAACCGTCAAAATAACTCCCTAAACCGTCCACTCGCCGAACTTGCAGTCGGCAGCATCGATCTCGCCGTCGCTGTCGATGGGATTCTTTAATAACACAAACTGAACTTCGTGGGAAAAACTCACAGTCGGTGGGCTAGATCTCGCCGTCGGCGGCCAAGGAAAAAATTGCCCAGTTTCGCTCTGGTCTAAATGCGTTCCAAATTTTTATATGGATCTAATTATCGTGATGATCATAAGGGTAAATACGAGTAGTAGAATTCATTCATACTACAAACTAAAAATAAATCAAACAAATATACAATCATCACATATAAATAAAGATAATTATGGGTTGTCTCCCATAAAGTGCTTGGTTTAACTTCGTCAGCCCGACCTATTCAGGGTGTTAATCAGTTTGATTGAGCATTAAAACCTCTTTAAAATTTGGTCTTTTACCTTCAAAATATGATTTTAATTTGTGTCCATTTACTTTGAATATGTTTCCAGTCGTTGGATTTTCAATTTCAACAGCTCCGTATGTAAATACGTGAGTTATAGAGAAAG
This sequence comes from Papilionanthe hookeriana x Papilionanthe teres, assembly GCA_022702705.1. NCBI lineage: Eukaryota > Viridiplantae > Streptophyta > Magnoliopsida > Asparagales > Orchidaceae > Papilionanthe > Papilionanthe hookeriana x Papilionanthe teres. Next base: position 97,352,959 of record CM040433.1, read on the forward strand.
GTCCTAACCATCGAGATTTTAATTTCCCAGGAAATAACTTTAGCCTTGTATTATACAACAATACTTCTTGTCCTGGTTATAAATTCTTTTGGTTAATCTTCTGATCATGCATATCTTCATTTTCTCTTTATAGATTGTATCATTATTATAGGATTCATTCCTTAATTCCTCTAATTCATTCATCTGCAACAATCTCTTCTCACCCGCATCTTTCAAATTATGATTAAATTCTTTAATCACCCAATATGCTTTATGCTCAAATTCAACTGGTAAGTGTTAAGTCTTTCCATAAATAAATCTGTAAGGAGTCATTCTAATCAGAGTTTTATAAGCAGTCCTGTCTGCCCATAATGCAGTGTCTAGTCTTGTGGACCAATCTAATTTACTAGGGTTTACAGTCTTTTCTAAAATTCGTTTAATTTCTCGATTAGAAACTTCAGGTAATCCACTGGTCTGTGGATGATAAGCAGTAGATATTTTATGAATAATATTAAATTTTTCCGCCAATCCTTGAATATATTTATTCCTAAAATGGGATCCTTCGTCAGTTATAATCACTCTCGGCATTTCGTATCTTGTGAAAGTGTTTTTCATTAAAAATTTTGAAACACTCTTAGCATCACAACGAGGTAAGGTACGTAGCTTCAATCCACGTAGCAACATAATCAACAACAACTAATATATATGAGTTTCCAAATGAAGGAATAAATGGTCTCATGAAATCTGATCCCCAAACATCAAAAATTTCAACTTCTAATATGAAAATTCAGAGGCTTTTCATTTTTTCTAGATATACTACCTACTCGTTGGAATTTATCACAAGTTTTGATATATCTATAAACATCTCTAAAAAGAGTAGGCCAATAAAATCCAGCTTGTAAAATTTTATAAGCAGTTTTATCAGTCCCGAAATGTCCTCCAAACTCAGAATCGTGACATTTTTGAATAATCTGTTCAGTTTTATCATAAGGCACACATCTTCTAATAATAAGATCCTTACATTGCTTTATCAGTCTTGGTGACTCTAATAAATACTTTAAACTTCAATAAAAACTAGATTTAAAGATAAAAGAAAATTGGTGAGAAGAAGGCTTCACACCAACCCTATTTCCATTCTTACTCTCTACTCTCTACTCTCTACTATAGAAAAGAAGAACTCTAAAACTTAACACACTCTAATAACCACTCTAATAACACACACTGAATAATAACCCTTTCAACACACACTTGCAAATTATGAGGCTTCATTTTTATAATTTTCCAAAAGGTGTTGTGGTGTCTCTTCAAATCATGTCCAGATTCAATGTATCCACCAAAAGATGCATCTCTTCATTCAAATTTTCCGCCCAAAGGAAGTTAAGGAAATCACCACAAAAAATTGCTTCAAACACCCCTTGAAAATGACACCAAAATTCATTTAAATTCGATTTTTAACTGTGACGCTTAAGCGCCGGCACTTTGACACTTAGGCGCCAGAGGCCAAATTTCTCAAATTTAATAATTTTACTCCAAATTTGGTTCTTTTTCACTCATTTCATCATAACTAATTATTTTCATCATACCTATAAGAAAAACACAAAATACCTTCTATTAAAGTGCAATATCATCAAAAATAGATATAAAAATGTGCATAAAAAACTATATATTTTAAGTGTATCAATGGGAGTGATTACTGATAGTGGTTTGTTGTAATCTTTGATTTGTTGTTGTGTATTGTTTATTGTGAAAGTTGTTATTGGTTTTCTGTTTTGTTGCATGGTGAGACTCCGTGATTTGTATAAATGTGTTTAATTTTTATACTGCTTGCTTAAATATGGTTTTATACAGTTTTATGTTTCATGTTACTGTTAAATGTTTAGTTTATGTTTTAAATGTCTCTTTGATATGTCATGTTTAGAACATTTCTATTTTGTTATATACCTATTATTATAAATTTTTTATCAATACCCGCATAGCTTAAAGAGAAAAGAAGTGGAAGACCTGATACATACAGGTTAGTGCTTTTTGTTCTTTCTTCCTACTTTTATATTTCTAAAGTAATATATTTGAGAAATTTAAGTTTATGGGGAAGAAAAACTAAGCTATATTTGTCCTCAAATGAACTATTTATTTTTAAAAGGATTTTTAAAATGATTTTTGGTAAGAATTTGATTTTAGAAAGTTATATTTTTTATTTTTTTTCAAATGTTATAGTATACTTGAAAATTAAGTTTTAATAATGAAAGTTAACTTTAGGGTTAAAATATTTAGTTTAAGAGTATAAGACTATAGTTTGCTATTTAAAAGTAAAGGAATGAGTTTTTTTTGTAATGTTAAGGGTCTTAGAATTACATGTAAAAAGAAATGATTGAAACATTATGAAGTACGTTTTATACTAATATTGATGTATAAAGAAAGAAATGTAATGAGTTATAACTTTAAGAAGAGGATAGTGAAGTTCATAATCATTAGAGGCTATCCAGATGTAGTAATCCTCACATAAAAAAAAGAGAGAAAAGAAAGAATTGAAAAACAACCCATAAATATATGAAAAGAAAAAAAAACAGTACAAAAGAAAAATATATGTGAGGAGAAGCTTGTGGATATGCATAATCAAAAATTGGCTTCACTTGAATTAACCTAAAGAAAAGACTTACACATTTCTGGATTTATATTGATGTGTTAGCTATTTTATTAGTAGAGTCTTCATGAGAGTTCTTCTTCATATGATTTTTCTAAGTGTTCTTAATATGACAAATTGCACTTTTCCTTGAAATAAATAGAAGACTAGAACTCTGAAACTTGATTACTAAATAATCTTACCTATAGTTTGACTCAAGTTATTAAAACTAATTTAAAGGACTTGTTATTATATTTATGAATCAATAATTCATAACAATTATAAAGTTAAATTCGCTACCATGAGTCTCAATTTTTATCTAGTAAAGGAGTTAATTGAGGACAAGTAGTAGTTATGTTTGGGGGATTTTGATGCACCAAAAATATGTTGGTTTTTTCCTTATATTTTATACTCAATTTGGTGATATTATGCTTTAAAGAAGGGTATTTTCCATTTTTTGTTGTAGGTATGATTATTTTTGGCATTTAGAGCAAAAGAAGGCAGAAAGGCCTAAATGTTGGAGTCAAACGAAGTTACTTTTGGAAAACAGGCTCTGGGCACCGACGATGCCAGGCTGGGCACCGATATTTCAAAAGTAATATTTCAAAAGTATTTTCAATTCAATTACAAAGTATAATTAGTTTAATATGAAATTAGACAATCTATACGTAAGTGTACGTATCGCTCAAGTAATACAAGGCTCTAGTGGAGTCCTAGTTCGATCCCACTTAGAGGAAGTAAAACTTAAAGCGTAGCACATAAATCTAATATTCAAAATTTCAAAGCACCGAAAGTAAATACTAAATTTACTAAAGTTTAAAGATGCTAGAGAATTTTAAATTGCTAATGTACTTTCTAAACATCAGATTAAAGTAAACTATTACTACACTAAGTTTTGTAATGTAAGATTCAAATTTAGAGAAAGTGTCCTCCCCATACGATGATATTATGGTGAGAGAATGATATAATTACCACAATTATTATATTGTGCCAAATAGGAGCATGCCTATTCTTTACCTCTTCTGAGTGCTATAAAGAACATTAGCTAATCCTAGGTTTAGTTCCTAAATCTGTGAATACTGGCTCTCACTTCAGAGCTCCCACTTCCCATCACCTGAAGGCTAACTCTTGCTTTAGTTTCCAAACACTATGACCAAATTGGGGATTTTAGTCTATGACCCTAAACTCTCCAATTCTATGCTAACAAATCATAAATCCCTATTTGTTTGCACCGAACCCTAATGAACTACATCACTCAATCATGGACATTGAATGTAATCTCCACTTTTGTTGTAGAATGCATAGCCCTTTCGGATCGTATTTTTCACAACATATTTTAATAATTAAATTGGCTAGATCAAAAATTAAATGAAAAAAGTGAAAAATCATCACAATTTCTTATCCTTCATATGACACATCCAATCTAAACCATCACTTCACCATTTAGCATTGCAAGAAGACTGACAAAAAAATTTACTCAAAATTCATGAGGAAGATACGACAAAATAAAGATTTTATATATAAAATCAAAGTCATAATAACAATAAGAAGTAAATAAAACTTATCTTAATTTCTTCCCGAAGAAAATCCCTTGAAGTTCCATTAAATCACCTTCTCTCTTCACAACAACACAGGATTCTCTCTTGGAATAGTAGGGAAGAAGCAATCACTCACTTTCCATCTCCTCATACAACACTTTTGAGATGAATCCCTCACAAAATAGCAAATAACACGAAACCCTAGACTCTAAACTCTCTCTGAAAACTTCCTCTCAACTCACACACTTTATTTCACTCACATCAACACAAACCCCGTGCCCAAAAAAGTTAAAATAGTCTAGGAACGAATTTCACAAGATTTGCCTCAAGAATCCCACCAAAAGTCATCCAAATACATTGAATTTGTCCTCCTCCGAAAATGGGCACCGTCGGCACCCTATCACATGATTTAATTATGGACTCTATGGAAAAACGCGTCGTCGACGCCAGAACTTCAAATTCCTGGCTTTTGCCTTTATTCGCTCCAAATTCGTTCCTTTTCGCTTGTCTTAAGCTCCACTATTTTAATTCATGTTAAAATAATTTTGAAAATACATTTTAATTAATAACAAATAAAAGTTAATTTTTTCTCCCCCAAAATTAAATTTTTTTGATGTATATCAAATTAACAAATGTGAGAGAAAAATAAAATAAACAAACTAGCCTTTTTGTGTCGGTCTATTGATTCTTATGAAGCATGCAGGTAATCAATAAAATTTTAACTACGGGCATAAAATAGTTAGAAGCATTTTTCACATATATATTAGAGTAAAGAAAATTTAAAACAATACTTTAAACACTTACTACAACATCCATTACAATTTTACTACAATTGTAACAAACCAACATAAGCTTTAATAAAACTTAACTAAAATAAAAAAAATACAATTACTACACACAACTACTACACAAAACCAAATAATAAACATGAAGGTTTACACAAAAAACACAAAGGTTGACACAACAAACTAAATGGAATACTACACTACTAATCATCCTCTATTTCTTTTTGTACTCCTTCTTCCTCAAGATGGTGTAGAATATAACAGGGGCAAGTAGGAAATATCACACAGCTTCTCCCCTCATAAACTCATACTAGCATCATGATAATTAATATCAAATTCCACTCTTTTCCTCTGATAATCATCAGTGATGCTATTTTTTTTCTTCCAAACCTTTAGTTCGGCTATGAAGCCTCGTAATATCACCTTGTTGTATCATCAGCCACTCCATAACATCAGAAAGAGTATGAGTCCCGGAGGTAGAAGGTATGTCATGACTAGTAGAGGGAATCTCACTACTCTTAACTCCAGATCTCCATCCTTCATGAGATTCATAAGTGCGAATGTTGGCCTTACAAATAGGCTTCGAAGGTTGGACCAACTCTTTGCTACTATCAACCTCAACTCCTGATTGTATACATAATGTACATATCAAAACAGGATATCCCAATCCTCTAGTGGTTTCTCCCTTAGCTATAGTCAGAATGCTAATGTAAATAACTCTTCCAATGTTAATTATTCGAATGTTTTGGATACAAAAATTTAGAATTGCACTATCTCTAGAACTTTGCTATGATGATAAGTAGGTAGTAGTCTAGCAGAAAAAAAGTAATGGCAGGCTTTAGATGCAACATTAAGAGTGGAAGCAGGAAAGTTTATATTTTGTCTTTTCTTAGTTTTCCACTCCCATTTTCCATCAGTAAGAAAAGTAATTACCTCATTCAAAGCAGTATCCATAATACCAAAAGATTTGAATTCACATAACGGATTATCTCTTAACAGGTAGAAAGCATCTATCCGTGTAGGAGTAAATTCTACCATTTGTCCTCGAACCAGCACATACTCTTTTTCTGTATACCGCAAGTTAGCATAAAACTCACGGACTGCATCAACAATTACATCAACAGAAAAATAACAATAAGTTTCCCAATTCTAATTAGCAATCACCTGCTTCAAAATTCTGCCTGATTTTTTAAATCCTTGATCTTATATACATTTTTTGCTTTAAAGTGTTGATTTGAAATGGTACTATGCTTTAACATTTACAAATTTCCTTTTATTAAAATCAACATTTCTCTTTCCCCTAAACATCTTTGGAGCCATATCAAAATTTCTATAAAATTTACAAATAAATCCAAATAAATTTTTAAAATCGCAATGCAATAAACTCCAAAGTCAAATTTATCAAGTAAGAGCACTTCACCATGGATTATCTAAAAAATTTCCTCAAAACCCCAAAATTTTGGTTCTCTCCAATGTAGGAAATTTCCATGGTGAAAATAAAAATTTTTCAGTTTAAAGTAGAGCAATTACCAAGAGAAGATGAGATCCAACCTTAAAAAGCTTCAAAATCGCCTTAAATCTAAATGCAAGCAAACCCTAGGAAATCTATTCGGCCTTGGCTGGAGGTTGAACATGGACAAATGCGGTCAAAGGCTCAAAATTGCGAGTTTTAACTGCTCAAGTTGATTTTTGGGTTATGGCGGCATCGGTGCCAGATTGATTTTTTATTTTCATAAATTTTTGAGATTTTTATTATTTCAAAGTTACGCCGACATCTAATTAGCCTTTTTAAGCATATATTTCTATAATTAACTGATTAATTAATACAAAATATTACACAAACAACACAAAACATCACTTATATATATAAAATCTACAATTACAAAGTTACACAGATCAGTCATTCTACTACATCAATAATTTAGCGTTGTAATCAAACCACGACTCTAACACTGAAAACATAACATAAATTCAAAACACATAAAAAAGATTCTATCTCAAGCATAATAAGTCTGAAATCACACTATAAGCAAGCTAAATACAAATCAAACTCAAACAAATAAAGTTTAAATACTAAATAAAGTAGACAAAATAGAAAATCACCACTCCTCATCATTGTCAGTGTTATCTTCTCTGATATCTCCCATGAATTGGTGGTGCACAAATAAATTGTAGAAGGATTGATGATGCGCAAGCTGCAGACATCAATTAATATTAAAATAGTAATTTAAAATTAGTTATTAAGGACATTCAGTTTAATATTAAAGCAGCCAACCTTTATGCAAGTATGCATATCGCTCAAGTAATACAGGGCTCTGGTGGAGTCCTGGTTATTGATCCCATAGGGAGGAAGAAACCTTATAACGTAGCACAGAAATCCAATATTTGAATTTGCAACTTACCAAAGTTAAATACTGAAATACTAATATTTAAAGATGCAAGAATATATAAAATGACTACAAAGAAATCGAAACTTAAGATGAAGTAACAAAATCTACACTAAGTTTTGAAATGCAAGGTTTCAAATATAGAGAAAGTGTCCTTCCCCTTACAATGGTATTTTGGTTAGTGAATAATATGGATTAGTGTAGTATTTGTATTGTGACAAATAGGAGCATACCTATTTTTTACCCTCTTCCGAGAGCTTTAAAGAATATTGGCTAATCTTATGTTTAGTCCCTAAATCCGTAGTTTGGCTGGGAGAATACTGGCTCTCACTCCAGAACTCCCAGTTCCCTTCGCTTGAAGGCTAACGCTCGCTTTAGTTTCCAAACACTATGACCAAATTGGGGATTTTAGTTTGTCACCCTAAAATCACTAAATCTACGGCCAACAAACATCTTTCCTTATTTATTTGCAAGCAACCTCCATAAACTTTACCATTCATGGAGTTTGAATGTAATCTACACTTTTGTTGTAGAAAGTAGAGCCCTTTCGGATCTGGTGTTTCACAATAATTTTTAACAATTCAATTGTCTAGATCGAAAGGTAAATGAATAACGAAGTGAAAAGTCATCAAAATTTTTATTCTCTAATATGACACATCCAATCTACACTATCACTTCACCACTCATCGTTGCAAGGAGAAAAACAAATAAATCAACTCAGAATTCGTGAAGAAGATACAACAAAATAAAGATTATATATATAATAGCAAAGTCATACAAACTATGAAAAGTAAATACAACATCTCAATTTCTTCCCCAAGAAAATCCCTTAAAGTTCCTTTGAATCTCCTTGTCTCTTTAACACAACTTACAATTCTCTCTTGGAATAGTAGGGAAGAAGAAATCTCCCACTTTCTCTCTCCTCCTACGATTCTTTTGAGAGAATCCCTCACAAAAAAATAATAGAACTCAAACCCTATACTCTAAACTCTCTCTAAATAGTTCCTCTCAACTCACACACTTTTTCTCCACTCAAATAAACACACACACACACATACACTGTTTTGGGCCGCCCAAAATAAGTTATATTCGTCTAGGAACAAATTCCCCAAGAGATTCCTCAATAATCCCTTCAAAAAGTGTCCAAATATATTGAATTTAACATAAACCAACATTGTGTGGTGTAGGCAGGTAATAGGGCATCGTCAGCGCTCTATCCCGATTTTTAATTCTGAACTCTCTGGAAAAACACGCCGTCAGTGCCTGTTAGGGCACCTTCTGTGCCAAAACTTCAAAATTCTGGCTTTTGCCTTTTTTCACTCTAAATTCATTCATTTTTTCTTTTTTTTTCTCTAATTGCCTAAAATCATCATACTTGCAGTAAAACATGAAAAATATCTTCCATTAAAGTGCGTATCACCAAAAAATGAGTATAAAATATATATGAAAATTCAAGTATATCTTTGGTGCATCAAAATCCCTCAAACTTAACTATTACTTGTCCTGAAGTAATCCTTTTACTAAATAATAATAAGACTCTTAGTAGTGAACTTTACATAATGATTATTATGATTTTTTATTTAAATGAATATAATAGCGATTTTGAAAAATATTTTCATTAACTTTGGTTAAAATTATGAGTATAAAAACATTTAGTAATTAAGGCTAAGAGTATCAGTCTTCTATTTATTTCAAGAATAATCATAATTTGTCACATTAAGGGTACCCTGAAGTATCACATGAAAAAGAAGTTTATGAAAACTCTATTAGTAAGGATGTTAATACTTTACTATAAATTCATAAATTAAATTAATTTCTCCCCTTAGGTTGATTCAGGTGAAGCCACTTTTTGATTAGGGATCTCCTCAAGCTTCTCCTCACATATATTTTCTTTTACTTTTCTTTTTCTTCTTGGGATTGTTTTTCAGTCCTCTCTCTATTTTTTTTTACTTTTACTTTTTCATGTGAGGATTACTATATCTGGACAGCCTTTAATGATTTTGAATTTCACTCTCCTTTTCCTAAAATTGGAACTTGAAACATTTCTTTACTTTATAGAGATATTAGCTTTTTAATGATTTATAATAGAGCCTCAATTCTTTCTTCTCACATAAATCTCTAAGACTCTTAATATTTCAAAAATACAATTTTTATTTTACTTAATATTGTTAACTAAAATCTAATCCTTTTTTTCTAAATATCTCAACTCAAAAAGTTAATCTTCATTACTAAAAACTTTCATTTAAATCTACTTTAATATTTAAATAAAATAAAAAATTTTGTGATTTAAAGTTAAGCTCATCTAATTCAAGCTATGTTAAGATAATTTGGAAAATATATTTTGATTGAGAACAAATAAAAGTTAAAATTTTCCTCCCCCAAACTTATGTTTTTCAGTGTATAATAAAATACCAAATGAGAGAGAAATACTAAAAAAGAGCAACTAATCTTTTTGTGTCAGGCTTTTAATTGTTCTGAAGTATGCATGTATTAAATAAAAATTTTACTACAGGCATAAAATAGTTGGAAGCATTTTTCACATATATATCAGAGATTTGCAGGGTAAAGAAATTTTAAAAACACTACTCTGAACAATTACTACAACATGAATTGCAATTTTTACTACAACAATGACAAATTACAAAAGTTTCAATGCACATGAAACAAATTAAAAGTACAATCACCTACCACAAAGAAAACTACTAACAAACATAAAAAAATAGAAAAAAATATAGGCATAAGAATACTACCCTACCAATCATCATCTCCTCTTTGTTTTGCTCCTTCTTCTTCTTTAGGCTGGTATGTAAAGTAGCGGGGGCAATTAGGAATATCACTCTAGCCTCTCCCCTCATAAATCTCATCTGAGCATCATGATAGGCAATATCATATTATAATTTTCTACTCATATAATCATCATTGATGCTATTCCTTGTTCCAAACCATCCATCCTATTATGAAGCCTCGTAATATCATCTTGCTGAATCATCAGCCGCTCCATAAGATTCCCGAGATAGAGGGCATGTCATGACTAGTGGAGGGAATCTAACTACTCTTCCATCCAACATGAGACTCATAGGTGCAAACGTTGGCCTTACAAATGGGCTTCAGAGGGTGGTCCAACTCTTCGCCACTATCAACCTCAACTCTTGCTTCTATGCATAATGCATATAGCAAGGCAGGATGTCCCAATCCTCCAGTGGGTTCTCCCTTAACAATCGTCAAAATGCTATTATAAATGAATCTTTCTATATCAATATCTCTTATATTTTGAATAGAAAAATTTTAAATTGCTCTAGCTCTAGAAACTTCACCGTGATGGTAGGTAGGCAGTAGTCTTGCAGAAATAAATTAATGTCAGGCTTTAGATGCAACATTGAAAGTGGAAGCAGGAAAATTTATCTTTTGCCTTTGCTTGGTTTTCCACTCATCTTTTCCATCAGTAAGAAAAGTAACTACCCCATTCATCACAAAATCAACAAAATTCGATGCAAATTCATATCTATACGTTCTTCTTTCAAACTAGTGATATGTTTGTGAGCCATGTAGGATGAAGTCCTCCTTAATAAAGCTGGCTTCAATGAGCTTTTTAGTCTCTTCATTGATTATCTGCAGTATCTCAAGTCACATCCTCTATGTTGTTTGTTTCACTGGAACAACACTTGGATCGATGGCTAAAAGATGTACGACTACGTTTGGAGCTATAGTGGTCATCTCAGTATAACTCCAAGCAAGCCATTCATAAAATGCTTTTAAGATTTCTACAATCTAAACAACTATATAATTCGATAAGAGCTTGCTAATATAATTTGGATGAGGATCATCAACCATGCCGAAGTTGATCTCAATTAACTTATCGATTGTCGAAGAGACACCATCCTCAAGCTTGGGTGGGGCATCCTTAAATTTAGACCTCCTTACCGGTAGAGGTGAAGATATAACACCTTCATGTGTACAAATCACTCTACATGAGGTTCTGGGGAGGTTGGTTTTATCAGAATTTTAACATAGACTATCTAATCCTTTCCCTACCTTTCCCTTAGGGTTTTATACTTCCACATAGCCTTGCATTACTTGGCTTCACAAATATAACAACCCTCAGGGAACAAACCAACGTCACATATTTTATATATGAGAGGAGAACAATAATAAAAAAGAGAAATATCCTCTACTTCTTCATTGTCATCATCTAAAATCATTACATCTGTGTTTGATGCATGACAATTATCCTTATAAAAAAACTCCTTTATCCTAGACTTTGGTTTACTATGTACAAAGAAGGTCTTCAACTCTTTAATGACAAAAGCATGCATAATGGTCAGCTTCCATGATGACCATTTAGTAGGGGGTCAATGGTCTGTTGGCATCAATTTTTGATGTCACGAGTGTAGAATGTCAGCTCGAGCTTTAGGGAACCTTGCTTGATGTATGTGTTGACCCCTGTAGCGCAAGACATTCATTTGAGACATTTCGGCACGTGCTGAGGGGCACATTGTCGAGGTCATTCTGCTAGGCTTTGGCTTCAGCTTAGGTGAAGGTCGGTCGGCATTTCGTACCTCAGACGATCTTGATCGAATCGACGAATTTTATTTATCGCGCAATGCGCAAAAGTGGCTCATTTTGGCCCGATCGTCGAAAAAGTCATCCGAACGATCTTAGACGGCGAAATAGACCATGCGAGTGTGTCCGAGACAATGATATTACTTAGGGAGGATGTCCATTTCGCCACGGCTTCGCGGGCAGGATAAAAATACACAAATTATCATTTTTTAGACCAATTAATGAAAAGTTGCCCTAACAGTCCCAAACGACTCCGGACAATGAAACAAACTGCACCAAGGTGTCCAGAATATCGATTTCACTTAGGCAGGATGTACACTTTGCTGTGTCCGGACAAAAATATGAGGGAAGGATAACAATAATATTATTATCATTATTATATTATAATAATATAAAAATGACAAAAAAAAGATATATTTAATCTATCCTATTTTGTCCCTTTCGCGCCTACGCCTGTCATGAGATTATATATATATATATATATATATATATATATATATATATATATATATATATATCTAATAAGAATAAAAAAATGAAAAAAATCCCATGTGATCCTCTCTCTCTCTCCTTTATCTCCTATCTTTACTAAACTCACGCATGGCCTTATCACGCCTCTCCGAGGCAATAAAAAAAATAAATAAAATCCCATGTGATCTTCTCTCTACTTAATATTCTATTTTCTCCTACAGCCATGCGCCTATCCAAATAAACAAAAAAAGAAAAGTTAATATACTCTACTTGAACCGCGAACCTCCCAGCTCCATTTTTCTTCTCTTACGAAAAGGATCCAAAAGCTCCTCTCTCCCTCGCGCGAAGCCTGCCCAAAACCTTTCTCTCCACCGGCGACCCGAGCCGCCACCTCCTTCTCCTTCTTCTTTGGGGCCGGCCGAGCCTCCGTTGGCCGGCCTGTCTCGCCGGCACAGCTTCTGACGCCGCCGCTGAGCTTCCTTTCTCGCGAAGACCGCAGCCTCCTCTTTCTTCTGCTATATTATATATATATATATATATATATATATATATATATATATATATATATATATATCGAAGGCCAACCCCGACTCGCCGGACCTCCTCCTCGCCGACGATATTTGGTCGGCTTATCTTTTTGTCGGCGTCGAGTTAGTGACGAACCGGCCCCGGTTCTTATTCTCCTCCACACATTTGTCGCTATTATAGCTGCCGCCGACGAGCTTCAGCATCCCCGGTCCTTAGACGCTTCGCCGGAGCATCTTGGCGTCACCGAATAGCGAGCGGCGTCGCAGTCCACCCGCGGCAAGTCCGGCCTTCTTCCCGTCGGCATTCTCGTGGGTTCACCTGTTTCATCGGCGTCGAGCGACCTTCTCGAAGGTATACGTTTCGATCGTATATTTGCAATGATATGATTATTTATTTCAAATACTTTGCATACCTCACTCCTTTGCCTTCCTTATGTTTCATTGCGAGGCGTCTACCTCCCTCACTAGCTCCTACTTGTTTACTTATTTCGTTGCGAGGCATATCGTTGCGCGGACTGGAGCATCGCTGAAATTCGCTATAGATTGTGGGCTCTTCTTCAGCATGAAGACACGTGTCCGCAACCGTCACGGTGGTGAGATCCCCTAAACTACTAGCCAACCTTAGGATTAGTGGTGTCTAGGCGTGTGGATTCGATCGCCCACACGGGGTGCATGCGCTGGTGTGAGCCAGCACGATGATGTGCCTATGTGATGGATCGTTTATTTGCCAAGAGCTAGCCTTTAGGTTAGGATTTCCTGTGCGTGGCCAAATACCCTCCGTAGAGCCGTGTGTCTCCCCGTTGTTGTGAGTCTTAGCACCAGTCATGATGGGTAGGAGTCCCTCACTCCCCTTGCTCTGGATTCCTCAGTTTTTACTTTGAGAAACTAAAAGGTCAGATTTGGCAAAGCGAGAGAAGCTTTGTAGCTGACTCGCTTTGCAAAGTCCGGAGGAGTTTGCGAAATGGGAAAAGCTTTGTAGCTAACCCATTTCGCGACGTCGTGGAGAGTTTTCCCCTCGGACATCCGGGGAGCCGCACATCCAAGGGTCTCAACCCTAAGTTTCCAGGTGAGGTCGTTAGTACGAGCATGGATCGCTATCACATGGGGTCACTTGCACCTCATTATTTGCATGTGCATGTCCTGCATATCATATCTCGCACTTGTACTTTACTCTTGCATTTGCACCTTGCACTTACACTTGCATTTTGCACTTGCGCCGACACCACTTGTGCCTTGATCGGTCGTCCCATACCGGTCGGTACCACTTGTGCATCAACTGGCCACCCTAATCCAGTTGGCACAATAGTTTGGTTCGACCGACCACCATAGTTCGGTCCACCGACCAACTGCACCACTGCATGTTGTGTATGTTCATTTTCATGATCATTTGCATGTTCACCTACCTATATTGCATATCCTGAGGTCACTGCCGCTTCGGCATACCTATTCGGGCCACTGCTGCCACGGCACGCCCATCCTTTTGGTCACTACCGCCCTGGCATACCTCCTCGGGCCCCTATCTCCACGATATGCCCATCCTTCGGGTCGCTGCCTCCACGGCATACCCATTTCTCTCGGGCCCCTGCCTCCACGGCACGCCCACCTTCGGGTCACTGCCGCTACGGCACACCCATTTGTTCGGGCCGCTACCTCCACGACATGCCCATCCTTTCCTGAGTCATTGTCCCACGGTACACTCATCACTTCTGTCACGTGACTGCCTGCATTTGCATTTGCATGTTTACATGGTAGCGAGCTAGGCTCGTTAAGAGAGTGACCCCGTGTCATTCGTGACGCCTTAACAAGCATTGCTCGCTAGGTTGATCCCAGAGAGCAATGCTAGTCAAGTCATCGAGATTGACACGAGTATGACTGTGCTAAGGATCCAATGGATCTAACTCGTGTCACCCTTCTTCGTGATGCCATTTAGATCCTTTGGATCTTTAGGTCGGGGCCGGTGCGGCGACCCCGTCAAAGTCATACTATACCCAGACTTACCACGCACTTAGGCACTAGGTTAATGCACTCTTCGTTAGATGGTGTGCTAGGCTAAGATTAGGATGCTAGGTAGTCTTTTTTATGTCTGGCTATTGTTCTTTGATGGATTGGTTGCCCTAGCCAGGTATCCTTCTTCTGCACTGTGTTTGTGATGTGATTGCATGTTGCATATGTATGGTAGTATGTTAGGGCGCTTTTCTGCAGGGAGTCATGTCTCTATGTGCACACAGGTACCGCTATGGGGGGAGCAAATAATGATTTCTGACAATTTGCTTGCAGGTGCTGTTTAGCTCTCCCACTTATAAGGCTGTTGACCTCATTTTTGATGAGGTCTTCTCTTCTTCTTTTAGCACTTAGGATCTAGCCTTAAGCTTTTCCTTTGACTATCCTAGAGGACTAGAATTGGGACCCACCACTTAGAAATTCAAACCACTTCTTAACTCCCTGCAAACTCCACAAAATTGATTGTAAACCCCTAATCACCTAGAGGGTGGAAATCAAATGTGGAAGTTTAAAGGATGAGTTCCTATAGGACTCTTTGGCCTTAGAGGCCCCTAGGTGGCTCTGGTGCAGTGAAGGGCTGACTTACACACACACTACACTCATACACTACACTTGCACACACCTCCTAAAACCACACCCATACTCGACTCGACCTCCCGACTCATGTAGGTGATTCGCATGGATGGTCGCTTAACCCCTAAGCCCTTGGCTAAGAGGGTTAGGAACAACATAGTGGATGCCTCAAATGAGTCCCTTCATGGCTCATGTGGGCTTGATATGGATTTATGGCTCAACCAAAATGATTTCATTCCACTTACATTCACCTAATCTTCAATTTCCCAAATTTTCAATTTTTTTTGACCCCCGGGACCCTACACCCGCTTAGCCTACTCAAAACCCTTGAAACTACTCAAATTTCTCAAAAATTTCCAAATCACCCAAAATTCTCCAAAATTAATCCCAAACATTCCCACATTATTCAAATTGATCATCCATACCCAAAAATACCAAAAATTCCAAAAATACCTCCCAATACCCTCCAAATACCCAAAATATCCCTCTTGACCCAAAAATCCAAAAATTCAGAAAATTCCCAGAAAATTTCAAAAAATCCCAAATATTCCCAATTTCATTTTGTTCAACTACACCATGGGCCAATTTTGTCAATTTACTCCACTTTTATCAAAACGCCCAATTTGACACATTTTAACCCATATTAACCCAAAGTGAACCCAATGTCAAACAAAACCTACCCAATTGACCCAAATTCTGGTCCAATTCAATTCTAAACTTCAATTCAACAATCCCAACACCAATCTAGACCAAATCTAAGTCCAATTTGATTGACATTTGGATCCAATTTCACTTTTGGCCTTAAAGCCCAATTTGGACCCATGACCCAAACATAACCCAAACTCACCCAATTCAACACCAATTAACCCCAAATCTTTTCCAAATCTTCCTCAACATTCCCACAAACAAAACACTAACATGATTTACCCAACATTTAGACCCAAACCCCACTTAACTTCAACCCAAAGGTAAAAGGCCCTATTTTGACCTAAACCCAAACCTAACCCAAATGAGCCCAAACCCCAAAATCAAAGCCCAAGCAAAGCCAAAACCTCTTTGAAACACTCCCATAAATATTTCCCAACATTAATTTTACATCAATTTCAACCCTAGCCCAACATTGGCCCAAGTTAGCCCAATTTGACCTATATTGGCCCATTCACCAAAGGAGCCCAAATTAAACCCAATTCAAACCCAAATCACTCCCAATTTGCTCCAAGTCACTCATGACACATCTATGAGCTAAACCCAACAATTATTTGGCCCAAGCCTTTGCCAAAATTTCATCCTAAAATCCATTTTAAAATCCAAAAGCCCACTTCCCTAAACCATTTTAAAAGCCCATTTCCACCAAATACAAAAGCCCAAAATTGGCCCTAAAGCCCACATGGCAACTTCTTTTCATCTTACCTTTAATTGATATCACCCCTAAGTTTCAAAATCATCATTAAACCATTAAAAATCAAGCTTCATACAAATTCCCATCAAATTACCAAAAATTTCTAAAATCCATTTTCATGAAATTGACCAAGCTTTTCCCCAAGTCAAAGACAAGCCATGCAAGCCATGGACAAGCCACATGAAGCCATGGAAGGTTTGACATGTGATCAAGCCATTAATGGCAAAAGGAGGAGCCTCTTTCAAGCCCCCTTAAAAAGGTTTTAACCCTTTTAATGCTTCACCCTAATCCATGATTAATCAAAATATTCATGGATGGTGACTTCTCTACCCTTTTCAAGCTGATTCACCTGATCCTCCCTCAGCCCAAATCAGCCATGGAAGGGTGCACCAAACCCAAAATGGTGGGTTGACACATTTGGACCCAAAATGAGCCTCTCCCCATACCCTTTTGATTCGAACCCTTTACACATGTCCATGGCCGATTGATCGCACAAACCTCCGGCCCGACCCACCTGGACTCGAGGGTGACCCATGCCTGCCGGCCGGCCGCCGGGTCCCCGGAAAACACCATGGCCGAGACCTTGGGAGAAGCCGAACTTTGAAATTCCATCTTGCTGAGGCGTCCCATGCCCGATGGCCACCATGGGCTGTCCTTCCCATGCCAGGGCAGGTGATCCCGACCCTTGGCCATCCCTGTGAGGCTCTCCGGCCACCTCCATTTAAGCCCGACCCCTCGCGGCCATGAGAGGGAGTTGCACAAACCTTGCTGAAACTCGCCAAAATTGTTCCAAACCCTTTTCCATCCTTAGAGAAGTTGATCCCGGTGTCAATTTGCCCTAATCCCCACCAACGGAATCCGATTTCTCAGCCGAAATTTCACCGAAAACCGGGACACTTTGCCACGGTGAGCCAATCCTCGAATTGATTGGTCCTACACCTTCACCGGACCGAGGGAAGGAGTCCACCAGCAAAAGCCCCTCTCCGGGCCACCCATCCGTTCCGGACTCGAGCTTTGTGATCGGGCTTGGTCGAAATCCTACTAGACGATTCATCGGACCGGGAGACTTCATCCGGAGCTTCGTCGGGATCCAATCGAAGGTGACACAACCCTCAGATTGAAGCCACTCTTCTATGAGCAAAGGTACGAGCTAATTCTTCATCCCGAGCTTCTGGAGATTCTCCATTTCAAATGCTTTAATTTCAATGCATGATAACCGTATAGATGTATTCGTCTCTTCAAGATGAATCCATAGAGCATAAGAACACGAAAATCCATTGAGTATTGAGTGAGATATTAGGGATTTAGTGTGGACGGCTCTCGGGTGAGGACGCTTGGGGACGATGAACGGATGTCGTTCATTTAATACACGCGCGGACGGACGGCGGGATCGCGTCGGATCGGGAGATGGAACGACACGGCGGGGCCCGGGCGGCGAGTTAGATGGCGGCGTCGAACCGGATCACGCCGTGTGGTCTTTCGGAGCTGCTGAGGTTGACGCGGCGCCGCGTGGATAAATAGAAAATTAGGGTATTTTTGATTTATTTAATTCCCTAAACTTCAAAAATCCATAACTTTGTGTAGGGAAGTCGAAAAAATAAAATAAAAATACACTCTTGCTCGAGTGAACGGAGGAGAATAATGTGGAAAAGAAATCATTTAATTTCATCAAGTATTTTATTTTTAATGATTTATTTACCCTCTGCATTATTTTAATTCTCCATGCATATAGAAAATTCACCATGGCATGAGACCATAGGGCTTTTGAAGCCTCTGAATTTGGGAACATTCCCTGAATTTTCCAAAGTCATAGGCCATCCCTATGAGAAGTTATTGATTTTTCAAATTCATGTTGCTCGTTTTAGGTATTTTAATTCCAATAATTAGCATGTTGTGAAATAAATTCTAGGAAAATTTGGTGATGTCTCTTATGACTAGAGGACCCTAGGAAAAATAGTTTTTGATTAATTTATTTAAAATAACCCTAATTGGCTTAAACACCCAAAATAGCTCCTTAATTAATTAGAGCTAACCATATATCAAATTGACTTGAAATCAATTCTCCACTGACCTTTAGGATCGGAGGAACCCACCATAAAAATTTGAAGTCAATTGGACTTGGTTAGCCCTATTAAATTGGTTGATTAAGCAATTTAGTCAATTTGAACTTTAAAAATTCATAACTTTCAAAATGCTTTTCAAAAATTCACCAAATTAGTTTTGGAGCCTCTCTGATATCAAGGGAATTTAAGAAAATTAAAATTTCAATTTTCTAAAAAATTTAATTTTTGCATTATTTTAATATTTTAATAATTAAAAAATAATAAAAATCATAAAAATAATAAAATTCACCAAAATGTCACATTTTGAATTTCAATCACTTAGGAGCAAATCTCATATTTTTCTTAGGTCTATTTAATGAGATATTAAATTTTAAAGCCCTAAGGTAATTTTAAAATTAAAAAAATGTATATTCTAGCATTTTCACTAAAATAATTATAATAAATCAAAGAAAAATCAGAAAATTGCAAAAATTGATTCTCTGATTTTCTTGATATCAGAGAGATTTTTGAAAAATATAAATTTCATTTTTCAACCTTTATTTTATTTTTTAAATTAATTAATACTCCAAAACTTAAAATAATTATAATAAAAATAATATAATTCAAAAAATCACCAAAATTGGTCCAAGTGGTCCTCTGTTCATTAGGAATGTCCCATAATTTTCTTAAGGACAGAAACTTTCCCTTGGTCATATTATTAAATTTCCCTTGAAAATTCCTATTTTCCACCAAAAATAATTATATAAATAAATTAAATACAGAAAAATCACATTTTCTCCTCTCATGTCTTTATTGGCATATGAGTGAAGTTACATAAAAATTTCAAGTTCATTTAAGCTCAATTTAGTGAGTTATGGAATTATTAAGCTTGAAGGGCAAAATGGTAATTAAAAAATTTTAACCCTTAATTAAAACTTTAGGTTTAATAAAATTAATAAATAAAATATTTGATCTTAATCTGATTTGGATGATTGAAATTTAAATAATTAAAGGGTAGAAACCTACTAAACAATTTAAAAATAATTAAAATAAACCTTAATTAAATAATTGATTAAATTTGGAAGAATAATAAAATTGGAATTGTTAAATAGGGATATTATTAGGAAGAGATTTATTCTTTAATTTAAAAATTCCTAAATTAATCATCTCAATAATATTTAATTAAAATGATAATTCAAATTTAAGTTTTAAAATGTTAAAGGACTTAATCATTAAAATTAAATTAAAAAGTTAAATTATTAAACTCTTTTTAAATTTTTAATTAAACTAAAATTAAAAATTAAATTAAATTAAATAAATTAAATAAATTAAATAAATTAAATAAATTAAATAAATTAAATAAGTTAAATAAATTAAATTAAATTAATTAAAGTTAAATTAAATTAAATTAAATTAAACTAAAAATAAACCAAATTAAATTAAATTAAAGGAAATTAAATCAAATTAAATTAAATTAATTTAACATCAAATCAAACTAAATTGAATTGAATTAAATTAAATTAAAATTAAAATTAAATTAAAATTAAATTAAAGTTAAATTAAATTGAATTAAAAAAAATAATAATAACATCACCTAAGACATGAAGAAATTAAATATAAAACGAACTTGAACACTATTCCAAATTTAAACCGCTTTAGCTGAAGTTAAGCTAAATCATAAACCATTTGAACACCAATTTGCACTCGAAAACTTTGGTTATCATAACTCCTAAACGAACGTTAAATGAAATGCTACTTCACTTATAGGATATTCGAATGTCACTAGTTACGTGACAGAAATAACAAAACTTGAATTCAGGACGATTAATTCATTCGTATGATTAAATTCATTTGGACTTAAAACAATCCTATCAATATTGAAAAGATGTTTAAGATTCTTCTTAAGCACTTCCTCGATATGATAGGATATTCTGAAGAACAATTGAACTTAATTGTTCTTTGATGAAGAAAATCGTCCTCAAAGCTAAACACGAGAACCCGGAACGTCATAGGAAATGACTAGGTATGGGACTAGGAATTTGGTAGAAAACCATAACCCTTCCCTTAGCCTTACTAGGAACTTGCTTAAATATTCTAATTGTGTTTTAAGTGCAGCTTGGGATGACGGGAAGACCCTCCATGTACGCTTTTATTTTATTGCAATTTACCTTATTGCAATTTATTTAATCGCATCGCACTTACTTTTCTTGCATGTGTTTTTTCTTGTTTCTTTCTGTGATCTGGGACTTCACGATACCATTTAGGCTCTTTAAGGACCCTAAACTTGTAAACTTTATATGTTAATAATCCTAATAAAATATTCAAGATAAATTAATTTTAGGATTAAAATATTCGAATTTTAAAATCGCACTTTTACTTTCTTGCATGGCCTTCGGGTAGGATTTTAAATGGGTTGCATTGCATAATTATCACCCAAGTAATAATAATAGGGCCTCCACATTATTTAAAGACCGCTCTGAGATAGCTTGCATTCATATTTGCATGTCCCAGGAGGAGTCCCAGTGCTTCTCCCGACTCAGTAGCCAGACATACCTTTATAGGTGGTTGTCTAGTGCGCCTAGGGTGTTAGAAGGCTCCCAGAGCCCGGACGGGGTGTAAGTCCTTTTGTTTGGAGCGTTTCCGGCTTTGTGGCTGAACCTCTCTTCCTCTTCTTTCTCGAGGCATCCTTGCCGCTTTGGCGAGTGTGAGTCCCACCTCTTGGAGCTCCGGCTTATAGTCGTAGGATAGAGTTTCTTTCCTCGACCTTAGAGGCTACGAGGCCTCCGTGGATAATGCGATTCTTGGATTGCGGCGGGGATCTCGGGACGTGTTGGGTCGATTACTTTCACGTCCGGGTAGACTTAGGGTCCTACTGCTTGGGATGACGGGTCGGTGGTACCCCAACTTGGCTACCTCTACCCCTTTAGGATTACTCCTCCATTCCTTTAACTACCCCTATTGAGCCCTTTTGCTCCTTGACTTCGTTGACATCATTTTGACAAACCGAAGCCGATGAGCTGCCGCCCATTTGGGATACGATGATTTGTCCTCTGCCCTTATGGCTCGGATGTGCTTTGACGTGTTGGGATATCCCCGTCCAGATGATTTAGGTTATTCTGTGGGTCTCGTATGCTGATGAGTCTGTTACCCATTCGGGGACCGTGAAAGACTCACTCTCTTCCCCGCAGTCTAGCGGGAGCTTTGAAAGCATCGTGGCATTCCCACATGGAATGACCTTCCTTTGATAGCTTATACCCCATGTTCATGATAATATAAGCGAAACTCCTTTTATCGAGAGTATTCTTAGGTACTTCCCAAGATGTAATTAACCAAGTGGGATACGTCCCCTTGGGAGTGCTCTTGACCCTAGAGCAGGCATCTACACCTGACTCTCTGGTTATGGGTAGTCTATGTAGGCATTCTTTCGCTGATATCGGTTTAAGGTACTTTTCGCCTGATCTTGTTTGGGCGGACACACTTAACCTATCCTTGCGAGGTTTATCGCACGTAGGCTCTCCACGTTTTGTGTTTTCTCTTGTTTGTCGCATTGTCGTATGCCCCTTCTTATTCGATTCCTCTCCTCTTCGAATCATTTGTTTGATTCGGAAGGGAGATTTATTCGAATGTGGGAAGTATACGATGATCGACAGGCTAGCGACTCCTTCTAAAATAAAAGAGAGAAAAATGAACGAAAACAGAATGGCGACTCCGCTGGAGATGAGTCTCTCTCTCCATAATTTGAGTTTTTGCTTATGAGTCTTACGAATCCTAGCGTATTCGCAAGAATGACGACTTCGTTGGGGAAGAGTCTCTCTCTCCATACTTGGAGTTTTCACTTATGAGTCTTGCGGATCTCAACGTATTCGCAAGAATGGCGACTCCGCTGGGGAAGAGCCTCTCTCTCCATACTTGGAGTTTCGCTTCTAGGGTTATAGCCTCTCTCCATACTTGGAGTTTCACTCATATTATCGTGGTCTGGTTCTCTTCCTTCAATTCACAGTTGAGCCT
This sequence comes from Papilionanthe hookeriana x Papilionanthe teres, assembly GCA_022702705.1. NCBI lineage: Eukaryota > Viridiplantae > Streptophyta > Magnoliopsida > Asparagales > Orchidaceae > Papilionanthe > Papilionanthe hookeriana x Papilionanthe teres. Next base: position 97,375,849 of record CM040433.1, read on the forward strand.
TTTGTGAGACCTTGGTTTTTCAGTCCATGTGTCAGTTGCTAGGGGTAGCAACTCGATGCATTATGTCCCTTCTCTCACCCTCGATAGTTCAGTTGCAGCATTATCACATGCATCGATGTCTTTGTAGTTTTGTGATTGGTTTCTTGATATTTCCTTGTTTTTTATCGTTGTCCATTTTTCCCCGCTACGCAGAAGAGCAGAGAGGTGGACACGATCATTACTGCTGAGGGGAACTCCTTTCCCTCTCCTCGTGCATTTTATGCGCTCCTGAAGGTGTCATAACCTTTGGTTTCTGTCGAGCACCATTGTGGGATTAACTAACGTGATCCTATGCCTATTGAGACATTTGCTTTATGCCTCCCCCTTAAAATGGGAGACGTGTATTGAGCTATTTCTATGCCCTCTCAGGCATTCTGCTCTATGCACTCCCTCTTAGAAGGGGAGACATGCATATTAAGTTGTTCCTACGCCATCTGAGGCGTCTTCCTCTGTGTCCTCCCTCTTGAAAACGAGTCGTACACATTTAGCTATTCTTGCTACAGTTGCTCACTTCACGCCCGCTTCTTTTGTAAAAAGAGGCTGTCGCTAGAAAGCGATGCATCGCAGCACCTGACGGTCTTTTCTAGACTTGTTTGTTTTCTCATATATCTCCCTACTATACGTGGGTGAGTCTTTTGTTAGCAGTAGGATTGCCACTGCTGTCACCGGTGTGACTTCCATCCCGGTTCACTCTCTTTCTGTTCTGGTCCCCTGAGGATCCACCTGTTTCCCGATTATGCAGGATGACTAGGAGGACTAGGAATATATCACTGCAAATTTAGCAGCATGTCCTGCATCAGGATTCTATACCTATTCTGACTCCCGTTTAGGAGGTGCCTTCGGCCCCCATTTTGAGTCATTTTTGTTACTGTCCCAGTTTTGTGGACCACGTCCCCTACAGATGTTTGCTACATGCCCTCCTTGAAAGGGAGGACTTGTGCATTTAGCACTTCTTTCGTTGTAGTAGCTCGTATCAGTGCTATTTTTCCCTCAAGGAAGAGGCTAGTACTAAATGGCGATGCGCTACGACGTACTTTCTTGTTCTCATCTCTCTTGTAGTCCTTCCGTATTTCGAGAATTTCCATCATCGCAGATGTTGCACTACCTAAGAGTGCTAGAGTTACCCTTTAAGCTATCTCCCTCTGGCGGTGTGGTATGTCCCCACCATGACTTATTTCAGTCTTAGCATGGGATAATGCTAATATCCCGTCAACTGAGAATCATTTCTCTCTTCTGTCTGGTTGTGTGGACTTCACTCCAGCCAAGTTTGCTTGTAGGTTCGCTCCCCCTCAGGATGCAAGTCATTCTCACCTTGCAGTCTGTACTGTTGCTGCTACCACGAGTTCGCTAACTTGGAAGATTGTAGGTGCAGCTTCCTCTTTAAGAGGAAAGGTTTTTGCTGGTATGACGACCGTCCCAGCCCCCATTGTTCTGGGTTTCTCTGAGGTCTCGCCTATTCTTACAGTGGGCAAGGGAGTCCAGAGGAATAGGAACATATTGCTGCAATTGTAGCAGTTGACTCAGCCACAGATCTCTTTACTTGTTGTGGTTTCAGTTGATGGGATATTTTTTGTTCCCTTGGTTGAGAATCACTCTGTTGTATTGTCTGGTTGTGTGCATTATACCTCGACCATGATAGTTGTGAGAGCTCTCCCTCCTTAAGATGCAGATTGCTCTAAACCTGCGGTCCATATTGATGACTCCACTACAAATTTCCTTGCCAAGAAGATTATTGGAGCAGTTTTCCTCTATGAGGACTGGGTCCTCTTCCCTCAAAGAAGTTCCTTACCTGGATCCTTCAAATGTGCAAGCAAACTTCTTTATTTTTTCTCATCCTTTAGGCCCTCGTAGTAGGAGACTGTGGTTCACCTGTCATTCCATTACGAGGCTGGGATAGTTGTCATCTATCGCGCAGTCCATGAGACCCACTGAGGTGTTGCATGGGATCCTTGGTGAGGCACTTAGAGCCACTGTACCAGATGTTCTTCTGTGTATCATTGATGATCATGTTGTAGCCACTTTGTTGGCATTTGATGTTCCCGCTCTTTCCATGAGCTAGAAGGAAATGTCAGGGCTTCCTCTTCATTGTGCTAGATGAATTTGTCCTATATTGATAAAGGGAGATCTGGGGCACACCCCCTTTGATTCTCACCTTATTTAAGGACAGAAGTTGATCGCCCTACTTGGCAAATACCCAGGGGGTTAGGCAAATTCTTGCCACCACGTCTCTTGATATCCCGACGCTGCATGTATAGTGATTTTCTACATTTGATGGCGAGGGGTTTACTTGCCTTTGCTTTGAAGAGTGTTTTATTTCTACCTCTTTCATTTATTAAGCAAGGTTAAATAGGAAGTTTTATACTCCGATTGGGGGACTCCCCCAAAACCTCTTGTTGATGACATGTTGTATCGAGAGACCACTTTGCTAGTCTTAGTCGATCCACGCTTAGCCGGGATGCACATCTCCTAGGCTATTTGAGAGTGCTTCATTCAATTTGAGCTAGTATGCCTTCTTGGCTAAGCTCTTGATGAGAGCATTTTATTGCTAAGACAACTCTGTTCATCTAGCATTTGATTTAGTCAGTCTACTCTGAACCTGACTAGGATTTGGTGCCTCACCTATCTAGAATCTTATTAACTTTTTAGTCTGTTCTTGGTGAGAAAGCATCATTGTGAGATTGATATGTTTCCTATATTCGACATCATGGATATGTGCTGTTTGACTTGGTTGATTTTCATCACATTGTCGATAGTCATGTTGAACTGATCAGAGCATTTTGTCTCTACAATTAGTCCATGAATTGTTGGGATACCACGGTATCCGACGTTAACGGTTAGACCTCTCTACTTATCTAACCGAGATATCTCTGCATCTCTTAATGCTCCGACTCCACTTTCTGGAGGTCGTTGAGATGGTTCTGAAAGGAACCGCTCCACATAGTTGATCTTGTCTTCGATTCACCTTTGATGATTCTTGATGTTGAATCTAGGATAGATCCTAAAGATGAGTTTAAGCCAGACCATGTATGCACCTTCTTAGGATTTGCAAAGCCTCATGGTTTGGGTGATTTGAACTAAGTCTCGATGGCTAAATCCCTTACTTTAATGAAATTTCACCGAAGTTCTGAGAACACCTCAGAGTGACTAGATGGGTGCCATTAAGATGTGAGTAGTTTCAGAGACTATTTAGATATCTTACTTTTCCATTTAGTTAAACCGATGAAAGCTTGACAAGTAATGTGTCATAAAATCCTAAGAATCTTTATTTGGGAGATTTTTGAGTCAGAAAAAATTGCTTTATAACAAAAAGAAACTCACCAGATATAGTCATTCTCAGGAAAACAAAAAGTGTGAAATGCTTCAAAAATTAAAAAAAAGAAAAAAAAATTGATCAACACTCCTGAGAAGAAGCTTGAGGTGAGTGGAAAAATCATAAATTTCAATATAAAGAGTTTTTTGATTTCAAAATTATTCTTATTAAGATCCTTAGGATATCATGCTCAGAGAATTGTTTAAGTGACATTGGGATGACTGATAAATCAGTAATGGATTTAAAGACATCTCTGAAACGAAAATGTTTCCTTAACACCCGGATACGAATGACGAGGCCTATTTGGGATAAGGGTGAAAAGAATTAAAGGACAGGGGGCTAGGGAAAAGTACTCAGGGAAAATTCCACATGTACCTGAATTTTGTAAAATATCGTATTTTGCATTGTATATCTGTTCATTCTAGGATGCCTTTATGAAAGCACTTTGTTCCAGATCAGTTTGGTGTGTCATGCCAAATCGTTCCTGATAAAGGCTTAGCCCATGATATTTAAATAAAAAAAGAAAGAAAAGAGACTCTGATAAGCTCTATAAAAAATTAATATGCCAATAAAAAAAATATATGTATGGCATGAAAGGCTCCTAGAAGCTTTGTGGGTTCTACACCCATTACCTTTTCACGCTTTATGCATCGACCATCTGGGTCCGGCGGCCCTTCCTTTGGAAGAATGGCTTACCTTCCCTTGGGCTCTTCACCCACTACCTTTTCACACTCTATGTGTCGACCCTCTGGGTCCGACAGTCTTTCCTCGGAAGTTGACTTGCCTTTTTGTGCGTGGACTCTTCACCCACCACTTTACACTCTATGTGTTGACCCACCGGGTCCGGCAGTCCTTCCTTGAAAGTTATCTTGCCTCTTTGTACGTGGACTCTTCACTCATGTGTTTTCACGCTGTACGCATCGACCCTCTGGGTCCGGCGGCCCTTCCTTCGGAAGAAAGGCTGGCCATCTTGTGGGCACCTCATCCACTACCATTTACGCTCTACGCGTTGACCCCCAGGGTCCAGTAGCCCTTAATCTGAAGATTGAGCTACCATTCTTGTCGATTGATGCAAATGAATCTTATCCAATGCCCCTATCAATGGAAAACTCTTGAAGAGATATCTCTCTCAGCCTGTTTTTCATGTACTCATTGTACTTTATGAGGAAATTCGCTTTTCAGAGCACAAGAACTTTGTAATCCGGTTTTTGGAGTAATAAAGGATGTGCATTTTCACAATCTCTTCATTATGTGAACTGCTTATCGTGATCACCTTGTGTCTGTCAAAAGATTACTGAAAGGTCACAAAAGTTTCATGTGAGAGAAACCTTATATTTTTCTTACTTTGATTGCTGGCTTGCATTTCGGGCAAAGTGGAAGTCTTACAAGCGGCTTATACCTGGTGCAGCCACCAATCTCTATAAGAGAAGTTTCGATTTTCTCTTACATTATCTTTCGTCGATCCACTCTATGTAAGGTCCGAAGACTACTACTCCCGCCCGACACGAGTTTGGTTGATATGCACGTTTTGTTCATCTTTATGAATGAGGATACGTGCCTGTCACACTCACTTTGAATGAATGCGGTTGAGATCCTCCTATGGATATGGTTTAGCTTAAAAGCTAGACATTTTTGTGGGTAGACCATCATCGTACTCTAACACCCCACGTTGTACATCTCCATAGTGCGAGCAGTTCTTATTGCTTTGTTGGGAAAATCCATGTTGCAACGCTACAATACTCAAATTACCTAGCCGATCTATGCCTAAGCGGAGTACCTTAGTACCCGCATTAAAATCCCCAAGTTGGGTCACCTCATTAGGTGTTTTGACAGGAGCCCCTTTTAGAGGTTCTGCTGCCTTTGTTCCCCTTATGTAAGAGCTACTCTATAAGCCTTTAAGGAATCCCCATTGGGACGCTCTTCTGAGTTGAGCCGTTGTGTTCATCCATTTACTGGGTCCGATCACCTCGTAGTACCCTTCTGATAGGAATTACCCTATCAATTTTGAAGAATCCTCTGTAAGAGTCTCGCTTAATAGACTCTTGGACAGGATATCCCATGCGGGTTGAACCACTCAGTCAAATTGGCTCAGTTCACCTGATTTGAGTAATTCACTGCTTTGCCAATAGGCATGTCATATCAGTTAGAATGCTCACTCACATAGCTGGTTTGTGCCTAATTGGGATTCTTAATGCCGATCAGATTATGTTGTTTTTCTCGACAAAGACTACTTTGCTTGTTCATGAGAAAATTCCCAGCGGGGTCTTCGCTTAGTCATGGCTTATTAAAAGCACCAAGAGGATGGACATTTATGCATCCAACCCTCGATACCTCTACGGTATTTTCACTGATTTGGCTGACTTTGCTCACCATCTCAAAGTACATGTCGCACTAATTTGAGCACTATGTAGCCTCAATTAGTCCATGCGTAAGATGGGTATCTTTATGCTCGCATGAAAGAATCCCCTGCAAGGGTCATATAGAATTCTTATAGAGGGATTACCTGAAATCCCCATTGTGGGTAACCTTGCCAAAATTATGCACAAGTGTTACAAGGTCGGACTCCTCTATGCATCCGAAACCTTTTGATGCCTCTTTTGATTGGTATGAGCTTGTTCACCATGTCAGAATGAAATGTTCAAATCCCTACAAAACATCAGCGGAGCTTTGATGGTATCCCCAACACGAGTCTTCCCGTGGGTACATTCATGGTTGATCTTATTCACCATGTCTAGTTGCATGTTGCATTAATCTGAGTTCCATGCTAGCTCAATTAGTCCATGCTTAAGCAGAGTATTCACACCCACAAAACTCCCCAGTAAGAGTCATATCTCTAGTGCTCATAAAGCACCATAGTGGTTAGACCGTTCTAGGTAGTATAACCCCATTGGTTATCCTCATTTAGTTTGGTTGGTTTTGTCCACCGTGTCGAGTACCATTTCGTATCAGCTTAATGACCGATTCATGGATCCTCAACGAAATTTGCTTCGCTAGTGCTCATAGAAGCACTCTAATGGTTAGACTAACTTGGTAATGTAACCATGTATTTGTCTCGATTGCTTTGGTTAGTTCTCACCGTCATATCGAGCAACATGTCATATCGGCTTTACCACCGATCCATGTTTTGTCACGACACTTCGATGCCCGACTACATTCCGAGCGTGTTACTTCAGGCTATTCAGCCATATGCTTGCTCGCTTGATGTAGGGTCAAGATACATATCTCTTGTACCATTTTATAGACATAGGCGGGAAACCTACCTCCTGTCCTATTTGATAGTCGACTTGGCTGATTCTACTCACCATGTCATGTTGCATGTTGTACTAATCCAAACTCTACACTAGTATGATTAGTCCATGCTTAAGCAGGGTCTTCTAACACCCGCAAACTCTTCAGCAAGAGTTGCCCCGCTCAGGCCCGTAAGGTACTGTGAGGTTGGATCGCTTTGTTCATCCACCCCCTTTGGCACAGTGTTCAATTTGGTTGATTTTCATCACCTCATCGAGGGACATAATTTATTGGTTAGGACTACTTCAGATGGTCAACCGATCCATGTCGGGTCGTGACATTTTGATATTCGATGATACCATGACGTTGCGTACGGTGAGGACTGCTTTGCTTGGATTCACTGACCTGTCTTGGATTGCTAGACTGCTCTGCCCAGCTAGCATTTGACGCCTCTCGAAACATACGACGTTCTAGTCGGTTCTTTCGTGAGAGCGCTATTTGCTCCATAGCCATGTACTTCGGCATGCCTCGAGCCATACAAACTTAGAGTCTGCTCTATTATGAGGGCATCTAGTCTTTGACATCTTCGGCTTTACTGCCACCTGTTTTGTTGCCTCTTGGACCACATGACGTTATAGTCGGTTCCTCTGCGAGAGCACAATAGATGACTCGGGTTACACAAGATAACCCAGCCTTCTTATCCTGTGAATCCCTTAAGGTAGAATGTAAGTCCCTTGACATTTCACCTTATTGTAGCAGGTATTTTAGGTCTCATACCTCAATTAGATATCAGGATCTGGTGTGAATCCCAGTGGTTCCCCTCCTGATATGATCATTACATACAACATTCGGGTTGGATGTAAGTCCCTCGACATTCCCCTTCAGGTGTCTCACTCGACGGGAACCACAGCGGACGCTTGGTCGGTTTCTTACGAGGAGACATAACAGATGACTCGGGTTACACGAGATAACCCAGCCTTCTCGCCTTGCGAATCCCTTAAGGTAGAATGTGAGCCCCTTGACATTTCTCCTTCTTGTAGCAGGTGTTTGCGGTCACATACCTCGGTCGGATCTCAGGATCGGATGTGAATCCTAGCTTTTTCCCTCCTGATACGATCACTTCTTACATCATTCGAGTTGGATATGAGTCTTTCGACATCCCTCCTATGCTTGTAGATAGATGACCTGAGTCACACGAGATGACCGGGCCTTCTCGACTAGTTATACTGTTTAGTCACTGAACTAGTCGCAGTTCTAGTTAGAATCCACCGGGCTCCTTAGCCTTCTGACTAAACTATGGGTGTTTCACTCGGCGGGAACCACAACAGTTGCTTGGTCGGTTTCTTACTTTGGGACATATCAGATGACTCGGGTTACATGAGATAACTCAGCCTTCTTAACTCGCGTACTCCTTAAGGAAGAATATAAGTCCCTTGACGTTTCTCCTTATTGTTGCAGGTATTTGAAGCTTTGCGCTTCGTCCACCCTGTGGTTATGCCTTTACGGCCTCTGAACCATTACGATGGGTTATGCATATACGACTCCTGAACCCATTCTTAGGTCATGCCTCTACGGCCCCTAAACCACCGAGTTGAGTCACGTCTCTATGACCTCTGAATTCACCTCTAGGTTACGCCTCTACGGCCTCTGAACCTGTTTTTGTGGTTATGCCTCCACGGCCCCTAAACCACATTGTTGAATCATGCCTCTATGGCCTCTGAACGCATTTGTAGGTCAAGCCTTTATGGCCCCTGAACCTACAGGGTGTGGTCATACCTCTACGGCCTCTGAACCACTTTCTGAGTCACGCCTCTACGACCCCTGAACTCTTTCGTAGGTCATGCCTCTACGGCCACTGAACCCACCGAGCGTGGTCACGCCTGTACGGCCTCTGAACCATTTTTTTGGGTCATGCCTCTACAACCTCTGAACCCATTGTCAGGGTGGATATAAGTCCCATGTGCCTTCCTCCCCATCCCCCTAGAAGTGGACATGTCTATCGCGACTTTTCCTTCATAGGGTAATTGGCTCTTTTTGGTCGCTTAGTTGTGTAGCCTCATCACTATCCTAGGCTTGATCAAAAATTGAGCAGCTTCCAACAAGTGCACTGTGCCTCAATGACACAGCACACTTATTGGGGGTCCTTTGTTGGCATCAATTTTTGATGTCACGAGTGTAGAATGTCAGCTCGAGCTTCAAGGAACCTTGCTTGATGTATGTGTTGACCCCTATAGCGCAAGACATTCATTTGAGACATTTCGGCGCGTGTTGAGGGGCACATTGTCGAGGTCATTCTGCTAGGCTTTGGCTTCAACTTAGGTGAAGGCCGGTCGACATTTCGTACCTCAGACGATCTTGATCAAATCGATGAATTTTATTTATCGCGCAATGCGCAAAAGTGGCTTATTTTGGCCCGATCGTCGAAAAAGTCATTCGAACGATCACAGACGACGAAATAGACCATGCGAGTGTGTCCGAGACAATGATATTACTTAGGGAGGATGTCCATTTCGCCACGGCTTCGCGGGCAGGATAAAAATACGCAAATTATTCTTTTTAGACCAATTACTGAAAAGAGGCCCTAACGGCCCCAAACGACTCCGGACGATGAAACGAACTGCACCAATGTGTCCGGAATATCGATTTCACTTAGGCAGGATGTCCACTTTGCTGTGTCCGGACAAAAATATGAGGGAAGGATAACAATAATATTATTATCATTATTATATTATAATAATATAATATAAAAATGACAAAAAAAGATATATTTAATCTATCCTATTTTGTCCCTTTCGCGCCTACGCCTGCTGTCATGAGATTATATATATATATATATATATATATATATATATATATATATATATATATATATATATATATATATATATATATATATTATATATATATATAATAAGAATAAAAAAAATGAAAAAAATCCCATGTGATCCTCTCTCTCTCTTCTTAATCTCCTATCTTTACTAAACTCACGCATGGCCTTATCACACCTCTCCCAGGCAATAAGAAAATAAATAAAATCTCATGTGATCCTCTCTCTACTTAATATTCTATTTTCTCCTACAGTCATGCGCCTATCCAAATAAACAAAAAAAGAAAAGTTGATATACTCTCCTGGAACCGCGAACCTCCCAGCTCCATTTTTCTTCTCTTACGAAAAGGATTCAAAAGCTCCTCCCTCCCTCGCGCGAAGCCTGCCCAAAACCTTTCTCTTCACCGGCGACCCGAGCCGCCACCTCCTTCTCCTTCTTCATTGGGGCCGGCCGAGCCTCCGTTGGCCGGCCTGTCTCGCCGACGTAGCTTCTGACGCCGCCGCTGAGCTTCCTTTCTCGCGAAGACTGCAGCCTCCTCTTTCTCCTGCTATATATATATATATATATATATATATATATATAACCTACAGCCAACGCCGGCTCGCCGGACCTCCTCCTCGCCGACGATATTTGGTCGGCTTATCTTTTTGTCGGCGTCGAGTTAGTGACGAATCGGCCCCGGTTCTTATTCTCCTCCGCACATTTTTCGCTTTTATAGCTGCCGCCGACGAGCTTCAGCATCCCCGGTGCTTAGACGCTTCGCCGGAGCATCTTGGCGTCACCGAATAGCGAGCGGCGTCGCAGTCCGAGGAGCTGCGAGGGCATTCCACCCGCGGCAAGTCCGGCCTTCTTCCCATCGGCATTCTCGTTGATTCACCTGTTTCACCGGCGTCGAGCGACCCTTCTCGAAGGTATACATTTCGATTGTATATTTGCAATGTTATGATTATTTATTTCAAATACTTTGCATACCTCACTCCTTTGCCTTCCTCATGTTTCATTGCGAGACGTCTACCTCCCTCACTAGCTCCTACTCGTTTACTTATTTCGTTGCGAGGCATACCGTTGCGTGGACTGGAGCATCGCTGAAATTCGCTATAGATTATGGGCTCTTCTTCAACATGAAGACACGCGTCCGCAACCATCACGGTGGTGAGATCCCCTAAACTACTAGCCAGCCTTAGGATTAGTGGTGTCTAGGCGTGTGGGTTCGATCGCCCACACGGGGTGCATGCGCTGGCGCGAGCCAGCACGATGATGTACCTATATGATGGATCGTTTATTTGCCTAGAGCTAGCCTTTAGGTTAGGATTTCCTGTGCGTGGCCAAATACCCTCCGTAGAACCGAGTGTCTCCCCGTTGTTGTGAGTCTTAGCACCAGTCATGATGGGTAGGAGTCCCTCACTCCCCTTGCTATGGATTCCTCAGTTTTTACTTGGAGAAACAAAAAGGTCAGATTTGGCAAAGCGAGAGAAGCTTTGTAGCTGGCTCGCTTTGCAAAGTACGGAGGAGTTCGCGAAATGGGAAAAGCTTTGTAACTAACCCATTTCGCGACGTCGTGGAGAGTTTTTCCCTCGGACAACCGGGAAGAAACTCCCCACGTTTCGTCGCCAAAGCAAGAGGCAGCGATGCCGCACATCCAAGGGTCTCAACCCTAAGTTTCCAAGTGAGGTCGTTAGTACGAGTGACTCGCTATCACATTGGGACACTTGCACCTCATTATTTGCATGTGCATGTCCTGCATAGCATATCTCGCACTTCTACTTGCACTTGTACTTTACTCTTACATTTGCACCTTGCACTTACACTTGCATTTTGCACTTGCACCGACACCACTTGTGCCTTGATCGGTCGTCCCAGACCGGTCAGTACCACTTGTGCATCAACTGGCCACCCTAATCCAGTTGGCACAACACTTTGGTTCGACCGACCACCAGTGTTCAGTCCACCGACCACCTGCACCACTGCATGTTGTGTATGTTCATTTGCATGATCATTTGCATGTTCACCTACCTATATTACATATCCTGAGTTCAGTGCTGCTTCGGCATACCTCTTCGGGCCACCTCGCCACGGCACACCCATCCTTTTGGTCACTGCTGCCCCGGCATACCTCCTCGGGCCCCTGTCTCCACGATATGCCCATCCTTCGGGTCGCTGCCTCCACGACACACCCATTTCTCTCGCCCACCTTCGGGTCACTGCCGCTACAGCACACCCATTTGTTCGGGTCGCTGCCTCCACGACATGCACATCCTTTCCCGAGTCATTGTCTCACGGTACACTCATCACTTCTGTCACGTTTCTGTCTGCATTTGCAATTGCATGATTGCATGGTAGCGAGCTAGGCTCACTAGGAGAGTGACCCCGTGTCATTCGCGATGCCTTAACGAGCATTGCTCGCTGGGTTGATCCCAGGGAGCAATGTGAGTCAAGTCATCAGGATTGACACGAGTATGACTGTGCTAAGGATCCAATGGATCTAACTCGTGTCACCCTTCTTCATGACGCCCTTTAGATCCTTTGGATCTTTAGGTCGGAGCCGGTGCGGCGACCCCGTTAAAGTCATACTATACCCAGACTTACCACGCACTTAGGCACTAGGTTAATGCACTCTTCGTTAGATGGTGTCTTGGCTAGGATTAGGATCTTAGGTAGTCTTTTGATGCCTGACTATTGTTCTTTGATGGATTGGTTGCCCTAGCTAAGTGTCCTTCTTCTGCACTGTGTGTGTGATGTGACTGCATGCTGCATATGTATGGTAGTATGTTAGGGCGCTTTTGCAGGGAGCCATGTCTCTATGTGCACACAGGTACCGCTATGGGGAGCCAATAATGATTTCTGACAATTTTCTTGCAGGTGCTGTTTAGCTCCCCCACTTATAAGGCATGGCTCATTATACGTCATATGCATGTGAGCTTTCCCGCTAATACTTGTTTTCATGCAGGATTGAGTCTTTTCTTTTCTTATGTACTTTTAGAGTCTAGGAGAGTCTTGTAGCAGAAATAAGATACGGGCATGGGTTCCGAGGCGCTTTGAAGCTAGAACCACGTGGAGGGGACCAGGAGCAGATGCTCGTGCCATGTATCTTAATTCTGTATTTTCATATTGATGTATAGAATTAGGACCGGACATGTATATGCGGAGTCCAGCCGCTTTTACTACTTTTTCTGGGATATGTCGCCGGTCCAGCCGCATTTTGGCCTCTTTTAATTTATTATGGAGTGTTTTTTTTTCTTTTATTGCATATTTGCATGCCTGCATGTGTTTTTTCTTGTTTCTTTCTGTGATATGGGCACGATACCATTTAGGCTCTTTAAGGACCCTAAAATTGTAAACTTTATATGTTAATAATCCTAATAAAATATTCAAGATAAATTAATTTTTGGATTAAATTATTTAAGATTTTAAAATCTGCACTTTTACTTTCTTGCATGGCCTTCGGTCCAGATTTTAAATGGGTTGCATTGCATGGCTATCACCCAAGTCATACTAATAGGGCCTCCACATTATTTAAAGACCGCTCTAGATAACTGCATTCATATTTGCATGTCCCGAAGAGGAGTCCCCGTGCTTCTCCAACCTGACTGGCCCAGCCTACCTTTATAGGTGGTTGTCTAGTGCACCTAGGGTGTTAGAAGGCTCCCCGACCCAGACGGGGTGTAAGTTCTTTTGTTTAGAGCGTTTCCAGCTTTGTAGCTGAACCTCTCTTCCTCTTCTTTCCTGAGGCATCCTTGCCACTTTGGCAGGTGTGAGTCCCACCTCTTGGAGCTCCAGCTTATAGTCATAGGATAGAGTTTCCTTCCTCTGATCTTAGGGCTACCGAGGCCTCTGTGGATAATGCAATTCTTAGATTGCTTGGCGGGCATCTCGGGACGTGTTGGGTCGACTACCTTCGCGTCCGGGTAGACTAGGGTCCTCCTGCTTGGGATGACGGGTCCGTGGTACCCCAACTTAGCTACCTCTACCCCTTTAGGATTACTCCTCCATTCCTTTGACTACCCCTGTTGAGCCCTTTTGCTCCTTGACTTCGTTGATATCATTTTGACGGCCCGAAGACGATGAGTTGCTGCCCGTTTGTGATACGACGATTTGTCCTCTGCCCTTATGGCCCGGATGTGCTTTGACGTGTTGGGATATCCCCGTCGAGATGATTTAGGTTATTATGTGGGTCTCGTATGCTGATGAGTCCGTTACCCATTCGAGGACCGTGAAAGACTCACTCTCTTCCCCGCAGTCTAGCGGGAGCTTTGAAAGCATCGTGGCGTTCCCACACGTAATGACCTTCCTTTGATAGGCAATACCCCAGGTTCATGATAATATAAGCGAAACTCCTTTTATCGAGAGTATTCTTGGGTACCCCAGAGATGTAATTAACCGAGTGGGATACGTCCCCTTGGGAGTGCTCTTGACCCTAGAACAGACACCTACACCTGACTCTCTGGTTACGGGTAGTCTACGTAGGCATTCTTTCGTGGATATCGGTTTAAGGTGCTTTTTGCCTGATCTTGTTTGGGCGAACACACTTAACCTATCATTTCGAGGTTTATCGCACGTAGGCTCTCCACGTTTTGCGTTTTCTCTTGTTTGTCGCATTGTCGTATGTCCCTTCTTATTCGGTTTCTCTCCTCTTCGAATCATTTGTTTGATTTGGGAGGGAGATTTATTTGAATGTGGGAAGTATACGATGATCGACAGGCTGGCGACTCCTTCTAAAATAAAAGAGAGAAAAACGAACAAAAACATGGTCGAAACAACCTTTGAAAAATGAACCTGGACAAACAAGGAACCTGGCCCGCAGAGGATAGCAGAAGTATCTCCTTGTCAGCTTTTTTTGGGTTGCATCCACACAAGCTTCTTGAACTACTCATTGGCTTCACCTAATCTTACTTGAGCTCAGAGTCTGATGTAGCTTCAATCTTCATATCACTTGATGGCAAGATGGGTAGTCGGTGCTTATGCCTCGAAGCTAAGGGGGTAAGACACCTTCTCTTATGTTCCTTTTATCTTTTTGAATTTAATAAGGATGAAACTAGGAAGAAAAGGGTTTTTGGACACCCTGACAAAATCGAGACTGGGATGATGCTTTAGATGGTACATAGTACTCAACAACATCATAAAATTCCACCTTGTTAGTGCAAAGGGTTGAACATCCCCGGGGATGAAAAGCTCTTCCCCTTTACACATGAATTTGATGCATTATTGGAGGGCAGATGGTACCGTTCCACACTCATGGATCCATGGAGCAGAGCTCTAAAAGATGTATGCCCATCAATCAATAGAATTTGGATTTGCTCTTGATGTCTCTAAATTAGAAAAGCAAAGTAATAGAGTCGAAGGCCCATTAACCCTTTTCATTAAAGTCGTTGAGCATAATATCAGAACATAATCTTCTCATGCTCAACGACACCAGCTCAAATGTATGGAAGCTTATGATACCCACTGAAGCACCGAGATCAACCAAGATATGGTTTAACAGACTGCTTTATAATTCAACTGTCACATATATAGGATGGTTGTAGTTCGTAGTGCCTAAAAGAAACTCTTGCTCAGTGTAGGTAATGACAACCATGTTCAGCGGCATAAACACAAACTTCATCCTCTCTTCTACATAATTTATGTGGAAGACCTCAAACACACGAAGAGCTCTAACTAAGGTCTCTCTCTACTCAGAAGAAAGAATAAGTGTATCATATATGCTCAATGTGGCTTGAAATCTCTTGAGCCGTGTTACCACATTATAGTCCATGACTTTGGAAGGCTCTTTAACTCCTTCACTCAGAACTTCGAGATGATCATTCACTTCTCAGGCGATGATGGCTTTCCCTTTCTTCTTTGAGTTGGGTGCAACCACTCTAGGTAGAAGTAATTTGCCACTTATGAGGGGGACATCCTAAATTTCTTCACCAGGGGACCCATAAGTATCAAATTTAATGGAACATTCAGTAGAAGGCTCACCAGTGAGTCCTTCATGGCCATATTCCTCACACTTATCACAAGATGAATCATTAAGATCATTGTAGTTAGGTCATATCGCTCAAGGAGGGTACTAACAGGTATTGCTCATCTCCTCCATCATCATCATAATCATCAACTATGTCGAGAGCATCAACCATAAAGACATTAAAATACGAGAAAAAATTTAAATTTTGAGTCGGAAAAGATTTTATATATAAAAGCAAAGTCATACAAACAATAAGAAGTAAACACAACTTATCTCAATTTCTTCCCCAAGCAAATCCCTTGAAATTCCTTTGAATCTCTTTATCTCTTCACAACAACACACAATTCTCTCTTAGAATAGTAAAGAAGAAGCAATCTCTCACTTTCCCTCTCCTTCTACAACTCTTTAGAGAAGAATCCCTCACAAAACAACACTTTTACACCAAATATCTAGACTCTAAACTCTATACACACTTTACTCACAAAGCACTCACACACTAATTTCCTCTTTCACACCCACCTTTTCTGGTGCCAAATTCCTTTAAAATAGCCTAAGGACGAATTCCCTAAGAAATGCCTCAAGAATCCTTCCAGAAGTCGTCCAAATACATGATGAGGTGGATCTGATACCTCCGATTATAAAGAGATGATCAAAACAATAGTATCGTCACATGTCTTACCTGCCGACTACGTGCCTAATAGCTGTATAGTAAACATCTACAAAAAAGGGAACTGCATCCTGCCGCATATTAATCATCATGATTTCGTAAGGTCGTTCAACACCGTCTTTTCATCAGTGAATGCAACATTTTGTTCGGTAAGGACTTAAAAATAGTTAGCCCAGAGAAGTTTCGAAGGCTAATTGAAATTACTCTGCCCCTCGGGTCAGTCCTGGTACTCAAAGGGAATTGGGCAGATTTAATCACATTGCATCCCGAGAGTTTCACGAAGAAGAGTTTCAATAACTTTCAAAATGATGGATGATAGTAGACACCTTTTAGATAGACTTGATCCACACCTAGAGGGCTTACAACCTAGAGTTATAACCGCCTAGCGACAGCACGCCTCTAAGCATACACGAAGGGATTCCAATTCTGGAGTGTATTTAGGAGAAAGGGTTAGTCTCTGCCAAACTCCAACTACTATTATGTTTTGATGATTAGACTACAGATGATGCCAGATCGTGTATCACTGTACCTAGTTTCAGCAAATTAAATAAAGTTTGATCTGTCTCCAATGACTTATTAAGGACCAATATGTTTTTATAATAGCAACTTTGTGCGATTGATTTAAAACCCGTTAAAACGAGCTTGCCCCGATTTCAAACAAAAATGAGATGCAACAGAACGATGTGAATAAAACTAAGTCTAATAAATTAAGGTAATCTTCTAAACCACAACAGAACAAGAACGTCAAATCAAAGAAAATCAAAACAATTTATGTCCAGAACCACGATCCAATCCTGTTCTAATTAGGTTAAGCCTCATTGACCTATCACTAGTGTCATCTCCCTCGACCCAACATCTTCTTCCATAGAAACTCCGGGTCCTGCGCTCGTACCAATTCTCATAGAGTTTCCGTGAAGCTCTCAATCTACACCCTTTTGCGAAAAGGGTGTGGCAGTTCTAATATACATAACTACACCTCCCTGCCGTCTTTCTGCCCATCTTTAGACAAACCACAATCCTTATAAATTTGCACAAATTCTAACAGCACCAACATTTTCACATTCCGCCCATAAATTTCCTGCACTGTACACACATTTGCTAACTATATGTAGGAGGCACCTTCTTCTGATCAACTTTTGAGTTGGAATTCATTCTTAGTGCTTTCCTCCTCAATATGATCATCTCTTCACCGCTTAGGTTAGATGTCATTTCTAACGCATTCCTTCCTAATGTGTTAGACATCTTCGCAACCTCTAGGGTTAGAAATTAGGTCAAGCGCTTTTCTCCACGATATAATAGAAACATTTTTCTGATCGGTTCCTGAGTTGGAACTTGGTCCCATTGTTTTCCCAATCATCCTGATCATTTTGTCATCGCTTAGGTTGGATGTCAGTCCTAGCGTATTCTTTCATAATGTGATAGACTTCTTCGTTTAGGGTTCGAAATCAATCTCAGCGCTTTCTTTCCCAATGTAGTAGACATCTTTTCCTGATCAGTTCTCAAGTTGAAACTTGATCCTAGTGTTTTCCCACTCATCCTGATTATTTCGTATCCACTTAGGTTGGATGTCAGTCCTAGCGTATTCCTTCCTAATGTGATAGACATCTTCGCTACCTCTATGGTTGGAAATCAATCTCAGCACCTAACTCCCCGATGTAGTACCCTTTTCCTGATCAATTCTTCAGTTGGAACACAGTCTCAGTGTTTTCCCACTCATCCTGATCATTTCGTCACCGCTCAGGTTGGAGTTAGTTCTAGCGCATTCCTTCCTAATGTGATAGAAATCTTTGCTAGCCATAGGGTTGGAAATCAATCCCAATGCCTCCCTACTCGATGTAGCAGACACTTTTTCCTGATCAAATCTTGAGTTGGAACTCATTCCCAGTGCTTTCCCTCTTTCATTGCTTTATATTCATAAAGTGTGTCAGTAAGAGCACTAAAATCCACTCCTAAATTACAAGCAAAAGAAGAAATATCATCAGAAAAGCTGGAAACTGGAGCAAGTCCTACCATCATCATAGAACCCTTCTAATGGGGCTTCTTTAAATACTAATCTGGTATCTCAATTTCTCCTACATTATAATGAGCCTCAAGCCACTTTTTAAAAGGATAGCACTCCTCAAGGACATGCCTCAAATGTCTATGATAAGGGCAGTAATTTATCTACATAGTCTTCTCTACCATGTGGGGTCTCCTCAACGGTAAGAGTTGCATTCCCTACTTAAGCAGATTCTTAAGCATCTTCCTGAGAAAATCATCAGGTTCTTAAGAATCTTCCTAAGAAAATCATTCCTAAAGTATATGCCTTGGATTTCTACTACTCCAGAGATTGGGACTTGCACTTATGAGAAGGTGGGCATGCTTTCTCGGCAGACATGACATAATTTTTCTGCTTTCTATTAGATTTTGAAAGAGCTAAACTCTCCTCCTTCCTTCTTAAAGAACCCACAAAGGGCCTTTATCTCTTGCCCTCTCAATATCTTTATTGGCCAAGGCGACTACTATATCTTGCAGACTAGTCACCCTTTCAATCAAAGTCTAAAAAGTTTTAATCGAACTCATCTTTAATAAGACCAAAATATTGCCTTTTATCTTGCCCATGAGGAATGTGACTGGATGCTGCTCCTGTAACTGTGTCTCGTACTGCAAACTCAAATTGTGTCGTCTAATATTGAATTCTAACAAAGGCTCAGTAGGACCCTTTTAGACTAATGGTAAGTCACTCATAGTGACATGGTGGTGTGCTCTTGCAAAGCAATTCATAAATGCATCCTCTAATTCAGTGAAGGTCTTGGAGGATCAACATACTATTCAAATGTAAACTCCACTAAACTAGTAACCAAAATATGGAGTAGAGGTGCATCATTATCATCAATATTGTAACAAAGTACTCTAAATTAGGCTATGTTTTGGCGAGGATTGTTAAAGCCCTCAACCTCTTAAGACGAGGTGAGATAAACCTTGGAGGGTGTCGTAATCCTCAGGAAATGGTCTACTGCAAATGCATCCATAACTAAGTAAACAGTATTCTACATTCTATAATCCTCATCATCTTTTTCTTTATTGGATATTTCGTTGATTTTGACGAATTAATAGTAACTTCTAGGTCATTAACTTTCATAGTTATCTCTGCTTTCTGCACATCTATCATAGCTCATCTAGTGGTAAGGAAAGGTCTCCCTAAAAGAATGATTGGTATCTCTTTATCTTCCTCCATATTTAAAATAACAAAATCCACAAGAAAGATAAATTTTTCATCCTTCATTAATACATTCTCTATAACCCCTTTAGGATAAGAAATCAATTGATCAGCTAACTATAGGGTCACAGTAGTAGGTGAAATCTCTCCTAAGCCTAACCATATAAAGATTGATAATTGCATGAGGTTAAAGCTAGCTCTCAAATTATATAAAGCTTTTTGACAAAATCTTTCTCCAATAGTGCATGGGATAGTAAAGCTATCAGGATCTTTAAGTTTTTTAGAAAGCTTTTTCTGAATTATTGCATTGCATTCTTCACTTAGTGCAAAAGTTTTGTGTACCACGAACTTCCTCTTCTTTGTTAAAATTTAATTCATGAACTTCATATAATTAGGCATTTGTTCTAGTGCTTTAGCAAAATGAATGTTTATTGTTAACTTTTTAAATATCTCCAGAAACTTAGCAAATTTTTTATCAAGCCTCTGTTATCCAAGTCTCTGGGGAAATGATGGTGTTAGTCTTTCTAAATTACTCTTAGGTGGAGAGGTAGTGTTTTTCAATCTTTTTAGGAATATATCTTCATGTTATTTAGTTACTTCATTTTCCTTCTCAACACCAATCTCTGTTTTCACTTTATTCTCAAACTCTTTACTACTTCTAAACGGGACTATTTTAACTTCTTCATTATTTTTATCTTTAGGATTAACTTTATTGGTACTAGAAAGTGTTTCCTGATGCCTATTTCTAAGTAAATTAGCCATTTGTACCAGATGATTCTTAATATTTCGTACAACAACATTTAGACTTTGTAATTGATTCCCCATGTGTAACACCACTTCTTCTAAAGTCAACTTATTTTCTTTCATTTGTTGATTATTGTTAAATTCAGGAGGATAAGAAGGTATATAGTTAGTATTACTCTGATTATTCCAGTTTCCTAATGGGTTCGCTTGATTGTTCCCCAATTGTTGACTTCTACCACTAGAATTATTATTTCAATTAAAATTAGGGTGTATTTTCCAACCTGGGTCGTAATAGTTAGAATATTGGGCTATTATTAATTTCATTTAAAGTTTCAAATGATGGTTGAGATTCAATCATTTGTCTCAATGAGTTTTCTTTAATTACACTAGGTGTTTGAGAAAATTTCACTCCAAATTGATCTAACATCCTAGATTAGTAGTAGCTTGAGATGCCAGTATGGAAATAACATCAATATCATGAATAATGACTACTTTTTTAGGATTTACCCTTTCATAGGGCCATTGAAAGTTGTTAGTCTTCATCTCTTATATTAATTCACAAGCTTCATCAAATGGTTTTAACATTAAGGCACATTGATGCATTAAAAAATATATACGTTTTTTGCTATATGATTTTACTCATTTTTTATGAGATTACACTTTAAAAGGAAGGTATTTTGTATGTTTTTTGGTTTTAGATACAAGAAATGTGATTGGAGCAAAAAGAAGCAAAAACGGTGCAATTTGGAGCAAAAACGAGCAAGAAAACAAATTTTGGCTTGACACCTTTTGATAAGTCTTTCTATGTTTAATCTCTTTTACACTTCTTGCATATTTTTAAATGAGATTACACTTTAAAGAAAGTTTGTTTTTATGCTTATTTTGTAGGACTATTTGTTAGGAACACAGCACAACTGAAACGAGGCGAATCGAAGCTGAAACGGAGCAAAATGGTGGAGCTGCGCAGGATGGGCACCGGAGGCGCCCAAATTGGCACCGGCGGCGCCAAAAGCACGAGAGCACAAAAAATAGGGTGCCGGCAGCACCCTATTCAGCGCCGGCGTAGCTCGAGACGGCCTGGATGCGATATTGGACGGTTTTTTGCCAAATACATCGAATCTAGATGCTTTTTTAAGGGTTTCTTCATGCACCTCTTGAGAAATTCGTCCCTACTCTATTTTAATCCAAATTTGAAGCCTAGATGAAGAGGAGATGTTAGGGAAAACCTGGATAATGTTGAGAGATCTTAGAATAGGAGTAGAAATGTAGATTTCTACCTTTTTGGAGAGATTGATGAAGGGAGTTTGAGAGAATCTGTAAGGGAATGTTCTAGCTTTGCATGGATCCGCGAGAGACTTTATGGGAGAGATTTTCATCTTTCTTTCAAGGGAAAAAGTTAAGTATTGTGTTCTTCATTATCTTATGATTTTGTAAACACTTATTTTGTGGATTTGCTTTGAAATGAAGTTTTCCGTTGTGTTTTCTTCGTGCTTTGCGATGTCTTTCTCTTACTCTTTCTTCTTATTTGGAAATAGTGGCATAAGAATATTATGTCATTGTTTTCATTTTACATTTCTTTTTTAATGAGTAGAATTCATGTGTAGGATGTTGAGATACATGCTAGAAGAAGTTTTATATATAAATGTGATGGTTTTTACTTGCACTTCATTTACATTGCAATTACGGCATGTTGTAATGTTAAAATTTGTTGTGAAAACATACGATCCGAGAGGGTTATGCTTTCGACAACTAAGTACGAACCACTTTCAAATTCCATGGATGATGAAGTTCATGGGGATTGAATGCAAATAAATAAGGAAATATAATTAATGGACGTAGAAGTGGAGATTTTAGAGTGACAGACTAAAATCTCCAATTTGGTTCTATTTTTTGAGTACTAAAATAGAGATGTTAGCCCTCAAGCGAGGGGAAAGTGGGAGCTCTGAGGTGAGAGCTGGTATCCTTCCAGTCTAGCCATGGATTCAATAAACAAGAATAGGATTAGTCAATGTTCTTTATGCCTAGACCAAAGGGTAAAGAATAGAATTGCTCCTATTTGGCATATACAAGATTTAATGCATATCATTCCTACACATTATCCATTTCATTACTTAAGAATATTAGTTTTTAGTATCTTAAAATTCTCCAAACTAATTCATCCAAAAAGGGTTATCTTTAGAATTATCATTTGCATTTAGTTATAGTTACTATCTTTACATTTAATATTTGCATTTAGGAGTAGTTATTATTCTTACATATAATCATCTACATTTAGGAGTACTTGTTAGAAAAACCACTTATATCGACCTTCCAATCTAAAATCTGATAATTGTAGACTAGAATTTGACTAAGAACCTCTTATCTCGCTTCCTTGTGGGATCGATAAACGGGACTCTATTAGAGCTCTGTATTACTTGATACGATACATATACTTGCGTTTGAAATTGTGACTTTACAAAATCATTTTAAATATATAAATCTGAGGTCATAAATTCTTACATATAAAAAAGTCGCATCACACATCCAACAGTAGCATCAATAATAGATCCAAGGGATCCTACTAACCGGTTATAAAATGTTTGAAAAAATTGGCATTCACTTACCTTAAATTGGGACTTATGACTTGTTGCTTGAACCATAGGAATGAAGGGAGATGAGATTGCTTGGTTTTGCACTTGGAGTGGAGAGGGAGAGGGGATGTTTCCAAGCTTGGAGAAGAAATTAAGAGGGACATGAGTGGGTAACAAAAAGTAGAAGATAGTGGGGGCTCTTGGAAGTTTCGAACAAGATAATGGAAGTAGTGGGGAGAAGATTTGAAGGGAAAATAAATTCAATGGGAGGTTATAATTTTGATATGGAGGGATAAGATTTAATGTAATGTGAGAGAAAGGGGGGCCACGAGCTGGTGATGTGGCTAAATGGGAGAGGGAAAGGGAGAGGCAATTTGGTGAGGTGGCACATCAATAGGAGTAGGATGGAGGATAAGGAAGCATGAGGATTAGTAGGACAAACTTGTAATTTTTGCAAATGAGAGTAGCATTTTGGTAATTATACAAAGGTAGTTGTGGTAGTGATGAAACAAAATACAAGTAATGATCATATCTTAATTCTACAAGGCATTTTGGTTTAAACTATTTCAAAAAAGGAGTTCTCGAGCTTAAGATATGATCACTTGAAGTTGCTAAGTGGTTGTAGAGGTGGTTACAAGGTAGTTTGGAGTTAGTCATGAACAAAAATTATTTTAGACTTATTTGATAGAAAAAAAATTACAAGCAATTCCATTGTCCAAGTGATCTTTGCTAATTCAACTTCTATAAAAAGATATAAGTCAAAGTAGGCCCAAAACCTTAAGAAGAGAAATTGATGAATTTTGTGCAAAAATATTTAATTAATTTTATTGATCTAATTTGGGTATTTTTGAATTTAGAACAACTTTATTTAAAATCATAGGTTGATTTGAAGTCATTTGAAGGTAGATATGGTCAAATTATTGTCTTATTATCAAACTTATCAATTTTCTCTTTCTTGATTGTCAACAGCTCAATGGACCTCCAAATGGAGTTAGATTTGAGCTCAAAGGGACTCATTTGAAAGGGTTCAATAACACATATGCAAAACAAAGTCTATTTTTGAAGATAATGAGTCATTGACAATTTTTATGTAGAAAAATTTTTAATGCATGGAAATCTTAAGTGCACAAATTTGTAAAAATAGTGTCGGATGTCCGCCAAATTAGTTTACATAGTTTTCATATGTGAATATGAAGATCATGCAACTTGTAGAATGTAATTTAGTTCAATGAATTGACCTATATAAGAAAAATTAATTTTAGGGTTTTAACAATAATCGTCATGAACGAAAATTTGACTTTAAGAGTTTTACGTAAAAATTATTTCAAATGATTTTTTGAAATTTATTTGCATGGTACTTATAAGTGACAACAAAACTCATGCAACATTTAAAAATGAAAACTTGAGTCCGACAATCATCCAGAGAATGAAAATAATAATCTTAGGGTTTCAATGATTAAATTGTTTTTAGGTTATATCGAAGTTTAGTTAAAATTTTTTGTGTTTAAAGATTGATTTTATTATGTTAGGATTTGGTCAATATAAGCTGTAGTGAAGTCCAACTAAGCATAAGCTAGTAAAATAAGGTTGACCAAAAATGAAGTCAACAGTAAGGAGAGAGAGGGAGACAAAGAGGAAAGTGCACAACAATGAGCAGTAATTTGAATTGTTGATTAGCTTTTATTAAGAAAATGATTCTCTATTTATAAAGGAGGGGTACAATATATGAAATTACATGTTTATCCATGTTTTAATGGGGGCTTTAGAAGATATTTTAGGTAATTAATATATATAGGTGTTCAATTTGGCCACTAAATGACTCGGAGAACTGAAATTAGTCTATCATGGTTTGAAAAGTACTTTTCATCTGACTGTGCTGGATCTGGGTTACAGGTCGTCACTTAATGGCCTTCGGGCCGACGAAACATAAGTTTGTTAGTCAGCTATGCTATCCTCGTTGTCGTCTTTTGATCGCTAAATAAGAAATTGATATCAGTGAAATAAGGTTAGGATATCGTGCATAGCGTAAAACACCGTAATATGGCAGGAAATATACTTCCTGAAAAGATGATCCTTCGAGGATGCTCCTATGTGATAGTCACTTTTCGGCCACAAATTATGAATCTTAAGGGCGTTGATGAGATAACTAGCAATAATGAATTCCTCCCCAGCCTGAGTAAGGTTATGAAGAGAGGCATGTTGATGTCCTCACTCGGCTTGATAGGCTTTAGACTTTAGTTTAGACGACCTTCAATCGCAACTTAAGGGGGGTTGCATCTAGTCAGACAATCTTTCGGTATACCGATAGAGAACGCCTTCTATTGTTGGATCCATAGTCTTCCGTTGATGCACCTTTGGTCTTCCACCCTTTGGTCCTTAGTTTTTCGTTTGGATGCCCTTGGTCTTCTGTCCATAAGTTCTTTTTTGTATTCTTTTATACATTTTGCTCGTTGGATTTTCTAAGGATTTCTGTAGATATTTATCTAATATACAATTATTATTATGAAATTGATATCATCGATAAATGAATTTAATAGAAAATTTTAGATAAAATTTTATTGAGTAAAACTTTTAATTTAAATTATTTTGAAATCAATGAGACTTTAAATTACACTTAATTAAAAATAAATTCAATAATTTAAAAAAATCTTAATAGAAAATTAAACTAGAATTTTCTTATTAATTAATTAAAAATTTGATATAGGTAAAATTTTAATTTTTTTAGTAATTTTTAAGCTTATAACAATCAAATTAGCCGGAACTCATTTTATAGATTAGAAGGAAAACATACCCACACGTTAATGTAACTTGCGTTTAAATTTGGAAAATAAGTATCGTCGGTTGTCTAAAATAACTGTCTCCACATTTTAGTGATAAATTAGTGTACTTATCAAGTCACTTCATCTGATAAGCTGCTTCAATGCTAAATACCTCTCGGATTATTTCCTAGAAGATACGAAGTACAATAAATAGAAATGGAAATCACATATTCGATTTGGGGAAAATTATTCCATACAGACAACATACGTAGCGCTGCGAACGAAATTTCCTAATAACCATCGAATAACCACCAAATAACCCATAATAACTCTGTTAATAATATTAAAATGAAACTGCAGAGGTTATTGACAGGTTATTAGGAAGTTATTGTAGCGTTGTTTGAGCAATAATCTTTCAATAACCTCACAATACTCTGAATAACAAATAGAAAATATAAAATGAAACCACGAAGTTTATTGGGGCGTTATTAGGAGGTTATTCACTGATTATTTGGAATAATACCTCAATAACCTGTTAACCTCTATATAATTCTAAAATACACAATCACAGAGGTTATTAGGTGATTATTCAGTGGTTATTGAAAATTCCGTATATTATTAAGTGATTATTGTGAATTCCATACGCAACGCTGAGTATGTCGTAATTATAAATAATTTTGTCCGATTTGGGCGCACAAGAATGGTTAACTGCAGAGGAACGTGTGGAATGAAAAAATGACCGAAATACCCAAACAAGAATTTTGAAGCATTAAATGACCGTTGTATCCTTCTCAGTTATCCTCGAAACTGACAGTGACCACTGACTTCTGAATTACCACTGCGCGGTGACTGGTGACTGGTGACTGGTGACGAGCGTCACCTGTTGCGGCTGCCATGACCGTACGAGAGGCATAAGCCGGAAGAATATAATGGCAGAAACATCATTTTGAGGAACGGGCAGTGGTTCTGCGTGAAATGGGTATCCTCCTATTGGCGCGGGATTTCTGGTATGAAGCTTCGGAGCGGGGAGCGGGGAGCGGGGAGCGGGGAGAGCGGGGAGAGGGCTATATAAACGGGGATGGGAGGGCTGGTGGAACGGGAACTAAACGAGCCAACCTTGCGGCGAGTGGATAGGGGGCCTAGAAAGCGGAGTAATCCGGAAAACCTAAAATATCGTGTGTAGTTCTCTCTAATTTGCTCTGAATTATAATAATTTGTTTCGTCCTTTGCGATTTTTGCTTTCTAGTTGAATGTGATCTGTGAATCCATGACTTATTTCAGATATTTGACAGTGATGCGCGGGTTGGCTGGCAAAGTTTTAGTGGATTTGTGTTTGATTATTTTCTTATTTCTTTTATTTTGTTTAGTGATTTGTGATGCAGTAATCATTCAAAATTTGTAAAAAAAATTGTCCTGTCTGCTGTGGGCGAACAGTAAAGCGGGGTGGCTTGAATGTTTTTTCTCTGTTCTTTGGTGATAGGTTCTAGTTATTTGTGTTTAAGACACTTGCAGAACTCACGCTTCTTGTTACTTTTTTGAGGGAGAGTTGTAAAAGGGATTTCGCTAGTTAGTGGAGGTCGTTTTTGAAAGTGATAGTGTGTAATTACGGTCTTGTGGTTTTTTTACTCTGTTTTATTTTTATTATTTTACAGTTGTGAAGAATTTTGATTTTGGGAAGTCCTATTTTTGGCGCTGGAGCGGTTGGGGATTCTGGGTAGCATGTCTTCATTGAACAGAGAAATAGTTTTCCTCTTATTACAGTTTTTGGAAGACAAGAAGTTTAAGGAAACCATCCATAAGTGCGTGCTTTCCCACTTGTTTGCTCCAGTGCCTATGAAATTGTCCACATTCTGCTTCCGAATCTTTGATCTATTTCAATTGTCGACTTTTTCGATTTTAGGTTGGAGCAAGAGTCCGGATTTCATTTCAATATGAAACATTTTGAGGACCAAGTTCTGGCCGGTGAGTGGGATGAAGTTGAGCGGTATCTAAATGGGTTTACTAAGTTTGAAGACAATCGATACTCCTTGAAACTCTTCTTTGAGATAAGGAAGCAGAAGTATCTTGAAGCACTTGATAGGTTTGGTTTTATTATCGGTGGTTCATATTTTTCTCTGATTCTCTGGATCTTAACTTTTGAAGGTTTTATTTGATGCAATCTGCAGGAATGATAGAAGTAAAGCTTTAGATATACTGGTGAAAGATCTCAAGACCTTTGCACCATTCAATGAGAAAATTTTCAAGGAGTTTACCCAGCTACTTACCGTTGAGAATTTCAGGTGTATTGGTTTTTTAGCTTTCTCTTGTCATTTTTTTTAACAAAATTTAGTATTTCACTGATTTTAATATATGCTCTGTTTGATTATTACTAATTATCTTTTGGGAAAGATTTGAACCGCTGCACATTATTGGAGACAGTCAGATTGCGGGTTTTATACACCGTTATCTTTACATATTTTTTTCTTCTATAGGCAAAATGAACAGCTTTCGAAGTTTGGTGATACAATGTCTGCACGTAACATGCTGCTTAATCATCTTAAGAAGCTAGTTGAAGCTAACCCATTGTTTCGTGACAAGCTGACCTTTCCACTCTTTGAGGCATCTAGACTAAGAAAAATGATCAATCAAAGGTATCTAATTTCTATATACATGTGCAATCTGCAAAAATGAGCAGCCTTGTATTTCTAACTTTCATTGATAATTTTTTCTATTCATTCCTAATGCTCTCTGAAGCTACATAAACTAGATTGAATTTTGGTTTTGCATCTTTGCATATTTATCCTTTATATGAATGTATTTGAATCGAATCTCTTGAACCTTGAATATCTTTGCCAAAAATATTGATATTTACTCTTTTAAGAAACTTTCTTATAACAACCATAACAATTCTAGTGTCACCCATAATACAATTATATGCTGAACATAGAAATAATGATTTGATTTATATGAGGATTTCATTGGGGCTATTGCTCTGTTATTAATACAATAGGATTCTATATAATAATTGCTAATTTCTATGCATGAAAGCTACTTATTAAACTGGAAATCAAAGAAGATATTCCACAACTTGCACATGTTTAATTTCCATGAATTGCAAGGGATTTTCGCACCTTGATGCCCATGGTTATCAATGATGGATGGAAAGGTGGATGTTTAACTTCACAATCTCATAGATTGTCAAGCTAGCCGTTGGAATTGCCAATTCTCCACATGTTATTGGATTATATATTTTCCATGTTTAACTTAGAGGTGGAGTTCTGAAACGAGGAGTTTACTAATTCCATGAATGTCCACATATTAGCCAATTTTCTGTGTTTAGGCATATTTGGCATAGTTTGTTGTTTACTCATGTTAGACTAGAATATATGTGATGTTGACGCCTGATTTTTTGTCAATTTAATTTCATGGGTTTATTCTCATTTTATTTAGGAACTATCCAATGCAATTTTGATTCATAATAATTCACAGATCTCTTGGATTGCTCAAAATTTAGCTTTAATGCTAGATCTGATAATCCTCCAAATGATCTGATTGTCATATAAGAAAATGTTATAATTGGTAGTAGACCTATTTGCATGGGATCCTACCAATCAACAACAAACTTGGCTTCTAAATTGAGCTTCCTTTTCCTTTAAATAATATTTTATTTCTTGGTGTTTATTGAGGTATTTAAGAGCCTTATATGTGGTTTGTGGATGCATTTATCTAGGATTATATATCAATTGACTTGGAATACTTACACTATAGATTATTTTAGGTCTTAGGTGGGCAAGAGAGATAAGTTTGTTGATCAATGTTTGACAACAATATTTCCATGGAGCCAGAGTGTAAGCGTATGGCACGACACCCACCATTTTAGATATGACAGTTATAAAAATATTATGAACAAAAATATAAAATAGGAAAGATTATTAAATTAAACGATAAAATTAACAATACGATAATAAAATTAACATAAATAATACTAAAATTGAAGTGCATGATATCTCAATTACATAAAATAAAATAGTATATATTTTTTGCAAGTTTAATGTTTTCATAAGTGATTAAACTAGTTATATAAAAAAATATTATTATCATCATAAGTAAAGAAAAATGTATCTTTTATAAACATCATTATAATCTTGTAAAGCATAATCCTTTCATCATACTTATCACATGAGAGAGAAGGTCACAAGAGAATGAACGACACAATGATTCATCTTTGGATAGCACAAAAGGATTTTTGCTATCATGAGAATCACTCTAACATGTCTGATACCAAAACACAATCTCAAGATCTCGAACTAGTAATATTTACAAAAGTTAACATAATGTCGGACATAAATCCCTTAATGAAAATTATGGGTTGTATGTCTGGGATGTTTCTGTACTTTGAAACTCTTATGAATAGTCTGCAATTCATAACTCTTTTCAAATCTTTTGGCTCAATCATATTATATTTATTCATTTTTATTGAGTGCCATAAATTTGCATGATGAATTCTATGAAATCTAATCCTTCATCCATAAAAAGTACTAATATAAGAATTTTCTAGTTAATTGAATATCCTCCTAGTGAGGAATTATTTAATCGTGTTGTACAATTCAAAAAAAAAAAAGAAACGGTCTTTTAGGATTGAAATTTGATTTTAAAGGTAAATGTTATGTTAAACTATCATAGCAATCTATCACAATAAATGCAGAGGAAAAGATCATATAACTCTTATTGAAAGAAATTTTAAGTAATTATAACTCTTATTGAAAGAAGTTTTAAGTAATTATTTTTAAAATTTTACATATATTCACATTGGATTAATCCAAAATTGTATTTAAACTCCTAACACTTAGAGGTAGGGCTATACAAAGTTGAATCGACATGCTAATTCAATCCAAACTTGCTTAAAAAAATTCGGGTTGGGTTGACCCAAAGAATATTTTGTTCAGGTTCGAATTAAGAATCCTAATTTGTTTAATTTTTTGGTTAGGGTTCGAGTTGGACTGCAAATTCAAAATTGACCCGTAGGCTTGAAATTCACCTGAATAACTGTCATGGGTTTTATGAGTTGGCTTAGGGTTGGCAGGTTGAAGGCAAGTTGGTTTCAGGTTGAACGTTCTGACTCATTTAATATTTGGGTCGGGTTTAGGTCAAGAAATTTTGGGTTGTGTCAATTTTGGTTAGGCCCGAATCCAACATGCGAGCACTATTTGACATCCATATTTAGATGATTAAATACTTTCATATTAGCATGTCTCATGAGTTAAATTCCTTAATTGGGCGCTATATCTCATGGGAGTCATGAAAATCAGTTTGGCATGGAGTGTTTATTCTAACACTTCTCTTATTGGTGGTAATCTAGGTAAATCATCAAGAAAAACTTGTAAATACTCCATTGTCGGAATATCATTCAATTTCACTTAGTAGTTTCATTCACGTGTGATAGAAAATCTTCACTTCCATTGATAATATTTTAAAGGCCTTCAAAAATGTGATTATCATCAAAGCTCATCCCCTGTAACAACAACAACAACGACAACAACAACAAATTTTTATCTTACTGTGGATGATTCTTTTTTCTCCATTGTGTCTCATTGAGTCTTATATTTTCATTTACTTCTAACAGATTGAGATCATTTTTTATATATAATGCCCAAGATTTTTTAGGTCCACTTTTATTTTTCCTAACATAAATGGAATCTAAAACATTTACTTGTCTAACAGGATCATTAGATAGTCGACGTTAATGTCCGAACCTCTAAGATGACTCTCTCTAATCTTCTCTGCAATTGGAGCCACATCAACCCTATCATAGATATATTAATTTTGCTTTTTATCTCTAAGTGTCAAGCCACTCATTTACCTAAGCATTCTCATCTCAGCAACACTCAACTCTGTTTTATGTTTCTCTTTAAAGGCCAACGTTCTGCATCATAGAGCATTACAGGTTTCAACACCATCTTATAAAATTTTCATTTAAGCCTAAGCGAGACATTTCTATCACAAAATAGACCGATGCATTCCTCGGCTTCAACCAACCAACTTGAATTCTTCTAAACATCCTCATCTATATCACCATCACTTTGAACAAAATAACTGAGATATCTAAAATTATCACACTTTTTAATGATTTGATCAGCCACGTTTACAACTTTGCACTAGAGATACTAATAGTAAAATTACATTCCATATATTTAGTTTTAGATCTACTCATAAAAAGGCCTTTAGACTCTAATGTAGATCTCCATAATTTCTTTTTTTCCTGAACTCTTTCTCTAGCCTTATCCACAAGAAAGAAATTATCAGTAGAAGGCATAAAAAATTCATTCATGTCTAACATTTTGAAATAGCATCATAAATGGGAGGAAACTTTTTGACATTTGAAAGTACATATTTAAGTGGTTTTAGTTTATACGAAATGTTAAGTTTAGCTTATATATGATTGCCTCCACATGGTACTGGCAGGGGAAGCAATGTACCTGTGCATGTTAAAGGAAATGATAAATGTATACCTTCAAATGCAATTTTGAGGGTTTCATTGAGTACATTTTTGAGGGTATTTGTGGGTATAATCTTTTAGGATACCTTCGGGTACATTTTTGAGGACATATTCGGGTATGAAGGTAATCCTATTATGATTTTTAAAGACGTTAAAACGATAAATATTTAAATGAAATGAAAACCGATAAATTTAATATGAATGTTTAAAATTTTATTAATAAATAAACTGTGTTTTCTTTGGTCATTCATGCATGATATTGACATAATAATTTAATGTATAGACAAATTATAATTGTTCACATCAAATTTAATGTTGCAATTAAAGTTTTTTTTTTGAAAAAAATCATTAGGTTGGTAGGAGAGACTTTGTTTACAAAAGGAAGTCTGCAGTGGATAGATATTATGTTCTGATGAGTTTATAAATTTTTTTGCACAACTGCTTTTGGATAATAATATACTGTTGCGTGGATTGAGGTTGTAATTTTTAATTATTTTATATTTTGAAATATTCTTATAATTTTATGGACAGTTTTTTAAATGTTTATACTGTCCGACTGCTATTCTTGACTTGGTTAATTCTATGCTATTAGGCCAGGTCATGACATAATCATTATTCTGTAATTGACGATCCTGCACGAACCTATAAAGCTCTTGTGTGGACTCACTTTCCTCATTCATGACCTCCAACTCTACTCACCGTGTTGCTAAAGATCCTCTTGGATGCCCTCATTTTGATCAATGTGGTACCATAGATCGTTTATTCAAGAGCTTAACCTCTAGTCACAAAGCCTTCGATTCACAATCTAGCTTTGGCAAACACCTTGATATAATCTTGATCTTTGCTTAATTTAGTCCGGACTTCGCATTCTTGAATCAACGTTAACACTCCTTCAACTCAATACTCAAGTCAAAACACGCTTGCTAGCATGTTTTCCTGAATGCTCCTATGTTTTTCGAACTCTACCAAACTTGTTCAATTTATCACTGGCCGGGAATTTTAATTTCGATCATTTTTTATGGGCAAAATATTATGGGGGCACATTGATGAGAGTGATTTTGCTCTTTCTAAAGAATCAAAATTAGCTCATTTGCAAAATAAATATGCAAGAGTTATAGCATCGATCTTAAGATCTTAAGAGCAAGTGATTGTTTTCAATCCAATGCCATATAAAATAACAAAGAAATATATGAATATATTTACTAAAAGCTTACAATTAAGATGGTGCAACTTGACGTTGCCAATTAGATTTTAAGATTGCTAATCATGCAAAGGAGATTTCTCATTACATGATTGCTTTTTGGGGCTTCAAAATTTATGGACCGTGTTGGTCGATATAATTTTTGTAAAATTGTTTTTTGAATATCTTTTGGTTGTTCAAGATATTCACTAATAAAACAAACGAGACCATGTTGACCTCATTTCTGGATGAGGTCTTTGCGTCTCTCCTTAGAACCTAGGGTCTAGCTTTAGGCTTCCCCTGTCTGACTCTCTTAGAGGATTAGAATTTGGGCTCACACAACATAGAAAATTCGAGCCACTTCTTTACTCCTTCGAACCTCTCATGGGCGGTCCCAAATCCTCGACATTGTGCTAAATTGATTAGGACCGACACGTGAAACTCACAGACACCGCATTTCACACATTGACCGAACCACACACAAAATTGACTTGAGTTGGGTCGACCTTCGACGAATTCGTCCGGACGACCCCGAACGATGAAATGGACCACACGGATGCATCCGGGACGTGAACATTAGCTAGGGAGGACACCCATATTGCTATGGTTTCATGTGCGGGTGAGCAACACGAAAATCGATGTGTATTTTTTTAGCGGGGCACGGGTTCGGGCTCAGCCCCGGTTCAATTTGAACCCGCCACAGGCTGAACACGAGCCAAAGCTATTTCAAATTTCAAATTTTTGAAATTCAAATCAGCCACTTAATGTCATTTTAATTTGATTTAATTGGAGGATTTTATTTTCCAATTAAAATCACTCCACACAAGGCAGCTAATTATTTTCCCGCCCAACGCATGTGTAACGGCTATTGGAGAGGCGCATGATAGAAATCCCTTTCAACTGGAATTCGGCATTGGTTTTCTTCCTCCCTCTTGTGCGATTCCCCTGGCCTCTTGTCTGCGAACGAGGATCTGCTCAGCCTTTTCTTCCTTGTTCAACACTAGCCTCCTCTCCCGCTCTTCCTGCTTGAAGAACTCCTCACTCACTGTCATCTTTGTCGTGCTCGTTCTCGCTCGCCGCACAGAAAGCCCCTCTCCTCGACGCAGAAACCCGCAATTTCCCCTTGCCCCGCGCTTGAGACATCCCGCTCGCGAGATCCCTTTGCTTGCTCGCCTCCCTCTCCTGATCGACGCTCCTACGCACGACCCTAAGTCCAGCTCGCCTGCGTCTCGATTTCCTCTGCTCGAGTCGCTCCCTGCTCCTCCCTGTGGACCGAACTCCGCTCGCCCGCCTTCCCTGTCGCGCGACAGAAGCCTTGCCATTCTTCTTCTCTCACGTGACTAGAAGGCCTCACCTCCTCTCTTGACACCAAAACCCTCGCCTCTTCCTCCTCACGCAGAAACACTCGCTTCCTTGCGTAGAAGCCCTAGCCTGCTCCGACTTCGCCACTCGACAGAACCTCTTCCCTACGTAGAAGTGCCACAACTTACCTACTCATATCCTCCTCTCCTCGCACAACAGCAGCTCCTTTCTTCTATCTGGTATGTAAAACTTCACTGTCATTTTTTTTTCTTTCTTCTGTTCTTTCTAATAATAATAAAAAAATTTCCATCATTCAAAATAAAATAGTCTATGCACTGTTTATTCTGTTATATTTAGTTATGAGTCTGCAGCACTAGCGATCTGAAGAGAGTTATGATAAGTTATTTATGTTGATGTCTCTTAAAGCAGAAGGTATGGGATTGAATTTGATTGCAATTTCTAATTTGCTTGTTACAACAATCCCTTTTGTTTGGTATGAATTTTAGGGAAGATTTACATGCCAACTTCTATATATATCCACATGTCTTGCATGAGAATCTCATTTTTTTTACATAAATACCATCTAGTTCTCATGAGTTTATATGCATGCTACCAACACTTATACACTAACACAATATAAAGGGAATGAAATCAAAATGCATGTTGCAACTCTTATGTATTTATACACACCATCTAAGCTCGAGCTTTACACAAATACTAGTCGATTTTTCTTTACTATTTGTTTACACGTCTAAACGAAAAATGTTTACATGTGTGTCACTCTACCTATGCATGGAATAAGTTGCTTGGGCTTTTTTTTTTAGCTAAATGGTTTGGTTTTCCTTGATGATAGTGATCACATTTGTTTCTTTTTGGGTTGATTAGGTGCTATTTTGAACCTTGTGAATTTACTTGAAACATTTGATGTTCTAAGGGCTTTTGATATTGATTTCGGGCTGCATCTTGTCGCTGTTTTGGAAGCATTAGAAATATCGTTTGTGATTGTAGAAAGCTGCTGTAGAAGCCATAGGAGTGTTGTCCAACACTTAAAGCCGTTGTTGGAGGTTTAGGTTGTTGTAAGGGCTGCTGTTTGTATTTGAAGATGCTGTTTTAGGCTTAAGAGCTGTAGAAAGCTGCTGGGAAAGCTATAAAATCTGTTGTTTGGGCTGGAAAACTGCTGTGAGAAGCTGCTGGAAGTTCTGTTAAGTGCTGTCTTGTGTTTGGGGTGCCTATTAAGTGCAGAAATCTGCTGTGAGCTGCTAAGTGCTGTGAGAGGCTTAGAAAGTCTTTGTAGGGGTTCTTAGGTGAGCTGTTAGCTGCTGTTTCAAAGCCTGAAAGCTGCTGTGAGTCTGCTAAGTCTTGTGAGAGGCTTAGAAAGTCTTTGGAGGGTGCTTTGGTGAGTTCGTTACCGTCTGCTTGAAAGCTTGTATGCTGCTGTAGAAGGTCATTATGAAGCCGTAGGAGGCTTAGGTGAGCTGCCTAGTTCCAGAATGCGCTGTTTAGAACTTGCTAGTCGTTGCCCGGAGTTGTAGAAGCCTTTTTGCCCACTGCTTTGGGGTGTTTTTATTGATCGATTTGGGTCAATTTTATGCACCATTTTTGAAGTCGTTTTAACCGTCATTTCTTTGGCCTGTCCGCTCGCCTTTTCCCCCTTTTTTGGCTTCACTAGTTTTTGGGAGTGTGTTCGACCTCCTTTAGTTTCTTATTTTATTTTTCTTTTACAACCGTTAAGTCAAAAAAAAAAGGAAATTTCTGATTTAATTTGAGGAAGAGTAAAACACTCTAAGTCACTTCAAGCACAAGTTAGAGCATAGGCTTCCTAGACTTTAGGAGCACATCCTAGGTGAAAGCTTATCTACTTAATTTAAAGTGTAAGTTTTCTAGACCCTAGGTGCACATCTTAGGTAAGAACCCATCTACCAGACCCACCGTGTAGGTCCCCTGGATTCTAGGTGCACACCTTAGACGAGAGTCCATCTATCTAACCCACAGTGTAAGTCTCTTAGATCTTAGGAGCACACCTTAGGTAAGAACCCATCTACCTAACCCACAGTGTAAACCTCCTAGATCTTAGGAGCACACCTTAGGTACGAGCCCGTCAACCTAACCCACAGTGTAGGCTCCCTGGATTTTAGGTGCACACCTCAGGTGAGAACCCATCTACCTAACCCACAGTGTAGGCTCCCTGGATTTTAGGTTCACACCTTAGGTGAAGCCCCCTCTAATGTACACCTTAGATGAAGCTTTTTACCTAACCCACAGTGTAGGCTCCCTGGATCTTAGGTGCACCCTTTAGGTGAAGCCCCCCTTTACCTAACCCATAGCGTAGGCTTCCTGGATTTTAAATGTACACCTTAGGTGAGAGTTCGCCCACCTAATTTTCATTGTAGGCTTCCTAGACCTCAGGAGCATACCCTAGGTAAGAGCCCATTCACCCAATCTTCGAATGCATAGTGAAACTAGACATGTGACCCTAATTCACTAACTGATTAAGACACTAGATATGAGGACGCACCGAGACGTGGTTCGCACTTCCCTAATTAAATTAATTGTAGAATTTTCTAAAATGACTTAACAATAATGAAACCCATTACACTGAGATTTGAGTTTGAGCATTACACTCAAATCCTCCTGTCAATTGGGGATATTTTTTTTAATGCCACATATGAATCATCGGACCGTTGTAAGTCTGAGGTCTAGGTGGCGAGTGCGATGATAATAATGCTAATGTGTGTGAAACGAGGGATACAATGTGAGAATTTTTAAGAATAACATCTCCTACCTCAAAGACCTTTGATGAAGGAGGAAAGGATCGATGATGCTATTCGCCGACTCTTGGTGAGATTGTTTCCCCCAACGATCTTAGGTCGTCAGTAGTCCTAACACGATTAGAGTGACTAGCCTGTAGACTCTATTATTTTACAAAGTATTTACAAAAATAAAACAAAAAAAATCTCTTTTGCTTGTTAACAAAAATTCTGCATAAAAACTTAAACAACAATTTTTACATGAAAATCAAATAATTCTTCTTATAAAACCTATAAAGGTCCATGGTTAGTCACTCAGATTGAGGTTAAGGACCGCCCTCCGTAGATCGTCGGGATCGGTAACACTTGTCCAAGGTCGGGTAGCACACAACCCTCTTTGAGCCCATCGCCTTTACTGACGTCTCACACCTAGGTCCGGTTTTTCCATACGTGATTACAAGTTTTACTTGTGATTTCTACGACTCGTTTTTCTGACTTTCGTCTTTGTTTTTGTTTTTTAATTAATTTATTTAATTTGTCTGCAAGTTTATTTAAATTTCTTGCGAATGATATCATGCTTGCAATACAAATTAGGCGGCAGCAGATGCTCAAGTACGCTTTTACAGTTTATTTACTGCAATTTACTTTTCAAGTATCTTTTATTTACCTGCAATCTGTCTGTTCTGCATGCAAAACCAGAACTGAAACTAAAAACAAAACAAAAAGAGCAAAACAAAACCAAACTTTGACACCAAAACATTGAAACACATTTGACAAAACTATTTGAACCTTAGACATTGAGGCACATCTTCAATGAGAATCTTGAAGTCGACTCAGTGGACAAGACTAACGAGGAGCTTGGATCGAGCAGCAAGAGGATCCTCTTCAGGAGAACTATCCCTTAATTTAAATTACAACCTATAGGGTTTCGAAGTTTACTTTCCCCCCTTAGGCTTCTGTGCAACCGTGTTGCGCAGCGTAAGTCCTAACTCACTTTAGGTTCCGATGTTGTAGTACGGTACGACGTAAACCCTCATACCTCTGCGGGCTATATGCATGATCGGGTATTATGCAAGTGTAATTCCCAAATAATAAAACTGACATGATTAAACACTTAATTAACATCGTCTCAAAAATGTAGCACACCATAGGATAGTTGGGAAGTCACTGGGGCTCGCCTCAGATCTGTGACATCCCCCTACCTTTTTTCCTTCCTTTGGACTCCTGCAAATAATTGTTACCATTTGAGCCACTCCCACTTGTTTTTCCACGTCTTACCGTGAAAACCTAAATCTTTGAATTCTTGAAGATAGAACCGCCGATCATTATCGAGAGTTTTCTCAAGTGACACCAGTTATTTGAGATATAATTAACTATAAGGGCTTGCTTCTATAGGGAAGTTGGAACCCATGTAAAATAAACCCTACCTAATTTTTGTATTAAGTAGAGAAACTTGTCGGTTAAACATAAAAGGTTCGCAGGCCAAACGGATGTCACGAGTCCCTTAGTTCGTATGATTGGGTCTACCGTCGCAGG
Organism: Papilionanthe hookeriana x Papilionanthe teres; assembly: GCA_022702705.1. Taxonomy (NCBI): domain Eukaryota; kingdom Viridiplantae; phylum Streptophyta; class Magnoliopsida; order Asparagales; family Orchidaceae; genus Papilionanthe; species Papilionanthe hookeriana x Papilionanthe teres. The sequence continues at coordinate 97,414,377 of CM040433.1, forward strand.
ATACATTAGTCTTTCGAGAATATGTATCATTTGTGGCATCAGACACGATTATGCAAACTACTGGACAAATGAGATCCAGACAGTCTCATATTTTCAAAATAAAAACACTACTTGCAAAACTACTTTCAAAAAATCATATATCTTTTATATTAAATTAAATCATTAATTTAATTATATTCCAAAGATTGTGGCCGACAATTTCTGGCGACTCCGCTGGGGACTAGTTCCTCTCTCCATTCTGATCGGAAGGTTTTGTCTTCATATATTGGTTGCGTGTTTATGTCCCTCATGGGCCAGACTACCATTCTTTCGTTGGCATGCCTTGCTCATTTCTTTCTTGGGCGGGCGTAGTCAACTCCTTTGGATTCTGGAGCCGTCTGTTTAAACATCTTTAAACAGAAGGGTTCTAGGATCTCTAGGGTTTAGTGTGGGTTGAACCCCCAATAGGTGTGGTAGGTTGCGAGCAATTTATCGAATCAAGTTCGATGCGAAGTTACCCCTCCGAATTTCGGATCGGATCCTACACTTCATTTTCTTTTAAGTTTGACTCGTCACGAATAAGTCAAGTTGAAACCTCATTCTCACATTTTCCCCATTTAAACTATAAACGAAATGAAAGATTGTGAATAAACCAAATGCGAAACGAATTGCCCAGTTCAGAAGACAACTTGTTTTTTTGCTGATTTTAGTACTTGTACTAGAATTACAATGCATAGGCCGTTGACTGACATTCAAAAATTTTCGAATGACAGAGACAATGTCGTCGCCAAAGCTGATCTTCTCATTCGCCGACTGCTTGACCTGCCCCGGGACAAGGTCGCTCTTTACCAAGGCTCGAAGATCAATTTTGGAACTGGCTTCGATGAGGTCGAAGTCATACTTGGAAAAACACCCTATGTTTTCATAAAGTTTGCCCCGACAGAGGTAGCTGAACCTCCTGCTGAGTACAATCTAAATTGCAAGTTTGACTTCCCGCCGCTTAAGAAGATTCAGGTTGAGAAGGTTCCCGCCAAGCTTGCCAACCCTGTGAAGGAAAAGATTGCCGCCATTGCTATCACTAGCTCTGCAATTACTTCGCCGGTTGCCCCGCTGCCGTCTAAGGGGAAAGAAGTTCTGTACGAAGATAACCCGACCAATACTTTTGTATCGCCATCGTCTGTGTTTGAGATTGGGTCCAGTTCGAAGCCTGTGCCACTAACCTGATCACAAAGGAGAAACCGTAATCGGCGGGAGTTAAAGGCTAAGAAAGCACAAGCTGCAAAGCTAGCTCTCATGGAGACAGCTCCTCTCCTGGAGATGACAGGGCCTTCGGAGACCTCACTTCTTCTTAGAGGGAGTAGGTTTCACACGTTGTCCGTCACTCTCGAAGAAGGAAGCGGTCATGAGATTGCTACTGCATTGTCGTCGCCGTATCACCGTCGGAATGAAAAGAGAAGGAGGCCTGCGCCCTTTGCCGAGACTCGTTTGGTTTTCGAAAGACTGGCTCGAAAAGAACATTGCTTCATTGCCGAGTTAATAAGAAGGATGGGTTGCGCCATTTCACCTCGAGTCCGAGCCGAGATTTTGAAGAGTGATGAACCTGCCAGCCAGTTTCAGGAAACGCCGCCACCCCGCATTTCTGCCAAACTTCGTCTTGAGATTGCATGGACACAGTTGTTGTCGTTACAGACACTGCTTCTGTTTTCTTAGGATCTACAGGGCGCAGATCAGTCAAGTCTCGTCTGGTTAATTGTCTATTACCATTCATGTTTTATTGTAAAAGATATGTCCTAGTGTAAGCTGATATCTAAAATGAATTTTCAAATCTGACAAGTGTGCCACAAACTATGGCTGGTTGGAACTGTTGTTCAAAATCTCGTTAGAATATTAGATTAGGTTGAGGTTTTTTCATTAATTGTCACCATTGCTGTGCGGCCTACTTGGCCTGGTATTTGGCTTTGTTTCCATTATTTATTGTATTTTTGTGATGCTTTTTCTTATGTGCAGCATCTATATGCTTGTTTTCATTTCTAATAACATTAATCCATTTTTTTGTTGAATCTAAATTTATTTATCCTTTTAGTCTCAATTGGCAGTACCTGCAATGCAAGAATCTACACCCCGAACCTGATATCAAGACACTTTTCACTGATCACTCGTGTCCACCTACCAATGTGTCACAGCCTGTTTCTCCTATTAATGTTCCCCTTGTTGGGCCCCTACCTAAATATTGCCCTTTTCCTCCATTAGTAGCTCATAGTGTAAGTGAATGACATCATTAGTTTATCTTCTCAGATAAGCTCTTACTGCTGTTGTATTGATGTTCTTTCTCCATGTGCAGCCATTTCAACCTATAGCCCCGCACCCTGCAAGTGCCATTGCTGGATGGATGTCCAGTGCCAATCAAACATTACCTCGTGCTGCTGTGGCTCAAGGACCTCCTGGTCTTTTGCGGCCTCCAAACATGCCATCTGGTAGTCATAAATTTGAATGCTTGCATCATTATAAGTATTCAACATTCTGTAATGTTTTTAACAACCACATGTCATGTTACTTGTAGCTGCTTTTCTTAAATACGAGAGGGTTCCTTCAAGTGCAACAATCATGGAGTATCAAACTGTTAGTTCAGAGCACTTGTCCAAGAAAGTTTGTAGCGGGCAGTCTGATGAAGTATAGGATAGCAATCTGTTTCTTATGATTGTTGACCATATATAGCTGTTTAGATGGTTGCTTTCTATTCTAAACTCGTGTTGGTTTCGGAATTTGATTTAGGTGTCATTCTCTGTTGCTATTCATCCGGATAATATGAACTCACTGGATGATCTTCCCAGGACAGTTGTGCGGACGCTAAATCTAGGTTCTAGTGTTATGAGCTTTGATTTTCATCCCCGGCATCAAAGTTTTATTCTTGGTAGCTACTTCAACATTCTTCTATTGAAAGATTCTTATAAGCCTGATATTTACTGCTCTTTATCATTTTTTTCTCTTTGCGGTACAGATTATATTTGTCACTGCTGCTGTTGATACTACCATATGACATCACTTCAATGAATGGTTTTTTTGGCATAGATTTAATGATTTTCCATTGTCTTATGTTTTTGATCTTGATAATATTTATAGTCGGCACAAATGTCGGGGAAATTTCTATTTGGGAAGTTGGATCTCAGGAAAGAACTGCGCATAAGGCTTTCCAGTTATGGGATGTTTCAGCTTGTTCCATGACTTCTCAGGTAAACTATTTGAATTTAGTTGTGTCAAAGCTGAGTCAGGTAGTGTATTTAATGTGTATTTATCTTCCTCTGTCTTAATTTTCTTTGAAGTAATCATGGTTTAATTTTATGTCATTCCCACTATAAATCCAATTTTTCCCAGGCAGCCCTGATGAAGGATGCTACAATTTCTGTAAATAGGTGTCTATGGAGTCCAGATGGTTCCATTATTGGTATGGTCGAGAGTCAAGTCATACAGAAAACTCTCTATGCTGCTAGACTTCAGGCTCACTAATGGATGAGCTTCTATATATAGGTATTGCATTCTCAAAGCAGGTTGTCCAGACATATGCTTATACCACAAATGGAGAGTTGAGGAATCAGTTGGAGGTAATGCACTTGAATATGGTTTGGTATCTATGTCAATTTGACTAATTTAACTCGGAAAAAAAATTTCTGTCCATAGATTGATGCTCATGTTGGTGGTGTAAATGACATATCATTTGCTCGCCCAAATAAGAGCTTGTCTATCATTACATGCGGTGACGACAAGATGATTAAGGTACGTTGCAAGTGTCTGCCTTTTTCCAAGTGTTTTTTATGGTAATGAGAGGTATTAGTAATCTTTTATGTGAATTGTAGGTGTGGGATGCAACGACAGGTCAGAGGCAGTATGTACTTGAAGGTCATGGAGCTCCTGTATATTCAGTTTGTCCCCATTCGAAAGAGGCTTTCCAGGTTTCGACCATTCCCTTCTGGAAGATTCATCTCCTTGCCATAATGGCCAAGAAATTCTTTTAATTCTTAGGCTTTGATGGTTTTATGCACTTTCCCACTTAATTTATAAGGGAAGGGCCTGAGTTTATTATCTTGACTGAGAACATTAGGTGCATCTAACTTTGTGCCTCTGTATGCAGTTTATATTCTCTACCGCTATTGATGGGAAAATTAAAGCTTGGCTATATGATTCCATGGGATCTAGAGTTGATTATGTTGCTCCTGGAAATTGGTGCACTACAATGGCTTATAGTGCTGATGGATCAAGGTGAAGCTTGTTTGGTTTTACAATTTACTGTGTTGTTGAACTGGTATTTTGAAGGGAGCCTAAAACTAACAATAGGCAACCTTTTCAAATATATGTATTTGTTTTTCTTATTCTTTTCAAGGAAGTCGAACATTTTTATACTATTGTCTCACATGTCTTTTTATGTTCGTAACTGTTTCATCTTCAGCGTGGCCATTAAATGAACCAATATTGATGTGCAAATCTATGTGCTCATCGTCTAGTTTACACGTATATTATAATGCTAGGCTGCTTTGTTGTTACCATATGGTTTTGCCAATCATCATCATCACCAACACCACCACTGTCAATTATTATTATTATTATTATTATTACCACCTCCACCACAACTTGATAGTCTGTAGAACTCTTTTTGCAGGCTCTTTTCTTGTGGAACTAGTATAGATGGAGAATCTCATCTAGTTGAGTGGAACGAGAGAGAAGGGTCTATTAAAAGGGCTTACTCTGGCTTTAAGAAACGCTCTCTTGGTGTAGTTCAGTTTGACACCGCCAGAAATCGTTTCTTAGCTGCTGGAGATGCATATACAATAAAGTTCTGGGATATGGATAAAGCCAATATACTAACCACTACAGATGCTGAGGGTGGATTACTTGTTAGTAACTTACCCTTTTGAACGTTGAACGCCTTGTGACTTAACTTTCTTTTGGAGCATATTGCAGGAAACATTCGTTTCTTTTTTCCAATTATGTAATTGCAGGCAAGTCCTCGGCTTAAATTCAACAAGGAGGGTTCATTGCTTGCAGTAACAACTGAAAATGGGATAAAAATACTAGCAAACGTTGATGGACAACATTTGCTTAGGATGCGGGAGGCAAGGGCTTTTGAAGGTTCTCGGGTTGCTTCACATCAGATTAGCACAAAGGTAATTGCATCACTGGCTAATTCTTTGGGCATTCATAGTTGCCTTCTCTAATTTATGTGCTGATTTTATTCTGCTCTGCCATAAAAGTACTACTTTGCACCATTATTGCCAACCCGCAACATATGTGTTGTAGTTGAAGAGCTAGCTAATTTTTGATACTTGGAGAATTTAGCCTTGCCGACACAAAAATCTGTTATATTGCTTTGCCATCTAAGTCAATTTTTCGTTCAGAAGCTGGTAGGGCTAAAGGATATGTGAACTTTCCTATGTTTACTAATCCCAAAGATATTTTGAACTCAATCAATTCAATCATTAATTGCATTCAACAAATGCTTCAAAATTTTAATTTTTACCTATCAACTAGATAAGTGGCCATCTTGCTTAGGTTCTGTCCTCGGCGTATTACCTTTGGTAATTCTTCATTTGACCTGAGGAAGAAAATAATTCAAACTATACTAACTTTGTCACAGTTATTAAATTTTGGTTATTCTTACGTTGAGATTTGATTAATGGATATAAATTCTATAAGATTTCGGTTCATTTGGGTTCTTATTATAATACACGGCCAACATCTTATAAAAGAAGTTAATGAAAGCCATAGATTTGACCCCTTCTTCAACATGCATCCAGCGATATGCAGATAGCCCCATGTGCCAATCTCAGGGGCAAATTTGCTAGAGGCACACTTGTAAAAGGAGTTACGTATGCTATTAGAACACCATTGAAGTTCAAGGCTGATAGAACCAGACTCTTCATCAAAGCAAAAGACTTGAGTGTTCGCAACACCGATCTATGGTTCCTAGTGGTGTATGAGCATTGACACGAGGGTTGCATGTTTATAGAATAACATGAAGAAATAAGGAGAATCAGTAAGGATTTGGAAGGGGGGATTGGCTATGGTTGCTGTCCTAGAGGAAAAAAGAGCAAGAATCTCTCTTCAAAGTGCAAATTTCATTCTATAGCAAGAGTATATAGCGGCAAGGATGGGGCATCCTTGAACTAAAAGGTATCATCATCGAAGGGGATGATGAAAATGTCATCAATTTCCACCGCTTCCCGCCAGGGCATGAAGCAAGGTAGTTGGCGAAAATAATCCAGCCTTGGACTTGACTTGGCCCATTTATCTCAATTTAAACAGGTGTTTTTCAGTTTGGACTGAAGAAATATACTAAAGTAGTACATTTTTATGATAGACTTCAAATTGCGCTTTTGTTTAAAAACTTTTAACTTGTGATCTCATATTTTTTGTTACAAATTTAGGGAGGATTTAGACCACAATATGAATGCTTAGATGCATACCTTTTGTAAACTTTTGACATTTTATTTCAAATTGCAAACTTTCAAGGTGGCAAGGATGGAGGGATACAATTGTTGATGGGGTTCACCACCTTCTCTTGATCAATGAACAAATATACTACTTGAAAGAGAAGAGGCTATAGAACTCAGAAGGGCAGAAATTTTGAGTTGTTCTAATATTATTCCTAACTATGCAAATAAGGGGCTCTGAGGATTAATCGGTCCCATAGGGCTGTAAAATCTTGAATTAGGACTAGTCTAAGCTCTCTTCATCCGATCAGGGAAGAAAGCCTAGCTTTTGCGCTGTCCTGGTATGAAAGACTACACCTACGCCATTCTCTGTGTGGGAGGAGTTTTGTCTTCGTCACTGAAAGCATTCGAGTCCTTAGAGCTTGAAATCAAATCAACAACATTGCAAATGAAGGAAATGTTGTAATCACTAGGTAGATCAATCTTGTAAGCCTTATTGTTGATCCCTAAATAACTCTGAATGGTTCGTTAGCTCTAGGCTTAATCTTCCCAAAACAATGTGATGCTTTATTTCAAATAACCAAGAGAGCAGAACATGGGGAGAGGAAGCCAAGAGTTGGGCAATCAAAGAGTGGGAGAGGAACCAAAATAGTCGGAAACTCAAAGGTCACTTATGTTTTATAAAATGATGCGTATGAGTAATACAAGGCAATTTATACATAATAAGGATGATTTACCCATTCCAAGGAGAAGCGGATTGAGCGGTTAGGGCAGAGACGAGGAACTAACCTCTGAGTGTATTACGTAGCCGAACAATGAGAAGACCAATGAGTTCCCACGCGGGCGAGGTCGATGTTGTTGTGTAGAGGAGGCGAGTGTGGGAGTTCCTGCATGTGTAGTGACACTCGATCTTGACGATCGAGCTGAAGAAGAGGAAAGGGGAAGAGGAGTGGTGCACTCTTCGAGTGGAAAAAGAAGGGATCATGTGGAAGAAGCTCTATGTCTGTCAATTTTTGGTTTTTTGAAAATAATCTCATAATTTAGTAGTGTATATAATTTTTGGTTTTGAAAATAATGTGTTTTAATTTTGAAAAATGAGACCAAATGGATCTCATTCTTCTTATAGCTTGTATAATCGTGCCCGATACTGCGAATACTACATCTTCCCGAAGATAAGTGTATACCATGGTGATGGACCCAATCATACAAACTAAGAAATTTGTGATATTCGTTTGGTTTGCAAATCTTTTGTGTGACCGACAAGTTTTCCTATCTAATATAAATATTTGGTAAGGTTTATTTTACTTGGGTTTCAAGTTTTCTATAATGGTAAGCTCTTATAGTTAATTACATCTCAAACAACTGAGGTCACTTGAGGAAACTATCGATAATGATCAGAGTTACTGATCTTCAAGAATTCAAGATTTAGATTTTCACGATAGGACGCGGAAAATCAAGTGGGAAAGGACCAAGTGTAAGCAGTTATTTTAGGAGTCTAAAGGAAGAAAGAAGTAGGAGATGTCAAGGATCCTATGGAGAACTCTCAGTGGCTTCTCAAACCATCATACTGTAGTAAAAGACTGCTGTAAACAACTGTAACTATGTACCTGGGCTTCTACTACTGCTGCAAGGTTACTGTCATATGTGAAAGTAAGCAGGTATAACTAAGGATTTAATGAGCACATCAAACATGAGCATATGTACGTAAGAGAACATGTGACACGTGAAATCTCGAAGAAGATTGTAAGAATTCAGGTCAGAGTGGGCTCAGAGCTGGGCTATTTGCTTTATAATCTAACTTTGGATATAAGCTACCAACCCAAACTATTGAAGGAGGGCAACTCTTGGCCATAATCAAAATAGTTAACCAGTGGACCATTATAGAATTTTGTCAATTTATTTAACTTTTCATGCATATATAGCTTATTTAATAGTCAAAAGTAATGCCGTCGCAAATGAACTTATTATTATTATTATTTTATTTCATTTTATTATTATTATTTTTTTGTCTGTGGAAAAGCGTGAAAAAATGTAGTGTCTTTGTAAATGTGTTAAGAAGTGTAGTAGCTATGTAGTTGTGTGAACGGTTGTAGTTTCTGTGTAAATGTGTGAAAAAATATAGTGTCTGTGTAGATATATGGAGTGTAGTGTCTGTGTAGATGTGTGAAGAAATGTAGTGTCTGTGTAAACATATGAAGGAGGAATATAGTGTCTGTGTAGATATATGAAGAAATGTAGTGTTTGTGTAGATGTGTGAAGGAGTGCAGTATCTGTGTAAATATATGAAGAAGTGTAGTATCTGTGTAAATGTGCAAAGAAGTGTAGTATTTATTTAAATGTGCAAAGAAGTGTAGTATCTGTGTAAATGTGTGAAAAAATGAATTAGTCCACCGTTTTGCTCGCTTCAATCAAACTAGAATTACCAGACATCCTAAGAGAGTTATGGGGCAACTTCGCACCAAGGGTTGGTGAATGGTATCATCAATCCTTCTCTCCTCTTGTTGAAGGTCATCGATGCAGGAGAGCCATTCCATTCCCCCACTCTAGCACGTACAAACACTGTATCACCGCCTATGTAAACCCCGATCCGTCCAACTTATAGCATGCTCCATGACACTTATATCGCTACGATACACACACTTATACCTAAGTATAAGTGCGCAAATCAAACCATCGAGCGACAACAAAACAACAGGATAGGAAAAGAGATCAACCCCACTCCCAAAATCGGCTAAGCAGAGGGGTAAAATAGCGAGTGGGTTGGCTCAAGAAGTGTTTAAATAGCAATCACCTGAAACTAAAGCAATATGCAAAAGGGTCCCCTAAAACTGTAGTTCCATATTGTGGGCAAAGGCCCCGAGACAGCCATTTCAAATGTCCCCAAACAATCATTTAAAAAGTCCTCAAACAACCATTTAAAAGTTCTCAAACAACCATTTCAAAAGTTCCCAAACAGTCATTTAAATGTCCTCAAACAGTCATTTAAATGTCCCCAAACAGCCATTTCAAAAGTTCCTAAACAACCATTTAAAAGCTCCCAAACAATATTTTAAAAGACTCCAAACGGGCCATTTCAAATGTCTCCAAATAACCATTTAAAAGCTCCCAAACATTAATTTAAAAGGCTCCGACAACCATTTAAAAAGCTCCAAACGACAACCTAAAAGTCCCTAAACAGCAGCTTTGAAGCCACCCAAACAACAATTTTAAGCTTCCAAACAACTTTTAAGCGTCACAAACAGCAGCTTTTAAGCATCACAAACAGCAGCTTTTAAGCTCACAAACAACAGCTTTCAAGACTCCAAAAAACAATTTAAGAACTCCTAAACCACTTTAAAAGTCTCCAACAACAATTTAAAAGTTCATAAATAGCCACTTCAAAATCCTCCAAACAGCAATTTAAAAACCTTTAAACAACAATTTAAAAGCCTCAAAACGATGGGCAAACCAACATTTAAATGTGGCACTAAACCCCCCCTAAAAACAATAAATCAATTAGCACTCGAGTGGCATATTAAAATCAGCTAGGAAGTCAGCCCTTCAATCATAGGTAAAATGATACATCCACAAAGAGATTAAAACTCATAATGTTAGATGTGGAAATACCCATATGTAAATTCATCATTGAAGGATAAGGAGCAAAAACACATTTGATTAAGATCTATGGTCAAAAGATAGCAAAATTCATTATCGAATCATATGAAATTATCCTCCACCTCTTACAAATGAACGCATAATAAAAGAAAACTTTCATATCTTAAAAGAATTTTCCCCAAAGTTTTCCAATCTTTGTAAATTATACATAAGAGCTCTCATCTATGGTTCATAAAAGAAGGCCACACAACTCAGGCTCAACACTTCTGTTGAAATCAAAATGGAAATTTCATAATGCTTCTGAAAATCGATTTGGAAGATTTACACATATACCACTTAATTCATATGTATTTACTTGTCTAGCACCTAAACTTCGATTTCTACATACCTACCACTTTACCCATGTACGAAAGGGTGCATTTCATTCCTAGAAAATAGGTAAGTCTAGTACTTCGATGTAAATACAAAACGATTGAGTGCTATGGATATGAATGTGTGAGTTAGATATGTAAATACTCAGGAATTGTACCGTGGATATCAAATTAATGCAGTTAAAATTTTCGAAATTAAAATCACTTGGATGACTATGGGTTGAAGCAATGCATGCAGCCTGCTTCCCCAATTGATGATGATTTAAGAAGCTTGGAGATGTAAAAATCCATCTAAGAAAATATAAGTAAACTTTATTTGCAGCATGTTTCCTATGAAATGAATGACTTCCTCCATATTTTAAAAGACAAGCATGTGCTCCTCCAGAAAAAAACACTAGAGAGACACAGATAGCCTAGTGGAAGAAAGCACGTACTTTTCCGGATTTAAGGAATAGTGATATCCCTTTGATTTCTATAGCTCAGTCACAACTATATCGCGAGGGATTCGACCGAATGAGGGAGAGGTGAGGGTTTCAGTCGTGAAAAAGGAAGGAGGCGATGTCGATCGGCGTGAGGCAATGGGAGGCGAGGTCGATTGGGGTTTTCTGGGCGAGCGTGTGAGGGAGATGAGCGAGAGTTGGTTCTTCGGTGGTGAGAGGGAGAGACGAGTCGAATCTGATCGTGAAAGTGGGGGAGGGGGGCTGAAGCAGGCGAGAGAGAGCTCTCGGTGCAGAGAGGCGAGGGCTTCGGTTCAGGGAGGCGAGGGTTTCGGTGCAAGGAGGAGCGAGCAGGCGGGTCTTGAGCAAGAGAGACGAAGCGGGGGGATGGGGGCGGGGTATCGGTGGTTTCAATCGGGAGAGAAAGACGAGGGTACGAATGCCAGGAGTGTGAAGCCCATCGATGCGAGATTTGGCAGGGAATTAAATGTATTCCATTCATGCAGCCGACTCAATTGGAAAATCTCAACTCTTGCATTCAATTGAGGTGAGATTAAATGGGTCATTTGAAATTAAAAATTTTTTAGCTCGTGTTTAGCCCATGTCCGACCCAAGTTGAACCTGTGCTGAGCTTAAACCTACACCCCCTGATTAAATAAACACGTGCACCAATTTTCGTGTCTTTCTCCTGCACGCGGAGTCATAGCATTATGGGTGTCCTTTCGAGCTAAAGTCGGTGTCCTGGACGCGTTCGCGTGATCCGTTTCGTCATATGCGTTATTCAAACGAGTTCGTTGATTGTTGACTCAATTCAAGCCAACATCCTGCGTGGTTTAGTGGGTGCGCAAATTGCGGCGTCCGTGAGTGTTTGAGTCACTAAGGGTTTCCTTAGGGGCTGCTCTTATTTCTGTAGGAACTTAACTCGAGTTTCATATATCGGTTCTAATCAACTCAGCAAAATGTCGAAAATTCGGGACCGCTCAGACGAGAATCCAAGTAGTATTGAGGTGGCTCAAACATCTAAATGGTGTGGGTCTCGTACTAGTTCTCTAAGAGGATCAAACAGGGGAAGCCTAAATCTAGACCTGTAGATTATGTAGATTAGAACCGTCACACCCTTTTCGCAAAAGGGTGTAGATTGGGAGCTTCACGGAAACTCTATGAGAATTGGTATGAGCACAGGACCCGGAGTTTCTATGGAAGAAGACGTTGGGTCGAGGGAGGAGATGACACTAGTGATAGGTCAATGAGGCTTAACCTAATTAGAATGGTTCTGGACATGAATTGTTTTGATTTTCTTTGATTTGACGTTCTTGTTCTGTTGTGGTTTAGAAGATTACCTTAATTTATTAGACTTAGTTTATTCACATCGTTCTGTTGTATCTCAGTTTTGTTTGAAATCGGGGCAAGATCGTTTTAACGGGTTTTAAATCAATCGCACAAAGTTGCGATTATAAAAACATATTGGTCCTTAATAAGTCGTTGGAGACAAATCAAATTTTATTAAATTTGCTGAAACTAGGTACAATGATACACGATCTGACATCATCTGCAGTCTAATCATCAAAATATAACAGTAGTTGGAGTTTGGCAGAGACTAACCCTTTCTCCTAAATACACTCCAGAATTGGAGTCCCTTCGTGTATGCTTAGAGGCGTGCTGTCGCTAGGCGGTTATAACTCTAAAGGTTGTAAGCCCTCTAGGTGTGGATCAAGTCTATATCCAAAAGGTGCCTACTATCATCCATCATTTTGAAAGTTATTGAAACTCTTCTCCATGGAACTCTCGGGATGCAGTGTGATTAAATCTGCCCCATTCCCTTTGAGTAGTAGGACTGACCCGAGGGGCAGAGAAATTTCAATTAGGCTTCGAAACTTCTCTGGGCCAACTGTTTGTAAGTCGTTGACAAACAAAATGTTGCATTCACTGATGAACGAGACGGTGTTGAACGACCTTAGGAAATCATGATGATCAGTATGCGGCGGGATGCAGTTCCCTTTTTTGTAGATGTTTACTATGCAACTATTAGGCACGTAGTCGGCAAGTAAGACATGACACGATACTATTGTTTTGATCAAATCTTTATAATCGGTGGTATCATATCCACCTCATCATGTATTTGGACGACTTCTGGAAGGATTCTTGAGGCATTTCTTAGGGAATTCGTCCCTAGGCTATTTTAAAGGAATTTGACGCTAGAAAAGGTGGGTGTGAAAGAGGAAATTAGTGTGCGAGTGCTTTGTGAGTAAAGTGTGTATAGAGTTTAGAGTCTAGATATTTGGTGTAAAAGTGTTGTTTTGTGAGGGATTCTTCTCTAAAGAGTTGTAGAAGTAGAGGGAAAGTAAGAGATTGCTTCTTCTTTACTATTCTAAGAGAGAATTGTGTGTTGTTGTGAAGAGATAAAGAGATTCAAATGAATTTCAAGGGATTTGCTTGGGGAAGAAATTGAGGTAAGATGTGTTTACTTCTTATTGTTTGTATGACTTTGCTTATATATATATAAAATCTTTATTTTGTCGTGGGAGCTCTGGAGCGAGAGCCAATATCCTACTATCCTAACCACGAATTTAGGGACTAAACCTAGGATTAACCAATATTCTTTATAACACTCGGGAGAGGGTAAAGAATAAATATGCTCCTATTTTGCACACTATAAGATTTTCACTAATCTTTATCATTCACTCACCATAACATCATTGTAAGTGGAAAGATACTTTCTCTAAATTTGAACCTCTCAATACAAAACTTACTGTAGTAATAATTAACTTTAATTTGAAGTTTAGTAAGTACTTTAGTGATCTTAAAATCTATAGCATCTTATAACTTTAGCAGCTTTGGAATTATCTGTAGGTGCATTATAATTTAAATGTTGGATTTCTGTGCTACGCTTTAAAGATTTGCTTTCTCCCATGTGGCATGGATAACAAGACTCCACTAAAGCCCTGTATTACTTGAGTGATACATATACTTGCGTATAAATTGAGAGCATTCTTATTAAACCGAAACTGAACTGAAAATACTTTTGAAATATTACTTTAAGAAAACAGTCAATCTATACGCAACTATACGTATCGCTTAAGTAATATAAAGCTCTAGTAGAGTCCTGGTTATCAATCTTATAGGGAGGAGCAAATCTTTAAAGAGTAGCACTGAAATTCAATATTCAAATTACAATGCACCTACAAATAATACCAGAGTTGCTAAATTTATATGATGTTATAGATTTAATAATCACTAAAGTACTTTCTAAACTTCAAATTAAAGTTAATTATTACTACACTAATTTTTGTATTGAGAGGTTCAAATTTGAGAAAGTGCCATTCCCCTTACAATGATGTTTTGGTGAGTGAAGATTAGTGAAAAACTTGTGTTGTGCCGAATAAGAGCATATTTATTCTTTACCCTCTTTCAAGTGCCAGAAATAACATTGACCAATTCTAAGTTTAGTCTCTAAATCCGTGGTTAGGCTGTGAGGATATCGACTCTCATGCCAGAGCTCTCACTTTCCTTCGCCTGAAGGCTAACTCTCGATTTAATTTCCAAACACGAGGACTAAATTGAGGATTTTAGTCTGTCACCCTAAAATATCCAATACTACGCTTAATAAATCATATTTCCCTATTTATTTGAACCCAACTCTCATGAATTACATTACTCATTCATGGACATTGAATGTGATCTTTAATTTTGTTGTAGAACGTATAGTTCTTTTGGATCGTATGTTTTATAACATATTTTAACAATTCAACTGACCAGATCGAATAATAAATAAAATACGGAGTGAAAAATCATTACAATGTCTTAACATTCATATGACACATTCAATCGAAATTATCACTTCACCATTTATCATTGCAAGGAGAAAGCCGAAAAAATCTACTCAAAATTCTTGAGAAAGATAAGATAAAATAAAGATTTTATATATAAAGACAAAGTCATACAAACAATAAGAAGTAAACACAACTTATCTCAATTTCTTCCCCGAGCAAATCCCTTAAAGTTTCTTTGAATTTCTTTCTCTCTTCACAACAACACACAATTTTCTTTTAGAATAGTAAGGAAAAAGCAAACTTTGACTTTCCCTCTCTTACAACTTTTTAGGAAAGAATCTCTCACAAAATAATACTTTTACACCAATAACCTAGACTCTAAACTCTGTACACACTTTACTCACAAAGCACTCACACACTAATTTCCTCTTTCACACCCCTTTTTTGGCGCCAAATTCGCTTTAAAATAGCCTAGGGATGAATTTCCTAAGAGATGCTTCAAGAATCCCTTCAAAAGTCGCCCAAATACATTAAATCTGGCCTCCAATGATATTGGGCGCCGTCGACACCCTATCGCGCGTAATATTAAGATGTTCTCCGGAAGAAGACGTCGACGCCCCTTCCGGCAACGTCGGCGCAAGAACACGGTTTTCTGATTTTTGTCTTTTTCCGCTCTAAATTCGTTTATTTTTACTTCTTTTTGCAATTGTCTAAAATCATCATAACTGCAACAGAAAATGAAAAATACTTTTCTTTAAAATACAGTATCACAAAAAATGAATACAAAATATATATGAAAAGTCCAACATATTTTTGGTGCATCAATTCATACTTCATTTTTTCTTTTATTTTATAGAGAGATTCAAACTATGTTTTCTTTTGATTAGCTGTCATTTCTTCATTCTTGATCTTTTCTTCAGAGCTCTCTTCGAAGTTGATGTTGATAATTACATTCCTCTGTTCAACAATATCGTTAGCTCTTCTTCGCCCTCAACTTCAGATGCGAGAGTTGAACGAGCTTCCACCATCTCATTGTAGAGGAGCGGTGAGAGGCTGTCGAACTGGAGTCAGACGATCTCATTCTTGTAATCCTTTTGGGACTTCAATCATGCTTGGCTCGGTATCTCTAGAAAAGACTGTTTTCTTTGGAAAAGCATGTTATGTAGCGTCTTTGTGAATGTCGATTTCTTGTATTGTGAATGGATGTAGATCTCTCTTTATGCAGTGTTCTTGTTCATCTTGATAGTATTTTATACATTTGTGCAGGGTTGACGGGACCATCTTGTATTCATGAATCCATGGTCAAACCCAGTAAAATTTTGAATGAAGTGTCCGAATCGATAATATGAAATTTTGAGGTTGTTACGAGATCATTGATCTTCATTGATAGTGCTATTGATCTCAGGGCTCTTTCTTATTTCTGATTGAATTCTCTTAGCATCATTTTATCGATTGTCAGTTTGTCCATGCTAATATCCAAATATGCTAACGTCCATAGATTTATCACGTTTATTGATGCTCCTAGACCTACTAACACTCTGGAGAGCAATAATCTATTGTTGTTGACTAAAATGTAAAGAGGATGATTCTGGTTTGCGGTGCCAAGTAGCAAATTTTCGTGTTTAAATGTTACGCTAGACTATTCTTTTAACGACCAAACATTGTCTTAGAATTAGATAGCAAATTTTCGAATCAAGTAAGGATTTGATCAATGCTTCATTCATTTCGTTTGACAGGATCAAGGAGTCGTGCATGCTCAGCTTGGCTGACAACTTTCGAAGATGGGCTAGTAAGTTATAATCCACTTTGCTATTAAGCCTCCGCGTTCTCTTGGACATGCGTCTCTTCCATTGGTGGAGCTGGTCCTTCATGTGTAGGTATCTGTTTTTCCTTTACTGTCGGACCCATCTTCTTCTCAAATATGCTTCTATTATTTCTTCCATTTCTCGAGTCGGATCCAGAGATAACACTTCTGGCATTGTAGTTAATTTTTCGGGAATCGACTATGAATCTGAGGATTCCAAGTCAATTGCAATTGGAGCCCCATGAAACTCGGGGACGCCCTGTTCACTTCTCGAGCTATTGTAGCCCATGTAATCAACATCTCCGTTATTAGCGGATTTGAGACAGTTTTGCATGAATTGAGAATTATCATCGGGATTGAAAATCGAATTAGGTCGGTTGCTATCAACTATGTTATCACTAGAGATAAGTCAAAACGTAGCCAAAATAGAAATTATTTGCATGATAAGTTCCCAGAGGGACGAAGAAATAATCGTACAGGGTAAGCCATTTGAGGGATTTATTCTTTAAATCCGTAACAACTAATCTAGGGTGAGCAAACCTCGCTCTTCTCCTTGGTTCATCAAACCTTGCATCTTTGACAATCTTCCTTCTTATTCTCACTGACGTAGCTTGTCTGTATTTGTCGATAGTACTGGCTTAGCAGGTTCTGAATTCTGATTCAATATGTTTTCGGGAAAGTCGTTCCAAATTGCGTTCCAGTCATAATCTACTGTGTAGGAGTCAACTGGAACAATTGGATCGACCGAAATTATATTGATGGAACCTTATTCAGATTCTTTCAAATATTCTTTTCTGGATCTTTATGTTCCCATTCTTGAAGTTCTTATCAAGCCATTCTTTGAAGATGAAACAGTCTTCTACGGATGGGTATGCCCAAGCAATTTGTGATACGGACAATAATTTGTTTGACCATTCTTCTCCACTTCCTCTGGTCTCATTGGCTCTGGTGGCATGAACTTAGGCTTCTTAACTAAATTTTCGGAACATCAATCTTATCGCTTCATTCTTGAAAGAGTATATTTTGTTTACCCACTCGACCATAGATGGTCCCTTTATTCCATTGCCCTGGTATGGCCTCTGCTGGGTCGATTGCTGCCCATACTGCTGTAGATGCTGATAGGTTTGTTAAGGCTTTTCAAGCGCTATATTAAATGCTTACCTTTATCAACTTTTGCCATTGTTCCTGACCTATTTTCAAATGTTTTTGCTAGCCTTGGCTTCTCATTTTTTCTCCGAAAATCCAAGCTGCTTGGCTTCTTCTTGCAGACTCTCAGCCTTGGCAAGTAACTTTTCAAATATTTTAATTGTAAACCCCAAAAGCATAAGTGTCACTGGACCATGGATGCTCCTTAAAAGAATTTCGATTGTGTGCTGCTCCTAGAGCGGCGACTTGCATTTCATGCTTAGGTTTCTCCATCGCAGAATAGAGTCTACCAGAGTTTTGTTTGGTTTCTATTTCTCCACTACAAGATCACCTACAGTGATGTGATGCTGAGCTCCAACAAATATTTTGACGAACATGTTCTCCAATTCGACGAATGTCTTTATTGAGCCATTAGGTAGTTCTGCATACCAATCAAAGGAGACTCCTGAGAGGCTGCTCACAAAATGACGGAACAATAGTGCATCACTAACCCCCGCGGCGCAGCAGCATGCTCGAAAGTATACAACATACTGTTGGGAGTTGCCGTTCTCATCGAAAGTCTTAAACAATTGTGGTGCGTATTGTACGACGTCAAAATCTTCTAGGTAAGGTCTGCCCTTCAAAGTCAATGCACCACCCTTGGACTGGGGTAAGACTTCCCTCACCTGTTGTTCAACCATTTGCCTGATATCCTTTTTTGTTATCATTTTTTGAGCTGAATCATTCTTTGGTTGTTCATATCTGACGGTGGAAGTAAACATTCTTCTTTCATCTGGGATGTGAACAACCTCCGGCTGGTCTGCCTCTGGAGATGATGTCCTTGGTGACTGGGGCTTGTTTTGTAGTGCGGCCATAGCGACCATCTCCTCCATTTTCATTTTCATTTGCCTGATTTGTTCGTCTATCTACTGAATATCCCCTTGCCACTCCTCAGCGGCGTTCTTCTCAGCGGTTGATGGAGCATCGCTCAATGATGATGAGGATCTGGTCTAAAAAACAAGGATTTCTGCAAACCATTCGTCCATGTAATCCATTTTATCTTGATCTTCATTATCGTTGTTCTTTCTTTATTGTTTTGACATTGTTGTAATATTAGTTCTGAGCTTTTCCAACGCGTCATCAATAGATCTCCTCTTAACTTCTTAAGATCCATAAGACGTTCATGGCAGACATTTTTCCTTGTGTGAAGTTCTGGTGTGCCCGTGATGGTTGGGGTTTCGAACTTAGAATCCTTCTCAGGGTGGTAGTTTACGGACTCTTCCGGCAGTGTCGGTCCAGTGATTCTAAGTTTCCGCGATTTCACTTTTAATGTTGATGCTTTGAGGCGGGATGTCCCACTAGTAACACCAACTTGTTAGGCAAAAGTGCAATCCTTAGTATGGGGACCAGATACAACAGCGGATCGTCTCTTGCTACTACTCATCTTTGAGTCTCTTCATAAGCAATTACGGGCATTATTCTTGGACTCAGACGAGACCTGATTGATTTGCGCTTTGTAGATCCCGAGAAAATGGTAGTAGTTTCTGTACCAACAATGACTGTGTCAATTTGGTCTCCCAAAAGAAGTTTGGCGGAAATGCGGGACGACAGCGCTCCCAGAAACTGGCTGGCGGGTTCATCACCCTTCAAAATCTCGGCTCGGACTCGGGGTGAAATGGTGCACCTCATCCTTCTTATTAGCTCGGCAACGGAACTGTGCTCTTTCCGAGCCAATCTTTCAAAAACCAAACAGGTTTCAGCAAAGGGTGCATACCTCTTTCTCTTTTCATTTCGACGGCGAGATGGTGATGCAATGCAGCAGCAATTTCATGGCAGCTTCCCTCTCCGAGAGTGGCGGACAATAGGTGAGACCCACTTCCTCTGAGAAGAGGTGTGCTGTCTCCATGAAAGCTAGCTTTGTAGTTTGTGCTTTCTAGCCTTAATCTCCCGCCGGTTACGGTTCCTCTTTTGTGTTCGGGTTATCACAAACTTCGAACAGGACCCAATCTCAAACTTTGGTGGCTGTGGGATAGAAGTATCAGTCGGGTCATCCTTGTACAAAACTTCCTTCCCCTTAAACGACAATGGGGCAACTGATGCAGTAACTGCAAATCTAGTAGCAGCGGCGGTGGCAATCTTCTCCTTTACGGGGATGACAAGCCTAGCGGGAACCTTCTCAACCTGAATCTTCTTAAGAGGAGGGATGTCAAACTTGCAATATAGAATCTATTCAGCTGGAGGTTCATCTTACTTCGTCGAGGCGGACATCATGAAAGCGTTGGGTGCTTATCCAATTATGACCTCGACCTCATCGAAGCCAGTTCCAAACTTGACCTTTGAGCCTTGGTAAAGAACGATCTTGTCCCAAGGGAGGTCAAGGAAGTTGGGGAACAAAAAGGTCGGCTTCGGAGACGATATTTTCTTTATCATTCGGAGATTTTTGAGTGTCAGTTAACGACCCCTTGTAATTCTTGTACAAGTACTAAAATCAACAAAAACAAGTTGTCTTGTGAATTAGGCATTTTGTTTTGCATTTTGTTTATTCACAAATCTTTTGTTTTAGTTGTAGTTTAGATGGGGGCTAGTGAGAATGAAGTGCCTACTTAACTTATTCGCAACTAGTAAAACTTAAAAGGAATGAGGTGTAGGACTCAGTCCGAACTTCAGATGGGTGTCGACTTCGCATTAAACTCGCTTTGATAAACCATTTGCAACCTACCACGCACGTATTGGTGGGGTTCAACCCACACTAAACACTAAAGAATCCAGAACCCTTCTGTTTAAGGATATTTAAACAGACGACTCCAAAATCCGAAAAAGTTGACTATGCCTGTTGAAGAAAGAAATGAGCAAGGAATGCCAATGAAAGAATGATAATCTGGCCCAATGAGGGGGCATGGGCACACTATCGATGTATGAAAACAACCTCTCGATTAGAATGGAAAGAGGAACCAGTCCCTAGCGAAATCGCCAGATCCTATCGGTCAACTTTTGGTTTTTTGAAAATAATTATGTTATTTAATTGTTTATATAATTTTTTTTGTTTTGAAACTATTGTCTTTTAATTTTGAAAAATGAGATTATATCTTATTATAATCGTGTCCGATACAGCTAATATTATACATCCCCGAAAGATAAGTGTATATCTCAGCGATGAATCTAATCATACAAACTAAGAGATTTGTGACATCCATTTGGTTTATGATCCTTTTATGTGTGACCGACAAGTTTTCATACGTAATGTAAATATTATGTAGGATTTATTTTACATGGGTTCCAAGTTCTCTATAAGGGCAAGTCTCTATAGTTAATTATATCACAAATGATTGATGTCACTTAAGAAAATTCTCGATAATTATCAGAGACATTAGTATTCAAGAATTCAAAGTTTAGGTTTTCACGGTAGGACGTGACAAATCAAGTAAGAAAGGACCAAGTGAGAGCAGTTATTTCATGAGTCCAAAGAAAGAAAGAAGTATGAGATGTCGCGGATACCGAGGAGAACTTTCTGTGACTTCCCAAACTATCATATTGTGTGGCTGCTTTTTGAGAATAATATTTTTTAAATGTTTGATTTTGCTAATTTTTATTATTTGGGACTGACACTTGCATAATGATTGGTTATGAAAATGACCCGCAGAGATAAGAGGGCTTATGTCGTGTCACACGACAACCTCAGAACTGTAGACGAGTCAGAACTTACGCTTCACAACATGATTGCAGAGGATCCTAAAAAAGGTTTGAGGATTTACATCGTACTAGGCGAGCTACCTCGATGTCCTATGGGTTGTTTTTGTTAAATTAAGGAGAGAGATTATTGAAGATCTTCATGCTGCTTAGTCCAAGCTCCTTGTCGTTCTGCTCACGAAGTTGGCTCCGAGTCTCCTGCAGTAGTTGTTCCAGAGTTTAAGAGTTTAAGGTTTGTAGTTTGTGTGATATTTTGTTTTGTTCGTTGTTATTGTCAAAAAGTTGAAATGTTCAGGGGGGTAATTTTAATTTAATTTGAGCGACATCGGATAAGAACCCACGGTTTCATCATTCCGACATCACTATTTTTTTTTTGAATTACTTAGTCTAAATGAGTTGTTAAATCTATTTAGACTAGAGAATTCCCGTTAGCAATCGTAGAGTACTTCATCTGAGAGATTCTCATAAATCCAAAAGAGGTGATATAAAGGCATTTGCTAGGTTTAAATGTGTATTAATTTTTGAAAATGCATTTTTGTTTTTTTGTACGTATGTAATGTAAGTAAATTATGTATAGTACAGTAAGAATATAACAACAAACTAAAAGTAGTAAAAGACAGCAGTAAAAAACTATAAATGCGTACTTCGGCACTGCTATTGCTGCAAGTTTAGTGTTATATGTGAAAGTAAGCAAATATAGTTAAGAATTTATTGAGCAATTCAAACAAAGACTAGGTGACACGTGAAATCTCAAAGAAGACCGTAAGAATTCAAGTCAGAGTGGGCTCAGAGCTAGGCTATGTGCTTTATAATTCTACTTTGAATAGAAGCTATCAACCCAAACTACCGAAGAAGGGCAACTCCTGGCCAAAAATTGAAACAATTAACCATTGGACCTTTATATAATTTTGTCAAAAGTTTATTTAACTTTTCATGTATGCAGAGCTTATTTAACAGGCAAAAGTAATATCATCGCAAATGAATTTTTTATTTTATTATTATTTTTTTATGTGTGGAAATGTATTAAAAAGTGTGTGTCTGTGTAAATGTGCGAAGAAGTGTATCTGTGTAAATGTGTGAAGGAGTTTAGTATCTGGTAAATATATGAAGGAGTGTAGCGTCTGTGTAAATATGTGAAAAAATGTAATGTCTGTGTAAATATATGAAGTAATATAGTGTCTGTGTAAATATATGAAGTAATATAGTGTCTGTGTAAATGTATGAAGAAAAGTGAGTGTCTGTGTAAATGTGCGAAGAAGTGTATCTGTGTAAATGTGAAGGGATTTAGTATCTGGTAAATATATGAAGGAGTGTAGCGTCTGTGTAAATATGTGAAAAAATGTAATGTCTGTGTAAATATATGAAGTAATATAGTGTCTGTGTAAATATATGAAGAAATGTAGTGTCTGTGTAGACGTATGAAGGAATATAGTTTTTGTGTAGACGTGTGAAGAAATGTAGTGTCTGTGTAGATGAAGAAATGTAGTGTCTGTGTAGATGTGTGAAGAATTGCAGTATCTGTGTAAATATGTGAAGAAGTGTAGTATCTGTGTAAATGGGCAAAGAAGTGTAGTATCTGAAATGAAATAGTTCACCGTTTGCTCGCTTCAATCGTACTAGAATTACCTGACATCCTAAGAGAGTTATGGGGCAACTTCGCACCAAGAGTTGGTGAATGGTATCACCAATCATTCTCTCCTCTGATTGAAGGTCATCGATGCAGGAGAGCCATTCCATTCCCCCACTCTAGCACGTACAAGCACTGTCATCACCGCCAATTTAAACCCCTAACCGTTCAACTTACAGTATGCTCTATGACACCTATATCGCTACACTACGTATAAGCGCGCAAATCAAACCAACGAGCCAGAAAGAGAAACCACAACAAAATAACAGGATAGGAAAAGAGACCGACCCAACTCCCAAAATCAGCTAAGCTGAGGGGTAAAATATTGAGTGGGTTGGCTCACAAAATGTTTAAATAGCAATCACCTTGTCGGCCGCTTAAGACCTGCGATGCGTCTCTCTTTTTTTTTAGATTTAATTTAATGGATATATGTATATTAGTTTTGAAAATAAGATTTTTAAATTTTAAAATATTAGAATGAGAAAGGACGGATCTCATTCGTTAAGTAGTTTGGATGAACGAGCGTAATATCACGAGTAACGCATTTATTCCGAAGAATAGACACCCTACTCGACGATATCGCTCGATCAAATAAACCACAAAATTCATGACATCCGTTACGGTCTGCGAACGCTTTATGTGGACCAAGCAAATTCCACTATTTAATACAAAAGAATTAAATAGGGTTTATATTATCACGGAGTGCTTTAAAACTCACTATAGAGGCAAACCCTATAGTTAATTACTCCTCAAACGACCGAAGTCACTCGAGAGAACTCTCGATTTAGATCGCGGGTTTCTATCTTCACGAATTCGGAAGGTAGGGTTTTCGACGAAATGAGGTAGTAGAAAATCCAATAGGTGAAAGGCGCGAGGAGGAACGGTTATTTACGGAGTCGAAGAAGAAGGGTAGGGGATGTCGCGGATCTCGAGGAGGACCTCGAGGACGTCCCAGACTATCCATGGTTGGGTTTTGAATTTTGGAGAGGGATTTATTTTAATTTCAATCTTGCAAATTAATTATAGGAATTACGTTTGCATAACGTCTGATTATGCAAACTACCTGAAGATATGAGGAGCTACGTCGTATCGGACGACAACCTCGGAAACACTAAGCGAGTTAGGGCTTATATCGCACGGGAGGGGCGTGCGAGGCCGAAAAGAAAGGTGAGGGTTTATGTCGCGCTAGGCGGACTACCTCGAAGTCATAGGGCTTGTTATTTAAGCTAAAAAAGGGGTTTTCTTGATGTCGACACGGGTTTCTTGAAGAAGATGGCCGTCTTTGCCCACCGTGCTCCGAAGCTCCACGTCGTAGCGAGGATCGCAGTTTAGGTTAAAGGTCTTAAGTTAAAGTGAGCGTACTGAGTCGTTTATTATTTTTATTGCGAGTGAGTGTGTGCGATCGTGGCATGAGTAGCAAAAGAAAGCGATAAACGGAGAGCATGCTTAGTTATACGAGAAGTAACGTCTTATAACGGAGTAAAACATCTTTGAGTAGGAGAAAGTACGGGAAGTGTAAAACATGCTTAGCAAGTATATGCTCGAAAGTAACGGCAAGTACATAGCGAGGAGTATGTCTTTGAAAAGTAAAATATGCTAGCGAGTATAACGATAAGGAAAGTAAAGACTATCGCAGAAGTATCAGTATCTTTCTTATCCTCGACGTGATATTACTCGTTTATTGTTATTTTTCTTTTTATATTTTTCTTATTTCTGCAACGAGATTTATTAGTACTAAAAGAGCGAGAGTAGAAGTAGTAAGTGAAAGCAACACAAGCTAAACGAAGTCTTATGGTGTGTACACGGAAAGTAAAGTCCGAAAACTCAACGATAAAAACGAAGGAAAACGGCGAGAAGCGAAGAAAATCACGAAGAAAACTAAGAAAGTCGAGAAAGAAAGAAAAGAAATGTCCGTAGAAAACTACGAGAAAAGCGCAACAACAAAAGCAAACGATGAAAACGCAAAAAGCACGTGAGAAAACCCACGAGACGACCCGCTAAACTACGCGTGAACCATAAAAAGCCATGGCCTACTGGAAAAAAGACCAGTAAGCGCGGTGGTGTTTCGGACTCGGAGCGCATGCTAATGTCCGGACTTGAGTGCCGACTACTAAGCCAGA
The DNA here is from genome assembly GCA_022702705.1 of Papilionanthe hookeriana x Papilionanthe teres. Lineage (NCBI taxonomy): Eukaryota > Viridiplantae > Streptophyta > Magnoliopsida > Asparagales > Orchidaceae > Papilionanthe > Papilionanthe hookeriana x Papilionanthe teres. The sequence goes on from CM040433.1 coordinate 97,439,313, forward strand.
CTTTACGCAGAAGCGATCTAATCCGACTCGAATAGCCAACAGTGGACCTTTATAAATTTTCACACATTTCATTTTTTGTTTTCATGCAAGCAAGACTGTAGGTAAGTAAAGTTTGTATAGTAGTGGAGATAATTTTGTATTTTTCGGACATATGTATTTTTTGTTTTAAAGTATTTCGATTCACTGGTTAGTTATCACAATAGGATTAGGCTACGAACATTAGGCTGTCGGTAGTAGAAACCCCGAGGACGGTCGAACGGTTCCGTGATTCTCGCTCTACTCTCTACGAGTTTCGAGTCGGGCGGCCTCGATTCTATGGCTCTCGTAATTTTTCTCGTTTTGCAGTCTCATCCATGTCCCCACCGCACTTACAACCTGGCACGTGGCCCATATATAACCCGAGGAGGTTGTATATGCACACCTACACGTCCCCTGTAGGTGTGTGCTTGAGCCAGAAACGAGGTGGCAACGGGACGAGAGGGTCGAGGAAAGGAGGACGGAAAGCGGCTCACGCAACACGATTTCGAAAGAAGTGAGTCGATTTCCATAATCGGAAAACACGTAAGTCACCACGGACTCCCGACCGTCCTCACATGTCCTGTGAAAAGGATTAAAGGCACATCGACGCTCTCGGAGAAGGTGAGAAGCTAGACCCTACGAACACACTCCTTTTCCCGAACAAAGATCGTAAAATCAAGAAAAACATAAGAGAAAGCCATCTGCTCGGGTCACAGACTCCGGGCCACTAAGCGAGAGTACTACCACAAAACTCCGAGGTTTAACCCACATTGATTTTCAATTCCCGAAACACAAACTTCCCAGTACGTTCTCCCACGGGCTCGGGACTCAAGCTATAGCAATAGAAGAATCAATAATCCTTTGATACATAAGAAAGGGAATGGACAAGCCGTAAGCCACCAAACTAGCATCAATTTCACCAAATAAATCCTCCAAGAAGTATCTCAAGTATCGTGCCCGATTTATTTCCCACAAGTAAGCTAGGAAGCGCTTCCAAATTTCATTAAATCAATTTCATAGACAAGTGTAGCAAAGAGCAAAGCCACCATCACAATAATCACCCCAATAAGGCTCTCGGCCAGAGCTAAAAACAGGAACAAAGGCTCACGGCCAATCCCAATGAGAGGACAAGCCCCATTAAATCAATTCAATTCCAAGCTCATAACAACATGTATAAAGGTATTAACCAAATAGCCATGGGATTTGGATTCACATATAGCCACACTTAGCCCGATTCGAGACATAGACCCGAGCCACGCATTAAGCACCCGACCTACCACAAGGCCGAAATCGAGCCCTCGAGGAGCTCCGAATAAGGTGCGGCACGAGCCATCTATACCGGTTCAAATTCATCACAAATAAATAAGAATAGATCCACTAGGTAACCAAGCAATTCGACCCACTCACGGCTTAAACAAAGCACAAAACCGGGCCCGTATAGACTTAAACCCGAGCCATTCGAAGGCTCGCACCGGGGAGGTTGCGAGAACAGACGAGGACCGAAACCGAGCCCCGACAACAAGTGCAGAGGAGCGATACGAAGAACGACAAAAAAAAAAAAAAAAAAAAAAAAAAAAAAAAAAGAACGACGAGCAGGGCTAGAAACAGCCTCAAAACCGAGAGAAAAACAAGGCTCAAAATACCCCAGAATCGAGAGAACAACATGGGTACAAAACCGGGAAATCAAAGCCAACAAAAACAGCTCCCAAAGCTCTTTTGACATGAAATAAAATTTACTTTCAATCAGGCTCACTATGAGCCGAAGTAAGACTTAGGATATAGCTAAACATGAAGCTTAAACAAGCATTTCCATTCATCCAACATATCAAAGTGTAGAGCATAGGTATACTTCGAACAAAAGTAAGCATAAAGCTCTATTAGATCAACTCAAACTTTAAAACATATTCATGCTTGAATATTTATCATGCTTGAGCAATAAACCCCCCCAAATGAAATTGTAATAACGAGCTAGCATGTCATTAGAAAGAAAAGAGGAGGGACTATCATTTAGGCTAGCATACAAGTTATACCTCCATTTTATTTCACTATAAGCAGTAAAAAGAAATTCCCTCCAATCTATATGCAAGACTACACAAGCATGTCATTTAAAGATGAAAAGCGGGAAGTTATCATCTCAAGCAATCAAACAAACCATTCCACAGCATACAAACACCCAGCCGAAGCGATAAATGAGGAGGGCCGAACCAATCGGCAAGAATCACGGCCTCCCCAGGCTGAGGCCGAGAGGAAGAGAGGAGAAGAAGAGGGTTACCGGTTAATGTAGAACACCCCGAGGAATAGGAAACCCTAAGCTTTGAACCGGCGGCACCTCCCCACCTCCACGGGAATAATCGGCCAGCCTTAGGAACGCCCCGAACGAGGGCCTTAAATAGGCAAGGAGAGGGAGAGGAGTGCCTCATCCTACCTCGCCGAACCAAACAAAAATCGGGGTAGGCACGGGAGGATGGAGAAGAATTCCGCGAGAGGCTCGGCGGGAAGGGATAGGGCTTCGAACGAGAGATAGCTTCGAGCGGGCGGCTCGAGAGAAGCCACAGGGATACGAGTATGGGAGAAGAGGATACGGTCGGGTGACTCACTCGAGCGCGGGAAGGAGGAGAACGAAGCTTCCTCATCGTGCGGGCGAGAGAGAGAGAGAGCCGATCGAACGGGTAAGGGTTAGGGCTTAGGATAGAAAAATAGGTTTTAAAAAAAAAAAAAAAATATATATATATATATATATAAAATTAATTTTATTAAAATAAGCCCAAAATCGCAATTTCCGCTCCGGCAGGCGATCGTCGCAAATCAAATATCAATTTTAGGTGGAAACGACGTTCCGGACGCAACGGCGCAGTCCGTTTCTTCATCCGAGGTCGTTCGGGCAACCTCGCCGACGATCGCGTCGAAAGTGCGTCAAATTTGATCTCGTCAAAATTCTGACTTTGATGTCGCTCGTTCTGGCATTCTGACCCTGATCTTGATCCGTTGCAGAGAATTTGAAGACGTCGAGGCCGTGGCTCGAGGAATTTGTGCTCGGTGGTGCAGAAAATGTGCACGAGGCTATCCTAAGGTCCAGTGGTCCTATAGGAACTCAATTTGGAGTCCTAACGCTAATTCCAACCTACCTGCTGTGAGCTAGAGGTCAGGAACTCCGTCCGGGACTCTAAAAGAGTGTCGAAGTGGTTTCGAGCATTCTAAAGCGAGGTGGGCCCAGTGCTAGGAATCTAAGATCGTCGGGGAAGCTCCTAAAGCTAGAACCCTAAATCCTAGGAGGAAAACTAAACCTCGACAAAAACGAGGTCAACACACCTGAAACCCAAAGCAATAAACAAAAGGGCCCCCTAAAACTGCAGCTCCAATATGTGGACAAAAACCCCAAAACTACCATTTCAAATTTCCCCAACCAACCATTTAAAAAGTCCCCAAACAACCATTTAAAAATTCCCATATTTCAGAAGTCGCCAAACAACCATTTAAAAGTTTCCAACCAGCTATTTAAAAGTCCCCAAACAACCATTTCAAAAGTCCCCCCAAACAACCATTTAATAGCTCTCAAACAACAATTTAAAAGGCTCCAAAAAACCATTTATAAGGCTCCAGACAGACATTTCAAAAGTCCCCAAACAATCATTTAAAAGCTCCCAAACAACAATTTTAAAGGCTCCAAACAACCATTTAAAAGGCTCCAACTAAAAGTCCTCAAACATCAGCTTTTAAGCCACCCAAACAACAGTTTTAACTTGACCAAACAACAGCTTTCAAGCCACCCAAACAACAGTTTTAACTTGACCAAACAACAGCTTTCAAGCCCCCCAAACTGCAGCTTTTAAGCTCCTAAAAAGCAGCTTTTAAGCTTCCAACTAGCAGCTTTTGAGCTCCCAAACACCAACTTTCAAGCCTCCGAACAGCAATTTAACCACTTTAAAAGCCTGCAAGCAGCAATTTAAACGCCTCCCAACAGCAATTTAAAAGCCTCAAAACGATGGGCAAACTAACACTTAAACGGGACACCAGATCCCCCCTAAAAACAGTAAATGAATCAGCACCCGAGTGGCGTATAAAGCCTCTATATCAACTAGGAAGTCAACCCTTCAATCATAGGTAAAATGATATATCCACAAAGAGATTAAAGCTCATAGTATTAGATGTGCAAATACCCAATGATTTGTATGCCGCATATGTAAATTCACATTAATAATAAGGAGCAAAAAACATTTGATAAAGATCTACGGCCAAAAGATAACAAATTTCATTATCGAACAATATGAAATTATGCTCCACTTTTACAAATGATCGCATAAAAAAATAAAAGTTTCAGATTTGAAAAGATTTTACTCCTAGGATTTCCAATCTTTGTAAATTACAGATAAGAGCTCTCATTTATGATTCATAAAAGAAGGCCACACAATTCTGGCTCAACACTTTTGTTGAAGTCAAATCGGAAATATCATGTAAATTTTGTTGTTATTTTTTGATCTTTTGATTTCTATATAGCATACTTTGTAGTTTCTTAGTGGTTGTTTTATAAATTAGTAGTTCTAAAAATATGTTGATAGTAAATGGATTATTAATATTTTTCGATTGAGTTTCTGATTTAGTTATTTCTAAGCTATCAGCTCGAATTGTAACAACATCATTCGCAGCCTTTGAGTCTAGTCTTCTAATTTTGTTTGTTTCTCATGAGAGTTAAGTTATGATATTTTCACGTTGGGCATCCTAACTTTATTATATTGAAAAATTATTTCGTCATTTATTTAATAATAAAAAGCCTAATTGTCACTAGTATGAAACTTATCAAATTATACTCGATGAGTATACCCAAGTCTGAAATACAAACCAACGTATTCCTTCTCAATGGTTCATAGTGATACTTAGGGGCTCTCAAAAATATAAAATACAAATTGGGCTAGATGGTTTGTCACCTTTGTTGATGTCGACACCAGAACCACAAACTTTTCTCACGTAGGAGAAATCTAAAATTGCCAGCATATTTGGAAAATTTCACTACATAATTCTCACATAATTTCAAAGTAAAATTCAAATTCTCAAAACTGATAATACAAAAAACTTCTACCAACTCCACTCTATACTTTTATCTATCTAAAAATGATATTATTCATATAACCTCTCATATGACACACCCTAACAAAATGGTATGTTAAGAGAGAGACGTGCATCTTCTCGAAGTGGCCTAACAAATTCTTTTCACTAACAATGGACCAGAATCTTCTAGGGTTTATAATTCTCACATCCACTTATCTTATAAATAGAATATTCATCAGATTGCCTAAACTTTAACAAATCTCTAAACACCCTTATATAATTCTACTCACATATTCAATCATTCATCTCTAATCTACCACTTAAAATTTGTGATTGCATTGCTTTTGTTCATCTACATCAACATAATTAGACTAAACTTGATCCGGACTAATCAAATGCATCATTGTGGACTACTCATTAAGCTAAAAGGGGTATAAATGCTACTCTCCGAAAACACACAAATTTTACAACTCCATGGATGTTGCCTTTATTGAAAACTAAATAAATGACCCCAAATCTAACATTCAATGATAGAGTTGGAGATAATATCATATTTGGGATACCATTTGGGAACCTCAAGCTCCCTTATACCTCTGATGAACCACTCTTATCTCCACTATTAAAAATAAACTTGAAAATGAACCTACTACCCCACTAACTCCTCTCATAACTCCCACCCCAAATAAACTCAAAACCTCATATATTTACACAGTTGGGTCAACACATTATGAATACTAAGAAGGAGCATAAGAGCATACGTACAAAACTAACCGATAGAAGATTTTTTGGCATTTGATAAATTATCATCCTCTTACAAATCTTTTGTTCATAATTTGGATAATGTGCATATCCTAAATTCAATCCAAGGGACGTTATCTATTCATGTTTGGTAAAAGACTGAAGGAAGAGATTCTTGCCCTTGAAAAGAATGGTACTTGGGTTATAACAACTCTGTCATCTAGGAAACGAAATATAAGGTGAATTTGGGTATATCACTATTATATATAAGCAAATGGGAGAATAGAAAGGTTCAACGATAGACTTATAACAAAAGGGTTCACTTAGTCTTATAGGATCAACTACTAGGAGACATTTGCACCAGTGGCGAAACTCAACACAGTATGATTATTATTGTCATTAGCTGTCAACTAGGATTAATTTTTACATTATGTAGACATTAAAAAGGTATTTCTTAATGAGGATCTTGAGGAAGAAGTGTATATGGAGGTTCCTCCAGGATTAAACAACAACACAAATAATTAGCTGGCATACAAACTAAATAAAACATTGTATAAGTTGAAACGATTGAAAGGTTCATTAAGACTTCTTAATAATGGGTACTAGCAATGTCGGGCTAATCACATTTATTTGTGAAATCAAATCAAGAAGATATAATAGTCATCTATACTATATATGTAGATGGCATTACTTTTATAGCCAATGATGTAAGAGAACTTGTAACAATCAAAGGAATAATAAATTTTGAGTTTGAGATCAAAGATCTTGGAACCTTAAGATACTTCATGGGAATGGAAGTAGCTAAATCCAAAAAAGGCCTTATCATATTCTAGAGAAAACTTGTCCTATACTTATTAAAGAAGACAAGAATGCTGGGATACAAACCAACATATAAACTTATGGACCCCAATCAACGAGCATTTAAAGGATAACACACTTATTAAAGAAGACAAGAATGTTGGGATACAAACCAACATATAAACCTTTGGACCCCAATCAACGAGCATTAAAAGGATAACACCTCGGTTGAAAAATTGGAGGTATCAAAGACTTGTGAGGAATTTTATTTAACTGTCACATATAAGACCTGACATTAAGATCAATTAAAAGCGGTCTTTCAAATCTTGAGGTACGTAAATATGACTCTAAGACGTGAATTGATATTTAGAAAGTTGGGAACTATGACATTGAGATGTATATTGATATTAGCTAGGATAAAGAACTCACTGATAGAAGATTTACTGTGGGTTACTTTCATTTGTATGAGGTAACCTTGTTACTTAAAGATGTATGAAAGCAAGCTATGGTAGCATGAAACAGTGTAGAACCTGAGCATCGTGGCCTGGCCCTAGAAATTTGTGTATGGATGCGGCTAAAGAAACTACCGGTGGAACTTCACATGGAGAACCAAAGCACTATTAAGATATTTAGTGATAGTCAATCAACTATCAGTATTTCAAAGAATCAGGTATACCATAATCGAAATAAACATATAAATTTTAATATGCATTTCATATTTGAGAAAGTCAATGGAGGGGCTGTTTGGCTAAGCTATATCCCAACTCAGTATCAGATTGCTAACATTCTTACCAAGACTCTTCGTCAGCACGATTTCAATGATCTGAGCAGGAAGTTTGAGATGTATGACACATTTTTCCTCAAAAAATGTACAGATGGTGGTAATAAGCTCCATACCATTTTACTCTGATTTCCATTAACCTAATTTAATTATTATTTTTTTCATTTTATAATATTATTATTCTTTGGCCCGACACAGTTGGTATAAGGGTGGATCTTGCCTTCTACATTGCACCCGAGTCATGTTGTTATTTTTATGTTATTACATGCTGAATTTTGTTTTGATTATGTTGTAATTATTCATGTGTGACACTATAAGAAAATAGCTTCTTATTGTTTAATTTAAATCGTTCTGAAATCATTGCCTAAATTTAAAATGCTAGGGCCTTGCATTTCTTGGTAATTCTAGCTCTTAGCAGCGTTGTAGCGCTGTTCACCTTGATTAGTGTGACATGTAGTTTATGTTTATCTCTAACGGGTTCAATTTGAAGGTCTTTTATTAGAAAATATTTGAAAACTTGAATGCTGTAAGCATTCTTTTTGATACGTCAAACTCGTGGTTCATTTGTAATCTAAATACAAAATCCACAGCTATGTAAATATCCTTGGTTGCATTAAAATAGAAGATTTTCTTGTTTGACTGAAACTTCTTCGTGCTTCTATTTTACCGTTTATGAGTTTCTTTTTCTTTTTTTCTCTCATTGCAGCCTCCAAACCCCAATTCCTTAGGTGGTCTTCAAAATTTTGGTAGCCAAATGGGACCTAACCTTGAGCGAGGTGACAGAAGTCTTACTTCCATCTCCGTGAGCAATCTGGTAAATTTTTACACTACTTTATTTACGGAGAAACATACCCGATATATAAATTCATATGAGAAATGCAGTCTATCGCTGATGGAAGTACAGCTGATGTGAAGCCTAAGGTTGTAGATTTTGCTGATAATATTAGAAGCTGGAAATTGGATGAGTTGGTCAATCCTTCTCATCTCAATGCCATAACCCTGCCAGATTCTGCAAGGAGTAAAAACAAGGTCTTCGCTTACTGTTTATATTATTTATGAGTATGATGTGGACATAACAACTACGTTGTCTTTACTAGTGAATCAGTTAATTACTATCTTGTTTTTTAACATCCATATGCCTAAATTTTATTCATATTACACACAACACAATTATTAAGAATATCACACCCTTCCAAACAGCTGAGACTAGCAAAGTACTTTGTGACCTTGTCATACTCAACACATTATGACTTAACTATGTGACAGGATCGTGTCAGCATATATCCAAAGGAAGAACACGAGCGCATAACAAATGGGGTTGGTATCCCTTGGTCAAAATATTCAAAGAACAGCCAATGAAACAATCTAATTTGTCTAGGGAGAGATAGACGCGGAGGTAGGAAGAAGATCCCAAAGCTTTGCCTAGTCATTTGCCTAGTCATACGCGGAGTTAGAGGTCTTAGAGGTAGTTATAAATAGGTCCCATCGAGAGACTTTTGCACTACCTCCACATGGTTCCGCCTCGCCGAACGAATAAGCATGAGAGTGACGAGCAAAGATTGCAGCTGTCGACCAATATTCCACTCACTAGAACATTAAGTGTATTGTGTAAATGACCTTTGTGCCACTAGATTTCTTTGTGTAGGAAAAAGGCTCAAGGTGATTATGTATTTAGCGATCTCCCATAACTATAAATATGGGACCTTTTCATTAGAAAAATCTCTCTGAATGCTCATTTTTTCAATATTAATCCCTCCTTCATTTTTCATGCTCTGTTCCTTGGGTGTGATTTTTGGACGCTTTTGGCTTTAACACCCTAAAAGATGCGGTGAGCGTGGAACCGTGCCATTGATAAGAAGAGCACAGTGTAGCATTGAAGTAGCCTCCCAAGGAACACAGATCCAAGCAGATGTAGATGGTATAAGAGAGATTGTACAACATCAATTAATGGAGATGAAAAAGTAGTTGATGCTAGAGTTGAGAGAACGGATGGTGGGTGCATTTCAAGAAGCCCTCATAAGAGGAGGCTAAAGCTAGAATCAACAAGAATATAGTCGCCAAGGATCGACCCTGGTGACAGACCAACGACCAACAACAGGTGAGATGGGCCGTTACCCAACAGTCGAAGGTTACAACCAATAGTAGTCGAGGGCAAGGACTTCCATTGCCAGGATAGTCCCAGATAAGCCCCAATAGAGATACATCACACCAAACGAACCACAACCATTCACCTTGCAGAAAACGCATTCTCTCGATAAATTTCTGAGGTTGAACACCACACTGGCTGCCGCCGAGAAGTTCAAAACACCCCAATCTCAATTCATATAAAGGCCTCACTGACCAGGACGACTACGTTTCCGCTTTTGAGTCGGCAGTCCGCATATTAAAGATCACCGACACATTCAATTGATGCTTGTTCCTCACCACTTTAGGGGAATCAACCCTTCGATGGTTCAATGCTCTCCCGATGGGAATCATTCCCTCCTTCGAGTTCAAAAGACTATTCATAGCACATTTTGTCAGTGCACAAAAGCCACAATAGACGTCCTGGCCCCTCATATGGATCAAGCAGAAAGGTGACCCTTCGCTCGAACATGACAGATTTCAGCAGGAAATGCTGGAGATTCAAAACCTCGAACCTCTGATCTCGCAAACCACTTTGAGGCAGCGAGTAAAGAGCGAACATTTCAAATATGCCCTAGGCTTGTGCGAGCCAAAATCGATTGCTGAATTACTTGAGATGGTCGAGCATCATATAGTCGCTGAGGAGTTAGTCCTTAACGATCTGAAGGAGTCCTGGAAGGCTATCGCTGATGCCAAATCACAGAAGAGAGCATCAACGAATGATGCTTAACGGGCCAAGGACAACCTCCATCCTCCTACTTGCCTATCTATGAAAGCAACCTGCACCATGAAAACAAAGGGAGTCAGAAGAGCGACCGTCTAGACAGTCTGCCTCAATACCCCGGTCGATAGCCGACCCACTGCAACGAGTGATCGGTGAACCAATCCGGGCAGCTCAAATCGACTCCCCTGGGAATTTTGATGGCCGAACTGGTGGAAGCCATCCAAGATAAATATTATTTCAAGAAACCTCAACCAATGCGGTTGGAAGCTCGTCCGAGACGAACAAAATCGACGCATACTACAGAGACCATGACCACGAAACGAAAGTGTACAGACACCTCAAAAGCCTGGTCAAGTACTTGATCAAGGCTGGGAAGCTGAAAGAATTCGTGGCGGCCAAAGTGATCACCTACAGACAACGAAAGGCCCTAGTCAGCTAGCCGAATGATAAGCCCGTTCGAACCAACACCATCTGGATCGCAAGTATAATACCTGCAATACTCAGAGAAGATGGAGAGTCATCTCGACAATCAAGCCAAAAGAGGGTCCGGTCGGGAGAACTTTATGCCACCACCCTCACCCCGCGAAGACCACATATCCACCCATCATGTTCACCAATGAAGAGCTGCCGACAAAAAGTAACTAGATGCAATTGTCATTATGGCTTTGATTAACGACTACTAGGTGGGAAGCGTACTCATTGACAGTGGGAGTTCGGTGAACAAATTATTTGACAAGCTTAACTTGGAGGCATAGTAGATGAAAGCATCATCGAGCCCTCTTTTCGGCTTATCGAGGGAGAGGAAAGAAGCCCTTGGAGTAAGCACGCTGTCGGACTCTTGGGTAGATGAAGATCACCAATTCGCAAGGCTTGAAGATTTCCTACAAGTCGACTCTCCACCCACATACAATGCCATCTTCGGTCGGCAGCTGCTGAACATTTCTGGGTGGTGATCTCCACTTACCATGTAGTTGTGAAGTTCCTAGGAGATGGAGAGATCATTACTGTTTAGGGGGACCTCGACATGGGGGTAATGCTATCAGTTAAGTACAATCACCGTAGCCAAAGACATGGAGGTAATGCTATCAATCAAGTACAATCACCGCAATCAAATAACCCCCATAGCCTCAGCCATTAAAAAACAAAGGCTATCGGAGTTGCAACAGACCAACGACGAAGGAACCACACTTGCCCTAGACCCGGCTGAAGAAGTTTGTATCAATTCTATCCTCTTTTCAGCTTCTCGAGGGAGAGAAAGAAGCCCATGGAGTAAGCACGATGTTGGTCTCTTGGGTAGATGAAGATCACCAATTCGCAAGGCCCGAAGATTTCCTACAAGTCGACTCTCCACCCACATTCAATGCCATCTTCGGTCAGCAACTGTTGAACAATTCTCGGTGGTGACCTCCACTTACCATGTAGCTGTGAAGTTCCTAGGAGATGGAGCGATATTTATTGTTTAGGAGGAACTCGACATGGAGGTAATGCTATCAGTTAAGTACAATCACCGCAGCCAAAGACATGGAGGTAATGGTATCAGTTAAGTACAATCACCGCAACCAAAGAACCCCTATAGCCTCCGCCATTAAAAAACAAAGGCTAGCAGAGTGGCAACAGACCAACGACGAAGGGACAAGGCTCGCCCTCGACGCTGCTAAAGAAGTTTGTATCAATTCGGTCCTTTTCCAGGAGGAAGTTAAAAGGCGAACCGCCCGATACTTTGATAAACAAGTAAAAGAGAAGTCGTTCGCACCAGGTGATCTCATCCTCAAAGAAGCCGACCCAGCAGCTTAGGGACAAGCAGCTGGCAAGCTTGACCAGATGTGGATTGATTGTTCATTATCTCTAAAAGAGTTTCCCCAGGTGCGTATCGACACAAAACCTACATGGGCGACGACATATCCAGGACATGGAGCGGGGATGCCCTAAAACATTTTTTTACTTAAAATAAAAAAATCTCATGTATTGAATTCAAATTGGCAAAATAAGAAAGAGAGCAATGTTTGACACTTACCTACTCTAAAAGTGCAAACCATTTATATAACTTCATTCACAGGATTTGAAAATTCCCATATCCCCTAAGTCGGTCTAAGTGACCGGGAACTCGAAACCAAAAGCCTCTCCTCTAGGGTGAGCAACTAAAAGACACCCCAGAGGCGAGCCACTTTAGGCCTTCCCTCTGGGGCAAGCAACCTAAAGCCTCCCCTCCAGGTCGAGCAACATAAAGACTCCCCTTTGAGGAGAGCAATCTAAAGACTCCCCTTCAGAGTGAGCAACCTGATGCTCCCTCTCCGGAGCAAACAACTTAAAGACTCCTATCTGGTGCAAGCAACCAAAAAAATTTACTTCCACCCGACGAGCTATCAATGTTAAGGGTATATAAATGCTTAAGTTCATCACCACAGAGAAAACAAATGACTAAGGAATGCGAGACACAAAATAGATGTGAAAGGAAAAAGAGCAAAAATTCATTTCTATTGGTCACCATTACAAGTGGTGTTAATCTTCATTACAAGTTTTTACACTTTAAAAATGAAGGGAAAAGAAGAAAGAGAGAAGCCTGAAGCCTCTTGCCATCAAAACTTCAAGGATGAGAAGTCGAGGAACCACCTTCCTCGACCAAAGCCGTTCGATCCCTTGTTGGCTTCTTGGTTGAGGGGGTTGGGGCCGACACTGACTTGGCAAATTCACTCAAGTCCGTGTATTTTGGGCCAACGATTTCCAATCGAACAAATTGGGTAGTAGCGAACTCTGAGCCGAGCCTAAACTGATTTATTCATTCATTCGCATGCACTTCAGCTGGGACTGATGAGGCGGCCTTCGCTGATAAGGTGTCGTTTTCTTCTACCATGAACGAAAGACATTATGCTGCTCTCACCAGATTCTCCTATGCAAGGCGAGCCTCAACATCGTTCGCCAGTCGTAAGGCCTTTGTCAGGTGCCCCTTTCCAACTTTCACTTTCTTCCTCGCCCGCACCACTTCTGCCACACTGTTAAGGTACAGATTGGACAGATAGTGGGTTGAAGCCATCCCCAATAGCTGGTAACTGACAACCAAACAACACAGCTCTAGAGGGTTGAGGCCGTCCAACTTATCCTTGAAACTTTGGACCATAAAATATTAGCAAGATCCAAGGCATGGGACTCTACTCCAGAACATGATGGAACCAATCTCGTTGTAGGTCAATGAGGGCAAACCGGGAATCCCTCGAAATGAAAGCTTGTGACCCCTTCTCTTGCACTAGGATCCATTCATTGCTATCCACGGGAAGGGGAGCAAAAGCCAAGCCTATGCTATTTTTGTGTGTTCCTCCCTTTCCTTCGCCGAAATACCTCGGAAACAAGGGAACTACCTCTAGCTCGGTGCGAGGAGTAAGTGCCGCTTCTGATAGATTTGTGATTTGAGGTAGCTGCCGCTGTAGCGGTTTTAGACCCGAAGCCTGCTTTGTCCCGATGCGCGCTTCGGCTGGGACCTTGCTCCTCTCTCTATACAGGGTCAGGAGAGGACCGACTGGCTTTCTCCCTCTCAACGAGGCTAATAAAGCCTAGTGGGTCTGGAGAGGACTGACTCGATTTTTCCCTCTCAAAGAGGCTATTGAAGCTTGTTGCATCGGACCGGGTGTCCTCTTCAGCCTCGGTCGAAGCGTCATTCGGGATAGGTAAGGCACTGGATAGTAGAATGGAAGGAGTCGCAGCATCATCGCCCCTAGCGTCACTTGTTGGAAAGCAAGACTTCTTCTCATTCAAAGTTAGCTCGCCAGACAAAATCTGCTGGATTACGACAGTTGTTTCCGAGGTAGAAATAAAGAGGCCTGAACCTGGGTTCTTCTTCGGGTACGCCTTCTTACCCTCCTGCGGTTTCTTCATCCTTCTCCTTAGTGAAAGCCTTGGCCGCCATATCAATCTATTGCTTTGACTACTCGACATCTTAGGAGGGCCACTACTCTCGAGTAATTTGTCTGTACTTACCGGGGTTCAAAACTTTGTTAACTATGTCCTCGTGGGGGCATTGGAGAACAGAAAGACTTTTCCCTTTGATAGAGAACGCTAAGCCACACATCTAGGGAGGAATCTTCCGTCTCTTGTAGGACTACCTAGATGGTGGGGTGAGAATCCCCCAAGCCCTTGCCGATTCCAGAAGGACATTGCGTTTCCAGTTCTTCACCACGATCAGGCAAACCTTTCTTTTTGAGGTAAAGTGCACATATCCGTCTGATATGCCTAAAAGCATGCTTAATTTTCTTTATCTTTTACACCTATTTATGGATGAACTTACATCTTAAATAAATAAATTTTCACTTTTTTCTTGTAGGTACAACAGGTATTAGATGTGGAACGAAGTGGCACATAAGCGGAGTAAAACGGAGGTGAAACAGAGCAAAATGGCCTAAAGTGGACTGGCGCCTTGGCGCCAGACTCTGGGTGGTCTTGGAGCCATCCACTTGGTGCGTAGGTGCCAATATTAGCCTAACTAGACAGAGGGTCTTGAAGCTATCAACTATTTGGCTATTTCTCAGCAGTTGCTTTGACAGTTACGCTGCAAATATAGCTGACCTTTGGTGATGTTTAGAAAATTCTACGCAGCCTAAGGAGGGGAGAGGATCGCTGAACCCTAAGAGAAATCCTAGGGGATGTCTAGAGTTCAATTCTAGTTTATAATGCTTTTTATTTCAGAGTTTGGTGAGGATGTGTTGGGATATTGTAGAAGTTCTTCAGCAAAGCAGCAAGGACTTAAGAGATTGTTTTGGGAGATATTTTTAGTGCTTGCGAAGGGAAAAAAGTATTGTAGGCTCTTTTGTGTTCTAACTTTCTTGGTATTGGCAAGTAATGTGATGTTCCCGTGCATGATAAAAGAAATGATAAAGGTGTATTTTTCGATGCAAATTTTTTAGAATACTTACGGCTAGAATTTTGAGAATTTTTTCGGATACGACGGTAATCCTGATATGACTTTATGTTTAAAAAGGATAAATACTTAAATTGAAATAAGGGATAAATTTATAATAATAAACTGTATTTTCTTTATGTCATTCATACATAATATTTGCAAATAAATTTAATGCATATTAAAATTATATTTGTTCACTATGATTTGAACATACTGTTGAATTTAACAATTTGTTTTAGGAAAGTAAAAATTGATTTATGTCTTGATATGAGAGACTTAGTTTATAAGAGGACTAGAATTGATATGTTTCTTTTTTTGATGTGATTATAGTTTCTTTTGTACTGTTTTCTTTAGAATAGTGATTTACAATTATGTGCTAGTTTGAGAAGTTTTTTACAAACTATATTATTGTTTCTCGATGTTTTGATTTTTTGTAGTGTACTTTGTAGATTTATTAGTTGCTTTTTTATATATTAAAAATTTTTAAATCTTTGGATAGTAAATTAAATAATAATACCGTACGACCGTAACTTTTGACTTCATTAATTCTAAGTCCTAATGTCAAGTAATGACAGGAAGATCAATAGATAGATAGAGAGTAAGAGATTTTGGGCAGGAGATGCCATAGATGCAGGAGCTGAGCTTCTAACCGAACCTTAGGATTGCAATTGAAAATAATAATAAAACTGACAAAAATCTCTCTTTTATCTAGCAAAAGATACCTTAAATGACATTATGGTGAAAAAGGATAACTTTCTACCTGATGCTGACATAAGTTAGGAGCCATTCTTGGATAAAACAAAGAATGTTATTGATTCTTCAGGATTACAGTCATTTGTTTCAATTGTCGTAAGTAATCCATTCCGAGGCTGCCATGACTGTGCAATTACATTTGGCTCAACTTGGGGTGGAAAAATATAAAAATCTTGATATGAAGTTGAAGTTAAACTTAATTTGTGGGGGTTAGAAAATATCCATTAAAAGGGTGCTCCATAGGTGAGTGCACAAGTCACCTGCTCTGTTGGGCAGCGACGACAGCTAGGCTGTGTAAAGCCGAAATGGCTTTGGGATTTTCCTTGTAAAATTTGTTTGGAGCAAGTTTCTTTTGTATCGCTATGATGCCGAATTGCTCAATTCTTTGTGCATTTAACAACACTTGTATGGATTATTTCCATAACAAAATAATTCAATATTATCATTATCTTGCTACCCTCTCTAAAACCTCTTTCTTTTTTTATTTTTTTATTTGTGTACTGTCCATTATTCTGGTTATCTTTTGCTTCAATTGAGTGTGGTGTATTTAATTTGCTTTCAAATATTGGTGAACTTATCCGGGTTAGCAAATGATGTTGTTAACACGAGATTTATGACTCCCCACCCCTGAAAGAGGACTATGACGATGTCAAACAGCTTTTCCTGAAATATTATTTTTAACGGGAATTGATATAGTGATATTTTTCATCTGAAACTTCTTCTTTTTTTTAACCTCCAATTTTCATGATTTTCCTGCCTATGATTCTTGCTAAACCTTATTCAGTTCTGCAAGTGATGTGCTTTTTCTGCATTGTTTGTTTGCAGATTTTGTGCCTCATATATACTAATTCTGGATTGGCTGTACTTGCTCTTGCCTCCAATGCAGTTCATAAGCTGTGGAAATGGCAGCGTGGTGAACAAAATCCATCTGGCAAGGTTAGCAGTTGACACTGGTGTCTGCTTTATATGATTTGCAAATCCCTTATGATGTTTCATTAGCTTTATGGCCTCCTTAACATAGAATATTGTTCTGTACTACATTGTTTTGTTAGTCGACCGCATCTGTGGTGCCTCAGTTGTTGCAATCACCGAATAGATTACCTATGACAAATGAAACAAGTGACATCAATCCTGAAGAATCAAGTGCATGCTTTGCTCTATCCAAAAATGACTTGTATCTTATTTCAGCATCTGGTGGAAAGGTCACCTTGTTCCACATAAATTCATTTAAGGTATTTTTTACTTGACACAAATCAGATTATTGCCTGTTTTATTCTAATTTTCAATAGCACTCTTAGAAGTTGTTGAGTGGCTCTGCTTCTATACCCATGACCCGCCCCTGCTCAAAATCTGTGTCTCTCCCCCTCCTATCTAACTTGCTCATTCACTATCTGTGTCACAGTCCTGAGCCCTCCACTTTCATTCATTCGGGTTCTACCTTTTCCAAATTGTCTGTTATTTACAAGTTAGTAATTAGTTAGCTTGTCAGGTTATGACAACATTCACAGATCCACCTCCTGCAGCCACTTTTCTGGCATTCAATCCTCTGGACAATAATATTATTGCAGTAGGAATGGAGGATTCCTCAATTCAAATATACGATATCCGGGTAGATGAGGTAATTATCTTCTGTATGCATCCAATTCTGTGAAAGATCTCCACTTGCTACCTTTTTCATTTTTCAAGCAACGCATGAATCCATATATGAAATCAAATTGCATTTTACAAATTGTATAAAACAGCTTGCTTGCATTGCAAAAGTTTCTTTTGCTTCCTTTTTCTTCCTTATAGCTATATATGTATTGTTTGTTGCCGTTACTGACAAAAGGCATACTTAAAGTAGTTAATTTTACTAGCATTTATTTCGATTCTAGGATGGGTACAAACTACACAGTCAATATTCATTCTAATTGTCTGATTAGGGGTTAAGCATGCAAATAGATGATATTGCATATGCATATTCAAATACAAATTACAGAGATGCTGCTTATCATGTTCATTCACACACTTATTTTATTTCCTGCATGTTGTGAGCCACTATTTTTGCTTGTAAAAAGATGCTGATATCAACCAAATGTTTGGATTTCTCATTTCTATATTTTTTGTATGAAAGTTAACAAATTTTTTTTTACGAAATATGTGCTGCTAAATCATCTTTTTTATTTGAATATCGATTTGTTGAATATTACTTTTCTCGATTATGTCTGGCAGTTGTGTATGTTGCTAAGCTTTACTTTTTATGATATTCATTTTGGCATTTCTTTGGATATGCAATCAAACAGTTGACAGAGAACGACTCATTAAAGCTTATTTGTACATTTTAGAAGAAATGAATGCTTTGTCAAAAATCTTTTCTCCTTTATTCATGAGTTGGGCTCGTATAAAACCTTACAACCCTTTTACAAATAACCCCTAGACTTCTTCTATATTTTCTATTTACAATTAGAACTCTAAAAATGATACAAATCTCAACACCTCATCTCAAGATGAACAAAAGTGATCCATGGTGCTGACTTTTTATATTGCAAGAACTTATGAACCTTAATTTATATATTTATAATGATTTTGTAAAATCCAAACTTCAACGCAAGTATACGTATCGTATCAAGTAATACAGAGCTCTAATAGAGTCCTGGTTATCAATCCCACAGGGAAGACACGTTCCTTACAATAAATAACGTATTACTGAAATCCAATACTCAAATCGCAATTAAAGTTTAAGTTTACTTCTACTAACAAGATGTAGAAAATATTAACAATTAAGCAAACTACAATTACTTTTAATATCTTTAAAACAGAATTAACTAACACACACACTAAGCTTGTATTTGAAAGGTTTTAATATATATGAAATGTATCTTTCCTCTTGCAACGAGTATATGATGTGTGAATGATATGGAATGATTATTTATTGTAATGTGTCAAACAGGAGAATAAATGTTTCTTTACCCTCAAAAGAGTACCCCCTCTTCCAAGCATGAAAAGAACATTGACATATCCTAAGTTTAGTCATTAAATCTAAGGCTAGGCTGGGAGGATACCTGCTGTCACTACGGAGCTCCCACTCACCATTGACCTGAAGGCTAACCTTCGAGTTTAGTTAGTAATCTTAAGACCAAATTATAGATCTCAGCCTGTCATCCTGAAACCTCTAATTTGAAGCCTATCAAAACACATTTCCCTATTTATTTGCACTCAATTCCCATGAACTACGCAATTCATCCATGGACATTGAATGGATTCTTCATTATTGTTGTAGGACACTAAATCCTTTCGCAGTTAATGTTCAACAATGATTTTAAATTCAATCGTCGGATCGAAAAGTAAATTAAGTTCGAAATGAAAAACCATCACAATTTCTTCAATACTTTAAAAACACTTCAAATTCACATCATCACATCATCATATCTCTATGCAAAAAGAAAGACAAAAGAGACTACTCAGAATTCATAGAGAAGACACAATAAAACATGAATTTTATATGCAAAAGAAAAGTTATACAAACCACAAAAGCAAATACAACTTATCTCTTTTTCTTCCCCAAGCAAATCCCTTGAAGTTCCTTTGAATCCTTGTCTCTCTTCTTTGCAACACTCAATTCCCTCTTTAGAATGGAAAGAAAGAAGCAATCTCTCACTTTACTCCTCTTTCACTCCTTAGAGACAAATCCCTCTTAAATCTCACTTCTACACTTTTCTTTTACAAACCCTAACACTCAACACACTCACACACACTAGAACTCTCACCACCACCATTTTCTCCCCCACTCGAATTTCGTCCAAAAACAGTTAAATATATGTTAGAAACGAAATCCCAAGAGTTTCCTTAAGCATCCTTTCAATAAGTCGCCAAAACTCTTCAAATTTGAATTGCACCGGGCGCCGCCGGTGCTCTATCGCTTGATTAATTCTGGAGCTCTTCGGAAAATGGCACCGGCGGCGCCAGAAGCTGTTTTCTCTCATTTTGCTCATTTTCGCTCCAAATTATCTACTATTTGCTTCTTTCTGCTCCAATCACCTAAAATCATCATACCTGCAATAAATGATGAAAAATACATTTCTTTAAAGTGCAATATCACTAAAAATGGGTAAAATTATATAGCTAAAACAGTATATATTTTTGATGCATCAAAATCTCCCAAACTTAACTATTACTTGTCCTCAAGTAATCGTTTTACTACATAAATATATAACTCAAGACAATGTACTTTTCACTTGTAGGACACTAAAATTTTTCATTCAAAAGAATATATTGGTAAGACTTTTAGAAAGAAATTCGAATCAACTACAGTATAAGAATATTCAACAATCAGTCAAGGTTCATCTATTTATTTTAAGATAAAATAATTTATCACATTAAGATGAGCATTATTCCATACGAGAACGTACGCATCACACCATCTCCACTAATACCCGTCAATGCCTCAATACTATCCATACTCATACATCAATACTCCCTAACATCTAATACCGATATCAATACACATCCATACCCTTCATACCCTCCAGTAAAAATCCGACCACTCGTACGTGCTCGCATGAATAATTTATCCATTAAGAGTGCTAAGTATGAAAAGGAGTTCATGCAAACTTCATCAGAATGTAGGCCAATACTTTAAATATAAATTCAGAAATGAAATCAAATTCTCCCTTTAGGGTGACAAGTGAAGTCAATTTTTGATTAGGCATCATCCTCAAGCTCCTCATAAATATTTCTCTTTTTCTTTTCTTTTTCTTCTTTCTTTCTGGGATTATTTTTCAATCATTCTTTTCTTTTCTTTCTCTTTTCTCTTTTTTGTTTAATGAGGATTACTATATTTGGATAGCCTTAATGATTTTGAACTTCACTCTCCTCTTTCTAAAGTTCAAACTTGAAACACCTCCTTATTTTATAATTAGGTATGAGGTTTATTATTCATCATAAAATCACAATCTCTTCTTAACAGATAATACTTTAAGTCTCTTAACATTTCAAAAATATAGTTTTTTTACTTTAAATAGTTAACTATAATCAAATTCTTTCATACTAAATATCTTACCTCTATAAAATTAACCTTTATTACTAAAAACTTTCATCCAATCCTTCCATAATATGCAATTGAAATAAAAAGTTTTAGTTATCCAAAGTGAGGTTCAACTGTTAGAATTTATGCTAATAATTTTTGAAAATATAATAATTGAGAACGAATAAGAGTTAATATTTTTCTACCCTCCCCCAAACTTAAATTTTTAAATAAATTTGAAGCAGTAGAGAGTAAAAGAAATTAACCTTTTGGTGCTGGGATCTTGAAATTTTCAAAAGCTATCTGGTATTAGTCAAAATTTACAGCTAGCAGACATGAAATTGTTAGTAACAGTGATATAAAATTTTTAAACATTTGCAGGGTAAAGAGAGATTAACTTTAAACATCTAAACATCTAACAAAACACTACAACTACTAAACAAACTATCACAACACTACACAGTTCATTTAACAATTTCAAATTTTCATTACAACATAACAGTACATTAACAGGTTTACACATCACATGGAAAGTAAATAACTACTACATCACAAAAAAACACTACACATAACAAGAAAAACAGAACATAAACAAATAAACTACCACTCTTTATCATCAGGTTCATCGCAGGGTTAGTAGGACCAAGTCTATACGGTGTATAGCTGGGGCAAGTAGGGAATATCACATCAGTCTCCCTCCTCATGAATTTGATCTGGACGTCATGATAGGCAATATCGAATTCAACTCTTCTTCTCATATAATCTTCATTCACATCACTTCTAGCCTCAAACACATCCATTCTACCGTGGATTCTAACTATACTAGCACTCTGTAATCTCAGCTACTCCATAATATCGAACAAAGTAGGGGGCTCAGATGGAATATCATAACTCGTAGGAATATCAGTACTCCTACTCTGATCTCGTGCTCCCACATGAGACTCATAAGTACGAATGATAGTCTTGGTAATGGGTCTTAGTGGTATAGCTACCTTTTGAGAACTGTTGAACTCTACTATAGACTGTACACACAGGGCATGAACTAGGGCAGGATGTCCTAATCCTCCAGTGGTCTCTTCTCTAGCAATAGACTGAATGTTCTTGAAGACAATAGCTTCAATATCAATTTTCTTCATATTATGAATACAATAGTTCAAAATTGTTCTACCCCTTGTAACTTCACTGTGGTGATAAGAAGGTAACAGTCTTGCAGAGATGAAATAGTGCCAGACTTTAGATGCAACATTTAACTTGGAAGCAGGGAAGTTAATCATCTGTTTTTTGACTCACTTTCCATTCTCCTTTTCCGTCTGTCAGAAAAGCAATCACTTCCTTCATATTCGCCTCTCGGGTATCAAAATTTTCATATTCACATACAAAAAGCTCCCAAGTATGATAAAATGAATTGATACGCTGAGGGGAAAATTCAACAAATTTTCCTCTAACTAGCACATATTCTGTCTCAGTCTAGGGCACTTTTGCATAGAACTCTCTCACAATACCCAAAACAGCATTAGCAGTAAAATAACAAAATCTTTCCCATTTCCGCTCGACCATTAACTGTTCAACAGATTCACCAAGATTGTAAAAAGCTCGATTCTGAATACACTTCTTATTATAAAGGTAAGAATTAAAACGAAATTGCGCTTCGACATTGACAAATCTTTCTTCATCATAATAAAATTTTCTCTTCCTTGGAGCCATGTGAATTTCTAAAAATTGCAAGAAAATTCTATTAAATTTCAAATCCACAATGTAACAAACTCTAAATACTATTCTAAACAAGTAAGAGCAAATTTCATCATAGGAAATCCCAAAATTTCTTCAAAAATTTCAAAATTTCAATCTAAGCAATGTGAGAGATTCCTATGGTGAAAATAAAAATTTTTAACTCAAAATGAAGCTCTTACCAAAAAAAGTGTAGATCCGGTCTCGAAAAGCCTTCAAATCGCTTCAAATCCAAGATCTAGCAAGTCCTAGGTCTTCAAAGTCGCGAAAATAGAGGAGGAAGACGGAAGCAAGGGAAAAATCGCGGGTCCCGGGGTCAAAATCGTGAAATATAAGGTTTTTGGCCTTTTTCTGTATTCGGGCGCCGGCGGCGCTCGATTTTTTTAAATTGGCCAAAGTCTCTGGATTTGGGCGCCGGCGGCGTCAGTGCAAAAATTTTTCTAGGTTCGAAAATTTTTTCATAATTTCAATGATTTCGTCCTCCATAATGATATTTAATTCTTCATTAAGCATCTATTTCATCACACAAGCAATAACTAATACAATTCTTACAGATGACTCAGTAGACTAAACGAAAAGTGTCACATGTGATTCTGATGTAGCACCAGCACATCATCCACATTCCTCGAGAATTTTCATGCTCTAACACTCTCTACAGTAGATATCAAGGCTGAGTCAATCTCTCCTCTATCCAAGTACTAGAGTCCATTATGTCACGTGTCGGTCCAAATTCTCTGGCAAGTCCCCTGCTTGTAAAAAATTACCTTTGAAATATCAACTAAAACAAAACATTTTTATTGGAGTATAATGATACTGATGATAAAAGGTTCACTAGAAAAGAAGGAGTAAGTAAAACATGGTGGTCATAGAATTTGTACACCTCACTGTGCTTTACAAATCACAAGCTGTGTTGTTTTATCAGTGGCCTGAAGGCTCTCTGGAACTGATAGGTGAGTATATGAGAGATCTTAATAGCGATACTTATCATATGTTGAGATGCACTAGAATCTACTATTTATTTAGGTGATCTTGTAGTGGATATAGAGGCAAGAGAATGTGTATCACAAGTTTCTTTTACTGAGTGAGCATTCCACTCGGATTAAATTGGATGCATCCTCAGTCACATCACTTGCCGCTTTCTGATTTATCTTCAATATCTTCAGTAACTCGTGATTCTCATCGATAAATACAACTCGTCTTTCTCGCGTTCTTTGCTACAATCAGATTTGTCTGGTAGCCATCTCTTTCATCCCTTTGGCCCCCACGATTATGACCATGACTCTAGATGTCCACATCCACATGTCTTTCTTCTTGGGCGGCTTTGGACAAGCCTTGCCAGGGTGTCCCACTTCTCCACAGTTGTAGCGCTTGCAGGTCTTCCCTTGGTCTTCCATCACACCTGAGCTCGAGGCAGCCAAAGCTGATCGTGTACCTGAAAGTCATGCTACTCTCCTCTTGTATTATCGTGTGTTACCTGGGCTAGCTGGACATATCTCCTCTGATCAAAGACTCTCTTGTATTATCGTGGCGATTGCCTCATCCAATGAAGGAATCGTTACCTATGCCAGGTGGATATATCTCCTCTGATCAATGACTGGGTTCAGATGAGCCAAAAACTTCATGGTCTTCATTTGTGTAAGGATCTTCTTGCACCTCAGATTGCAATAGCTCAATATAGGTATGAATTGATCAAAATCTTGCCAGCTCCTCTAACTCTATGGAGTACTTCTGAATCGATTTATCACTATGTATCGCTGCCTCTATGTTGCATTGAATCTGAAACACCCTTATGTGGTTCTTAGCTCTAGCATATAAGTCCTCTTCACCTTTGCCCAGATGTCCTTCCACCTTTCGAATACCATCAGCAGATGTGGCAATTGATCGAACCATTGAGTCGGGTAGCCAAGTGTAAAGCAAGACGTGTGTGGTCCTCCTATCAACCCCATTAAGTACTGCCACTCTTTGGCTCGACTTCTGTCAGGTATCCCTCCAGTCGGTTCCCAACTAGAGAAACTTCGATCTGATGCGACTAACTTAGATACATGGCCGGTCCATTGAGCTACGGATCCACAAGAGAGAGATCTAACTTCACCTGTGTTGGAACATGTGCTAAGGCAGTGTCTCCTATGGACATATTAGCTCCTTGTATGAGTTAGAACAAGACCTTTATAACTTCTGATCCATCTTCGTAGAAGTTTCATTCCTTTATGTCCTGCACCATTTTCTTCTCCTGACATGCTCGATCACAATTTTGCAAGACTAGATCATACAAATGACATGCGAATTTGATCCGCATAGTGGCCTTGCTGGTTGGTGTGTTGGCCACCCTGGTTAGCTGTAATCACAATTGTATCGCGATGGTTAAGCGCAAGAAAGAGAAAAAATGGGAGTTTCGGGTCTCTGTACCTTGCAATCCTATTGCTTCCTTCCCCGTTAGAGACAATCACGACTGTATCACGAGGGTGAAGAAGAAAGAGTCGGAAAATGCTTGTTTCGGGTCTCTATACTTCGCAATCACATCATGCGATACCGCCTTTGATTTTGACACCGCAATCCTGCCTTTGCCTCTCGTCCCATAGTCCCGCCATGGCCATCTCAGCTAGCTTGCGATAGAAATCCCGTCGTTGCCTCCTCAGCTAGCTTGAGATAGAGGCTAGGCGATACAAGGCAACTGCGATACCTCTTGCATACACCACGCGGGTCTCTATATCGCTTATCCTGACTCATGAGATCAAGCAGCGACGGCGGATTCTGGTACCACGATGAAATGAATGTTTTGGTAAAAACATTGTTTTATTCATTCATGAGTTAGATTTTTACTGAGCCTTATAAATTTTTTACAAATAACTTTTAGACTTCTTCTATAATTTCTATTTATAATTAGAACCCTTAAAAGAAGATACAAATCTCAAAGTCACATGCTGTAGGAATATATTACAGAAATTTAGCTTATTCTCATTAGGATTAGACTGATTATGATAATGATTATTTGGATTATACTGAATCTTGAAATTTCTAGGTTAATGTGCGTTACAGAACTACATTAAGCAATAGTTGATAATCTGATATTGTAACTTGTGATTAAGCATGATCTGAAAACTAGAACATGATTTTCTTGAAATTATATATATATTTTTTCCATTCGTCTCAACTAAGATCATTTTCTCTGCTCATCTGCAGGCTACAATCAAGCTCCAAGGTCACCAGAAGAAAATAACCGGCCTTGCATTTTCGCCATCACTAAAAGCGCTCGTCTCTTCAGCTGCCGATGCACAGGTGTGCAAGACATTAATGATGCTTGGTGTGAAATGGAAAAATATTGAAACGAGTCTAAATCTTAATCTAAATCTTAAATAATTTTGAGGTGTTAATTAAAATCTTATTTGTACTACCAGTTATCTTGATGTCATAGATGTCGTTGTAATGATCATATAAAACTATTAGATTAAATGGTTTAGGATTGCCGTACCATTTTTATAGATTGGTAATGGTAAGAATTCTCCTGGAAGCGTCTTCCATTTTTGAGCTAGGTGTCTCCTCTAACATATTTTGGCGATTGAAAATTGCCTGCCTCCGTATTTCAATATGTTCCATACTGCTTCCAGCTGATGGTCTAAATATGGCAGATATGCATCTGGAGCATTGATGGATGGGACAAGAAAAAAGCCAGATACATTCAAACTCCTGCTGGCCGTGAAAGTCCATTAGCAGGGGAAACCAGAGTTCAGTTCCACAATGATGAACATCTATTGGTTATCCATGAAACCCAACTTTCCATGTACGACAGCCAGCTTGAGTGCCTTCGATCTGTTAGTTTCTTCATCTCTCTTACTTTTATTACTCTTACAAGTTGATAATTCTTTCTTGTTGCTCGTATAATCTTAAAAATATGCTTGCATTTTCAGTCAGTGTATGTGATATTTTCTCTGAAAGTGAATCTCAATTCAGTGATTTGATCTGCATTTTAAAGAAATCTAGCTCCTCTTCTTTTGTATTCAGCATTAACTCCTCTGATGCAGTGGTCTCCTCGAGAGCCTCTCCCTGCACCGATTTCCAGTGCTGTGTACTCTTGTGATGGTTTGTCAATATATGCTGGATTCTTTGATGGGGCAGTCGGCGTTTTTGATTCACGTAGCCTGAGGCTCCTTTGCCGGATATCACCTTCTTCATATGCTACTTCTTCAGTTCCAAGGTACTTATCATTCATTCTATCTATTGTAAATTGCATGTATGTTGAAAATTGGACCTTTTTCAGGGTCCTGTTGGTTAAAAGAGAATGTTGAAGAAGTTTAGGGGTTTATTTGAAAACGTTGTAATATCCTGTTTAAGCTTTAAGCCTGTGTTATGAATGAACATATTAGATTTTTGAGCAATTCATTCTATTTGATATCAAAGCCAAATCTAGCAGCTGGTTCTTGACAGGAATATGAGAAATAGACGGGAGGTGAGCCTTCTGTACTGCGACCCCGTAGTAATAGAAACGAGCCTTCTTTTGCATTCCGACACCGACAACTTGGTTTGCAGCAAGAAGATGAAAAAGGGACTGAAGCTTCAGCAGGCCTTGTATGTTGCGATCCCAGTGGTTGGGTCACGAAAGGAAGACGAGAAAGAGGATCGCCATTTTCAGACCACAAAACCAACTAGCCTCGGACGAAGACTAGCTACAGTGCCACCGAATTGAGAAACCCTAGATCCGCCGCCTCCTCGCAAATTCACATAAATATGCTGCTGCATTCACTGCTCGAGCATAATGACGTACCGAATTGAATCATGTGTTCTAAATTTGGATTTGTCTTCGAGGATGTAAGATGGAAATTGTGCGGGAGGTAAACTATTGAACTTTCTAGGAAAGTTATATCCTGAAGCTCTAAAAGTCTTGGTTGGGGTCATCAGGCAGGGAGCTAGCGTCTTGACAGAAGCCACCATCTTAGCACGTACTCTTGACGCAGGTGAAGTTAGATATCCATCCCGTGGATTTGATACTTGATGGACTGGCCACGTATCTGAGTTAATTACGTCGAGTCGCAACTGCTCTAGTGGGGATGAAACTAAAGGGATATCTGATAGGAATCAAATAAACTACAGAATTTATGAAATCCGTTCTAGTCTGCGAACCTTTATGTGGACCGACAAATCCCCCTATTTAATACAAAAAAAATTAAATATGGTTTATATTACCTGGGTTCTTAGAGCTCCTTATAGAGGCAAGCCCTTATAGTCAATTACCCCTCAAATGACCGAAGTCACTTGAGAGGACTCTCGATTTAGATCTGGGGTATCTATCTTCATGAATTCAAAGGGTAGGGTTTTCAAAATAGTGTGGTAGTAGGGAATCCAATAGGTGAATGACTTAAAGTTGGAACAGTTTAGATAGAAATCCAAAGGAAATAAGGTGGGGGATGCCACAGATCCGAGAAGACCTCGGTGGCATCCCAGACTATCCAATTGTTGGGCTTTAAGTTTTGGAAATGAAGTTATTTAGATTTCAATCCTGCCAATTAATTATAGGGATTACATTTGCATAACACCCCGATTATGCAAATAACCTGGAATATAGGAGGATTTATGTCATACCAGACGACAACCTCAGAATCCTAAAGTGAGTTAGGCCTTATATTGCACAACATGATTGTGTAAAGGTCTAAAAGGATAGGTGAGGATTTATGTCGCACTAGGTGGACTATCTCGAAGTTTACCTCTCAAATGACCGAAGTCACCTGAGAGAACTCTCGATTTATATCAGGGGTATCTATCTTCATGAATTCAAAGGGTAGTGCTGCCCTCGAAGTCGTGCTCCGTACTCCACGTCATAGCAGCGTTTGCAGTTTAGATTTAAAGTGTAAAGTGGACGTGTAATTGTTAAGTCAGTGAATTATTACGGGGCACCTCCTAGAAAACCAATTACTGGTCTCCTATTCTAAGGGAAGGCGCGAAAAAGAAAGAAACAAATAATAATATGCAACGGAAATATGTTATATTAACAGGTAAGCAAGTATCACAAGCATGCTAAATTAACAGGGGTATATACTGAAGAAAGTAAAACATGCTACGCTAGTAGGTATATGTACTAAAGGAAGTGAAACATGCTATACTAAACGATAGAAGACATGTATCATAAAACATGGTATTATAAACAACAGGAAACAAGTACCACAGACAGACCATGCTAAATAAGTGTGCTATAGTAAAACATGTTATGCTAAGCAGGAGTATATGCTATAGAAAGTAAAACATGCTATACTGAACAGACATGCTGAAATAAAAATATGCTATACTAAGCAGGAATATATACTACGGAAAGTAAAGCAAGCAAGTAGTGCAGTAAAAGAATAGGAAGCAGTGGTACTACAAAAGTACCGTGAGTGTCGATTACCTGTAGTGCGTCGCTACTAGTTATTGTTATCATTTTATTTCCTGCAGAAAAGGGGTAAACACAAAATTAAAACGAGAGTAAACGTAGTAAGGAGAACCTGACTAAATAGGGGTGCGAATTAACCAAAGGGGACGGGGCACCGCACAGAAAACTAAAAGAAAAGAACTGAAAAGAAAGAAGAAAAAAAAAGAAAACAAATCCGTAGGGAAACCGTGGAAAATCCGTTCAAAATCCGTGTAAGACCACGAGGAGCGGACTACAAGTCCGGGAAGACCATAAGCATGATGGCGAGGAGAACTCAGAGCTGGGCTGTGTGCGTCCCAATCTTGGATAAGAGCTACCAGATCAACACTCCATATAGGGTAGTCCTAACCTCGACTCGGGTAATTCACCTTGGACCTTTATAAATTTTTATTCATTTTAGTTTGCATGCATATAAAATTTATGGGTGAAAGTCAATTTTTTTTTGGTTGTAGAGGAAATTTTATCTCAAAATACATTTTTTATTAAGTAGTACAGTCCACAGACCAACCACCCAAATCGAACTAAGATTACTAACAACTTAAGAGTGTAGGTGCCAACAGTCCCATCAAGAATTGACGAATAGTATCGTCGGTCCCTAACCTCACCTTCAGTGAAGGTCTCTACTCAAAGGCAGGGGATACTATTCCAATAATCCCTCATTTTAAGCACACAAAAGCACTGTCATCAACGTCCTAACCCCTAACCACCCTACTTATAGCTTTTCTTATACGTGTACACTTATGCCTCGTACATAAGTGCAGAAAGACTCTGCCAAGAAGAAAGAAGAAACAAAGCACAGGGGG
Source organism: Papilionanthe hookeriana x Papilionanthe teres (assembly GCA_022702705.1). NCBI lineage: Eukaryota > Viridiplantae > Streptophyta > Magnoliopsida > Asparagales > Orchidaceae > Papilionanthe > Papilionanthe hookeriana x Papilionanthe teres. The sequence goes on from CM040433.1 coordinate 97,469,110, forward strand.
ACAAGGAGAAGAAGAGAGGAGGGGAAGATCCGCCTAAAACACCGTCATAAAGAAAGCAGATCGATCCTCAAAACCAAAGAAAATAGGCGGCGATCCCAGACTACCGACGACTCAATCCCGACAGACTCAGCTAGAATCTACCAAAGGTAAGACTCCGACAACCCTCACAAAGTCCAAAAAGACTTCACCTCCTACAGAAAGACGAATATGCTAGATCCCTAAAAGCGGCAGACTCCCTCTCCTATAAAGACCGACTATGACTTCTCAGGATGCCCCGAAGGCATAACCCAAGTGACTACACTTGACTCAACAAGGGACTCCAAAATACCATACGTCAAAAAAATTCCAAAGAGTGCAACGAAGATATCCAAGACCCGACAATCCAAAACTACTTAACTTCCAGGCTATCCCTACCCTAGACCAAAACATGTGAACCCAAGGCCGAGTCCCTCGTACCCCAAAAAAGGGTCCCTGAGAGAGGCCAAAACCGAACCACATTATGACCAAAGCCAGGCCCCCAAAAGGAGGGTAAAGCATTTACAAAACCAAGCGACACAGAAAGTTGTGCTAGCAAGTGAAATGACTTGTATATGAGTGTATAACGAGTGTGACAACGTCCTACAATCTTAACATAAACCATCTCAAGGCATTTCAAAGTGTAGTTCAATATAAGCATTCAAACGCCGCTTTCAAACAATTAATAAAGTGAAGAAGCAAAGAAAGATCACCAAAAGAACTAAAGGAATCCCCACATAATTCCTGGACACCTACACATCCACCACATGCAATTCCATTTCTTTCCTTTTTTTTTATTCATGCCACCCAACTTTTCTAAAAAAGAGCGACTGCAGCAAGCCCTGAAATCTAGCCAAATTCAAACACAAAGGGGACCCCGAAAATCATGCCAAGCCCTCCCAATTCACTTTTATTTTCTATACATTCCAACAGGCCAAAGCTCTTTCATATATGCAGTGATATAACAATAGAAATAAAATGGGCATGTGTAACAATAAGTGATTCTCAAGTAAACATTTCAATGTAAGGCTTCATCCACCAATCCCCCTCCTCCAAACCTTTTACTTTCATGTATATGCTTTTTTATCAAAGAGAAAGAAAAAAAAAAAGAAAATGTAAACTTTCCATGCATGTAGCCATTTAACCAAAGAAGTGAAACGAACATGTATAGCAATTGGTAGTTCTCAATCAAAGCACTCCAAAGTGAAGCTCTCTTGACTTTTCTTTACTTTTTTTTACATTTTTTGACAAATAAAGCTCTTTCACATATGCAATGGCACAACAACAAAAATGAGATGAATATATGTAGTAACACTCAATTTTCAACAAGTGATCTAGTGCCAAAGGTTCTTTCCAAAAAAAAAAAAAACCTCCTCGAGTATCGTATCCTAGCTCAAATAATTGCATTTAGAGGCGAGCTACAACATTTGACATTGCATGATAATAAATAAACATAGAGCTTTGAAACATGTCTTCCAATCTTTCAAGTGTAATGAACTAATAGCATGAATAAAAAAGGAGGAAAGTATAAGCATCAAAATTGGAGGATTAGCCACATGAAGAACATAACAAAATAGAACTAGCAAATTGCCTCCAAGCCTCCAAACCTCACAAAGAACCACTTCTATGTTCAGATTTTCTTTTTTTTTTTTTTTTAAAAAGAATACTTCTCTTCACCTCAAAGTTTTTTTTTTAAATAGGCTCACCGAAACTTCCGATTTTCTTAAACAAAAGCCCAAACACCACATATATTTCAGATTCTTGAAGCATGAAGGCTATCATATCTCAAACATAAAAGCATTAAGTAAAAAAAAAGCAACATATTCGTGTTCATGAGGCTTACACATGAAACCCAAACCCTCCAACAAAACAAGCATACTTTTCCCTTTTTCCCTTCATGCTAAACATCACTATAAGGATCCCACACTAAGAATGTGCACATAGAAGGCTCAAGGCTAGCTAAGAGGGAGCCAATCGCATAATGAAAATATTTCAACGTAGCCTTCAAGGCATGCTGACCACAAAAACTAAACATGTTTAACCCTTCAAGTGTAGCATATAAGCATATAAGAACAATAAAAAACTGTGGAGCATGCCATATAAAACCATCCACCTCAAGTTACCGCATTAAAGCCACACGGATTTGATGCTATTTCATGAAATAACAATATGGCATGCAATAAGAGTAGAGGAAGAAATAACTAGCAAAATTTTTTTATCAAGAAAGCTTCTCTAAATATATCATGCCAAGCTTATGGTGCAAAAGAGCTTGTACCTTAATGACCTAACAACACAAAGAGAAAGGATCGAGTGAGCCAACAAGCAAAGTCGAACCAAAGATTGAGGCTCGAGCAAACTAAAAGTCCTGTAGCAACTTCACTTTCCTCTCCAAATCCTATCCAAGGGAAGATGAAGCTCCCCAACAACTCAACACACTCACACAGCAAGAAGCAATAAGGAAAAAAATGGCAGAGTTTCCCTTTATCTATGAAGAGATTTTGCCAGCCCCTCCAGCTCTTCAAATGAGAGTTTTTATAGGCGAAGAAAGGAGGGAACCTTCACCTTGACGGGGAGCCGGACCAGAAGATGTTCGGGCAACCTCGTCGTCAGTCGGGCCGAATGTGCGTCAAATTTGACCCTTCCCGAAATTCTGGCTCGCTGTCAATCATCCGGGCAAATCGACTTCAGCTTCGATCCGTTGAGAAGTACTTGAAGGCGTCGAGGCCGTAAATTGAGGAATTTGTGCGCACGGTGGTGCAAAATGTGCACGAGGCTCCCATAAGATCTGGTGGTCCTATGGGGACTCTATTTGAATTCCTGATGTCAATTCCAACCTATATAAGTTAGAGGTACGGAATCTCGTGCGAAACTTCAAAAGAGTAACGAGGTTTCTCCGAACGTTCTAAAACGAGGTGGGTCCCACTGCTAGGAATCTAAGATCGTCGAGGGAGCTCCTAAGGCTAGAACCCTAAATTATAGGAGGAAAACTAAACCTCGACAAAAGTGAGGTCAACAATCCTTCTTTGTATGAAAAGATAAATAAAATAAAAACTTGTTTGTGATACTTATGAGTTGGGCAAGCTTACAAGGAATTCTTATGTCAGTATTGGGAATAAAAGTTATAGTGTTTTTTACCTGATATACTCTGGTGTTTGGGTACCTTGCACTATAAGTTCTGTGAATGATTATCGATATTTTTTGAACTTTATCAATTGTTATTCTTGGGTTTCTTGGCTATATTTGATGAAAGAGAATGGTGATGTATTTGTTTGCTTTAAATTTTTCCACAAGGCAATTCACACTCAATATGGTGCAGTAGTGAAGATATTAAGGTCTGATAATGAGACAAAGTTGACCGATAAAATATTTGGGGAGTACTTGTTAGCCCAAATTATGCAGCATCAAACAACATGACCATACACGCCGGCCCAAAATAGAGTAGCTTGGAGAAAGAATAGACATCTTTTAGATGTAACATGAAGCATTGCAATGAATGTCCAAATGAACTTAAGTGGCAAACAGTTTTGACAGCTGCTTAATTGGACAATAAGATGCCCTCAAGGGTATTGAATTGGAAGTTTCCTTGTCAGATGCTGAATGGAGACAATAGCGGGATCCTTCCATTGAAGGTGTTTGGTTGTATATATTTTGTAAAGGATAACAGGCCATCAGTATGGAAACTGTATCCCAGAGTTGAGAAATGTGTATTCATAAGTTATTATGTTACTTAGAAGGGGTGTGTCTACTGAAGCCCAGTAGAGAAAAGACTATTTGTGAGAATAGATGTGCCATTTAAAGAATTTAAACCTTACTACACCCATTAGGTGACCTCACCTTTCGGTGACTCACCCGATATTGGAGATATGATGCAAGGGGGATGACTAGCAATGGTGAAAAAATAGTACATGAACTTGTCATTTGATATGGGATGAAATAGTTAGGGAACCAAAAATCGAGGGTGAACCCAGATGTGGTGAGATTTTAGCCGAACGTGAGCTAAGGGTGTATATACGGAGAAAGAAGCAAATTGAAAGAACAATGCGTGTAGTGCCACTTGTGCCAACAAATCTTTTCTCCCGATCTTGCCCTACTCTTGAGACACCTACACCATCCATCTTCGATTGAGAATCCACAGGTGATATGATTCCTCCTCCCCCTTCTCCCATCCCTACAACTTTAAAGTAGATCTTTTACTACACTTTCGGACATCTCCCCGACCGTTATCAGTGAGAATATGACATTGCTATTTTTATTTCATATTCTAATATATCACATTTATATGGTGAATTCATTGTATCTTTGGACAATGTCTCTATAGCCAAGTGTTGGCATGTTGCTAAGGAGGGTCCCAATTGGAAAACATTTATTTATGATGACCTTGAGGGCTTTAGATAGAAATCTAACATGAGAGATAGTGTTAATTACCAATGAGGAAAAAGTCAGTTGAGTGAAAGTGAACTTCACAGTGAAACAAACTCTAGAAGTGAAGATGGAGCGGTACAAAACACGACTAGTGGCGAAATGTTGCAGTTAGACATATAGCATTAACTGTGACAAAACCTTTGCACCAGTAGCAAAAATGAGCATAGTGAGGAAATTGGTTTATCTGACAGTGAATGGTTACACCAAATTGATGTGAAGGATGCCTTTCTTTATGGTGAGTTATTGGAGAAGGTATATATCTTGATGTCACTAGGATTCAGTGCATTCCAGACAATGAAAAATGTGTGTAGGCTCAGGATATCATTTGGAAGTGGTCTCATCGAGCTTGGTTTGACAAATTTAGAAAGACTATGGTGGACATGGTATATCATCAAGTCAATGCAGATCATATCTTATTCTTTCAAAAACATGAATGTCACATCGATACCTTTGTTGTATATGTTGATGATATCATTGTCATCATTTATGATAAAGCAGAGATTGCCCAACTAAAAATAAGACAGGGCAAGGAATTTGAGGCAAAGGATTTTCAACAGCTTAGATACTTTCTTGGGATTAAAATTGCTCGTGAACTAGAGGGGACGAACTTGTCCTAGAGAAATTATATATTAGATCTCCTCATGGAAACAAGCACAATGAGTTGCAAACATGTAGCTTTCTAGTTGACTAGAAGGCCAAGTTGAGTGCAGAAGCAGAAGGACTGGTTGATTGTGAGTGGTATTAGAGACTGTTGGGCCGTCTGATCTATCTATGTCACACTCGACTTGCAATCTCTTCTGCAGTGAGTGGTGAGCTGTTATATGCATGATCCAAAGAATGGTCTTATGAATTCTGTGTATCAAATTCAGAGGTACCTGAAGAGTGCACCTGGGAAGGTTTGGTCTTCATGAAGAATAAATATGTAGACATCAGAGGGTTTTTGTGACGTTGACGTGACGAGTTGTGCAGATGATCCACTTCACGATACTGAATGACTATAGGAGGCGAACTTGGTCTCTTGAAGGAGCAAGGAATAGTATGTAGTATCAAGGTCAACTGCAGAAGCAGGGTACAGGGTCATGGCCTTGTGAGTTGTCGAGATGATGTGGCTAAGAGCCTTGCTGATCGAGCTCAAGGTGGACCACGAAACTCAAATGAAGTTGTGCCGCAACAACAAATGAGCAACTAGTATTTCCAACAACTCAGTGCAACGTGATAGAACCAAACATGTGGAGATTGATAGATTCTTCGTCAACGAAAGCTGAATGCGGGCTATTGGAGCTAAGTCATGAAGCCACTAGAGAGCAAGTGATCGGCTACCTCATTAAAGGACTTGGTTTCTTGGATTTGTCTAGATTATGTGACAAGATGAGCTTAGTCTATATCTTCTGCTCATCTTGAGGTGGTGTTGAGAATTAGACCTTTTTTAGTGTCCTATTGTAAAAGGGAACATTGAAGAAGCTTAGGGGTTTATTTGTAAATTATTTGTAATACCCTATTTAAGTGCATGTTTTGAATGAACATATTAGGTTTTTTAACAATTCTTTCTATTATGTATACTATACACTGTACAATCACTTAAATGAAAGAGGCATTGTTGAGTGAGCAGTATGTTGAAAATTAAGGGGAGAGAGACTTTCTTATTTTATTCTAATGAGAAGGCCAAAGTACACTAGTAATAGACGATGTAGCGGAATGGAGAGCCAAGAGTGAGGAAGGAGAGTAAGCAAATATTGGGAAGCAAATACACATACTTTCTTCCTACTTCCTATGGAATCCAACGACTATAAACACAAGGAAATGATAACCAAGCCGAGTGCTGAGAGATCCATCATGTGGACAGCAAGGCACTTAATTTTTGCTGTCTGCCGCCAACTTTGTTTCCATTCTTCAGCGCTTAATTCCACACAGCACTTTGCAAGAGGCACTGACGGGGTGGGCTATACGTAGATAAATATGATTTTATTTGGAAGAATAAGCGTTGCAGGCATCTTTGTGACTCTTTCAGACATATTTTGTGTTGAAAGGTCAGAACTTGTGACAAATTTTGTGTGAATGATTTGATGATTGCTGACATTTAATAAGTATTTGCACTTGTGGACAAAATGAGGCTTTGAGATGATCCACTTGAATTACCTCGCGGACTTGAATCACCATTAAAAATAAAATTCACTATGAGATCCACACTCAAAATGCTATAAAAAAGTACTTGCATCCCCACCAAAACAACCTTTCAGCCAAATGGATATGATCTGCATTAACATCTTCAAATACTACAATGACAAATATCATCGTCTATTGATTGCTGCAAACATTATAAATTGTGCTGACAGATCTGTTTGCTGGGTGTGCAGTGCTGGATTGGTCTATCCTATTGTAGTCGCTGCTCACCCCTTACAAGCAAACCAGATAGCGTTGGGCATGAGTGATGGGACGGTCTATGTGGTGGAGCCTTCAGACGTGGGGTCGAAGTGGGGAGGGCCAATGCCCTTCCAGGAAAATGGTGCCCTGCCGGCCATGTCTTCCAACCCTTCTTTGAGCAACCAAGCATCAGATTCTCCCCTTCCAGTTGACGCCCCTTCCAGGTGACGCCAATGTGAGTTTTAGTTGAACGCATTCCATCAGTAGACTAATGTAACAGGTGCACCGTAGCTCAGGGGATTACAATTATTCTTTTTTCTCCGTTTATTCCCCAATCAGACTACTTGCAGTGGCTCACGAGGAGTCCAAATGCTTATCTACTTGTAGAGTTTCTTTTGCCTCTTTTCTATCACTAATTACGGATTACGTTCAGCTTTTCCTTCTCTTTCGTATTAGGATTAGAGAAGGAAGATGATAGATATTTGTTTATAGTTTGTATAAATGAAGTATGCTGAACAGTCGTTTTCAAGCATTTATTCTAAATTGAGCAAATGGAAGAAAACCTGTGGCATCACTTGATAATTTGAGTGCTTGATGTGGTGCAAGCCATATTGTCATTCATTATTTTTTGTTTTCTGATTATTGTTTCTTTTTTAAGCGTATAAAAGCTGTGCATGTGCGACGAGGCTGAGATTGGCCTATCTTGACTCTGTAAATCCAGCGCTTCCTATCCTCGTAAGGTCACTTGTGATCGTTTTTCTCCTCTTTGAGAAATCCCCTAGCCATTTGATGAAGATTAATTTTGATGATAAAAGCGTCAGTATTTCTTTTTGTTTTGTTTTCCAATTATTTTCACAGTTATATAAATATATTTATTAATATATATATATATATATATATATATATATATATATATATATATATATATATATATATATATATATATATATATATAGAGAGAGAGAGAGAGAGAGAGAGAGAGAGAGAGAGAGAGAGAGAGAGAGAGACGCACACAAAATTTAAAAACGAACTTTTTTTACTGATTTTAAAACTATTTGTACATGGGGTAGTAATTCTATGGTTACTTGCAAATTTAATATTTTCAATAGTTTTACGAAGAAGAAAATGTGTTTCAATGATAGAATATTAAATCAGTTATATTTTTATTTTGTTCATGTGATTTTTATTTTCATAGAAAATTGTGTTTAGGGGTATTTGAGTCATTTGGCGGGGTTTAAGGGCTAAGGATCAAAATTGGAGAATTTGGTAGGATTTCAGAATTCAATTTGGGATGTCAACTTGTTTAAGTTACAGATCAGAAGTGACTTTCTTTGGTCCTCTATGTGTTAGTCCTGATCACCTTACCATAGAATTAGGGTCTGGTGGGACCATGCACATGAGTTTCAAAAGAATTAAGGGATCAAAATGGGATGTGTTTGGTTTAAAATTGTGAATATAAAGTGTGATGTGTAAGTGTGTGAATGTAGGTGTGAAATGTAGATGTGAATGTAAGTGTGTAAGTATGAATGTTCTTCAAACCTCCAAGGTTTATCCTAAGGCCCGACCACCTATAGGAATCACAACTGGACTTCCTTATGCTTGGTCTTTTCCTCCCAAACACTAGAGGTTAGGCCTTAAGCATATGAATGTTCCAAGTGAGGGATACAAGCATGTGGAATTTCTATGTGGTAGGGTTCCATTGCTAGTCTTCTAAGAAAAGCCACCAAGAGAGTCCTATGGTTAGACCTTAGGCTATCTAAGAAGAAACTAGACCTCAACTAAAAGTGAAGTCAACAAATGAACCCCCAATATGTGTGTTGTGTGAGAAGAGCACACCACATGTATTGGTGTTGACCGACGGCATCAACAAAACCAACACAACAGTACGAGTCAAAACTCGAGACAGTACGTAGAATCAATTGAGAAAGTACCCATTTGGGATTGAACCTCGTGAGGAAGAGAAAACTCCGGCTAGGGAACAGTGGGCGAAAACCTTCAAAATGCAACAAAAAATTCACTCTTCCACATTTTAAAGGGGATCCGATTTGATTTGATTTGAGAACTTGAGTTTGGGTTTCAAATTTTGAAAAATTTTCTTGAATTAGGAATTTTAATTTGAGTTTGAATTTGAGGTTTTAATTTAACAAATTTTTGAGATTTGCGAAAGCTTATGAGTCTATTGATTGGTGAAATTTGAAAAGAGATGAGGACAAGAATTTAGTACTAGCATTGAAATGAGGATCGATAGTTGACGACCGACCTTGAAACTTGGAAAGAATCAAATGACCTTGCATCAATCCTGAAAAGTGGATGTCGCCTCACCACATGGAGTAGTAAGGGTGATCAGAATTTACTGATCTCGAAAAAGTAGATGTCTCCCTACCATGTGATGTAGTAAGGGTGATCAGAATTGGGGACTCTGAAGCCGAAAGGTAGATGTCTCCCTACCACGTGAATTTAGGTACTGATTCTGAAAGGTAGATGTCTCTCTACCACGTGGTGTAGTAAGGCTAATCAGAATTGGGGATTCTGAAGTCGAAAGGTAGATGTCTCCCTACCACGTGCTGTAGTAAGGGTGATCAGAATCACGGATTCTGAAATCGAAAGGTAGATGTCTCCTACCACGTGATGTAGTAAGGGTGGTCAGAATCGGGGATTCTAAAGCCGAAAGGTAGATGTCTCCTTACCACGTGATGTAGTAAAGGTAATAAGAATTTAGGTACTGATCTCGAAAGGTAGATGTTTCCCTACCATGTGATGTAGTAAGGGTAATCTAAATTTAGGTATTGATCCCGAAAGGTAGATGTCTCCCTAGCACGTGATGTAGTAAGGGTGATCAGAATCGGGGATTCTGATGTCGAAAGGTAGATGTCTCCCTACCACGTGATGTAGTAAGGGTGATTAGAATCAGGGCTTCTGAAGTTGAAAGGTAGATGTCTCCCAGGTGATTAGAATCAGAGATTCTGATGTCGAAAGGTAGATGTCTCCGTACGACGTGATGTAGTAAGATTGATTAGAATCAGGGATTCTGATGTCGAAATGTGGATTTCTCTCTACCACATGACGTAGTAAGGGTGATCAAAATCGGGGATTCTGAAGTCGAAAGGAAAGAACATACCTCCTTACTACGTGGGGTAGCAAGGGTCAACAGATTCAGAGACTCTGAGGCCGAAAAGAAAGAACATGGTGTAGCTCATGCGAGGTTTGTGCATATTTGATATTATCGTAACATTCGTGATTTTTGATGTTTGAATTTGACATTTATGAGAAGTGAAATTTGGTAAAATGTAAGAATTTGTGATGTGCTCTTTTACGGAATGAGGGGTTTTCGAGACGAGTTAGAAGTTTTATAATTTCTTGAAGAATTAGGTTTTTTTTAATCTTTTTAACTTAGATTTTGCTTTCTCCATCACGTTACTTTCTTTCACAAGTTTTATTTTGATTTATTGAGGAGTGTTGTGATTTTAATTTCCTTTTATTTGTTTTGTATCGTTCTTCGTTCGTTCTGTCTTTCGAGATCCGAGCACGATCCTGTGTCTTATCAACCATTGCACACAAAGGGAAGATTCTGAAAACAAGAATCGTCATTGATTTTACTGAAAACATCGGTACAACTGATCAATTGCTGACGAGTATCTCAAAACTGATCAAGTACACGTGTCTGAATGCAGTGGAACTGAACTATCCATCAAACGGATGCTGGAGTAGTAGTAACTGTTGTAGGCTGATGAAAGAACTGGTAGAAGTCTGCTGATGTCTGGTATGCAGCTCTACGGACAAGCTAGCCTCCCAAAGGCTATGCTCCGGAACAAAAGTTCCCTGGCGATCACCCAGAGGTGCTGCCGTCACAGTGGTAATGGGCAGTAGCTTTCTAGCTCTCGATCTAGTTCGTAGTAAAATGACGTCTTGTCCTTGTCCATCTGTCTGAATTTGACTAAAATTCTTCACCTTTGAAGCCCTGGGATGCAGTGCTTGGCCAGGTCTGCTCCGCTTCCTTGGAGCACCCAAAATTGACCCCATTGGTAGAGTAGTTCTTGCTGTGCCTTTGAATTCCTCTGCTCTAACAATCTCTATCTCTAGGCCAAAGAGATTGTCACATTCACCGACGAATGAAACTGTGCAGAATGGTCTGATAAAGTCATGATGGTCGATATGAGGTGGGATGCAGTCCCCATCCTCATAAATCTTTATGGTGCAGCTGTTAGGGATACAATCTGCTGGTAGTATATGCCACTCGACCATCCTCTTGATCAGTTTCTTAATTTCTAGTTGTATCACATCCACCTCATCATGTTGCAAAATCCCCGGGGATTGCCTTGTCTATCTTTTACAAAATTGTAGCAGAAGCCACGCTGAATCATGACATCCTGGGCTCAATGTATGTCCTTGGCCTCAGGCGGCCTCTCTTGCCCAAAGTTTGAAGCGCTTTAATGCAGTATAGAATCTTCTGCTCATCATTTCTCAAGAATACCTTCCTGTATGACTCCAGACCTTCCAAAAATGTGAACTACTTTCCCTTGAATAATGTTGTAGTGCTAGAATGTGTCCTTCTTAACCTTTTTTATTTTTTTCCATAATGTAATCCGTTATCGGCTGCGGCGGTGGTAGCAGGCCGTACTCTGGTAGGTAGGGCTCAACCTTAAGACTCTCTCCAAGTTGCCTCCTCAGTGCGGTGGTGGCATATGCCTCATAGGTCCTGTATTCTTCTAATTGCAGCACATTACAGACCGTGCATACTGAGAATGCCTTTGAAGCGGTCAACTGTTGAGGGAAGTCTGAGCTGCACGTTGGGCATCCCGTGAAAATCTCCTCCATCAAATCTTGTACTAGCTCTGGCTCTTCGGTGAGTTTCGGTTCTGTATCGGTCCTTGGTGAACTATCATCTATTTCTTTCATCTCAGACTCATAAGAAACTTCTTCTGACACTAGCGCTAGTTCAGAGGCCAACTGTCGGGATTGCCTCCTCTCTATCCTGTCTAGGAGACGGCGCTTATGGCGATTCACATTCCTTCTTTTAGTGTGCTCCAACGGCGTATCTGGTTGTCTATCAGCTGAAGCTGCAACAAGATCACCTTCTGGAGTGGTGATTGATACACCAAAAATATATACTGTTTTTGCTATATAATTTTTCCCATTTATGGTGGTATGTCGGCACATTTTTAGGTTGTGTGTTTTATTTTGAAAAGGGGTCGCCTAATAGAAATTGTCGGCGAATTTTAGATTTTAAATTTGATTTAAATATATATATATATATATAATTTAGAAAGTAGCATTTCATTTTGAAAATAATTTTAAGTTTGAAAAATTTTAAGATATGAAATCAAGCCGATCTCACATCCCAAATAGTTTATATAAACGAGCACCACACCACAAGCCATGTATCTATCCTAAGGATAGACACACCGCTTGATGGTGGGGCTCGATTAAATAAACTAAAAGATTTGTGACATCCGTTTGGTACTGCGAACCAATTTTATAAGCTAGACAAATTCCACTGCCTAATATGAAAGCATTAAACGGGGTTTATATTACGCAGGTTCTTTAAAATTCCCTATAAGGGCAAGCCACTATAGTTAATTACATCTTAAGTGACGGGAATCACTTAAGAAAACTCTCGATAATAATCGATAATTCTGCTATCAAGAATTTCGAAGTTTAAGGTTTTCGAAAAGTTGAATTTTGGAATTTCAATAGGGAATTGATCGAATTTGGAAGATTTTGTTTTGGGAATTCAAAGGAAGAAAAGTAGGAGAAATTACGGATTCGAAGCGAACTTCGGTAATTTCCGACTATCCTATTGTTTGGCTTGAATTTAAGAAGGTCCTAATATTTATTTAATATTTTGATCTTGTCAATTTTAGTTAATTAAGACTTATATTTATATGACAGAGTCATACAAATAGCCTTGAAGATATGAGGGTTTATGTCATACCGAACGACTACCTCAGAGTCCTAAGACCGGTTAGGGCTTAATTTACATGACATGATCATGCAAATGCCTAACGAAGAATTGAGGATTTATGTTGCGCTAGGCAAACTACCTCGAGATCCTATGGCTTTGTTATTTAATTCTAAGAAGGTTTTCTTTGAAGTATACTCGGGTTTTGCTTGATGACGATGGTCGTCTTGCCCACCATGCTCCAAGCTCCTTGTTGTTGCGAGAGGTTTGGTTTTAGAAGTCATAAATCGAGAGATGAGAAAAGTGTTTTGGTTTAGAGAAAATCTTAATTTCCAAGTGTTTTTTATGTTTTAATTAAAACAAATCTTAAAGTTGATTATAACAACACCGGTTAAGATCCCACGGTTCCATCCTTCGGCATCGTTATTTTTATCGGATTCACTTAGTCCGGATGAATTTGCTAAACTCAATTGAATGAGTTCCACACTTTCATTTAGACAGTGGGAAATCTCGTTAGCAACACGTAGGTTACATCATCCGAGGTATTCCGATCATCCAATTTGGACGTTTTAATTTAGTTGTAATTGTAGTTTTGTGTTCGTTTGTGATTAAATTTTGAGTTGTTTTATATTTTGAAATGTTGTGGCGGTGAATTTTATCTTGCAATGACTTTTAATTTAGTTTTGATTTCGGTTTCGGGGACTATCCTAAAGGTGTGGGGTTTCATGCAACGGTTGTTTATCATGCAGAAAAGTAAGTGCGATGCGATTAAATAAATTGCAATAAGGTAAATTGCGATAAAATAAAAGCGCACACGGAGGGTCTTCCGTCATCCCAAGCTGCACTTAAAACACAATTAGAATATTTAAGCAAGTTCCTAGAGTAAAGCTAAAGGAAGGGTTATGGTTTTCTACCAAGTTCCTAATCACTATAGCTAGTCATTTCCTATGACGTCCAGGTCCTTGTGTTTTTGTTTGAGGACGATTTTCTTCATCGAAAGAATAATTAAGTTCGATTGTTCTTATGAACATCCTATCATATCGAGGAAGTGCTTAAGGTAAATCTTAAACATCTTTTCAATATTTCTAGGATTGTTTTAAGTCCGAAATGATTTTAATCGTACAAATGAATTAATCGTCCAGGAATTCGAAGTTTTGTTAGCTTGCTCGGTGAACTAGGGCATCCGAATGTCCTATGAGGGAAGTAACATTTCATTTATCGTTACGTTTAGGAGTCATGACAATAAAAGTTTTCGGGAGCAAATTGGTATTGAAATGGTTTGTGATTTAATTTAATTTCGGTTAATGGGTTTAAGTTTGGAATAGTGTTCGAGTTGCTTTTATATTTATTTTTAAATTCTTTATGTCTTAGGTGATGTCATTTTTAATTCAATTTAATTTAACTTTAATTTAATTTAATTTGGTTTAGTTTTAATTTTAATTTAATTTATTTAATTTAATCTAATTTTAATTTTAACTTGATTTTATTTTTTATTTTAATTTAATTTAATTTAATTTAATTTTAATTTTAATTCAATTTAGTTTGATTCGATATAAATTAATTTAGTTTAATTTGATTTAATTTCCTTTAATTTAATTTAATTTGATTTAATTTTAATTTAATTTAATTTAATTTAATTTAATTTAATTTAATATGTTTTAATTTAATTTAATTTAATTTAACATTTTTTAATTCAATTTAGTTTAATTTAATTTAATTTAATTTATTTATTTAACTTAATTTAATTTAATTTAATTTATTTATTCAATTTAATTTAATTTAATTTAATTTTTTAATTTAATTTTAATTTAATTTAATTTTATTTTTAAGATGCTACTCTTCGTGCTGATGGCCAAAGTACCGGAAACTGTGGAACCCATAATTGAATTTAATCTGATGTCGGCACAAGAGTTTCCTCCCATGCAGAGGGTCCCAGCTGAAGGAAATGCTTGCATGTCATAGGAGATTAGATGCTACCCCTAGGACTGTCGTCTCTACCCTCACCGCTCTGGTTATCACTGCACCTACCCCAGTTCCCGCTAAACTGAAAGGGAAGGAAATCCAAGTCAGTGATGAGCCTGTTACTGTGGAGGGTTCGACCTTTGCTCCAACACCGTCTGTTTTTGAGATAGGGTCCAGTTCGAGATTTGCACCCTTAACCCGGACACAAAGAAGGAATAAGAATAGGAAGATTGCTAAGATCAGAAAGACCAGGGCTGTTGAGGCTGCCTTTCTTGAAGAGATTCTTGAAGAAGAAGAACTACCGGAGATCTCATCGCTGTTAGAGGGGAGTAGATTCCACCCTCTCTCTGATGCATCTGTTGCTGCGTTACCTCGACCTGTATACTATGATGATTGTAAGAGTATGAAGTTGAAGACTACGCCGTTTGCCCGATTGCGAGCAGTGGTGGCGAAGTTAGCAAGGAAAGAGGGATGCCCCGTGTTGGAAATTCTAAGAAGAATGGGGCGAGTACCAGTTAGATCCCGCCTCGGACCAAAGATAACCCTTGTCACTGCCTTAGAGAGGCTAAGGAAGAAAGTACGAGCTAGCGAAAGGAGTTCTCCTGTCATTATATCAGGTCATCATATTAGGGAAGACACCACCTACTGACGTGCAGCCTACATACTGTCTGGTCATAGGCTTCCTACTTCGAGAAGGATGGTGTGGAAACCTATTATTGCCGAATCGATACCGACAGAACATTTTGGAAAGAGAAGTCCCATCAGATATCCCTGATCTGAAGAAAGTGATGTGGCTCTGAAAGAAACTCCTGAAGATGAAGTTCAACAGTTGTCACTTGATAACCACGAGACCGTTTGGAAAAGACCACTTGAAGAGGCTATAGGAAAGCCAAGAACTGACATTCAACAGTTGGTAAAAGAAAGAAAAGAGGGACTGAGGAATGAAGAGGATTCGTCAGAGTTCATGGATGAAGAGTTCACCGAGATCAACGTTGTTGAGACTCTAGCATCGTCAGCTATACAATGAGCTCCATCAACTTCAGAGGGAGATGACCCTGAAGTAATGAGGCTATGTCTTCGAGAAAAGGATGACACAATCTTTTAGATGGAGAAGAAGAAGGAGATGGCGGCTTCCTTAGCCACACTCCAAAGTTAGCCTCAATATTAGAAAGAAACACCCCCAGAAATCATTCACATTACGGATGGAGGAAGGGAAATTACGTCAGTCAACGGAGACGAGCAACCAAAGAAGGATTCAACTCAGAGTATGATACCCGAAAAGGATATTAAGAACATGGTGGAACATCAAGTGCGACAAGCCCTAGCCCAGTCCAAGAGTGGAGCATCTGTTCAGACGAGTAGACCTTACCTCGAAGAATACGATGAAGTCCAATACCTAAAGGGCTTCGTACCACCTCTGTTCAAGACTTTCGAGAGTACGGAAAACCCCCGACAGCATATCGTCCATTTTCATGCTAGTTGTTGAAACGCCAGTGGGAGTGACGCTTTGCTGTTTCGCCAGTTCGTCAACTGCTTGTAAGGGATTGCCTTCGATTGGTATGCAGATGTGCCAAATGGTTCGGTCAAGACTTCCTCAGAATTGGAGAACCTTTTCGTTAAACGGTTTGCTGGGGCTCAGCACCACATCACTATCGGTGATCTAGTGGTGGAGCAACAGAAGCTGAACAAAACTTTGGTTGATTACATCCTTCGATGGAGGAACCTAAGCATGAAGTGTGAACCACAACTCCAGGAGCAGGATGCGGTCGGTATCTTGTTAAAGAGTATCCACGGCGCAATAGCACTTCTCTTCAAGGGATTCACAATCAAGACTTTTGAGAAGTTGCTTAGCAAGGCGAGAGGTTGCAAGAGGAGGCAAAACAGCTGAGTTTCATCGATAAAGCTGATAAGCAGAAGCCAATGAAAGCATTTGAGAAGAAATCAGGAATCGTCGCGGCGGTGGATAAGGGTAAACAGCCAGTGTAGTTACAGCAAGAGCGGCCGCAGCCAAGTTATCAACCTCCGCAACAAAGTTATCAACAACCTCAACAACGTTACCAACAACCTCGACCGAGCGATCAGTAGCTGCAGCATCATGATCAACCGCCGCCTAGACCATCACGGGCCCTGAAGGAGCTTTTGGGTAAATAATACCCCTTCAAGACTGAAGCAGTGGCTAAGATGTTCCACAGTTTGATTAAGATGCCTAATTTTCAGCTGCCAGAGCCCAGGAAGCCAGAGGAGGTCGACAAGAAAGATCATCCGAACTACTGTCCCTACCATAGGATGCTCGGACACAAGATAGAAGACTACTTCACCTTCAAAAGCTGACTCGAATATAACCTCAGTCTAGGGAACATAACGATCCCAAAGGAATACATGAAGGAGCCCCAAAAAGGAGGTTCCATTAATGTTATTTCAACGGATCCTATTATTTTGATAGACCCATACACGACCGACGATGGATGCAGTATTGTTTGGACAAAGTCTTCGAAGAAAATTTTGGATCACATCCAAACCGCTTTGGTACGCTCTTCAGTTCAAAGTTCAAACCCCGCTAAGCTGGCACTATCACTTGCGATTGAAGAACCACCCCAGAAGGAGGAGAAGATCGACGAAAAAGAGAAGACCAAGGCTCTGAAGGGTAGAGTAGGGGCTGCTTATCCTATGATGGTTGTTTCTGATTCAGGGGAGAAATCCCTCGGACCTCTGACTCTGTATGATTATTTGTCTGCCCCTGTAGGGTACTATAATGATAAGAGTTATGGTGTTGGCTACGTTTTAACTGTTTCTAACGATTACGTAACTAACGACAACCAACCTAATCCGGATCTCGATTTCGATACGAATAAAGATTCTCAAATCATACAAAAACTTAACGACAACAATGAAGGAGAAGACATCTATAAGAGTGGCTACGAAAGACCAGGAAGCGACGAGTTCATTTGTGAATTCCAAGGAGCTCCGATTATGATAGAATTAGAGTTATCAGATTCCGAAACAACTTCAGAAGAGCTAGTCATTCCGATTCAAGAGGAAACACCGACAGATCCAGTACTAGATTCAAAAGAGATAATAGAAGTATACTTGAGAAGCGAAAAAGTTCTACCCCCGAGAATGGGACCAAATGATAAAGGAAAGCAGGTGGTTGCTCAGGAAGAGCCAACCCCAACAGAAGAATTGCCCGTTAGGGAAGAGGATGAAGAGCCTAGTAATAAAGTAGATTATAACGTGCTAGCCCATCATCGGAAGCTACCAACCAAACTGAGCATCTACGACGCTCTGATCCTGTCAAAGGAGATGAGAGAAAACTCTGGTCAAGGCCTTACTTGATCTAAAAATTTGCTTAGCTCAAATGGCCGGTAATTCCTTAGGCAAGGTTTGCTCGTTAAAAGGATAATATGGTGTTACCTTCACGGACAATGATCTACTGCTTGGGACAGCTGATCACAACCGACCGTTGTACATTTCAGTCACTATCGGAAAGTTCACGCTCTCAGGGTGTTAGTTGATCCAGGAGCATCAATCAATATAATGAACCTTCGGACATTAGCATACTTAGAAATTGATGCCCGCGAGCTCCAAGCAGACAAAATGTTACAAAGAGGTTTCAATCAGAAAGGAGAAAGAGCCCTTGGATCAATAACACTATCAATGAAGATCGGCGATTTGGCTAGGACAGCCGCAAAGTTCCATATAATTGATTCTGAGACGTCGTTCAATGCTCTACTGGGTCGACCTTGGATCCATGAGAACTGGATGGTACCGTCATTTCTGCACCGGTGCATAAAGTATTATGAAGGAGGAGAAGAACAATGTATCAAAGGTGACTCACAACCATTCTCCGTGCATGAAATTGGAATCCACGAAGATGCTGCTTGCTACGCGCCTTCGAAGAAAACAATCTTCTTTAGAAATGTCATTCAAATGAAGCAAAAGAAAATCAAGGCAACAAAGAACCTCAAATTGTAGTTCAACCGTTACTCACCACTCCCTTACGACAAGATGGTGAAGTTTTTTCCAGAACTCGCACCCGAGTTCAAGGCCAGGGATGAGGTCGAGGAAGAAACGGTGAAAAAGTTGAACGAAAGAAACCGGTTATTGATGTTGATTATGAAAGCAATTCTGAAGAAGAAGGAACCACGAATGAAGAAATGAAGATAAATC
Organism: Papilionanthe hookeriana x Papilionanthe teres; assembly: GCA_022702705.1. NCBI lineage: Eukaryota > Viridiplantae > Streptophyta > Magnoliopsida > Asparagales > Orchidaceae > Papilionanthe > Papilionanthe hookeriana x Papilionanthe teres. The sequence goes on from CM040433.1 coordinate 97,487,936, forward strand.
AAAAGAAACCCCAGTTCAAGATCTCTCTCGAAAAAGAAAAGAACAAAGAATACAAATCAATGTATGAGAAGATAAACCACTGTGTACTTACTATGTCCCTAACCCTGATCTATCCTAGTAAGGTTGAGGGTATGGTGTTCAATGAAGTACATGGTGGAGGTGCTAAGCCGATCAAATTTCACCGTGGTGCTTCTGCTTCTTCTTCCAATACTGAAAATGATGTAAAATTTGAAGATATTGCTTCATCCGAATTAATGGAATTGCCTTTTAAATTGTATTCTCCCTGTGTTCAGAATTTAATTCAGCGTGGTATCTTACCTAAGCAGTGGTCAAAGGATCAATCACAGCACTTTAAAAAATTATGGAATAATGCAAGTCAGCCTCCCAATTCAAAGCATGGTCTCGGATTCGACACAGTAGCGCCAGCTGATGATACAGATTTTTTTTTTGTTGTCACTTGCGAGCCTAATGAAGACTGCCTAGAAGCTTCAGACGATCTCGAGGACTTACCAATCGGAGATGCTCCGCCAGAATTCGAAGAAGAAATTAAATCTACAATAAACGAGTTAATGGAAGTTAAATTAGGTACTAGAGAAGAGCCTAGGCCTACCTTTGTTAGCTCCTTACTCAATAAAGAAGACTCCAAATAAATGATCAAGCTACTGATGGAATTCAAAGACTGTTTTGCTTGAAGTTATGATGAAATGCCAGGATTTGCTCCCGAAGTTGCAGTTCACAAGTTAGGAGTGGATCACACTGTCGTTCCAGTCAGGCAAGCTCCAAGAAGAATGTGTCTAGAGATTGAACAATAAGTTATAACTGAAGTTAAGAAGCTAATCGACGCTAAATTCGTCCGTGAAGAACAATACCTGACTTGGTAATCCAACGTGGTACCAGTCAGAAAGAAGAATGGTCAGATCAGAATCTGTGTGGGTTTCAGAGATTTGAACAAAGCGTGCCCAAAGGACGAATTTCCGCTACCAATTTCAGAGTTAATGATTGAAATCGCTTCGACGCATGAAGTCTTCTATTTTATGGATGGATTGTCTGGATATAATCAGATAAAGATGGCATCAGAAGATGAGAAGCTCACAGCATTCAAAACGCCAATCGGAGTATACTGCTACACAGTAATGCCTTTCGGATTGAAGAACGCATGATCAATGTACCAAAGAGAAATGACGAGAATTTTTGATAATCTCATTCATAACTAAGTCGAGTGTTACGTGGATGATGTGGTCATCAAAAGCAAACTGAAAGAAGATCCCCTGTATGATTTGAGAATTATTTTCGAGCGATTAAGAATATTTAACCTTAAGATGAATCCTCTGAAATGTGCCTTCAGTGTCGCCTCTGGGAAATTCTTAGGATTTGTAGTCCGACATCGCGAAATTGAAATCGATCCGGAGAAGATTAAAACTACCTTAGCCTCCAAAAAATTTGAAATAACTACGATCCTTTCAAGGGAAGTTAGCATATCTTCGATGCTTTATTTCTAATTTGTCAGGTAGGTGTCAGCCCTTCTCGGCATTAGTTATAAATGATGCCAAATTCAGTTGGGAATATAAATGTCAGCGGGCCTTCGAGGACATTAAACCATATTTAATGACACCACCTGTCTTAGCAGCCCCAGTCTCGGGTTGACCTTTGATACTTTATACCGCGGCTTTAGATGACTCCCTCGGAGCCCTGCTAGCCCATGTCAATGACGAGGGTAAAGAAAACGCTCTCTACTACCTGAGTCGTCGTCTAATCTCGATTGAAGTAAAGTATCCTTTGATTGAAAAGCATTATTTGGCCCTGATCTTTGCAGCCCAGAAGCTCAGGCACTACATGCTTTCTCAAAATGTCAACCTTATTTCGAAGTTTAATTCGTTGCAATATTTGATGACCCGTCCGATGCATTCCTGCAGACTTTTCAGATGGTCGATGATATTATTGTAATTCGATATAACTTTCGTTTCTCTTCGTGTTGTAAAGGGACAAGTCCTAGCAGACTTCCTCATAGTGAACTCTTTACTAGCAGAATCGCCTCTCAACGACGACTTGCCAGACGAGCAGATAAAGAGCTTAGAAGACCCCGATGATCAATTTTGGGAATTATACTTCGACGGAGCATCATCAGCACAAAGAGATGAAGAATCACAAATGATAGTGCTCGGTAAGGCAGGAATCAGACTGATATTTATAACTCCAGAGCTGTGGATGTTAAGATACTCCTACCATTTAACAGAATCGTGTACAAATAACGAAGCAGAATACGAAGCTCTTATAACTGGACTAGAGTTAACCATTCAAATGGGGATAACAGACATTAACATCTACGGTGATTCACAGTTAATAATACAACAGGTCGCTGGACAATACAAGACTCTGAAACCAAGACTTGAGCAGTACTTTCAGTATGCAATGAAGTTGCTGAAGCAGATTCCAAATGTAACGATCTACAAGATTCTCATAAGAGAAAGTGCTCTCAGAGACGCATTAGCCTGCCTCGCAAAAGAGTTTGCCTGCTTACAAGATGAGTCAGTTGAAATGTCAGTTCATGGGCGACAGGTCCTATCACAGCTCAACATAAATGCAATGTACAAATCAGAAAAAGAAGAAGAAACGGTTGCAGGAGTGGCATAAACTACAGAAGATTGGCAGCAGCCATTAATGGACTACCTACAAACAGAAAACCTATAAGACGATAAGTCAGTAGCCCATCAGATTAAGAAAAGAACTGTCTTACGCATTAATCAATAATACCTTATACAGAAGGTCTTTCGATCAGATGTGACTAAGGTGTCTGAGCGGGTCCGAAGCTCGTGAAATTGTTAAAGAGGTGCACTCAGGACTTTGTGGTGCTCATCAGTCGGGTCCAAAGATGAAAATGAAAATTAAGAGACTAGGGTACTACAGGCCTTCGATGATGACCGACTGCATGAAAGTTGCCAAAAGTTGTCACCAGTTCCAAGTGCATGGAGTGGTTCTGCACCAACCTCCAAATGTGCTACATCCAACAATCGTGTCGTGGCCATTTGAGTGTTGGGGCATAGACATCATGGGTCTGATAGAACCGCCTTCTTCAAGAGGACATCGCTTCATCATTGCAGTGACAGATTACTTTTCCAAGTGGGCAGAAGCAGTACCGTTCAGAGAAGTGAAGGCACATCATGTGTTACAATTCTTTAGGAATCAAGTCGTCTACCATTTCGGGGAACCGTGTAGAATTGTCTCAGATAACGGGTTCGCATTCAAGAGCACAAAGATCAACAATTTTGTCAGAAGGCACGGGATCGATTGGTGCTATTGAACGATCTACTACCCAAGAGAAAACGGCTTGGCCGAGGCTTTTAATAAAAATCTCGTCCAAATTTTAAAGAAAACTTTGGACGATAACAAGAGAAATTGGCATGAGAAGTTGTTAGAAGCCTTATGGGCCTACAGAACGAATTTCAGAACTCCTACTCAGTCTACGTCTTACGCTCTAGTGTACGGGTCCGAGGTCGTTCTACCGCTTGAGGTTCAGCTTCCGTCGCTCAGAATTGCAGTCACAGACAAGATTACTACAGAAGAGAATGCAAGGCTACAACAAGAAGAATTGGAAAGCGTGGAAGGGAAATGACTTTCAGCGCAACAAAATATGGAACTGTATCAAGCCAAGATGATCCAGGCCCCCATAAGCTGGTCGCCCGAGGACATTGAAAGTTAGGTGACTTGGTTCTAGTTCTCAGGAGACCTATTCTTGCACACCGCAAGATATGAGGTAAATTTGAGCTAACTTGGGAAGGGCCATTTGTGGTCGAGACCGTCTGTCGGCATTATTTTTTAGGTTGGTGTGTTTTATTTTAAAAAGGGATCGCCTACAGAAATTGTGCGGCGAATTTTTAATTTAATTTAAATAAATAATTTGAAAAATAGTATTTGATTTTTTGAAAATAATTTTAAATTTGAAAATTTTAAGATATGAAATCAAGCTGATTTCACATCCGAAATAGTTCACATAAACGAGCGCCGCACCATAAAACGTGTATACATCTCGAAGAATAAACACCTTTGCTTGATAATGGGGCTCGATTAGATAAACTAGAAAGGTTTGTGACATCCGTTTGGTACGCGAACCAATTTTATAAGCCGAAAAATTCCACAGCTTAATATGAAAGCATTAAACGAGGCTTTATATTACACAGGTTCTTTAAAATTCCCTATAAGGGCAAGCCCTATAGTTAATTACATCTTAAGTGACGGGAATCACCTAAGAAAACTCTCGATGATAATCGGTAGTTACGCTCTCAAGAATTTCGAAGTTTAAGTTTTTCGAGGGTTGAATTTTGGAATTTCAATAGGGAATAGATCGAATTTAGAAGATTTTATTTTGGGATTTCAAAGGAAGAAAGGTAAGAGAAATCACGAGATTTGAAGCGAACTTCGGTAATTTCAACTATCCTATTGTTTGGCTCGAGTTTAGGAAAGTCCTAATGTTTATTTAGTATTTCGATCTTGCCGATTTTAATTAATTAGGACTTATATTTATATGATAGAATCACACAAATAGCCTTGAAGTTATGAGGGTTTATGTCGTGCACGAACACTACCTCGGAATCCTAAGTCCGGTTAGGGCTTAATTTGCAATGCGAAATGCTCAACAAAAGGTTGAGGATTTATGTTGCACTAAGCGAACTACCTCGAAATCCTATGGCTTTGTTGTTTTAATTCTAGGAATGTTTAGGTGATGTAGAGTTGTTTCTTGTGACGAAGATGGCCATGCTGCCCACCGTGCTCCGAGCTCCTTGTTGTTGCAGAGGTTTAGTTATAGAAGTCATAAATCAAAAGATGAGAAAAATGTTTTGGTTTAGAGAAAATCTTAACTTCCAAGTGTTTTTATGTTTTAATTAAAACAAATCTTAAAGTTGATTATAACAACACGGTTAAGATCCCACGGTTCCATCCTTCGGCATCGTTATTTTTATCGGATTCACTTAGTCCGGATGAATTTGCTAAACTCAGTTGAATGAGTTCCACACTTTCATTTAGACAGTGGGAAATCCCGTTAGCAACACGTAGGTTAAATCATCAGAGGTATTCCGATCATCCGACGGGACGTTTTAATTTAGTTGTAATTGCGAGTTTGTGTTACGTTTGTGATTAAATTTTGAGTTGTTTTATATTTTGAAATGTTGTGGCGGTGAATTTTATCTTGCAATGACTTTTAACTTAGTTTTGGATTCGGTTTTAGGGACTATCCTAAAGGTGTGGGTTTTCATGCAACGGTTGTTATCATGCGAGAAAAGTAAGTGCGATGCGATTAAATAAATTGCGATAAGGTAAATTGCGATAAAATAAAAGCGTACTGGAGGGTCTTCCAGTCATCCCAATGCACTTAAAACACGATTAGAATATTTAAGCAAGTTCCTAGGTAAAGTTAAGGGAAGGGTTATGTTTTTACCGAATTCCTAATCCTATGGCTAGTCGTTTCTTATGACGTCTAGGTTCTTGTGTTTTGGTTTAAGGACGATTTTCTTCATCGAAGAATAATTAAGTTCGATTGTTCTTATGAGTATACTTATGATATTGAGGAAGTGCTTAAGAAGAATCTTAAACATCTTTTCGATATTGATAGGATTGTTTTAAGTCCAAATGAATTTAATCATACAAATGAATTAATCGTCAAGGAATTGAGTTTTGTTATCTTGCTCGGTGAACTTAGGACATTTGAATATCTTATAAGTGGAGTAACATTTCATTTAATGTTACGTTTAGGAGTTATGATAACGAAGTTTTCGAGGGCAAATTGGTGTTCGAATGGTTTATGATTTAGTTTAATCTCGAGTTAACGGGTTTAAATTTGGAATAGTGTTCAAGTTGCTTTATATTTAATTTCTTTATGTCTTAGGTGATGTTATTTTTAATTCAATTTAGTTTAACTTTAATTTAATTTAATTTGGTTTAGTTTTAATTTTAATTTAATTTTGATTTTTTAATTTTAATTTTAATTTTAGTTTTATTTGATTTTATTTTAATTTAATTTAATTAAATTTAATTAAATTTAATTTAATTTAATATGTTTTAATTTAATTTAATTTAATTTAATTTAATTTAATTTAATTAATTAATTATTTATTTATTTTAATTTAATTTTATTTTATTTAATTTAATTTATTTGATTTAATTTAATTTAATTTATTTAATTTGTTTGATTTAATTTAATTTAATTTATTTAATTTGTTTGATTTAATTTAATTTAATCTTTAATTTAATTTTATTTTTAATTTTAGTTTAATTGAAAATTTAAAAAAGAGTTTAATAATTTAACTTTTTAATTTAATTTTAATGATTAAGTCCTTTAACATTTTAAAACTTAAATTTGAATTATCATTTTAATTAGGAATTAAATATTATTGAGATGATTAATTTAGGGATTTTTAAATTAAAGAATAAATCTCTTCCTAATAATGTCCACTATTTTAATAATTCCGATTTTATTATTCTTCGAATTTAATCGATTATTTAATTAAGGTTTATTTCAATTATTTTAAATTGTTTAGTAGGTTTCTACCCTTTAATTATTTAAATTTCAATCATCCAAATCAGATTAAGATCAAATATTTTACTTGTTAATTTTATTAAACCTAAAGTTTTAATTAAAGGTTAAAATTTTAATTACCATTTTGCCCTTGAAGCTTAATAATTTCATAACTCACTAAATTGAGTTTAAATGAACTTAAAATTTTTATGTAACTTCACTCATATGCCAATAAAGACATGAGAGGAGAAAATGTGATTTTTATGTATTTAATTTATTTATATAATTATTTTTGGTAGAAAATAGGGATTTCCAAGGAAAATTTAATAACATGACCAAGGGAAAGTTTCTGTCCTTAAGAAAATTATGGGACATTTCTAATGATTAGAGGACCACTTGGACCAATTTTGGTGATTTTTTGAATTATATTATTTTTATTATAATTATTTTAAGTTTTGGAGTATTAATTAATTTAAAAATAAAATAAAGGTTGAAAAATGAAATTTATATTTTTCAAAAATCTCTCTGATATCAAGGAAATCAGAGAATTAATTTTTGTAATTTTCTGATTTTTCTTTGATTTATTATAATTATTTTAGTGAAAATGCTAGAAAATACATTTTTTAATTTAAAATTACCCTAGGGCTTTAAAATTTAATATCTCATTAAATAGACCTAAGAAAAATATGAGATTTGTTCCTAAGTGATTAAAATTCAAAATGTGACATTTTGGTGAATTTTATTATTTTTATGATTTTTATTATTTTTTAATTACTAAAATATTAAAATAATGCAAAAAATTAAATTTTTAGAAAATTGAAATTTTAATTTCTTTAAATTCCCCTGATATCGAGAGGCTCAAAACTAATTTGGTGAATTTTTGAAAAGCATTTTGAAAGTTATGAATTTTTAAAGTTCAAATTGACTAAATGGCTTAATCGACCAATTTAATAGAGCTAGCAAGTCCGATTGACTTGAAATTTTTATGGTGGGTTCCTCTGATCCTAAAGGTCAGTGGAGAATTGATTTCAAGTCAATTTGATATATGGTTAGCTCTAATTAATTAAGGAGCTATTTTGGGTGTTTAAGCGATTAGAGTTATTTTAAATAAAGCTAATCCAAAATCTATTTTTCTAAGGTCCTCTACAGTCGTAAGAGACATCACCAAATTTTCCTAGAATTTATTTCACAACATGCTAATTATTGTATTTAAAATACTCAAAACGGTAACATGAATTTGAAAAATCAATAACTCCTCATAGGGATGGCCTCTGACTTTGGAAAATTCAGGGAATATTCCCAAATTCAGAGGCTTGCATGGAGAATTAAAACAATGCAGACAGTAAATAAATTATTAAAAATAAAATACTTGATAAAATTAAATGATTTCTTTTCCACATTATTCTCCTCGTTCACTGTGAGCGAGAGGGTATTTTTATTTTATTTTTATGATTTTTCTACACGAAAGTTATGGATTTTTGAAGTTTAGGGAATTAAATAAATCAGAAAATACCCTAATTTTCTATTTATCCACGCGGCACCGCGTCAACCTCGGCAGCTCCGAAACGACGCGTGGCGCTCTCCGATTCGACACTGCCATCTGACTCAGCGCTCCGGGCCCCGCTGTATCGTTCCGTCTCCTCATCCGGCGCGATCCTGGCCGTCCGTCCGCGCGTGTATTAAATGAATGACATCCGTTGATCGTCCCCAGCGTTCTCGCCGAGAGCCGTCGCACCTAAATCCCTAATATCTCACTCAATACTTAACGGATTTTAGTGTTCTTGTGCTCTATGGATTCGTCTTGAAGAGATGAACACATCTATAAGGTGATCATACGTTGAAATTAAAGCATTTGAAATGGAGAATCTCCAGAAGCTCGGGATGAAGAATTAGCTCATACCTTTGCTCAGAGAAGTGTGGCTTCAATCTGAGGCTTGTGTCACCTTCGATTGGATCAGCGAAGCTCCGGATGAAGTTTCTGGTGCGGTGAATTGCTGCTATGAAAGTGACCACATCCGATCACAAAGCTTGGAGAGCTGGAACAAGCCGGGTGGCTTCGGAGATGGGGCTTTCGGTGGGAAACTTCTCCTCTTGGTCCGAGTGAAGGTGTAGGACCGATCGATTTGGAGATTGGCTCCTCTGTGGCAAAGTGTCCTGGTTTTGGGTGAAATTTCGGTTGAGAAGTGGATTCGTTGGTGGGGATTAGGGCAGATTGACAGCTGGGGATCAAGCTGCTCTAAAGTATGGAGTAGGGTTTGGAACAATTTTGGCGGAGTTTCGGCGAGGTTTGTGCGACTCTCTTCTCATGGTCGTGAGGGGGTCGGGTTTAAATAGAGGTGGATGGAGGGCCTCACGAGGGATGGCGAGGGTTGGGATCGAGTACTTCAGGCATGGGAAGAACGACCATGGTGGCCATTGGGCATGGGGCGGCTCGACGAGGTGGAATTCCAAAGTTTGGCTCCTCCCGAGGTCTCGGCCATGGTGTTTTCCGGAGACCCGGGCGGGTGGCGGCGGGCATGGGTCACCCTCGGGTCCGGGTGGGTCGGAGCTGGAGGTTTGTGCGATCGATTGGCCATGGACATGTGTAAAGGGTTTGAATCGAAGGGTATGGGGAGAGGCTCATTTTGGGTCCAAATGGGTCGACCCACCATTTGGGTTTGGTGCACCCTTCCGAGCTCTGGTTTTAGGTGGGAGGCTCATGTGAGTCAACCTACCAAAGGTAGTGAAGTCCACATCGAGGATTAGGTGGCAAAGTATGGTTTAGAGTGTATCATGTTTAAGGTAAAAAGGGCTTAAAAAGGGTTTAAGAAAGAGATCCCCTCTCTTACCATTAATGGTTTGGTGAGGTGGAAAGTGGATTCCATGGCTCTCATGGCTCTATGGGGCTCATGCATGGCTTCATGGCTTGTCTTTGGCTTGGGGAAAAGCTTGGTCAATTTCATGAAAATAGATTTTAGAAATTTTGGTAATTTGATGGGAATTTGTATGAAGCTTGATTTGGAATGGTTTAATGATGATTTTGAAACTTAGGGGTGATATCGATTAAAGGTATGATGAAAAGAAATTGCCATGTGGGCTTTAGGGCCAATTTTGGGCTTTTGTATTTGGTGGAAATGGGCTTTTAGAATGGTTTAGGAAAGTGGGCCTTTAGGTTTGAAAACAAATTGGTGGATGTAAATTTTGCAAAGTATTGGATCCCATGAGTGTTGAATTTAGTTTAAGAATGTTTCATGAATGATTTGGAATAAACTTGAAGTGTTTGGGCTAGGTTTGGGTTGGATTTGGACCTCTTTAGTGAATGGGTCGATGTAGGTCGAATTGGGCTAACTTGGGCCAATGTTGGGCTAGGGTTGAAATTGATGTAAAATAAGTGTTGGGAAATGTTTATGGGAGTGTTTCAAAGAGGTTTTGGCCTTGTTTGGGTTTTGATTTTGGGGTTTGGGCTTATTTGGGTTAAGTTTGGGTTTAGGTCGAAATTGGGCCTTTTAGCTTTGGGTTGAATTTGAGTGGGGTTTGGGTCTAAATTTTGGGCAAATCATGTTAGTGTTTTGCTTGTGGGAATGTTAAGGAAGATTTAGAAAAGATTTGGGGTTAATTGGAGTTGAATTGGGTGAGTTTGGGTCATGGGTCCAAATTGGGCTTTAAGGCCAAAAGTGAAATTGGATCCAAATATCAATCAAATTGGACTTGGATTTGGTCTAAATTGGTGTTGGGAATGTTGAATTGAAGTTTAGAATTGAATTGGACCAGAATTTGGGTCAATTGGGTAGGTTTGGTTTGACATTGGGTTCACTTAGGGTTAAAATGGGTCAAATTGGGGGTTTTAACACAAGTAGGGTAAATTGACAAAATTGGCCCATGGTGTAGTTGAACAAAATGAAATTGGGAATATTTGGGATTTTTCCGAATTTTCTGGGAATTTTCTGAATTTGTGGAGTTTAGGTCAAGAGGGGGTATTTTGGGTATTTGGAGGGTATTGGGAGGTATTTTTGGAATTTTTGGTATTTTTGGGTATGGATGATCAATTTGAGTAATGTGGAAATGTTTAGGAATGGTTTTGAGGAATTTTGGGTGATTTGGAAATTTTGCAAATTTTGGGCAGGCTAAGCGGGTGTAGGGTCCAGGGGTCAAAAATTGAAAATTTGGAAAATTGAAGATTGGGTGAATATAAGTGGAATGAAATCATTTTGGTTGAGCCATGAAGCCATATCAAGCCCACATGAGCCATGAAGGGACTCATTTGAGGCATCCAATATGTTGTTCCTAACCCTCTTAGCCAAGGGCTTAGGGGTTAAGGACCATCCATGTGAATCACCTTTATGAGTCAGGAGGTCAAGTTAGGTATGGGTGTGTTTTTGTAGGATGTGTGTGAAAGTGTAGTGTATAGGTGTAGTGTGTGTGTAAGTCAGCCCTTCACTGAGACCGGGCCACCCGAGGGTAGTCCTAAGGCCGAAGAGTCCTATGGGAACTCATCCTTTAAACTTCCACATTTGATTTCGACCCTCTAGGTGATTAGGGGTCTATAGTCGAGTTTGTGGAGTTTGCGGGGAGTTAAGAAGTGGTTTGAATTTCTAAGTGGTGGGTCCCAATTCTAATCCTCTAAGATAGTCAAAGGAAAAGCCTAAGGCTAGATCCTAAGTACTAAAAAGAAGAAGAGATGACCTCATAAAAAATGAGGTCAACACCGTATACTCGGGAGGTTCCTACCAACTTGTGAATTGCCGTGGGGAACGATCTATGCTTCCAGTCAATGTACGATATTTAAAGAAGTATTACACAATCTGATGTTTCGAAGGATGAACTTTAAAAATGAAGTCTCATTCCTAGAAGCACGGGAAGAGTAATCACTTGTAACCAGGTCCAAACCCAAAATTGATAAAAAATGGATGATAAAAAAATGGTGAACAAAAAAGAAAAATATGTGTTAAAAGAAAATATGTAAAAGAAATCATCTGAATAATAAAATTTGAACTTTCCTTCCAAATCAAACTCATTCCTGATTTTTTTTTTCTTTTCCCTCATCTTTTCCTATTCTATTAATACTCAAACGAAATGGATAAGAATTTTCATTAATGAATAAATTTTCTTATTGTTCTCGTTCTTGATACAGCCCCTGATTCCTTCCTTGTTTTTGCAGGGAAATGTCGAACATGCGGTTGATTCTGAACATCAAGAATGGTGTGAGTCTAGCACTCGATGAAGAAAGAATGAAGGATGGGGCCGTGATCGAGATCGACTCTGATTTCACACTGGTCGGCTTACAGTACGAAAAGGCCGATTGGACCTCGGTTGACCGGGATGAGTTCCACAACCAGACAGTGGTGAAATTAGGTGGCCCGGATCAGCAGGTTATCGATAGGAAATAGAAAGTGAACGCCGCTTAGGTGACTGGAGTAGATAAGAAGATCAAGTCCATGGTTACTACAGCAGAGGGCAGGCTTGTCAGCGCCGTGCCTACAGAGATTCAGGAGGTAAGAAGAGCTACTCTCAGTCCGACCTAGCGAAGAAACAAGAACCTCCGCATTCATAGGATGTTGAGCAAGCTAGCGGCGGACCAGCATAAGGAAGCAGCTTCCACCATCAGTGCCATTAAGTCAAAGAAGCTGGTTCGCCAGGAACCAGAAAAGAAAAGATCAGCCCCAAGGACAACAGAGAAGATAAAGAAAATTGTAAATAGATCAGAAACGGAATCAGCGCCACGACATCGAGCAGACACACCAGCTCTGAAGAAAATTGTTATGAAAGCAACCCTGGAGGATGCCTTGACAGAGACCATCCCTGAGGATATGAGACACATAGGAGAGCGTGCTGGGGTTGAGCCATACATCCCATAGTACGTTACCAGACCTCGAGGGTTTCAGATAATTCCAGAGTACGAGCTGGAGAAACTTCAGAAAGTCGAGAAGAAGACATTCGAGTACTTTGAAAGGATTCGAGGCAAAAGAATCAACAGCCTGGAGGGCCTTGAGCTACATATAGATGTGTTCTCAGACTACGAGCAGCAACAGATTGTGGACTGCGTCTTCGATCTTCAGAAATTGGGCCGAGCTGGTCGCTTAAGAGGAAAGACCTACTCAGAACCCTGAAAATGGATGAAAGAAAAAGGAAGAGTCACAATTCAGTGCGGATGCTGTTACAACTTTGCCGAAGATAGGAAAGGAAATCCACCAGGGATTCTTCGTCACAGCGATGTTGATCTAATGCCAAGAATCATTAAGAGGATGGTGACATGACGGGTACTACCTGCAGATTGCATACCCAACAGCTGCATCATCAACATATATGAGGAAGGCGACTGCATACCGCCACACATAGATCATCATGATTTCGTCAGACCTTTCTGCACAGTGTCCTTCATAAATCAGTGCAACATCATGTTCAGATCAGACCTCTAGATAGCAGGCCCTAGAGAATTCCTAGGGCCAGTGGAGATACCTTTACCGATAGGTTCCATTCTGGTGTTGAAAGGAAATGGAGCGGACATAGCTAAACACTGCATCCCAAGGGTACCTTTCCAGCTAGTTTCTTTCACTTTCAGGAGGATGGAAGACAGCAAGAGGTCTTTCCGTTTTCAACCGGATCCAAAATTAGAGAGCCTCCAGCCTTACGAGCTGTGAGCTACATGAAAAATAGCACACCTTCGATGCACATCAGAATGGCATTTCCTGCCAAGGATGGCTTGGAAGGTGATGTTATTGCCCATGTGTCTCACTATTCAGACATGGATTTTGACAAATTTTTTTTTTGGAAGAAACCTACAAGGATCCTATGCAGTCCATTTTGGATTTATATGGATTTTTATGAAAAGTTTGATTTTCAAGGAAAATATCATCATGTTTTGAATCAAGTTATATGATGTATTTTCAGCAAATTGAATGGAAACGACCATGTTGTACTTTTCCTTCACTTCTTTTGTGCAAATTGATTGGGAACGCCATTAAGTTGAAATGAACTTCGAACGAAGAATGATTTAAAAATAAATAAATGAATGAAATAAGATGAAAATGAATGAATAATAAAACAAAGAAAAATAAATTAGAGAGAAAAGAGAAAATGAAAATGAAAGAAAAAAAAGATGAATGAAAACTCTTTTAAAAATCTGAATGTCAAAACAAATTCCAAATTAACACGAACTCCAATTAAACAAAAATGAAATTGAATCACTAAAACAAACAAAACAAATCTAAATCTCAAATTAAATTTTAATTTGAATCCATCGATTTGAAGCTTTCAATTCTTCTTTAAATCGAAATCCGTTTGAAGCTCTTCCTAGGTTCAAATTCCTTTCCTCGACTTATCGCTAGTTCGAGTCTCTTCAGCTTGGTATACTTACCAGTTCCTTTCAAGTCTTTCCTCTGTGTGTTAGAGGATTGGCTAGTTCTATTGACATGGAGCAACAAATTTTATTCGATTTGGTTCTGATGGCATGGGGCTGGGTCCCTCTTCACACGGATCTCCTTTTCGAGAAACACTTCGAGCGAGGTTCGAAACATCCTCATACCCGCATTAAAATTTTCAAGGTTGGAGCCTAAATTCTAGTTCTCTTCTTGAGGCTAGAGCCTAAATTCTAGTTCTCTTTCAAATTTCTGAGACTGAAGCCTAACTTCCAGCTCTCTTCCTGAGGCTAGAGCCTAAATTCTAGTTCTTATTCAAATTTCTGAGGCTGAAGCCTTACTTCCAGTTCTCTTCTTGAGGCTAGAGCCTAAATTCTAGTTCTCTTTCAAATTTCTGAGGCTGGAGCCTAACTTTCAGCTCTCTTCCTGAGGCTAGAGCCTAAATTCTAGTTCTCATTCAAATTTCCGAGGCTGGAGCCTAACTTCCAGTTATCTTCTTGAGGCTAGAGCCTAAATTCTAGTTCTCTTTCAAATTTTTGAGGCTGGAGCCTAACTTCCAGTTCTCTTCTTGAGGCTAAAGCCTAAATTCTAGTTTTCATTCAAATTTCTGAGGCTAGAGCCTAACTTCTAGTTCTCTTCTTGAGGCTAGAGCCTAAATTCTAGTTTTCATTCAAATTTCTAAGACTGGAGCGTAACTTCCAGTTCTCTTCTTGAGGCTAGAGCCTAAATTCTAGTTCTCATTCAAATTTTCGAGGCTGGAGCCTAACTTTCAATTATTTTCTTGAGGCTAGAGCCTAAATTCTAGTTCTCATTCAAATTTCCAAGGCTGGAGCCTAACTTCCAGTTCTCTTCTTAAGGCTGGAGCCTAACGTCCAGTACTCTTCTTGAGACTAGAGCCTAAATTCTAGTTCTCATTCAAAAATTTGAGGTTGGAGCCTAAATTCCAGTTCTCTCTTCAAATCCTGAGGCTGGAGCCTAAATTCCAGTTCTCATTTCAAAATCCCGAGGTTGGAACCTAGGCTCCATTTCTCATTTCAAAATCTAGAACTTCCACAGAATCGATCTTGAAATCAATCTTAAATCAAACTTTAATTGAAACCAAAACTCTAATAAAATCGAAATTCAAATTCAAAATTAAAACTTGAAATAAAAAAATGAAACAAATCTAAAATCCAATCTCTTGAAATCTTGTGATTTGAAATTCACCTCTTTTTTCCTCAGCGAGAGTTCGGGAATCTTTAGTCTTGGAGATTTACCTGGTACTCCCCAGTGGAAGTTTTCTACGCTTTGTTCTAAGTGTGACACTTAGATGTCTGTGTTGGTTTTGTTGATTTCTTCGGTCAGCACCAATTTGTGCGGTGTGCTTGGTTAGCACACCACACCTATTGGGGGTCCATTTGTTGAACTCATTTTTGGTGAGGTATTTTTTTTTCTCTTAGTGTTTAGGGTCTAGCTATAAGACTTCTCCTTTTGACTATCCTAGAGGACTAGAGATGGAACCCACCATTTAGAAATTTAAGCCAAATCTTAACTCTCTTTGGAACCCTAAATAGATGGTCATTAACCTCCAAGTCCCTTAGAAGGTTAGGACCAATGTGTAGGAAGACAAGGATGAGTTCCTATAGGATGGTCAAGCCTTAGGACAACCCTGGTGGCCTGTTCTTGATGAGGTCTAGCTAGCACACACTGCACTCTTACACCCATCCTAAACTCTAAACCATCTTTACCCAATCTTGACTCCCGGTTCATTAGAGCACTCATATAGATAAGTCTAAACCCCTAGCTCCTTGGCTAAGAGAGTTAAGAACAATACATATGAGATGTTCAAAATAAAAATCTCTTGGTCCATGGCTCACTCTAAGATAATCCACACTACTCAACCATAACCAAATTCCATTTTGCGAAAATCTATGGTTTTGACATTGGGTCCTTAAACCTACCTAAAATTACCCTAGGAAATTAAACTTAAATAAGCATATGTGTGTGTGTGCTGAAACGTGTGTATGAAAGCAAAGTATAAAAACTTATGTCATAAATCAAGAGAAAGGAAAAAAAATCAAAAATACGAGGAAGAAAATCTCACGGGAAATCAAATCTGTGAAGAAAATTCCCTAGGAAAACCACAAAAGAATCCATAGAAAGCTCCATAGGAAACCACAAAAAATGAACTATAGGTCCAGGGGACCCGTAAGCACGGTGTTGAGGAGGACTCAGAGCTGTGCTGTATATATCTAACATTAAGTGAGAACTACCAAGCCCTCACCCTATGGAAGGTAATTCTAACTCGATCTGAATAGTCAACCATGGACCTTATAAAATTTTAAACATTTCAATTTGGGTTTCATGCAAATGAAAAATTTATGGGTGAGGAGGCTATTTTTGTTGTGGAGGTAGTTTTTGCAATTTTCTTTTAAAAACATATTTATATATATATATATATATATATATATATATATATATATATATATATATATTATAAAAGTAGTAGGACCCACAGGTTGACTATTCTAATCGAACTAGGACTAATAACAACCTAAAACGGACAGCGGCAGAAATCACTAAGGATGGGTGAATAGTACAGTGAATTCCTTCATCTACCCTCTCCAGGGTCTCTGAATCATGAGGTACTATTCGAGAAGTCTCTTATATCCCTCTTTTACTGCTATGTCATCGTTGTCCTCCCGCTTTCACCCTATTTACAGCCTTACTTGATGGCCCCACATATAGTAGAAAGGCTATACATGCATGCTCATATGTCCTACATAAGAAAAAAAACTAGGCCAGGAAGTAAGAAGGCACAAAGGACATGAGGATAGGGAAAAGAAAGAGGAGATGGCAATCCACCCAAAACAACGTTGTAAGGGGGCTGAATCGACTCTCAAAGCCACACGAAGTAATAGGCATGAAATGGCGTAAAAGGCAAAGGTACACTCCATGTGTGGTGCAAAAGAGGCAACCAGGAAGCGAGAATAACATGTGAAAGTAAAACCCTACAAATGACTATAGGGGAGAGGATGACTGTAAAGAATCCAGGATAAGTGAGCCGAACCTCACCCAACATGGTGTGGAGAGGTGGTCACAAGGTATATGAAAAGAAAAACCCCTCCAACATGGTGCGAGGAGAGTGATTTATCAAACATATAAAGGAGAAGGTGAAATCCCATAAGACACATAAAACAGAGAAGGTTAATCCCCTTCAACATGGTGTAAGGGGATTAATTTGTCGAGCTAGAGAATTCGTAGAAAAAAGCAAAATGTGCAAGCAAGAAAGACATAACTCCCAGCATCGGCATATAAACAAAGAGAACGAGCTAAACATGTATAGCATTTTTAAAATCTCCAACACGAGCATGTAGATAAAGAGAGTAAGCTACACATGTATGATACCTCCAAATTTCCAACACTAGCATATAGATAAAGAGAATAAACTACACATGTATGATACTTCCACATTTCCAATTTTTGAAGTGGTAAACACTCCACATTCTTTTCTCCCCTTCTTATTCTTGTAAGTAACATAGATAAACCTCATCCATATGAATTTTATGATAGGGGTATCATAGAGCTATTTAAACCAACTTAGAACATGCTAAGTAATAAGATTTTCATGTAAAGACCTCGTAGAAAGGATCTAAACCCATCCCAAGCAAATGAGACATTGCATATTTTTACATAAAGATGAGATATAAGTGATTTAAAACAACCCCAAACAAGTAAATAGGTGCAGATTTTTAATTTAACATAGCATAGAACCATTCCAAACTCATTCCCTACAAGTTAGCATGTGCAGATTTTGATTTAACATAGCATAGAAGTGTTCCAAACTCATTTCCTACAAGCTAGCATGTGTAAATTTTGATTTAACATAGCATTAAAATGATAACATTCTTTCCGAGTAAGCATATGAATATTAATTTCCTCTTTGGCATAGCCTAGGCATGATAGCCTCCTTTCCAAATGAGCACTACAAACAACTAAGAGAAGTGTATTAGATACTCATGTGAAGAAAGACAAGTTTCATATGATAACCATGTGAAAACTCATTCACCATAGGATGATTTATGTAGAGAAAGGGGATTTCAAAATTCCATTGGTAAAACAACATTTTCATGCTTATGATGAGGTGAAAAAAATGTAAAATCAAAGCTTAGATGTTATACATGTGAAAACTTGGTAAAATAGATGAAAAACATGCACATGTAGCTTCATTTAGAAGCGTTTCCAAAGTGGTGAAATTTCAATCCGAAAATCACACTTAAATTTACCAAAACTATTTCCATATGAAACAATCATTTTCAAACAACTTCAAAGTGTTAAAATAAGGTGGAAATCATGTGGAATTAAAGCCTAAGTGATGTATACATGAAAGCTTAGTGAAATAGGTGAAAAACAATCTTACATGACTTCACTTGGAAGTGTTTCACAAGTGGAGAAATTTCAATCCGAAAATTGCATTTAAACTCACCAAACCATGCCAAATATTTCAAATTAACTTTTCACTCTTTCCAAATAATCACATAGATGCAAAGCCCTCATTTTATAGCAACATAAGTTTGGTTTAAACCAATCCTAATTAAAGAGGTAAGTGTAGATTTTTGATTTCTTGTAAACATTAAGTTGATACAAAGTGATTCCATAAAACATATGAATGCAGAATTTTATTCTTAGATGACATAAAATTGATACAAAGCAATCTCAAGGCATTCCATGAGTGTAGAATTTGTGTTTAGGCAAGTAAAAAGATGATATAAACCATTTCCAAGAGAGTGCAGAATTGCAGATTTTTCACTTTGAATGGCACCTAATTAACATGAAACATTCCTAAAACATCACATGTGTGTAAAATTTAATGTTTAGGCAAGTGTAAAGATAGTAAAAACCATTTTCATTCGATTGCTTAAGTGCGGATTTTTCACTTTAGATGGCACAAATTTGATATTAGACAATCCCAAAACAACATATGTGTGTAAATTTATGTTTAGGCAAGTGTAGAGATTATATAAACCATTTCCGAGAAAGTACACAAGTCCAGATTTTTCACTTTAAAAGGCACAAATTTGATATTAGACATCCCCAAAACAACACATGTGTGTAAAATTTATGTTTAGGCAAGTGTAAAGGTGATACAAATCATTTCCGAGAAAGTGTGCAAGTGCAGATTTTTCACTTTAAATGGCACAAGTTTGATATTAGACATTCCCAAAACAACACGAGGGTGTAAAATTTATGTTTAGGCAAGTGTAAAGGTGATAAAAACCATTTTGGAGAAACTACGCAAGCGCAGATTTTTCACTTTAAATGGCACCAGATTAATATGAAACATCTCTAAAACATTATAAGGGTCATGTAGATTATCGAACCAATGATATACAATTTGGACTATCCATTAAAAGAGGAAAAGAGACATTCCAAATATCTCATGAGACCATTTAAACTCTTAATTATAAATATGCGATTTTAACCTTCC
The DNA here is from genome assembly GCA_022702705.1 of Papilionanthe hookeriana x Papilionanthe teres. Lineage (NCBI taxonomy): Eukaryota > Viridiplantae > Streptophyta > Magnoliopsida > Asparagales > Orchidaceae > Papilionanthe > Papilionanthe hookeriana x Papilionanthe teres. The sequence goes on from CM040433.1 coordinate 97,507,245, forward strand.
ATAAAGAGAGCTAAAATAGATTTTTGAACACCCCATAAAATAAGCTAAAGACTTAGCTATAAATGTGAAACTATAGCCATCCAAAAGGTACCAAGCAGGCCTCTTATATGTCCCAGATACCAAACTAAAAATTTACAAATGAACACAAAATTCTAGCCATCAAGAAGGGGGTATGAGGAGACCTCTTAATATTCCATGAAACTTGTTAACCATTAAGCATGAATATAAAACTTTCATCACTTAAACTTAACATAAAGAAAAGACTAACATGAAGCCTTCATACATCACTTAAACACTTCCATGAATCAAGCTAAATGTGAAGCCTGAGCACAACTTTTAGGCCACCATACATAAACTTTTAACCACTAAAGCTTGAATACTATAAGCCATCCAAAATATAAAAACTTTAGCCACCAAGAATATGAACTTTTAGCCATCAAACATATGAACTCTTAGCCATCCATAAAACATGAAAGGAACTTCCCAAGAATCACATATAGCAAAAACTAGCTTGGAACCCCCTACTTGGATTTTCGGCCAAGCATGGGGATCCAAAAAATTTCTGTAAAACCTTATAAAAATGAATCGAACCATGAAACACTACAAAAATGAATTGAACTTAAGCCTTTCAAATCATCAATTTTAAACTAAACATGAGGGGCAAGAGCCATTTCATCACTTAAATATTTCCATAAATCAAGCTAAAGCATGCAATAGATTTCTACCAATATAAAGCACAAACCTGAAATGATTGAAGCTAACAGAAGGGATGAAGAGTAGAGAATCTGGCAGCACTTCCCATCTAAATTTTGGCCTCACACTTTGGAGCAAGAATAAAGCATCTTTCTTATAGAGAAATGAAGATATAAGAGAGAAAAAAATTCCACCCATTCCATAATCATCACAACCAAATAAAAAAAATACTTATGCTTGATGCTAGGGCTTAGACCATGATGAAAAAATATGGATGAAACTCTAATGGCATCCACGAGCTTCTTCACATTTTCCACACAAGCAAAGCTATGTGCTATAGGATAGATTGAAGCATGGGGAAAATCTTGTCCATGCTTCTCATGCCACAAAAGGACAAGGGGAAGGAGGCAAGAGGGTAAGCATGGGGAGGGAGCAAGGAAATTTTGGCCATGCCCACATGGCCGAAATATTCATTTCTCATGGAAGAGGGAGGGGCGACGGCTGCTATTGGGGGAGAGAGAGGGAAAATTTTAGGTTAAATGGGGGTAAAAATGAAATTTTTAATTATTTTGGCGCGAAACACTCAAAATTTTGGAATTTTTCGATTTGCATCGAACCACAAAAAATTATATATCAATTCTAAATAATTTTGATGTTCTGGATGAAACAGTAAAGTCTGTTTGGTGATCTGAGGTCGTTCGGGCAACCTCGTCGTTAAAACAGTAAAAAACGGGTCAAATTGGGGATTTTGGCTTAAATTGAATTTGGGTGAGGTTTTGGCTCAAATTGATTGCAATCAAATGTTGCATTTAGTTTATAGGAGTGTTATAAAGAGTTTGAAATTCAAATTGAGTGGAAATTGATCAACATTGGGTCCAATTTGGATTAAATCTGGCTTTAGGTCAAAATTGGAGCTTTTGGTAAAATTGGGTAAAAGTGATCAAATTGGGCAAAATTGATGATTGAAAAGTGAAATTAGGAATATTTGGAGGATTTTGAGAAATTTGGGGAATTTTTAGAATTTATAAATTTTTTTGACTAGCAGGGGAATTTTGATAATTTTGGGGATTTTTTGGGAAAGTGGTCAAAAAGTTGAACCGAATGCTCGAGGTCATTCAAATGAAATTTGGAGTCAAACGGAAGTGCCCGGGAGCATTTTTGATCAATATGGAGGATTTATGAATCCCGGAGTGATTTTAAGTATTGGCTACTTAAGTGTCGAGGGGTTCAAAAGTAGCTCAGAAGTGTACCATGTTTACAGTCATACTTCATCATTTGACGAGAGGAATGTCCTTGAACAATTTTTGGGGAGTTCAGACAACTCTAGACAAACTTGAGATTTTGGGCTAAAAATGTCATTTTGTGGATTTTAGGAGTTTCAGGGGTATTTTGAGAAATTTGGCAAATTTGGGTGTTTTGAATGTTTTGAGTGCTGAGAAGTATTTTGGGATAATTTTTGGAGATTTAGGTAGTTTTGGTCAATTTTGGTATTTTTGGGATTTCCAAGGGAAATTTGGTCAGTTAGGAAAGTTTCTGGGACAGGGGGTTAAAAATTTAAATTTAGGAAAATTGTAATGGCTTCAAAGCGAAGAGAATAAAACCAAAGGTAACCTTCTTTCTGTCCTCTATGTTTTGGTGCTTACCGGCTTAACTATGAGCTTAGGGTTTGGTGAGACCAACACTTGAGTGTCCGAAAGATAGGGGGAATCAAAATAGGATATGATAGATTTGGAATTGTGAGTCGGTGATATGTGTGTAGGTTTAGGGTGTGAGCTGCAAATCTCCCAGGGTCATTCCTAAGGTCTGATCACTTATGGGCAATTGCACTTGGTGCTCCTTATGTTTAGCTCCTTCCTTCTAAATATTAGAGGTTGAGCCTTAACTTGTGAAAGCCCCAAGTAAGGAAAACAAGCATGTGGAATTTCTATGTGGTGGGGTTTCCGTTGCTAGTCTTCTAAGAAAAGTCACCAAGAAGATCCTATGGCTATACCCTAGGCTATCAAAAGAGAAATTAAACCTCAACTGAAAGTGAGGTCAACAAATGGGCCCCCAATAGGTGTGGTGTGTCGAACATGGTACTCCGGACGTATTGGCGTTGACCGACAATATCAACAAAACCAACACAGCTGCTTGAGTTTAAGAAACTCAAAACAGCTCACAAAATCGAGTGAGAAAGTATCCTTTGGGGATAGAAAGATAGAGTCTCAACGAAGAAACCTTGCTGGGGAGAAAGAGAATCGGGATTCCATCAAGGAAACGTCCACTGAGGAGTTAAAAAAAGCTCCTAGCTGAAGATCCCGGGGATTCAGCTGGAATATATCTGCTGGGGGTGAGATGGGTATACTTCTTTCATGAGAATGACCCACTCAGACTCAAATTTGATTTGAAAGAGGTTGATTTAGATTTCGGAATTCTGATATGAAGTAATTTGGGAATGATAAAAGATTTTGATTCGTTCATTTTAAAATTTGGAATAATTCGATCTTGAAATTTTTTATTTTGTTATTACTTTAGAAGAGATTGATTTAATTTTTAAGTTTAGTTTGAGATTTTGTTGACAATATTTCTTCGTATTTTCTTAAATTTTAATTTGAATTTGAATTTAAAGTTCAATTTTAGATAGGTTTTGAAGTTTATAATGATTGGAAGTTTTACAAACTGATGATATTTGAAAAGGAGCAAGGATTGAAATTTAGGTACCAACCTCGGTAGTGAAATTTGGAAGGAATCAAATGACCCCACATCAATTCCGAGAAATATATGGAAAGGAATCGAATGACCTTGCATCAATCCAAAAAATTATATGGAAAGGAATTGAACGACCTTGCGTCGATTCCGAGAATTATATGGAAAGGAATTGAACGACCCTGCATCAATTCCAAGAATTATATGGAAAGGAATTGAATTACCTTGCATCGATTCCGAGAATTATATGGAAAGGAATTGAATGACCCTGCATCAATATCGAGAAATATATGGAAATGAATCGAACAATCTTGCATCGAGTCTGAGAATTATATGGAAAGGAATCGAACGACCTTGCATCAATCCTGAAAATTATATGGAAAGGAATCGAATGACCTTGCATCGATCCCGAAAAATATATGGAAAGGAATCGACTGATCTTGTATCGATTCCAAGAATTATATGGAAAGGAATCGAACGACCTTGCATCGATTCTGAGAATTATATGGAAATGAATTGAATGACCCTGCATCAATTCTGAGAAATATATGGAAAGAAATCGAACGACCTTGCATCGATCCTGAAAAATTATATGGAAATGAATCGAACGACCTTGCATCGATTCTGAGAATTATATGGAAAGGATTGAATGACCCTACATCAATTCTGAGAAATATATGGAAAGGAATTGAATGACCCTGCATCAATCCCAAAAATTAAATAGAGGTGGAAAAATATGTGGAAGTGAAGATGGAAAATTTAGGGAGGCAATTTGAAATTTGAAAGAATCGATGACCCTGCACTGATCCCAGAAATTATATGGAGGTGGAAAAATATGTCGAAAATGAGGTGGAAATTTTGGGAAGCAATTTGAAATTTGAAGGAATTAGACGACCCTATACCAATCCCGGAATCAAACTACAAAGAGAATTTTTTAATAATAAACTCAAGGAGCTTAGAATTACGATGTTCGTAGAGTGTGATACTGTGCAAAGTTCTTTCGAAACGCAGAATTATTAGGACGAGCGAGAAACTCAGAATTCTGAGAAGGAATTAATTTTTGAATTTATTCATGTTTGCTTAATTTTGATTTTCTTTTCTTATTATCATTATTTTCATTTTACATATCTTTTTCATTTTGTTCCTTTTGATTGGTTTGTAGGTGCTTTAATTATGATTTAGCTTTGTTTTCATTTTATATCGTTCTTTGTTCGTTTTTTTAGGACTCGAATACGGTCCCACAACTTATCAACCATTGCGTGAAAAGGGATCATCCTGAAAGAAACAGGAATCTTCATTAATTTCACTGAAAATGTAGATACAACTGATCAAACGTTGTCATGCATCTCAAAACTGATCAGGTACACATATCTAAATGCAGTAAGCTGAAACTTCTATAAAACTGTTGGCCGTTGTAGGCTGATGCAAAACTGTTCTATGGACAAGCCAACCTGTCAAAAGTTACGCTCCAGGACGGAAGTCCCTTCACGATTGCCCGGAGGTTTGGCTGTCAAAATGGTAATGGGTGGTAACCTTCTATCTCTGGATCAAGCTCGTAAAAGAAAAGTGTCTTGTCTTCCTCCATTCTCTTAAATGTAACCGAGACTCTTTGTCCACGAACTCCTAGAATGCAGTGTTTGTTAAGATTGGCCCCATTTTCTTGCAGAATCAGAACTGAACAGATTGACAGAGTGATCCTCGCTGTACCCACGAACTCTCCTGCTCCAACGATCTGTATCTCGAGGCAAAATAGGATGTCGCTTTCACTTACAAATGAGACTGTGCAGAACGGCCTCAAGAAGTTGTGACTATCAATATGAGGAGGAATGCAGTCCTCATCCTCGTAGATATTGATAATGCAGCTATTTGGAACACAGCTCATAGGGAGGATGTGCCATTCAACCGTCCTTTTGATCATCCATTTAATTTCTGGCGGCATTTCGTCCACCTCATCGTGCTGTAGGATCCCTAGGGGATTACCTTATCTGTCCTTTGCAAAGTTGTAGCAGCAGCCACACTGAATCGTGACTCTGCCCTTGCCTCTTTTCCATTTTCTGGATTCTGAATAAGTCTTTTTCTTCAGTAGTCTATCCCTATCTTTATCTTGGAGGGCCCCAATACAGGCTAAGATTTTCTGCTCATCTCTTTTCAAAGAAAACATTGGTGCAAAGTTCAAGGCCTTCCAGGGTATTAATGGCCTTTCCTTAAATAATTTTGTAACTTTCAAATTTTCTCTTGTGAATTATTTTGATCTTTGACATGATGTAATCCTGTATTGGCAGTGGCGATAGCTGGACAAATTCTCGTACGTATGGTTCAACATCAGACCGTTCTCCAAGCTGTCTTCTCAGTATGGTGGCAGCGTATGCCTCATAGGTGCCATACTCTTCCATCCGTAGCACATAGCAATCTGGCATACCGAGAATGCCCATGAGGCTGTCAGCTGCCTAAGGAAATTTGTACTGCATGTCAGACACTCTATGAAAATCTCCTCTATCAAGTTTTGCACAGGCTTTGGCTCTTCAATGAACTTTGGCTCTGTATCTATGCGCGATGAATTTTCATCTGTCTCTTGCATTTCTGGATCATAAGCAGTTTCTTCTGGTATCGGTGCTAACTCGGTGGCTAGCTGGAGGGCCTGTGCTTTCCTCCTCCTTTCTAACAAACGGTGTTTACGTCAGTTAGCATTTCTCCTTCTTGTATGTCCCAGTGACGTAGCTGGTGTCCTCTCAACTGAAGCCACAACTAGATCATCTCTCGGAGTGGTAATCATGGACTGAAGATTACATGCAAGTGTGAGTCGACGAAACCTCCAGTACGACTGTACCTCGAGGTTTTTCCCTCTTCCCATGACGAAAGGTTTAAGCCGCATTTGGAAGCAAGTACCGATTTACGTCCTGACATTTTCTATACAAGAAAGACAGGGGGAGATATCAGTGGTTGGTACTTTGCACGAACAAGAACAATAATAAAGTTAAATTATTTAACGAATTTTAATTTTCAACATGTTGATGTCATTATTTTATTTAATAAGTTTTCACAAAGCTTGGAATTAGGAAAATTTCATATGAATATATTAAGAGAGAATTTGTTTTTATTATGTTTTGAATTTATTACAAAACTTTTGGCCCAGTCACAAAATTCGGCCACATGGCGTTTCGCAGAACAAACGTTCTTCTTCGACGGTTTCACATTGCATAATATTTCTTTAGATATCATCCATTTATCGGCAACATAGGTCTTTCTCCTTTAAAATCCACTAACTGGTAAGCTCCTCCGGAGTAAATTTTCTCCACTACAAATGGTCCCTCCCAGGTTGGTTCAAATTTTTCACCTATCTTGTGGTGTGTAAAGATAGGCCTTCTGAGAACGAGAACAAGGTTACCAACTTTAAACGACCTTGGGCGGACCAGACTGTCGTGAGCTTGAACCATTTTCGCTTGGTAGAGTTCCAAATTCTGTTGTGCATGTAATCTTTTTCTTTCAAGGCTCTCTAACTTTACAAGTCGAAGTATGCCATTTTCTTCTGTTGTAATTTGATTTGCAACAGCGATTCAAAGCGACATTAGCTAAACTTTTAGGAGCAGAACGACCTCGGACCCGTATACGAGAGCATAAGGTATAGACTGTGTCGGTGGTCTGACTGTCGTCCCGTAAGTCCATAAAGCTTCTAGTAGCTTCTCGTGCCAACCTCTTTTGTTTTCATCAAGTGTCTTCTTTAAAATCTGTACCAAGGTTTTGCTGAAAGCTTCTGCCAGTTCGTTGGCTTTGGGTAACAGATCGTAGAGTATCTCCAATCTATTCCGTGTCGTTTGACGAAACTGTTGATTTTTGTGCTTTTGAAGGTGAACCCATTATCTAAAATGATCGTCTGTGGAACACCGAAGCGGTGGACTATCTAACTCTCAAAGAATTGAAGCACCTGTTGAGCGTGATCTCTTGTAGCGAAACTGCTTCTGCCCATTTGGAGAAGTAATCTGTAGCTGCAAGTATGAATATATGTTCTTTAGAAGATGGAGGGTCTATCGACCCACTATATCTGTGCCCCAACACTTGAATGGCCACGAGGCAGTCGTGGGGTGTAGAACATTCAGAAGTTGGTGCAAGACCACTCTGACATTTCTTAGTTGTATCCATACAATCCGTCATCATTGTCGACCAATAGTATCCAAGTCTTTTGATTTTTATTTTCATCTTTGGCCCTAATTGGTGAGCTCAACACAATCCGGCGTGTACTTCTTTAACGATCTGCTGTGCTTCTGTTCTACTAAGGCACCTGAGCCACATCTAATCCAAGGATCTTCTGTACTGAACATTGTTGACTGCCGCATTTGACATTGCTCGATTCTGAACTTGATACGCTACTGACTTATCTTCTGGTAATTTGCCTATCTGTAGGTATTCTGCTATCGGCTGACGCTAGTCTTTAATAACTTTTGTCATTGTAATTACTATTTCTTCTTTTCCTACTTTGTGTAGGGTGTCTAGGTCAATCCGCAATAGCACTTGCCATCCTTGTACCTTGACGTCAATAGAGTCCTCTGGTGGGCATGCCAATTCTTTAGCGAGCTTAGCTAAAGCGTCTGCATGGGCATTCTCACCCCGAGGGATCTTGTAGAAGGTTACAATAGGAATTTGTTCCAATAATTTCATTATGTACTTGTGATATTCTGCTAATCTTGGTTTCAAAATTTTGAACTATCCGACAACCTGCTGGATGACGAGTTGTGAGTCGCCATAAATGACAATATCTATTATTTCCATCAGTATTGCCAATTCCAACCCTGTTATCAAAGCTTCGTATTCTTCCTCATTATTTATGCACGACTTTGTCAGGTGGTATGAAACTTTTAACACCTCTTGATCTGATGTTACAAAAATCAAATCAATCCCTGCTTTGCCCGGTATCACTATCTGCTGTCCTTTGTCTTTTCTGGCTGATGAAGCTCCGTCAAAGTGCATCTCCCAGTGTTGAGCGCTGAGGCCTTCTATTTGTAGTATCTGCTCATCCGGTAGATCATCTTCGAGCGGGGACCCAGCTGGCAGTGGGTATGCCGCGAGGAATCTACTAAAATCTGACCTTTGATAGCGCGAAGGGGCACAAAAGATATGTCAAATTGCAAAATCATTAACCAGAAAGCGTGGGCCGAGTCATTAAATATTGCAACAGATTAACTTTTGAAATCAGGTTGACCTTATGAGATAACATGTAATGCTTAAGCTTTTTAGCATCAAAAAATCAAAGCTAGGCAATGTTTCTCAATTGCGGGATACTTTATTTCCACCGGTATTAGACACCGACTTATGTAGTAAAGTGCGTTCTCCTTACCCTCATCTTTGACTTGGGCTAGAACAGCTTCGAGGGAGTAATCTAATGCCGTGGTATAAAGTATCAATGGTCTACCTGGGATAGGAACTGCCAAAATAGGTGGTGTCATGAGATATTATTTAATATCTTCAAAGGCCCGTTGGCATTTCTCTTCCCAAATAAATTTGGCGTCCTTTGTAATTAATGCCGAAATGGGCTGACACCTCCCTGATAGATTAGATATAAAACGTCTTAGATATGCCAATTTTCCTTGAAAGGAACGTAGTTGCTTCAAGGTTTTGGGGGAAGGCATTTCTAAGATGGCTTTAATCTTCTCTGGGTCGATTTCGATTCCCCGATGACGGAAAATGAATCCTATAAATTTCCCAGAGATAACACCGAAGGCCCATTCTAAGGGATTCATCTTAAGATTATATTGTTGTAATCGTTCAAACACGATCCTCAAATTGCACAGGTGATCTTTCCTCACTTTGCTCTTGATGACAAAGTCATCTACACAGCACTTCACTTGGTTATGGATGAGGTCATCAAAAATCCTGGTCATCGCACGTTGGTAGGTAGCTCTGGCATTTTTTAGTCCAAACGACATCACTGTGTAGAGGTAGATCTCAATCGGTATTCTAAAGGCTGTAAGTTTTACATCTTCTAGATCCATCTTGATCTGGTTGTATCCTGACGATCCATCCATTAAGGAGAAAATTTCATGTGACGAAGCAATGTCCACCATCAACTCTGGTATCGGTTGTTAAAACTCGTCCTTTAGACATGCCTTGTTTAAGTCCCAGAAATCGACACCACTCGGATTTGTCCATTCTTCTTTTTAACAGACATGACATTGGCTAACCTTGACAGATATTATTTTTCTTGGATAAATTTAGCGTCTATTAATTTCTTTATCTCAGCTGTAACTTATTGTTCTATGTCGAGACACATCCTTCTGGGAGCTTGTTTTACTGGGGTTATTCTTTGATCCACTCCAAGCATGTGTATTGCGACTTTTGGGGACAAAACCGACATTTCTTCGTAGCTCCAAGCAAAACAATCCTTTTATTCTGACAGTAACTTGGTCAAATCTACAACCTCTTCTTCTTTAAGTAACGAACTTATAAAAGTTGGTCGAGGCGTCTCCTCAGTCCCGAGGTTGATCTCTCTGAGTTCGTCCACTATAGTCTCAATTTCTTCTTCAAATTCTAGTGGAGCATCCTTTATCGTAGAATATTCAAACTCATCTTGAACGTCAAAGCATTCTTCCTCTAACAGGCTAGTAACAACCATTCAAAATTTCAAGTCATCGACTGATCCTATTGACCCGACCCACAATAATGTAGTAATTTTTGCTTTCAAAAGATGGCCAAAAACTTGACCCAATTTTTAAATAGCAGCTAGTGTATAAAATCAAAATGTTGTAAAAGTTTTAAAAATATTTTACACACTAGGGGTACTACGCAAGTATACATATCGTTTTAAGTAATATAGGGTTTTGTTTTATAACCCCTGTATCGATCCCACAGAGAAGCGAGGTAAGCAATCCTTTAGGCTAATTCTAGTCTATTTCTATAAGGCCTAAATTTGGAATTTCGATTAAAATTGTTTTTTTAATAACTAATCCTAAATAAAGTTCTTAAATAAAAAAGATAACTTATGAATAAATTGGTTTGGAGAATTTTAAGATGTTAAAGACTACCTTTCTCTTTCAATTACATAGATAATGTATAGGAAAGAAGTACTTAGAATTTTATGTAGTAGTGCCAAATAGAAGCAATCCTATTCTTTACCCTTTGGTCCAGGTATAAAGAACATTGGCTAATCTATAGATCGGTTCAGGATGTCATATTAGCAGAATGGGTTAATTTAGGCTCACATTACTAGATATGCAAGGGTGGCTATGGTCGGCCCTACCAGTGACTTATTCCCTTTATATAGACCAAATTATTAGAATTTAGTCTGTCACTCTAAAAAATAATCAATTCTGCACCCAATAAGCAATATCTCGCTATTTTTTTGCACTTCACCATGAATAACCCGCATATAGCCTTCGATTACCCAAGGATTCATGTGATATCTACTAGTTAAGAACTCATCTCCGGATACGTCTCAAAATTCTTCAACAGGTTTAACAATACAAGTGATCAATTTGTAAAGTAAATGAAGATCCCGTATGAATATCATCACCATAATTTAATAAGAGAATATCTAAGCAAATCTTAATTTCTAAACATGCATCTATTTCATTACAAAATAAAATTTAATGAAAATAATGGCATAAGAAGTAAAAAGGGTTGATAGAATAATGTAATAATTTAAGTGCCAACAAGGAACTTAATTAATTAGTATTCTATTATATTTATGCAATTATCTGTCACCTAGAAGCATTTAATAGTTAATTCTATAAAAATGATTTTCCTACACATGCCACTACTTCATTTAAAAGAAAGAGTACAGAAAATCACTTACGAAGCATGGATAAATCACGACAGAAAACTCGCTTTAAAACAAAAAAAATCCACTAGAAAGTGTTTACAACAATTATAAGAGAATGAAGAACACAATACTTTGCTTTTTCCCTCTGAAAGAAAGAAGATCTCTCCACCAAAGTCTCGCACCGATCCATGCGCCGCTCGTACATCCCTTGCATAAATATCTCAAAATCCCTCACATATCTCTCCATAAGATGTCGAAATCTACATCTTCATGACTCTAAAATGACTAAAATGACTAAGGGGGAAAAAAGAAAGGGGGAGAGAGAGAGAGAGAGAGAGAGAGACAAGAGAGAGGCACTTTTTCCTGTAGAAATATCTCCTATTTATAGAGCTCTGAAAAAAGACGAAGGGTTGCTTAAGGCACCTCTTCAAAAGTAGTCCACATTCATTGAATCTTCTAGAAACCGTCTCTGGCGCCTAAGAGCTAGACTCCTGTGACCAAGTCTTCACACCCCTTCACTTTGGCTCGCACCTCTTCACGATTAAAACCGTTCCAATGTATCCAAATGCATTGTATCACATGTCCTATATATTAGGTGTAACTTTCAGTCTTCTAGAAGGTCTAGAAACTACTTAAAACCATCAAAATAACTTCCAAAGTCGTCCATAACCGTCCATATTCATCCCTAGATGGGTTCTGGTGCCTAGGCCTTCATTATGGAGCCTAGAAGCCGTTTTCTTGTCGTCACTGGCGCCTAGGCGCCACCCTGTGCGCAGCTCCACTGTTTTGCTCCGTTTGGCTTCGTTTCGATCTATTTCAGTTGCGTTGCGCTCCTAACATCTTCACCTACAAGATAAACATAAAAACAACATTTCTCAAAAGTATAATTTCATTCAAAAACATAATATAAAAGATATTAAGCATAGAAATACATATCAATATGTGCTAAGTTAGAAATTTTTTCCTTGCTTATTTTGGCTCAATATTGCATAGTTTTTGCTTGATTTTCTCTAAAATCATATTTTTATACTTGAAGAAAAAAATATGCAAAATTCCTTCATTTAAAGTGTAATATCTTTAAAAATGTGCATAAAGTTAGCATGAAATCTACACTAAAAATAGGTAATTTTTAAAGTGGATCAAATTCTCCCAAACTTAAATGTTATTTATCCTCAAGTAACACTATAATCATGTAAAACCACATAAGCAAATCATGTGTATGAGTTTCTTTAGGAGTTTCTAAAATTTTGTTCTAGAAATGTAGTAGTCCAATTTAGAAAAAATTTTAGTAAATGAGACTAATTTGAAGTATAGAAATCTCTTAAATGAAAGAGTATGAAAATATGTGTTGCTATCTAATTCAGAAATGCTTGTAAATTTTTTAAAATATAGGGGTTAGGCATTTTATTTTCTTTACTTAAAAATCTTTATTAAAAATAATTATACTAACTATATTATATTTTTAAGCTTAAGATTTTCTCAAATCTTATACTTTTAAAAAGCTCAGGTGTGGAACCAATTTTTGATTAGGTCCTTTAATCCTCAGGCTTCTCCTTCCTTTTTCACATACTATACTTTTCTTTTTTTTTTCTTTTTCTTTTCTTTCTTCTTTTTTTTATGGCAAGGATTACTATATCTGGATAAGCCTTTAATCATTTTGAATTCCACCCTTCCTTTCTTAAAGCATAAGGTAGATATATATCTTTTACTTAGAAATATAATAACAGTTTTGAAAATTATTTTTCAATAAAAGAAATTTAAATATTGGAAACAAAAGTCTAATCCTTTTATTTTTCTAAAAATACAACTTTTCTTACTAAAGATGGTTACACAATATTTATCATTTCTTCACTAAGAAAAATTTAACTTTAAATTTTTCATCACTACTATAAATTTTAACTAAATTCTATTACTCATTTCTATATTCAAAATTTTATTTCCCTAATATAACTTCATACACATAATTATTTTTCAGTCAAAAATCAAATTTATTTATAGCATTTTTGAAGAAAAATAAAATTTAAGTTTTTTAAAATTATTTTTCATTCCCCCCAAACTTGAATTTTAAAATATTTTGCAATTAATTCCATAAAATGTTGGAGGAAGAAAAATAAAAGATAAATTTACTAACTACTACAACATCCTATCAAATTTATATGCATGCATAATCAGGATAAAATGATTGCAGAAGAAAGAAAATCTAGCCTAAAACATGCTTGTTATAATATTAAACTTAAAGGAAGTATATTAACTTTAAAATATATTTTTCTTCCTACCTTCAAACTTGAATTTGAACATGTATAACATTCAGCACAGAAAATATAAGCATGAAGAAAAATAGTTCAGAAATTATATCTACCACAAATGTCTATCGAAAATATCTACATGTATTCATCAGGACAGAATAATTTGCAATAGAAAGTAAATCTAAACTAAACATGTTAAAATAAAATTAAACTAAAGAAAGGTCAAATAAGCAGGGCATGTATCGACATAGGAATATATATTTAAGTGTTATTCAAATCTCTTAATTGTTGTAACACAAACACAAACTCAAACACACAAACTAAAATACCTAGAATCGCAAATTCATAAACAAATATTAATTGAGATTAATTTGATTTCCTTTCTACTCACATTTTCTGTCCTTACTTTCAATTTCTAACGGAAGAAACTACACGAATAATGATAATCTGATAAATAAAAATAGTACAATTCATTCATATGTTATTCATTAAGGAATTTCATGACCTTAATTAGTGAAAACAAAGTCAGATAAAGGATGTAATAGAGTTGACATGGAGTGATCTAAGTCCAAACTCTACATGCTTCAAGGTAATGCTCAGCTCCGGCTGATAACTGTGTTATAACAGACTCGTCAGCCTGCTACTACCAGAAGTCATATACAAATTTAGTTAAGACCAAGGTATAACCTCACAACATTAATCTATTCTGCACTAAAGAAAACACAAAACAACACATAAACAATCATGACTCAAAAGCCTACTAAATCAAAGCACACTGATAACTATGTATTGCCTCCCATAAAGCACTTGGTTTTAACGTCGCGGGCCCGACAAATGATTCCTCCTGGATCAAAATTCCAATTAAGTAATCCTCGATCAATCGCCCAATCATTTCCAGATCCAAGGATTCCTATAAAATCCTCAATTTTTAATTTTTCATTCAGCTCTTCAATTTCAGTTTGATTTATATCATTGTTACTCATATTTCATTCTAGATCCAATATTCTTCTATTGATTTTCTAAATTTGCATATTAATATCATCCTTGAAATTTATAAGAAATGGATCTTTATAAGATACTTCAATATCTCCCAAATTTTGGATCGGCTTCTTGTTAGATAATTCAGATTCTGGATTAGTATCTTCTATGTTACTCTTCTGTTTCAAATTATCTTCTAATTCTTCCCCTTTATAATTATTAAATGATGAAGGATCTATCATAGTTGAGAAAATAGGTTTTTCTAATTCCTTAGGAATTTCTTCCAATGGTCTTCCACTATCCTTATCCTCTTTTCTCAACTCAAAGTTCTTTAAAAATATATCCTCAAATTCTCTTCCAAGTCCTATTTCAATAACTTTATCATGTTCATCATTCAATTCAGGTTTTCCTTATGATTGAGTCGCATCTAAAGATATAAAGACTGGTTGTGTAGATGAATTCCCTAAATAGGTAGGCTTTAAAATTGTATGGGGTACATCCATCTTATGTTCATTAGATTTTTCAATAAATGGAATTAAAAGTTTACTATTTTTGGTAGCGTCCATCATTTCACACCTCTCCTGAACATACATACAGTCTTCTTTAAATAACGTTTTTGAATTATCATGAAAATCCATTTCAATCTCATCTGTTAACTTACTCTTAAAACTTTCTTGGAAATGGTTTTTACTTAGATAATCAATGTCATCTATCCAAAAACAATCATCATATTTTCTCTCAGCTGGATATTTCATAGTTTTTAATACATCAAAAGTGACTTTCTGGTCATTAATATTCATAATCAACTCCCTTTTTTGCACATCTATCATAGCTTGTCCAGTAACAAGGAAAGGTCTCCCTAAAATAATTGGAATTTCTTTATCTTCCTCCATATCTAATACAATAAAGTCCAAAGAAAAGATAAATTTATCCACTTTAACAAGCACATCTTCTATAACTCCTTTTGGATAAATGATAGATCGATCAGCTAACATAAGGGTTACAGTAGTGGGAGAAATATCGACTAAACCTAACCTTAATATAGATAGAGGCATCACATTAATGCTCACTCCTAAATCACATAAAGCTTTTCCACATAATCTTTCCTTAATTGCACAAGGAATTGTAAAGTTATAAGGATCTTTAAATTTTCGAGGAAAATTTTTCTGAATTATAGCGCTGCACTTCTCGCTTAGTGCAACTGCCTCGTAATCACTAAATTTCCTTTTCTTGTTTAATATCTCCTTCATAAACTTTGCATAACTTGGCATCTGTTCCAAAGCTTCAGTGAAAGGAATATTTATTGTTAACTTCTTAAGTACTTTCATGAACTTTGAAAATTTTTTATCCAACTCATGCTGTCTAAGTCTTGAGAAATGGATGTGGTGGTCTTTCCAAACTGATTTTAGTTGGAGAAATTAATTTTTCCAGATCCTTAGAAACATGTTTTTCAGGTCTTTTAGTTTCCTTTGTTTCTCTCACAATATCTTTCTCTTTTCTAACCACATCCTCTATCTCTCTTCCACTTTTTAATTGGACAGCTTCTACTTGTTCATTAGTGTTCTCTTTAGGGTTGATTTCAATGTTGCTAGGAAGTGTTCCTTGGGGTCTATTGCTAAGTGAATTAGCCATTTGTTCCAATTGATTCTCTATATTTTTAATCGCAACATTTTGACTTTGCAACTGGTTTCCCATTTTCAATACCACTTCTTCCATATACATCCTCTTATCCTTAAATTGTTGATCATTGTTAGAGTCTGGTGGATATGAAGGTCTATAGTTTGTGTTCCCTTGATTATTTTAACTTCCATTAGGATTCGCATGATTATTTTCCCATTTTTGGTTTCCACCATCAGTAGTATGATTCTAGTTAAATTTAGGATGGTTCTCCCAACACGGGTTGTAAAAGTTAGAATATGGGTTGTTTATGGTATTTAAAGCGTCATAACATAAGTTAGAATCAATTATACACCCTAATGAACTTTCCTTACAGAAGTAAATTGAGGCTGGTTCATTCCAAATTGGTCCAACTTCCTTGATATTGCGGCAACCTAAGATGCAAGAATTGTAATCACATCTATATCATGAACACTAGCTACATTTTTATGATTTACCCTTGCAGAGGGCCATTGAAATTCATTTGTAGCCATTTTTTCAATTAATGCATACACTTCATTAATTGATTTTGACATTAATGAACTACCAGCAGTAGCATCAATTATAGACCTAAGGGATCCTACTAACACATTATAAAAAGTTTGAATGATTAACCAATCAGGTAGAGCATGATGTGGACACTTTCTTAGGAGTTCCTTAAATCTTTCCTAGGCTTTTTATATTTTTTCTCCTTCATATTGACAAAATGAGATAATATCGTTTCTAAGTTTAGTAGTCCTTGAAGGTGGAAATTACTTAGCTAGGAATTTCTGAGTTAACTCCTCCCAATTTTAATAGAGCCAGGTGCTAATGAGTATAACCATATTTTAGCCTTATCCCTTAGTGAGAAAGGAAAGAGCCTTAGCCTAACAACATCGTCTGACATACCGTTATAACGAAATGTAGCACAAAGTTCTAGAAAACTAGATAACTGTAAATAGGGATCCTCCAAAGGATTTCCCCCAAACTGATTGTTCTGCACTAGTTGGATAATCTTAGGATTTATTTCAAATGAGTTAGCTTCTATGACAAGGTTTTGTATACTTGAGTGAATTTCATCTGTCGTAGGATTTACGTAATCCCTTAATGAAGTATGATGATTTTCCAAGTTATTATCTTGAAAGTTTTCCATTTCCATTTCTAATTTTTAGAGTCCTTTCTGTATTTTTATTTTTTATTTTTTTCAAACTCGGGATCATAAGGCACAAGTCTTGCAGATCCTTTGTTTCACATACATAACACAACAAACAATACACTAACAATTAAACAAATAATAGATGAAATATATGCAACACAACAAAACATTTTCACGAACACCTTATTTTTCACACAAATAATTTTTTTTTCTTTTTTTTACAACACTTTTTCATATAACAAAACATGTTTTCACACAAAAATAGTTTTTACGACACTACAGTTTTACAAGTCTAAACATAATTATTTCAACTAAAATTCTTTTAAAGTTCTTACCGAAGCTTCCCCGGCAACGGTGCCAAAAACTTGACCCGACCCGCAATAACGCTGTAATTTTTGTTTCCAAAGATGGCCAAAAACTTGACCAAATTTTTAAATAGTGGCTAGTGTATAAAATCAAAATGTTGTAAAATTTTAGAAAATATTTTACACACTAGGGGTACTACGCAAGTATACATATCGTTTCAAGTAATATAGGGTTTTCTTTTATAACCCCCAGTATCGATCCTACAGAGAAGCGAGGTAAGCAATCCTTTAGGCTAATTCCAGTCTATTTCTATAAGGCCTAAATTTGGAATTTCGATAAAAATGATTTTTTTTTAATAACTAATCCTAAATAAAATTCTTAAATAAAAAGATAACTTATGGATAAATTGGTTTGGAGAATTTTGAGATGTTAAAGACTACCTTTCTCTTGCAATTACATAGATAATGTGTAGGAAAGAAATGCTTAGAATTTTATGTAGTAGTGCCAAATAGAAGCAATCCTATTCTTTACCCTTTGGTCCGGGTGTAAAGATCATTGGCTAATCTATAGATCGGTTCAGGATGTTTTATTAGTAGAATGGGTTAATCTAGGCTCTCACTACTAGATGTCCAAGGGTGGCTCTGGTCGGCCCTATCAGCGACCAGTTCCCTTTCTATAGACCAAATTATTAGAATTTAGTCTGTCACTTTAAAAACTAATCAATTCTATGCCCAATAAGCAATGTCTCCCTATTTATTTGCACATCACCATGAATAACCCGCATATAGCCTTCAATTACCTAAAGATTCATGTGATATCTACTAGTTAAGAACTCATCTCCGGATAGGTCTCAGAATTCTTCAACAGGTTTTAACAATATAAGTGATCAATTTGTAAATTAAATGAAGATCCGGTATGAATATCATCACCATAATTTAGTAAAAGAATATCTAAGCAAATCCTAATTCCTAAACATGCATCTATTTCATTACAAAACAAAAGTAAATGAAAATAATGACATAAGAAGTAAAAAGGGTTGATAGAAATATGTAATAATTTAAGTGGCAACAAGGAAATCATTTCATTAGTATTCTATTATATTTATACAACTATCTGTGACCTATAAGCATTTAATAGTTAATTCTATAAAAATGATTTTCCTACACATGCCACTACTTCATTTAGAAGAAAGAGTAAAGAAAATCACTTACGAAGCATGGATAAATCACGACAGAAAACTCGCTTTAAAACAAAGAAAATCCACTAGAAAGTGTTTACAATAATTACAAGAGAATAAAGAACACAATACTTAGCTTTTTCCCTCTGAAAGAAAGAAGAAGTTCTCTCCACCAAAGTCTCCCACCGATCCATGCGCCGCTCGTTCATCCCTTACATAAATATCTCAAAATCCCTCACCAATCTCTCCATAAGATGTAGAAATCTACATCTTCATGACTCTAAAATGACTAAAATAACTAAGGGGGAAGAAAGAGAGGGGGAGAGAGAGAGACAAGAGAGAGGCACTTTTTCCTGTAGAAATATCTCCTATTTATAGAGCTCTCAAAAACGCAAAGGGTTGCTTAAGGCACCTCTTCAAAAGTAGTCCACATTCATTGAATCTTCTAGAAACCGACTCTAGCGCCTAGGCGATAGACTCCTGTGACCAAGTCTTTGTACCCCTTTACTTTGGGTCGCACCTCTTCGTGATTAAAACTGTTCCAATGTGTCCAGATGCATTGTATCACATGTCCTATATATTAGGGGTAACTTTCAGTCTTCTAGAAGGTCTAGAAACTACTTAACACCGTCAAAATAACTTCCAAAGTCGTCCATAACCATCCATATTCGTCCCTAGACGGGTTCTGGCGCCTAGGCCTTGATTCTGGCCCCTAGGCGCCGTTTTCTTGTCATCACTGGCGCCTAGGCGCCACCCTGTGCGCAGCTCCACTGTTTTGCTCCGTTTGGCTCCGTTTCAACTCCGTTTCGACCCATTTCACTTGCGTTGCGTTCCTAACATCTTCATCTACAAGATAGACATAAAAACAACCTTTCTCGAAAGTATAATTTCATTCAAAAACATGTGAGAAATATAAAAGATATTAAACATAGAAAGACATATCAATGTGTGGTAAGTTAGAATTTTCTTCCTTGCTTATTTTGGCTCAAAATTACGTAGTTTTTGCTTGATTTTCTCTAAAATCATATTTTTATACTTGAAGACAAAAATATGCAAAATTCCTTCCTTTAAAGTGTAATATCTTTAAAAATGTGCATAAAGTTAGCATGAAATCTACACTAAAAATATGTAATTTTTAAAGTGGATCACCTATCGTACCAAACCCGAGACCTTATTTCAAATTGAGTTTCTGGCTTTTGACTTTCCACAATTTCTCAAACAATTGTAACTTGCCGTTTGGCATTTACTTTGGCACGTATTCTTGTTGAATAATTTTCTTACACACGACAAAAAGTAACAGAAAGGTAATTCCATTAATTCATTAGAGTCGTTCTCTTCCAAAGTTACAGAAGGTTCAATAGTAGAAGGTAAAGCTCGGTAAAACCTCGTCGGCTTAGGACCACCAATAGGGACTTCCTTAATCTCCACACTCGCAATCTTTTGAGGATTGATCAGAGTTAAAGTCATGGCCTCCACATAATGGTTGATCCGATCATACATTGATTCGTATTCACTTTTCTCTACATCTTCTGAGGAAATCTCGAACTGAGGCTTCTTTTGTCTTATAATCATATTTCCTTTTCCTCTTCTTTAGAACTTCCTTTTGCTTCTATGCTGATCGTTGGCTTTGTCCATTTGATGATCTGGTAAGTTCTTCTTCGACTACGTCCCCAACCTTGATCTCAGGTGCGTGGGCTGAAAGAACCTTCACCGCCTCGTTTTAAAGGAGTGGTGAGAGATCGCTAAAGTGGAGCCAAATGGTCCCATCCTTGTGTTCTTTCTGAATTCTCAATTCTACTTGTCACAACTTCTCTAGAGAGAACGGTCTTCTTCGGGGGAGCATAGTAGGCAACGTCTTGATGGATGCCCACTTCATGTATTGAGAACGACTGTAAGTCCCCTTTGATGCAATTTTCTTGACCATCTTTATAATAATTAATGCACTGATTAAGAGATGACAGGACCATGTTGTACTCGTGAAGCCATGGCCAACCAAGCAAAGTACTGAACGAAGTGTTTGCGTCAATAACATGAAATTTGGCAGTTGTTACTAGATTTCCAACTTTCATCTGCAGTGTAATAGATCCAAGTGCTATTTCTCCTTTCTGGTTGAATCCTCTTAACATCATCCAGTCGGTAGAGAGTTCTCGAGCGTTGATATCCAAATATGCTAACGTTCGTAGGATCATTATATTGAGTGACACTCTTAGGTCTACTAGCACTCTAGTAAGCACGAATATTCTAATATTAACAGAAATGTAGAGCGGGGATTGTGATCGGTTGTACCAAGTAGCAAATCTTCATCGGCAAATGTCACTCCTGGCTGTTCTTTCACAATACAAACTCCATCTGAGGACGAGCTAGCAAAGTGCTAAGCAAATTTATGGGTCGAGGAGGGCCCTCACCAGATTTTCTCTCATCTCCTTTGACAGGATCAAAGCGTCGTAGATGCTTAGTTTGGCCGGCAACTTCCTAAGATGTGCTAGTACGTTGTAGTCCACTTGATAGGAGTTTCTGACTTCTTCTTGAATCTATATTTCTTTTGTCGCTGGGGGTTTTCCCTCCTGAGCAACTGTCTACTTTCCCTTTTCCATGGGTGTTGTTCTTGGAGGCAGTATTCTTCCACTCCTGAGATTTACTTCTGTTATTTCTTCCTCTTCCGGACCTAGAGGTTGTTTAGATGTTCAAGTGGGTTCTTCTAGCATTGACTCTGTGTCTGAAGAGTCAAAGCTGAGCGGAACTCCCTTACACTCGAGGATTGGCTCCTCGCTCTCTGAGCTTTCGTAGCCGATGTCGTCGGCCGTTTCTTTTTCATCGATGTTTTCATCGGGAAATATTTTGATTTGAGGATCGATTTGAGAATCAAAATTGGGGTTATATTGATCATATTCAGTTATGCTGTCAGTGGAAACAACTAAAACGTAACCAGAATTAAATCCATTATATTCAAAAGAGCCCGTGGGGGCATGGAGATAATGGTACAAAGTCAGGGGTTCGAGAGGTTTCGTCCTTGAATCTGAGCCAACTAGTCTAACTAGGGCAGCCTCTACCCTACCTTTCACACTATTGCCCTTAATACCTTTCACAATATCTTTCTTATTCAGCTTCCGTAGTCGTGACAATTCTCCTATCGCAGCCTGCACTTTTGGCTTAGTTGGCGGTGATCTTTGGGCGGCGGTCTACTTCAAATCTGACTGGATCTGATCCAGAACCTTCTTGAGGTCCTCCCATGTCATGCTCCATCCTCCCTCACCAGTGTAGGGGTCTTGCTGAGAGATCAGCTCGGCTGAAATTACATTTATAGAACCCCTTACAAGTTCCTTTAAGTATTCCTTTGGGATCGTGATGTTCCCCTCCTTGTAATTTCTTTCAAACCAATCCTTGAATCTAAAACACAATTCTATCGTGTTTCCCAACATCCTGTGATACAGACAGTAGTTGGGCCGATCTTTCTTGTCGACTTCATCTGGCTTCTTCAGCTCCAGCAATCTGAACTCAGGCTTCTTGATCAAATTTCAGAACATCTTATATATGGCATCATCTTTGGAGGAGTATTCCTTACGTAATATTTCTGCTATTGTCTGACTCCATCTGACACCTATCTGGTACGGCCTCTACTGGAAACTTTGCTCACCAGGCTGACTGTACTGCTGCGGCGGACGAGGCTGACTGTAGGGTTAAGCATACTGAGTTTGAACATACTGTGGGGGCTGACTATACTAAGCTGGAGGCTGGTCGTACTGCGGGCGTGACTCTGACTAAATTCTTAGTGGCTATTTCTCTTTGTCGACTATTGCCACTACACCAGATCTCTTCTCAAATTCTTTGACTGGTCTCGACTTCTCTGTCTTTTCTGGTGGTTCCATGTGCTTGACTTCTTCTTAGAGACTGCTCGCCTTACTGAGTAGCTTCCCGAAGGACTTAATAGTCAAACCTTTAAGCATGAATGCTACCAGATCATGGATACTCTTAAGTAGTATCTCGATCACATGTTGCTTCTGTAGTTGTGGCTCACATTCTATGCTAAGGTTCCTCCATCTCAAGATATAGTCTGTTAGGGACTTGCTGGGCTTCTGCCGCTCTATGGCGAGATCTCCTATAGTGACATGGCGTTGAGCACCGACAAACCTTTTTATGAACATGTCTTCCATTTCTACAAATGTCTTAACTGATCCATTAGGTAGCTCTGCATACCAATCAAAGGCTATCCCTGACAGACTGCTAACAAACTATTGAAGTAGTAAGGCATCGCTTCCTCCCGTGTTGTAGCAGCTGGCTATGAAATGTGCGACATGCTGGTGAGGGTTTCTCATGCCATCAAATGTCTTAAACGTCAGAGGTACGAAGCCTTTTGGTATGGCACGGCGTCAAATTCCTCCGGTTAAGGTCTACCCTTTGGAAATGATGCACCGCCTCGAGACTGAGCTAAGGCTTCTCGCACCTGCCACTCGACCATTTGTTTAATGTCTTTCTTGGGCACAAATGGGGTTGTATCTTTCTTCTGTTGATCTTCTCCACTGGCGGAGGCGACCTCTCTTCTTTCATCAGTAATATGCATGATTTTTGGTTGATTAATCTCTGGAGATGTTGCAGTAGCGAATGCGACTATCCATGTAACGTTGCCATGGCGGTAAGGGAAATGGTCACCTCTTCCATCTTCTTTTCCATTTGACTTATTTGTTCGTCTCATAATAAGATGACCCACCAGAGTTCTTCGTGGTGTCCTCTTCTGCCGGTGTGGCACCACGTATAGACGATGCAGCCCTAGTTTCCACCACATTAACTTCCATGAATTCATCCACGTAATCTAACAAGTAGAGATCCTCATCATTGACGTTCAACCCTCATTCTCTTTCTAATTTTGAATTTTCTTCACCAAGTTTATGAACCTTATCTTCCATTACTTTCTCTTTTGCTGATCGAAGATCTGACGGTTTCTTTGCAATTGATTCTGAAGTAGCGTAAGTAGTGGCAATGGAAATATATGACTCATGATCCATTTCATGCTCAACTGATTTCTCTGGTGGCACTGATACGACAAACTTAGGGAGTCATACCTTTTTTTTGAAGCTTATTGTCCTGAGCCAGGGTGCCTCAGTAGGGACATCAGAGTAGGGAGAAAGGTTATGCTCCCTCGGCTGTAGACCTCGTGCAGAGGATCATAATCCTCTCATATCCCTCTATGGGGAGTATCCTTCACGAACTGTAGCAGGTGGTACTCTTGGACCCAACCGAGAATTGACCGCCCTGCATCTAACAGGTGTCGGGGTGGTAGTGACTGTATCTGTAGTAGTAATGCGTTCTCCCAGTCAAAAATTTGCTAGAACACAGACCGGTGGTGCTTCGGACTTAACCCTTTTTGAAATTTCTCTTTTCAACTTAGGAGACACGACATATCCCATCCTCTTAAGTAGTTTGGCGACAGAACATGCTTCCTCTTTTGTGAGCTTATGGAAAACAGAATGGACTTGAGTAATGAGTGAGGGTTCCTCACTTACCTCATCATGACGATAAACAGATGGCGAGACTGTAGTGGCCATCTGATGGAGACTCTCATCTCTAGTAGTATCGGCTAGCGGATGAAACCTGCTTCATCGGAGGCGATGAGCGACTTTCGGTAGTCCTAGTTCCTCCTAATGAGGAATCTCATCTATAACTGGCAAACTAGCAGCTTTGGCCTTGAAGGCCTTTGAACTTCTGCGACGGCGGTTCCTCTTCTGCGTTTTGGAGCAGGAACCAACCTCAAAAACTAGTGCTACGAGAAATTCCTCCTAAGTGTCTTCATACAGATTCTCTTTTCCCTTTGCAGGTGGGAAGGTAGATGCAGTTACGACGAACCCGGTAGAAGTGGATGTAACTGTCCTTCTGGGCACAACTGACTTAATAGAGGCGGGAGTAACTTTCATCTTCTTAACAGCGGGGAAGTCTTGGTGGGAATTCAAGTTAAATTCAGTAGATAATTCCTGTACCTCAGGGGTAGCAACTTTGACCATGCCAAATGGAGCTTCCCCGAGAATGACTTCAAACTACTGAAAGCTAGCTCCGAACTGAATTTTAGGGGCGGCCAGACGAGCTTCATGGGATGTAGGCAGGTCACAGGATAAAGTAAACATGGGGATCTATATCGTCGCTATAGATCACAAAAAGACAATTTCGAGTATTAGCAAACAACCAAAACCATGCAATTATAGTGAAAACACTACAAGTTAGCAAAGGTTAATTTGTGAACTGAGCAAGTTGTCATTCATCGCAATTTTTTTATGAAGGTTTATTTTACTTTTTTATTATATTATTTTTTTATTTTAGGGGAGTTACAATTAGGGAAGTTTTCAAAATTACAGAGGAAGCTGACTCAATTTTGTGATTCAACAAAACTGAGTTCAGAACAGGAATAGTGAAATATGGTACCCAGTCTGGGACCCTATTCACGATGTACATTAACTAGCAGAATTTACCCAACAACACACCTATTGGGGGTCCGACCCTACAAAATCAAAGAGAAGGTCCTAAGAGCCTTCTGGTCCATTCTGTCAAAAAGTGTTTAGACAGGTGGTCCTGAAGACGAAAAGCAGTCGATCATATTCCCCCAAGAAAGAAATGGATGGAAATATGTCGATAGAAGAATGGTAATCTGGTATATAAGGGGCATAGACACATTACAAAAGCTGTCGGTGCATTTTAGTTCTTGTTTTTAAAATATAGGTCACCTAGTAGAAGCTGTTAACCACCGGAATCGAAAGCTTGTCTCTCACTTCAAAAGGAATTCCAATATATATATATATAATTTGAAAATATAAAATTTTTAATTTTAAAATATGAAATCAAACTGATTTCATACTTTGAATAGTTTAAATAAATGAGCACTCGTATTAAGATATGCATCTACTCCGAGGAACAGACACATCGCTTAATAATATAGGCTCAGTTAAATAAACTAATCAAATATGACATCCGTTTGGTCTGTGGAACCTGTTATATTGACCGACAGGTTCCCCCATTTAATACAAAAGAGAATTAAATGGGGTTTATATTAATCGGGGGTCATTTTAGTTTCCTATAAGGCCAAGCTCCTATAGTTAAATACATCTAAGATAACCGAAATTACCTAAGAAAACTTTTGATAAAGATCAGGAAAGATATTTTTATGACTTCAAGAAGGCTAAGAATTTTCAATGATATTATGATGATCGGAATCCAATAGGTGAAAGGTGCAAATTTCGGAACATTTGATTGTAAAGAATCCAAAGGAGGAAGAACTAGGGGATATCATAAATCCAAGAGGATATCTCGGCGATTTCCCAATCTATCCTGTTGTTTGGCTTTGATTTAGGAAATTTATTCATATTTCATCCTACCGGTTTCAATTAATTAGGGCTTACATTCACTTCATATAGATCATGTGAATAGCCTAGAAGATAGGAGGATTTATGTCATATCGAATGACAACCTCGGAAGCCTAAGACGGGTTGGGGCTTATATTGCACTAAGTGCAAAGGCCCAAAAGATCAAGTGAGGGTTTATGCTGCACTAGGCAGGCTACCTCAAAATCTTATGGCTTAATGTTTTATTCTAAGGAAAGGTTTTGCTGATGTAGAATATGTTTTGATGTTGAAGATATTCGTGCTGCCCACACTGCATGCTCCACGCTCCTCATCGTATCTGATTCAGTTTTAGAAGTGACAATTTGAAGAGATGAGAGAAGTATTGTGTTCTGGAAAGTTTAGTATTTTAATTAAATGTTCCAGTTGATTATGGTGACCAGTGAGTTACCTCTTCCGAGGGATTCCCGGTCGTCTAAGAGTCATTTTGATTTAGTTGAAGTTGCGAGTTTATTTTTGTTGGTGATTAAGTTTTGAATTATTTAAACATGCGTGGTTCAACCATTTTCACAGTTTAATATATGAAAGAAAGTAAAACAAGAAAGCTACAGTAGTATGTATAGTGTCAGACATAGCTAGCAAATTGAACTTAAATAGGCATATGTGTGTATGTGTTGAAACGTGTGTATGAAAAGAAAAGTAAGAAAACTTAAGCCATAAATCAAGATAAAACCAAAAAAAGACGAAGAAGAAAATCTCGTGGGAAATCAAATCTGTGAAGAAAAATCCATAGGAAAACAGTAAAAGAATCCGTTGAAAGCTCCATAGGAATACCACCAAAACGGACTACAGGTCCAGGGGACACGTAAGCACGGTGGCGAGGAGGACTCAGTTTTTTATTTCCCAGTATGCGCAAAGTGTCTACATCAATCTGCGATAGGACCTGTTGTCCCTGTACTATCGCTTCAACTGATTCTTCTTATAGACATGCAAACTTTTTTGCAAGTCGGGCCAAAGCGTCTGCAAGGGCATTCTCTTTTCTAGGGATTTTGTACATTGTCACATTTGGAATCTTCTCTAGCAACTTCATTATATACTAAAATTACTGCTCGAGTCTAGACTTCAGAATCTTGTACTGTCTAGCTACCTACTGTATGATCAACTGTGAATCACCGTAGATGTTGATATCTGTTATACCCATCTGAATGGCTAACTCCAGTGTGGTTATAAGAGCTTCATATTCTGCTTTATTATTCATACACGGTTCTATCAAATGGTAGGAGTACCTTAACATTCCCCGCTCCGGTGTTATAAATATTTGTCTGATTCCTACCTTACCGAGCACTATCGTTTGTAATTCTTCATCTTATTGTGCTGATGATGCTTCATCGAAGTACAATTCCCAACTTTGATCATCGGAGTCTTCTAAACTCATTATCTGCTCGTCTGGCAAGTTGTCGTTGAGAGGCGATTCTACCGCTAAAGGGCGTGCTACGACGAAGTCTACTAGGACTTGTCACTTTACTGCACGAAGAGGAACAAAAGTTATATCGAATTGAAACAGTATCATCGACCACTTGGCTAGTCTACTGGAAAGCGTCGGGTGGGTCATCAAATATTGCAATGGATTAAACTTTGAAATAAGGTTGACCTTATGAGAAAGCATGTAATGCCTGAGCTTTTGAGCGGTGAAGATCAGGGCCAAACAATGCTTCTCAATAGAAGGATACTTTACCTCTGTCGGAATTAGACGATGGCTCAAGTAGTAGAGAGCATTTTCCTTACCCTCTTCATTGACCTGGGCTAGCAGGGCTCCGAGGGAGCCGTCTGAAGTCACGGTATAAAGTATCGACGATCGACTCGAGGCGGGGCTGCTAATACGAGGAGGTGTCATTAAATTTTGTTTGATATTCTCGAAGGCATTTTGACATTTAGAGTCCCAAGTAAACTTGGCATCCTTCTTAACTAAAGCGAAAAAGGCCGACACCTTTCGACAAATTAGAAATAAAGCGTCGAAGATATGCCAACTTCCCTTGAAAAGATAGTAGTTGTTTTAGAGTTTTGGGAGGCGGCATTTCTAAGATAGCTTTAATATTTTCTGGATCAATTTCAATTCTGCAATGCCAGACAACAAATCCTAAGAATTTCTCAGAGGTGACTCCAAAGGCGCATTTCAGGGGATTCATCTTAAGGTTAAATTGTCTTGATCGCTCGAAAACAATTCTCAAATCATACAGGTGATCTTCTTTCAATTTGCCTTTGATGACCACATCATCCACGTAGTACTCAACTTATTTGTGAATAAGATCATTAAAAATCCTCTTCATTGCTCTTTGGTATGTTGCTCCTGTGTTCTTTAATCCGAAAGACATCACTGTGTAGCAGTATACCCCGATTGGTGTTCTGAATGCTGTGAGCTTTTCTTCTTCTGGTGCCATCTTTATCAGATTGTATCCTAATGAACCATCAATGAAAGAGAAAACTTAATGTGTCGAAGCAACGTCGAACATTAATTCTGGAATTGTTAGCGAGAATTCATCCTTTGGGCATGCTTTATTCAAATCTCTGAAATCTACGTAGATTATGATCTGACCGTTCTTCTTTATAACTGGCAAGACATTGGCCAACCAAGTTGGGTATTGTTCTTCACAGACAAATTTAGTGTCAGTTAGCTTCTTAACTTCAGTTATTACTTGTTCTTCAATTTCTAGACGCATTCTTCTCGGAGCTTGTCTTACTAGAACAACAATGTGATCCACTCCTAACTTGTGAATTACAACTTCTGGCGATAATCCCAGCATTTCATCATAACTCCAAGAAAGAAAGTCCTTAAATTCCATTAGTAGCTTAAACATGTTTTCAGAGTCTTCTTTATTGAGTAAGGAGCTAACAAAGGTCGGCCTAGGCTCTTCGCTAGTACCTAATTTAACTTCCATTAACTCGTCTATTGTAGATTTAATCTCTTCTTCAAATTCTAGTGGAGCATCTCCAATTGGCAAGTCATCGAGATCATCTGAAGCTTCCAGGCAATATTCATTAGGATCGCAAGTGACAACCAAGCAAAATCTTATATCATCATCTGGCCCTACTGTGCTGAATCCGAGACCATGCTTTGAATTGGGAGGTCGATTGACATTACTCCATAACTTTTCGAAGCGGCGTGATTGATCTTTTGACCATTGCTTAGGTAAGACATCACGTTAAATTAAATTTTAAACACAGGGAGAATACCACTCAAAAGGCATTTCCATTAATTCAGATGAAACAACATCTTCAAATTTTACATCACTTTCAGATTGGAAGAAGAAGAAGCACTACGGTAAAACTTGATTAGCTTATTACCACTACCATGTACTTTTTTGACAACCATACACTCAACCTTACTAGGGTAGATCGGAGTTATAATCATATTCTGTATAATATTTTGTAGATCGGGGTTAGGATCATAGTCTGTACATATTGGTTAATCTTGTCTCACATTACTTTGTATTCTTCATTCTTTTCATCTTCTAGTGAGATCTTGAACTGAGGCTTCTTATGACTTATTGTTGTTGCTTCTTTCTTGATTTCTTCTCTTCTTTTTCGGAACTGTCTTCCCAATCAACATTGATCGCCAGATTCTTTTGTTCAACTATTCCACCGTTTCTACCTTGACATCGTCCTCAGCCTCGACCTCGGGTGCGAGCTCTGGAGAAACCTTCACCATCTCGCCGTAAGGGAGTGGTGAGTAATTGTTGAACTAGAATTTGAGGATCTTCATTGTCTCAAATTTCTTTTGCTTCATTTGGTAGAGCATTTCTGGAGAAGATTGTTTTCTTTGGAGGTGCGTAGTAGGCGGCGTCTTCGTGAATTCCAATTTCATGCACGAAAAACGGTTGCAAGTCACCTTTGATGCACTGTTCTTGTCCTCCTTCATAATACTTTATACACTGGTGTAGAGACAACATTATCATTTGATTTTCATGGATCAACGATCGGCCAGTAGAGCGTTGAATGATGTTTTGGAGTCAATTATGTAGAATTTTGCAGTTGTCCTTGATAAGTCACTGATTCTCATTAATAATGTTATTAATCCAAGATCTCTTTTTCCTTTCTGATTGAAACCTGTTATTAACATTTTATCTACTTGGAGATCATGGGCATCAATTTCCAAATATGCTAAAGTTCGAAGATTCATCACATTGATTGATGCACCTGGATCAACTAACACCCTCGAGAGCGTGAACTTACTGATAGTAACTGAGATGTACAAGGGTCGGTTATGATCTGTTGTCCCAAGTAGGAAGTCATTGTATATGAAAGTAACACCGTATTGTTCTCTTAACGAGTAAACCTCTTCTAAGGAGTTACCGGCCATTTGAGCTAAGAAAATCTCTGGATCAAATAGGGCCTTGGTTAGAGCTTCCCTCATCTCCTTTCAATGGATCAAAGCGTCGTAAATGCTCAGTTTGGCGGGTAACTTCCAAAGATGGGCTAGCACGTTATATTCTACTTTATTTCCTGGTCCTTCAACTTCTTCCCGAACGGGTAATTCTTCTGCTGGGGTTGACTCTTCCTAAACAACCACCTACTTTCCTTTATCTTTCGGATCCATTCTTGGGGACAAGACTTTTCCACTTCTTAAGTTGACTTATATTATCTCTTCCAAGTCTGGTACTAAATTAGCTGGCGCTTCCTCTTTCTGAATTGGAGCAGCAAATTTTTTTGGAATCACTTCGAGATCAGAGAACTCTAGCTCAATTGCGAAAGGTGATCCTTAGAATTCACAGACAAGTTTGTCATCTTCCAGACCATCGCAATCGCTTTCGTTGACATCCTATTCTTTAACGCTATCGGCGAGGTTTTGTATGATTTAAGAATTGTTATAGGATCGAAATCGATACCCGAATTAGCTTGGTTGTGCTAGATTGGCGGGTTTCAAACTTAGAATTGAAGCATGTACTGAAGTGGTCTGAATGTGATCCAATATTTTCTTTGAAGACTTCGTCCAAATAATACTTCATCCGTCGTCGGTTGTGTACGTGTATATCAGAACAATAGGGTCTGCCGAAATAACATTAACAGAACCTCCTTTCTGGGGCTCCTTCTTGTATTCTTTCAGGATCTTTATGTTCCCTCTTTGAAGGTCATTCTCGAGCCAGTTCTTGAAAGTGAAATAATCTTCGATCTTGTGTCTGATCATCCGGTGGTAAGGGTAGTACATCGGGTGATCTTTCTTGTCCACATCCTCTGGCTTCCTAATCTCTGGCAATTGGAATCTGTCCTTCTTGATCAGACTACAGAACATCTTTCCAACTGCTTCATTCTTGAAGGGTTATTCTTTATTCAGAAGTTCTGTCAGGCTACGCTTCTGCTGAACTAGCTGTTGGTTGTATTGCTGAGATGACTGCTAGCATACTGCTGTGATTGTTGATAATTCTGCTGAGGCGGTTGATAACTTGGCGGAGGTTGTTGATAACTTTACTGAGGTCATTCTGTTCGTATTTACATCAACTGCTTGCCCTTGTTTACCACTGCGACAGTTCTGGACTTCTTCTCGAAGGCTTTAACTGGTTTCTGCCTATCGCTCTTTTCAGTGAAGCTGAGTTGTTTTGCTTCCTCCTGTAAACTCGCGGCCTTGCTGAGCAATTTCTCGAATGTCTTAATTGTAAATCCCTTAAGGAGAAATGCTATCAGACCGTGAATACTTATTAGCAGAATTCCAATGGCAAGATGTTCCTGGAGTTGCGGCTCACATTTCATGCTTAAATTCCTCCATCGCAAAATGTAGTCCACCAAGGTTTCATTTGGTTTCTGTTGCTCGACCACAAGATCACCGATGGTGATGTGGTGCTGAGCTCCAGTGAACCGTTTCATGAATAGGTTTTCCAATTCTGTGAATGTTTTCACTGAGCCGTTGGGCAGCTCCGCATACCAGTCAAAGGCAATTTCTGAAAGGCTGCTGACAAACTGTCAGAACTACATAGCGTTGCTACCCCCCGCTTTGCAGCAACTTGCGCAAAAGTGTGCAACATGTTGTTGGGGGTTTCCAGTTCCATCAAAAATCTTGAGCAGAGGTGGTATGAAGCCTTTCAGGTATTCACGACATCAAATTCTTTGGGGTATGGTCTACCCTTCAGAATCAATGCCCCGCCTTTGGATTGGGCTAAGGCCTCTCGCACCTGCTGCTGGTATTAGACTTTGAGTGGAATTCTTTATCTGCTGCTCATCTCCATTGATGGATGTGACTTCCTTTCCTACATCTGTAATTTGGATGACTTCCGGTGGTGTTTCCTTTGGGGGTTGATGCTGACTCTGAAGCGTGGCAAGAACAGCCACCATCTCCTCCACTTTCTTTTCCATCCGAGAGATCTTATCATCCTTTTACTGAAGATGTAGCCTCAGTACTTCTGGGTCATCTCCCTCTGTAACTGTTGGAGCTCCCAGTGGAGCTGACGACGCTTGGGTCTCAACCACATTGATCTAGGCAAAATCCTCTTCCATGTATCCTGACAAGTCTTCCTCATTCTCTGATTTATCTTTCCTCTCTTTAGCCAACTGCTGAATATCTGATCTCAACTTTTCCAAAATGACCTCGAGTCACTTTCCTCTGATGGTCTTATGACTGGTAGACTGTAGTTGATGAACCTCGTCCTCTGGAGTCGTCTCTAAGACGGTAGTACTCCTCTTAGTCCTGGACTCGGCATCAGAACTCCTCATTTGTGGCTCCTCTGCCGGTATTCGCTCCACAACTTTAGGTCGCCACACCATCTTTTTTACGATTGGGTGCCTAGAACCGGATGGCTCATCAGCGGGAGGTTGAAAGGTGTTGTGCCTACTAAGATGCGGGCCCGCTACTACGGCGGTTAAATTTCTGCTACTCAGTTTTCTCTTCTTTGGTAGAAATTCCTTTTAAACGGCGGAGGAAGCACCCTCGGTCCGAGACATGCCTTGGCAGGTATTCTTCCCATCGTTCTTAAGATCTCAAACACAGAACAATTGTCCTTTCTCGCTAACTTCCCAATTATCATCTGTAATCGAGTAAGCGGCATACTTCTCGCCTTCCGTTCCTTACGATCATTGTAATATGTCGGTCGAGGTAACACGACAACGATTCTCTGAACACTTTCCTCCTCAGAAGCGGCAGAAAGCGGATAAAATCTATTTCCTTCCAACATGGGTGAATGTTCTGGCAGTTCTTCTTCCTCTTACGGGACTTCTTTAGGAATGGTAATTTCAGTGGCCTTGGTTTTCCTGACCTTGGCCTTCCTTCTGTTCTTATTCCTCCTTTGGGATCTCGTCAGGAGCATAAACTTTGAGCTAGACCCAATATCGAAAACAGGCAGTATCGCAGCAAGAGTCGTACCCTCCACAATAACAGGTTCATCACTCATCTAGACTTCTTTCCCATTCCATTTGGCGGGGGTAGGTGCAGTGATGACCAGACTAGCGGGGGTAGCGAAAACGGTCCTGGGGGAAGTCTTATCAGCTTTGACAGCCAATCTCTTACGGGCCACAGTGCTCCTTTCAGTTGTGACCCTCTTCAGGGGAGGAAACTTCTGAACCGACTTTAGATTGAACTCAATGACATGCTCTACAGATTCTGGTACCTTGGACTTTAGTAGAGCAACAGTAACGTCCCCAAACTTAATGTCCGTCTAATCGAACCCTTGTCCGAAACGAATGAGTGCATTGTCGGGCAGTTCGTTCCTGTTGACTGCTAAGTCCATCCTAGTGGCGAAGGAAAAGATCAACTTCAGTGTAGACATCTTCTACAGAGAAGATTCAGAATGCCAGAGTTACCCTACACTTCCTTTCTCGTCGCAACGATCTTTAGGACAAAACAAAGAAATTTCAAGGCAAAGTCCAAACAAGTTTTCATTAATTTCATTTTGATTTTGTTTGTTTGTTTTGTAAAAGCTTTTCAGATTATGTTTTTATTTTGTTTGTTGTTAATTCAAGAAATAGAAAGTTGATAAAGATTTGATTAGGAGCAGGATCAATTACAAGAAGAGAGAAAAGCTGCGGGACCTATATCCTGAATCTAGGAAAGGACAAACCCTGAAGGAATCTCGATTCGATTGATCGGTCCAAACCACACTTATTGGGGGTCTGACCTCGCTTCGGGAGGTGAAAAAAGAGATTTTAGAATCTCTCTACTTAAGGGTGTTTTAAGTAGTGGCTCCAGAATAAAAAAGAGTTGACTATACTCGTTTATGACAGATATGAACAAGGTACGTCAATGGAAGAATAGTAGTTTGGTTCACTAGGGGCATGGACTTACTACCGATTTATGAAGGCATAACCATCTGATCCAAATGGAGAGAAGAATAAATCCCCAGCGGAGTCGCCGAAAAATTGTTAAGCACATTTTATATTATTTGATTTAATTTAAATATATATATATATATATATATATATATATATATATATATAGTTTGAAATAGTTTAGAAAATATTATTTTCTTTTGAAAATACGAGACCAAACCGATTTCATATCCTTAGCAGTTTAAGTAATTGAACACCGCATCATAAGCCATGCATTTATCCCTAGGGGTAGACACATTGCTTAATAATTGGGCTCGATTAATTAAACCATTAAATTTATGACATCCGTTTGGTCTGCGAACCTTTTTTTATTTGCCGACAAATTCCCTTATTTAATATAAAAAAAATTAAATAGGGTTTATTTTAAGCTGGATTCTAAAATTCTCTATAAGGGCAAACCCCTATAGTTAATTACATCTTAAGTGACGGGAATCACTCAAAAAAACTCTCGATAAAGATTAGTGGTTTTTCCTTCAAGAATTTCAAAGTTTAGGGTTTTCAAATAATTGAATTTTGGAAATTTCAATAGGGAATAGATAAAATTTGGAACATTTTGTTTTAGGATTCCAATGGAAGAAAGGTAGGAGAAGCTGAGGATCCTAAAGGAATCTTGACAACTTCTCAAACTATCCTATGATTTGGTTTTGATTTAGAGAGAATTATTTAATGTTTCAATCCTACCAATTTTAGTTAATTAGGACTTATATTCGTATGATGTAATCATACAAATAGCCTGGAAGATGTGAGGGTTTATTTCGTACCAAACCACTACCTCGGAGTCCTAAAACGAGTTTAGGGCTTAAATTGCTTAACATAAGTATGCAAATGCCTAAAGAGAAGTTGAGGATTTATGTTGCACTAGGCCAACTTCCTTAAAATCTTATGGCTTGGTTATTAATTACTAAAGAAAGGAAAGTTGACGAAGTCCAACATGCTGCCCACCACGCTTTCTCCGAGCTCCTTGTTGTTGCAGACGTTTTGTTTAAGAAAGAGGCAATCAAGAGATGAGAAAAGTGTCATGGTTTAGAGGTTGATTTTTCAAATTTAATATCTTAAATTTTATTAGAGGAAATCTTAAAGTTGATTAAGCAGAACCGGTTAAGATCCCACGGTTTCATCATCCCGACCCCACTATTTTCATTGGATTCACTTAGTCCAAATGAATTTGCTAAACTCAACTGAATGAGTTCCAAACTTTCATTTAGACCGTGGGAAATCTCATTAGCAACACATGGGTTACATCATCCGAGGTATTTTCGATCATCCAACTCAACATTTTAATTTAGTTGCATTTGTTGTTTTTATTGTTTTGTTTGTGATTAAATTTTGAGTTGTTTTATATTTTGAATATTGTGGTAGTGAATTTTATCTTGTGTTGACTTTTAATTTAGTTTTGGTTTCAATTTTGCGGCTATCATATGGGTTTCAGTTTTCATGTAGGGTGACATTGTTGTTTAACATGCAAGCTTGTAGTAAAAGAAAGTAAACTACAGTGCAGGTAAATAAATTGCAATAAAATAAAAGCGTACCTGGCAGGTCTTCTCATCATTTTCGACTGCACTTAAAGCACATGTTAGGGCATTTATATGTTTAAAAGAGAGCACCAAGATAAGGCTAAGGGAAGGTTTTAGTTATCTACTAAATCTTACTCCTATCACTAGCCAAATCCTAAGGTGTGTTTGTGGATGATTTTCTTCATCAAGGAGCAATGAAGTTCAATTGTTCTTCTAAAACATCTCATTAGGTTAGGAAAGTGCTTAGGACGGATCTTGGAAATATTTTCAACACTTCTGAGATTATCCTGAGTCCAAGTGAATTTGATTATATGAATGAATTGATCATCCAAGAATTTAGTTAAGTTTTGATTCTTGCTCAGTGAACTAGGATGTTTGATTATCCTATGAGTAAAGTGACATTTCATTTGATACATCATTTAAGATTTATAAAGGTGATAGCCTTTAAGGGGAAATTAGTTCATTAGAAGACTTAACCATTCTGAATTAAAGTTTGAGTTAGTGATTTGAGGTGATTCAATTCAGTTATAAAATTTTTTCAGGTTGGTTTTCAAATGTTTTAAATGACTTAGATTAAAAAATATGTTTTAAATTATTTAATTTAGTTGAGTTTTAATGATTTAAGTTTGTTTTAACTTGATCAAAATATTTTAGATTAATTTTAATTGATTTAGTTTTAATGTTTTGATTATTAATTGTTTTTAATTAACCTTAATATTTCAATTTTGTTTTAATTTTAGTTTTAAGTGATTTCAAATTGTTTTTAATATTTTAAGTTATCTTAATTTGATTTTAAATCATTTCACATTAACTTAAATATTTTGAGCTTTTAATTTGATTATGAAATTTCAAGATTATTCCTTTTAGTTTCAAACATCATTTTTTATGGTTTCATTAATAAAACTTAAGTGATATTTGATCAATCCATTGGTTGGGGATTCCATTCAAAGAATTAGAATCTTCCTATGTTAAAATCCCTTAGCCTTAATAATCCATGCTTTAAATAACTTCCAAGATTTTTAATGATTTAATTAATTAAGATTTCTTCTTTAATGTCAAGGTGATTAATGGGATTCTATCCCTTAACTTCCTAAGTTTCATTCATCCAAATGGAAAATTAAGATCAAATGTTTTACCCTTTCTTTGGTTAAGCTTAAATATTAATTAAGGTTAAAGCTCCTTAATTACCTTAATGCCCTCTTAGTCTTATTCATCTCATAATTCATTAAATCAAGCTCAAATGAACTTAAAATTCTTATTTCACCTTACTCATGTGTCAGTTAAGACATTAGAGGAAAAAAAATATGATTTTTCTGATTTTAATTTAATTTATATAATTATTGTAGTGAAAAATAGGGATTTTCAATGAAAATTCAACAACATGACCAAGATGAAACATCTATCCTTAGAAAAATTATGGGAGATTCCTATTGACTAGAGGACCACTTCGACCAATTTTGGTGATTTTTTTAATTTTATTTTATTTATTATAATTATTTTGAGTTTTGGGGTATTAATTAATTATAAAATAAAATTAAAATGGAAAAACAAATTTTATATTTTTTTATATCTCTCTGAGTTCAGAGAACTCACAGAAGCAAATTTTATTTTTTTTATTTTTATTTGAATTTTTAAATTTTTTTTAGAGAAAGAGTTGAACAATCCATTTTTTAATATAAAAAATTACCCTAAGCCTTTAAAATTCAATATCTTTACTTAGAGACTTGGCAAAAATATTTGGTTGGTTCCTAAGTGATTAGGAGACCAAATATGACATTTTTATGAATTTTAATATTTTTATAATTTTTAAAATTTTTCAATCATTAAAATACCCAAAAATGGGTTAAAATGAACATTTTAGAAAAATTCCAATTTTAATTTTATTATACTCCTCTGATATCAGAGAGGCCTAAAAAATGATTTGGTGAATTTTTGAAATGTATTTTGAATTTTATGAATTTTTAATTTCAAAAATGGCCATGTAACTTGAATAATCCATTTAATGAGTTAAATCTTTTCCAATTGACTTGAAATTTTTATGTGAGGTTCCCCTGACCCTACAAATCAGTGGAGAATTAATTTCATGTCATTTTGATGTGTGGTCATTCCAAATTAATTTAATTTCAGTTTTAATATTTTAGCCAAATTAAGGTCATTTTTAATGAATTAGAGAAAGCCATAATTTTCCTAGGGTCCTCTGGTCCTGAGAAACTTCCCCTAATTTTTATAGATTTTTATAATCAACATGCTATTTTTCACAATTAATTTTCAAGGAAATGACTCTGAACTTAGAAAATAAATAACTTTTCATGGACATAGCCTCTGGTCTTGAAAAATTCAGGGAATGTTCTGAAGATCAGAGGCTACAAAAGCCCTATGGTCTCACGCCATGGTGAATTATGCATGCTAATGGAGAATTAATACATTCAGAACAATTTTTAATTAATTAAAAATTAAAGACTCAACAACTTTTTCCACATTAATCTCCTCTGTTCACTGAGCAAGAGGGTGTTTTTCTTTTAATTTTATGATTTTTCTACGCAAAGATATACATTTTTAAATTTTTGGGATTTAAAAAAATAGAAAATAGCCCTATTTTCCTACTTAAGTGACGCGGGGCTATGTCATCCTGGGACTGATCGAAGCTCCACGCGGCGTGTCTCCATTCGGCACTGCCATCTAAGTCAGCGCCACACAGTCCGCTCTTTATGTCCCGTGGTTCCATCCAGCTCCATCTCTGCCGTCAATTCGATACACGTGCAATCGAACGGTCTTTGGTCATTGTCTCCGTCTGGTTCAACCCGAGAGCCGTTCACCCTAAAACCTTAAGATCTCGCTCGAGACTCAACCAAACTAAGCTCAATTGGTCTCTATCAACGCGTTTATCCTAGACTAACACATCTATGTGGCTAACATGCATTGAAATTACACAGAACAAAATGGAGAATCGCTGAAAGCTCAAGAGGGAGAAGAGATCAATATCTTTGCTCTGAGAGGTGAAGCCTCAATCAAAGTTGCTCGGCATGTTCGTTGGAGTTGTAGGAGCCTACGGATTGAGCCTCTGATCCTGGTGAGCTGCCTAGGTATGACTTGGTTCAAACCCGATTTGGAGCTCTGGCTGATAGAACAATTGGGTGGGCGGTTAGGGGGCTTTCACTGGGGAACTTTCTCTCTTGGTGCTGGGATGGTGTGGGTGAGTTTAATTGGATTTTTTTTAGGTTCCAGGAGTGTCCTGTTTCTGGCCTGATTTTTGACTGAGAAATTGAGCTCAGCCAGGAGGATTCAGGCAAGAAGACAGTGGGGCTCAAGTTCTCTTGGCTAAGAGGAGGTTTGGAAGCAGTTTGGGAGAGTTCTGTGAGGAAAATTTTAACACCTTTTGCATGGCCAAAAGGAGTGAATTTTATAGAGCTCGCCAGAGAGGGGAGCTCAAGGCCAGGCAATGAGTGCCCTGGGCCACTTAGGGTGAGGGCTGAGCAGGCCAGGTTGTTGGGGAGTAGATGGCACACTGCCAAGGCTTAATTTTGAGTTTCAAGGACAAGGGGGTGCTTTAGCATGACTATTCTGACGGCGGGGTGGCTGGCAAGGACGGTCAGGCGGCTTGGTAAGCTGAGGAGGAGTGGAGGAGAGGTTTAGTTCAATTAATTTGGCAGAGGAGGTTGTTTAAGGTGAGTTAGAGGATGGGACATGGCTTTAGCCTAATGGCTAGATCCATTGGTCCAAAGTGATGGACCATTGGTCCATGGCTCAAGGGACTTGGGTTGGGTTAGGTCAAACTCACCCTAAGAGGTCTAGGGTTGGCAGTCATGGGGTTGGTTTGATCAAATTTGATTTGGTTTGGTTTAATTTGGATTACATGTTCACATGTGTTGGTTTGTATTTGAATTTGGATAGCTTGAGTTTGGGTTTGATTGGGATCAAATTGATTAATCAAAATGGTCTAAACGATTGTCATAAAGCTTGTGAAGAAGGTTTGGAGTGAAATGGAATTGATTTGGGAAGGATTTTGGTGATTTGGTTAATTTAGGTCATCATGGGTTAAGTTGGATTTAGGTTGGGTTAGAGCTTGGCTAGGGCTCAATTGATGGTTTAAAATAATGTATGTGATTGTTATGAAAGGTTTAGGATAGAAATTGGGTGGAAATTTTGGGTTTAGGGGATTCAATTTGGGGAATTTAGGCCATATGGCAAGCTTAGGGTAAATTTGGGGACTTTGGTTTCAAATGATTTTGCATGGGACTTCAATCAAAATTTTAGCTAAAAGAATATTGTATTTGGTATAGGAATATGTTAGGAAGAGTTTGGGATTTCTTTTAGGGAAAATTGAGTGGCTTTGGGTCATTTTAGTGTGAATTGGGTCATTTAGGTAAAATTAGGGGTTTTGAGTTTAAGTTGAAATTGAATTCAAATGTGAACCAAATTGGGCTTGGTTTTGATTGAAATTGGTATTAGAGATGTTGAATTGAAGTTTGGGATTGAATTTGATCAAAATTGGGGTCAATTGGGTTGATTTGGTTTGACATTGGGTCTGTTTGGGTTAAGTGAACCAAGTTAGGATTTTTGGCTGAAAGTGGGTTAATTTGGCAAAATTAGCTTATGGTGTAGTTGGAAAAATGAAATTAGGAATATTTGGGATTGTTTGGAATTTTTTGGGAATTTTTGGAATTTTTTGAATTTTGGGTCAAGATGGGTATTTAGGATATTTGGAGGTTTTTTGGAGTGTATTAGGGTATATTGGTGGATTTAAGAGGTGGAAAATGTTTTTGAAAGATTTTTAGGAATTTTGAGAATTTTGGATAATTTTTGGGAAATTTTTGGATGATTTGGTAGTTGTAGGGGCAATTTAGGTAATTTTGGGTGAGTTTAGGGACCCAATATCAAAACCTAAAATTTTGGC
The DNA here is from genome assembly GCA_022702705.1 of Papilionanthe hookeriana x Papilionanthe teres. Classification (NCBI taxonomy): domain Eukaryota; kingdom Viridiplantae; phylum Streptophyta; class Magnoliopsida; order Asparagales; family Orchidaceae; genus Papilionanthe; species Papilionanthe hookeriana x Papilionanthe teres. The sequence goes on from CM040433.1 coordinate 97,547,905, forward strand.
AAAAATGAAGTGAGCTTCAAATGGGGAAGAAAGGGACTATTTTAGTGGTGTCAAGATTTAGTAAAAGTGATTTGAAATGGAATTAAGGTTTATGATTATGAGCCATGGACTTAGACAAGTCCAACCACTTTGGGACCAAGTCTAGCCAAGAGGTAACCACTTTATGACCCTTCACATATTGAACTTAGCCATCTTAATCAAAGACTAGTGGCTTTGGTTGAATCATGTGACCAAATCGTCACCCCATGGAAGGCAATTCTCACTTGATCTGAATAGTCAACCGTGGACCTTATAAATCAGGAGGTACTATTTGAGAAGCCTCTTATATCCTTCTTTTACTACTATGTCATTGTTGTCCACCCCCTTCCACCCTACTTACAGCCTTACTTGATGGCCCCACATATAGCAGAAAGGCTATACATGCATGCTCATGTGTCCTGCATAAGCACGGATACTAAGCCAAGAAGTAAGATGACACAAAGGACATGAGGTCAGGGAAAAGAAAGAGGAGATGGCAATCCTCCCAGAACAACGTCATAAGGGGGGTGAATTGACTCTCAAAGCCACACAAAATAATAGGCATGAACTGGCGTAAAAGGCAAAGGTATACTCTATGTGTGGTGCAAAAGAGGCAACCATGGAGCGAGAAGAACATGTGGTAAACCCCTACGAATGAGTGTAGGGGAGAGGATGATAGTAAAGCATCCAGGATAAGTGAGCCGAACCTCTCCCAAAATGGTACGTAGAGATGGTCACATGGTATATGAAGAGCAAAACCCCTCCAACATGGTGCGAGGGGAGTGATTTATCAAACATATAAAGGAGAAGGTGAAATCCCATAAGACACATAAAACAAAGAAGGTTAATCCCCTTCAACATGATGCAAAGGGATTCATTTGTCTAGCTAGAGAATTCATAGAAAAATCAAAATGTGCAAGCAAGAAAGACATAACTCCCAGCATCGGCATATAAACAATGAGAACGAACTAAACATGTATAGCATTTTTAAAATCTCAAACACGAGCATGCAGATAAATCGAGTAAGTTACACATGTATGATACCTCCAAATCTCCAACACTAGCATATGGATAAAGAGAATAAGCTACAAATGTATGATAGTTTAACATTTCCAACATTTGAAGTGGTAGATACACCCCATTCTTTCCTCCCCTTCTTATTCTTGCAAACAACATATATAAACCTCATCCATATGAATTTTATGATAGGGGCAACAAAAAGCTATTTAAACCAACTTAGAACATGCCAAGTAATAAGATTTCGATGTAAAGACCTCATTGGAAGGATCTAAACCCATTCCGAGCAAATAAGACATTGCATATTTTTACATAAAGATGACATCGAAGTGATTTAAAACAAGTAAGTACATAGGGGCAGATTTTTAATTTAACATAGCATAGAACCATTCCAAACTCATTTCCTACAAGTTAGCATGAGTAGATTTTGATTTAACATAGCATAGAAGTGTTCCAAACTCATTTCCTACAAGCTAGCATGTGTAAATTTTGATTTAACATAGCATAGAAGTGATAGCATTCTTTCCGAATAAGCATATGAATATCAATTTCCTCTTTGGTACAGCCTAGGCATGATAGCCTCCTTTCCAAATGAGCACAACAAACAACTAAGAGAAGTGTATTAGACATACATGTGAAGAAAGACAAGTTTCATATGATAAGCATGTGAAAACTCGTTCACCATAGGATGATTTATGTAGAGAAAGGGGATTTCAAAATTCCATGGGCAAAACAACATTTTCATGCTTAGGATGAGTGAAAAATATGTAAAATCAAAGCTTAGTTGTTATACATGTGAAAACTTGGTAAAATTGATGACAAACAAGCACATGTAGCCTCATTTGGAAGTGTTTCCAAAGTAGTGAAATTTCAATCCGAAAATCACACTTAAATTTACCAAAACTATTTCCATATGACATAATTATTTTCAAACAACTTCAAATTGTTAAAATGAGGTGGAAAGCATGTGGAATTAAAGCCTAAGTGATGTATACATGAAAGCTCAGTGAAATAGGTGAAAACAAGCTCACATGACTTCACTTGGAAGTGTTTCACAAGTGGTGAAATTTAAATCTGAAAATTGCATTTAAACTCACCAAACCATGCCAAATATTTCAAATTAACTTGTCATACTTTCTAAATAATCACATAGATGCAAAGCCCTCATTTTATAGCCACATAAGTTTGGTTTAAACCAATCCTAATTAAAGAGGTAAGTGCAGATTTTTCACTTTGAATGGCACCAAATTAATATGAAACATTCCTAAAATATCACATGTGTGTAAAATTTATGTTTAGACAAATGAATGGATAGTAAAAACCATTTCCAAGAGAGTGATTAAGTGCAGATTTTTCACTTTAGATGGCACAAATTTGATATTAGACCTTCCCAAAACAACATACGTGTGTATAATTTATGTTTAGGCAAGTGCAAATATGATATAAACCATTTCCGAGAAAGTGTGCAAGTGCAAATTTTTCAATTTAAATGGCAAAAATTTGATATTAGACATCCCCAAAACAAGACATGTGTAAACTTTATGTTTAGGCAAGTGTAAAGGTGATAAAAACTATATCAAAGAAAGTGCGCAAGTGCAGATTTTTCACTTTAAATGGCACAAGTTTGATATTAGACATTCCCAAAACAACACAAGGGTGTAAAATTTATGTTTAGGCAAGTGTAAAGGTGTTAAAAACCATTTCCAAGAAAGTGTGCAAGTGCAGATTTTTCACTTTAAATGGCACATGATTAACATCAAACATCCCCAAAACATCACAAGGGTTATGTAGATTATCATACCAATGATATACCATTTGGACCACCCATAAAAAGAGGAAAAGAAACCTTCCAAATATCCCATGAGACCATTTAAACTCTTAATTGTAAATATGTCATTTTAAACTTCCATAATGAGAGCTAAGATTGATTTTTGAACACCTCATAAAATAAGCTAAAGACTTAGCTATAAATGTGAAAATCTAGCCATCAAAAAGGTACCAAGCAATCATCTTATATTTCCCATATAGCAAACTAAACATTTACAAATGAACACAAAATTCTAGCCATCAAGAAGGAGTATGAGGAGACCTCCTAATATTTCCATGAAACTTGTTAACCATTAAGCATGAATATAAAACTTTCATCAAAGAGGTATAAAGAGAAACCTCTTTAAACTTCACATAAAGAAAAGACTAACATAAAGCTTTCATACATCACTTGAACACTTCCATGAATCAAGCTAAATGTGAAGCATGAGCACAACCCTTAAGCCACCAAACATAAAATTTTAACAGCTAAAGCTTGAATACTATAAGCCATCCAAAATATAAAACCTTTAGCCACCAAGAATATGAACTTTTAGCCATCAAACATATGAACTCTTAGCCATCCAGAAAGCATGAAAGGAACTTCCCAAGCATCACATATAGCAAAAACTAGCTTGGAACACCCTACTTGGATTTTCGGCCAAGCTTAGGGGATCCAAAAATTTTCCATAAAACCTCATAAAAATGAATCGAACTATGAAATCCCATAAAAACGAATTGAACTTAAGCCTTTCAAATCATAAATTTTAATTTAAACATTAGGGGCAAGAGACATTTCATCACTTAAATATTTCCATAAATAAAGCTAAAGCATGCAATAGATTTCTCTCAATATAAATCACAAACCATAAATGATTAAAGCTAACAAAAGGAATTAAGAGTAGAGAATCTGGTAGCACTTCCCCACTAAATTTTGGCCTCACACTTTGGAGTAAGAAGAAAGCATCATTCTTATAGAGAAATCAAGATAGAAGAGAGAAAAAAAATCCACCCATTCCATAATCAAAACAACCAAATAAAAGAAATACTTATCCTTGATGCTAGGACTTAGACCATGATGAAAAAATATGGATGAAACTCTAATGGCAGCCATAAGCTTCTCCACATTTGCCACACAAGCAAAACTATGTGCCATAGGATAGATTGAAGCATGGGGAAAGTCTTCTCCATGCTTCTCAGGCCATAAAAGGACAAAGGGAAAGAGGCAAGAGGGCAAGCATGGGGAGGGAGCAAGGAAATTTCAACCAAGCTCCCATGGCTAAAATATTCATTTTACATGGAGGAGGGAGGGGCGACGACAGCTATTAGGGGAGAGAAGAAGAGGAAAATTTAGGTTAAATGGGGTAAAAACAAAAATTTTAATTATTTTGGCGCGAAACAATCCTAATTTTGGACTTTTTTTATGTGCATTGAACCATAATAAATTATATATTAATTCCAAATAATTTCAATGTTTTTGATGCAATAGTGAAGTCCGTTTGGTGATCCGAGGTCATTCAGGCAACCTCGTCGTCAAAACAGTAAAAAATGGGTCAAATTGGAGATTTTGGCTTAAAATGAATTTGGGTGAGGTTTGGGCTCAAATTGATTACAATCAAATGTTGCATTTAGTTTATAGGAGTGTTATGAAGAGTTTGAAGTTCAAATTGAGCGGAAATTGATCCATATTGGGTCCAATTTAGGTCAAATCTGACTTTAGGTCAAAATTGGGGCTTTGGTAAAACTGGGTAAAATTGATAGTTGCAAAGCGAAATTGGGAATATTTGGAGGATTTTTTAAATTTTTTGAGAATTTTTGGAATTTATGGAATTTTTTGTTTAGCAGGGGCATTCTGGTAATTTTATAGGTTTTTTGGGAAAGTGGTAAAAAAGTTTAATCGAAGGCTCGAGGTCGTTCCAAATGAAATTTGGAGTCAAACGACAGTGTCTGGGAGAATTTCTAATAAATATGGAGGATTTTATGAATCCCGAAGCGATTTTTAAGTATTGACTACTTAAGTGTCGAGGGGTTCAAATGTAGCTCGGAAGTATGGTATGTTTACAGTCAAACTTCATCATTTAATAAGAGGAACGTCCTCGAATGATTTTCAGGGAGTTCAGATAACTCTGGACAATCTTGAGATTTTGGGATAAAAATGGCATTTTGGGGATTTTAGGAGTTTCGGGGGTATTTTGGGAAATTTGGCAAATTTGGTGGTTTGGGTTATTTTGAGTGATGGGAAGTATTTTTGGATGATTTTTGGAGAATTTAGGTATTTTGATCAATTTAGGGATTTTTGGGATTTCCAGTGGCGATTTGGTAATTTAGGAATGTTTCAAGGCCAGGGAGTTAAAAATTGAAATTTGGGAAAACTGAAATGGCTTCAAAGTGAAAAGAATGGAACCAAAGATAACCTTATTTCGGTCCTCTATGTGTCGGTGCTTACCACCTTTGCTATGAGCTTAGGGTTAGGTGAGACCAACACTTGAGTGTCTAAAACATAGGGGGAATCAAAGTAGTATATGATAGATTTGGAATTGTGAGTGGGTGATATGTGTGTAGGTGTAGGGTGTGAGCTCCGGATCTCCCAGGGTCATTCCTAAGGTCTGATCACTTATGGGCAATCCCACTTGGTGCTCCTTTTGTTTAGCTCCTTCCTTCTAAATATTAGAGGTTGAGCCTTAACATGTGAAAGCCCAAAGTAAGGAAAACAAGCATGTGGAATTTCTATGTGGTGGGGTTTCTGTTGCTGGTCTTCTAAGAAAAGTCACCAAGAAGGTCCTATGGCTAGACCCTAGGCTATCTAAAGAGAAACTAAACCTCAACCAAAAGTGAGGTCAACAATCCCTAATAGTTTAAAAAATCGAGCACTACACATTAAGCTACGCATCTACCCTGAAAGATTGGAACGTTGCTCAATAGTGCGGCTCGATTAAATAAATTAGAAAATCAATGACATCAGTTTGGTATGTGAAATCTGTGTTTTGATCGATAGATTCCCCTATCTAATACGGATGAATTAGATAGGATTTATGTTAATACTAGGTTTGTTTACGTTTCCTATAAGGGCAAGCCCCTATAGTTAATTACATCTTATATGACCGAAGTTATCTAAGAAAACTCTCAATTTATATCAATAAATATAGACTTCCAAAGGCAAGGATTTCAACGAAAGTGAGGTAATCGGAATCCAATAGGTGATTGGTTTCAAGTTCTGGAACAGTTGTTGTAGGAACCCAAAGGATGAAGAACTAGGGGAGGTCATTGATCCAAGAATAAATCTTGGTGACTTCCCGATCTATCCAATTGTTTTGGCTTCAATTTGAGACAATTAATTTTAGTTTCATCCTGCCAATTTTAATTAATTAGGGCTTACATTCACTTGATGTCGATCATGTGAATAGCCTGTAAGTTAGGATAATTTATGTCATATCAGATGACAACCTCGGAAACCTAAGGTGAGTTGGGGCTTATATTACACTAGGTGCAAAGGCCCAAAAGATAAGATGAGGATTTATGTCGCATTAGGTAGACTACCTCGAAGTCCTATAACTTGTTTGTTTAATTCAAAGGAAGAGGGTGTCGTTGTAGATTCGTTATTTTCTCTCTCGAGCATATTCTTCTACGTCCTTGATCGTACTGCCCACGTTGTATGCTCCGAGCTCCTTGTTATTGCAGAATGTTTAGTTTAAGAAGTGAAAATCAGGGAGGTGAGATAAGTGCCATGTTCTGGAAGGTTTAAAACTGAGGTGGCTTAGTGTTTTAATTAAAAAAAATGTTTAAGTTATTTATGGCGACACCGGTTAGGATCCCACTGTTCCCTCGTTCCGGCATCACCATTTTCATCAAATTCACTTAGTCCAAATAAATTTGCTAAACTCAACTGAATGAGTTCCACACTTTCATTTATACCGTGGGAAACCCCGTTAGCAACACGTAGGTTACCTCCTCCGTAGGTATTCCCGATCATTCAAGAGACGTTTTAATTTAGTTGAAGTTGCAAGTTTATTTTGTTTGGTGATTAAATTTTGAGTTGATTAAACATGCGGGGTTCGATCATTTTTTCACAATTTAAGATATACGAGAATGTAAAGTGAGAAAGCTACACTAAACAGGAGTATATGCTGTGGAAGGCATAGCAATCAAGCTAAATTAAACAAGGGTATATGCTCTAAAAAGTAAAGCAAGCAAACTAAACTAAACAGGTGTATATACTTTGAAAAGTAAAGCAAGCAAACTAAACTAAACAGGTGTATGTGCTGAACTGTATGTAAGAAAGGCAAAGTATGAAACTTGTGTAATAAACCAGGAGAAATACGAAAGAAAACCAAAAGGTCAAAGAAGAACGTCCCGTAAGAAATTTGAAAAACAAATCCGTGGAGAAAAACTTGTAGGAAAAAGAAAAGAAACTATAAGGTAAACCTATAACAATTCATAGGAAATCCATAAAAAAGAACGTAGGAAAACCACAGAAACGGACTACAAGTTCGGGAGGATCATAAGAACAATGGCGCAGAGGACTCAGAGTTGTGTTGTATGTATCCCAACCTTAAGTGAGAACTACCAAACTGACACCTATGGAAGGTAATTCTAACTCAACCTGAATAGTCAACTGTAAACCTTTGTAAGTTTTCATGCATTCCAATTTGGATTGCATGCAAGTGAAAGCTTATGGGTGAGAGACTATTTTATTGTAGGGGTAATTTTGTATTTTTAAAATTTATATGTTTATTTTATAAAATAGTGTGATTCACAGATTGACTAGCCTAATCAAATTAGGACTACTAGCAACCTAAGAGTGACAATGGCAGAAATCCCCAAGGAAGGGAGAATAGTATTGTAAATTCATTCGTCTACCTCTCCAGGGTCTCTGAGTCAAGGAATATTAATCTAGAAATCCTTCGTGTCCCTCGTTTATGCAATGTCATCACCATTCCCCCGAACCATCCAACTTACAGCCTTGCTTGATGGCCTCACATATAGCAAAAGGCTATATGTGTACACTTATGTCTCGTCAAAGTGCAAGACTCAAGCCAAGAAGCAATAAGAAACAAAGGACTAGGGACAAGGAAAAGAGAGAGGAGATGACGATCCACCTAGAACAGCGTCTTAAAGGAGGTGGGTCGACTCTCAAAACCACACAGAGTAACATACATGAACTAGTGTAGGAAAAAAAGAAAACTCCATATGTGGTGCAAAAGTGGCAGCCACGGAGCAAATAAAACATCTAAAGACAAACCCCTGTAAGTGAGTGTAAAGGGGTGTCCATAAAGCACCAAAAGCAAGTAATACGGAGCCTCTCTCAACATGTTGCGAAGAGGGTAACCATAAAGCATGTAAAGTAAGGAAAGCAAACCCTTCCAACATGATGCAAGGGATAGTTGTAAGGCATGTAAAGTAAGAAAACAAACCCTTCCAACATGGTGCTGTTGACCTCATTTTTGATGAGGTCTTCTCTTCTCTCTTAAGTACTTAGGATCTAGCCTTAGGCTTTTCCTTTGACTATCTCAGAGGACTAGAAGTGAAACCCACCACTTAGAAATTCAAACCACTTCTAAACTCCTTGCAAACTCCACAAACTTTATTGTAAACCCCTAATCACCTAGAGGGTTGAAATCAAGTGTGGAAGTTTAGAGGATGAGTTCCTATAGACTCTTTGGCCTTAGGACTGCCCTGGGTGGCCTGATCTGGTGAAGGGCTGACTTACACACACACTACACTTATACACTACACTTTCACACACCTCCTAAAACCACAACCATACCCAACTTGACCTCCCCGACTCATGGAGGTGATTCACATGGATGGTCCTTAACCCCTAAGCCCTTGGCCACGAGGGTTAGGAACAACATAATGAATGCCTCAAATGAGTCCCTTCATGGCTCATGTGGGCTTGATATGGCTTCATGGCTCAACCCAAAATGGTTTCATTCCACTTACATTTACCCAATCTTCAATTTTCCAAATTTTTAATTTTTGACCCCGGGGACCCTACACCCGCCTAAATTTACCCAAAACCTCGAAATTACCCAAATTTTTCAAAAAAAAATCTGCAAATCACCCAAAATTCCTCAAGACCAATCCCAAACATTCCCACATTACTCAAATTGATCATTCATTGCCAAAAATACCAAAAATTCCAAAAATACCTCCCAATACCCTCCAAATACCCTCCAAATACCCAAAATGCCCCTCTTATCCCAAAAATCCAAAAATTTAGAAAATTCCCAGAAAATTCCAGAAAATCCCAAATATTCCCAATTTCATTTTGTCCAACTATACCATGGGCCAATTTTGTCAATTTACTCCACTTTTGTCAAAATCCCCAATTTGACCCATTTTTAACCCAAAATGAACCCAATGTCAAACCAAACCTACCCAATTGACCCAAATTCTAGTACAATTCAATTCTAAACTTCAATTCAACATCCCCAACACAAATCTAGACCAAATCCAAGCCCAATTTTATTGGCATTTGAATCTAATTTCACTTTGGACCTTAAAGCCCAATTTGGACCCATGACCCAAACTTAGCCCAAACTAACCCAATTCAACTCCAATTAACCCCAAACCTTTTCTAAACTTTCCTTAACATCCTCACAAACAAAACACTAACATGATTTACCCAAAATTTAGACCCAAACCCCACTCAAATTCAACCCAAAGCTAAGAGGCCCAATTTTGACCTAAACCCTAACCTAACCCAAATAAACCCAAACCCCAAAATCAAAACCCAACCAAAGTCAAAACCTCTTTGAAACACTCCCATAAATATTTCCCAACATTAATTTTACATCAATTTCAACCCTAGCCCAACATTGGCCCAAGTTAGCCCAATTTGACATACATTGGCCCATTTACCAAAGAGACCCAAATCCAACCCCATTCAAACCCAAATCACTCCAAACTCATTTCAAATCACTCATGAAATATCCCTAAACCAAACCCAACAATTATTTGGCTCAAACTTCTACAAAATTCCCATCCATGAATTCATTCTTAAACCTAAAGGCCCATCCCCTAGCCTTCCTAAAAGCCCATCAAAAATAATTTCAAAAGGCCCAAAGCCCACATGACAATCCTCTATCATCATCCATTTGATAAAGCCATCTCCTAAGTTCTAAATCCATGATAAAATAAATCCAAATCAAGCCATATGCCAATTCCCATCAAAATGCCAAAATTCACAAAACCCTTTTTCATGAAATTGACTTAACTTTTCCCAAGCCAAAGATGAGCCATGAAGCCATGCATGAGCCACATGGAAGCCATGGGAGCCACTTTCCACCTCACCAAGACATTAATGGCAAGAGGAGGGAACCCTTTCCTAATCCTTCATTAAGCCTTTTAACCATACTCATGTCACACTCTAAACCATGCTTAGCCACCTCACCATGGATGGAGACCACACCATTTTCTCTTGGCTGACCCAAGTGATCCTTTTCAGCCCAAGACCAGGCCCTGGGTGGTGCACCTAGCCCAAAAGGATGGGTTGACCCATTAGAGCCAAAATAGCCTCTTCCCCATTCCATTCCAAGCCATACCCTTTACACATGTCCATGGCCAATTGCCTACACAAAACCCCAGCCTTGACCCACTTGAACTTGAGGGTGACCATTGCCTGCCGGCCAGCCGCCTGGATCATCAGAAAACACCAACCCAAATGGACAGCATAGCTCTTCTTCTCCTCACCAGAGCAGCTGATCCCCAGCCTTATACCCCCCTGGGAGGCCCTCCACCCTCTCCTATTTAAACCTCACCTCTCTCGGCCATGAGGAGGTGCTGAACTAACCTTAAGGAAACTCTGCCAAAATCATTCCAGACTACTCCCCACACCTAGAGCATTTGATCCCGACTGTTCTCTTGCCCTAATCCCCACTAATTGAGCTCAATTTTGGAGCTCAATTCTCAGGTCGAACAGGACATTCCCAAATCCTCCACCAAAGTCAAATTAAACTCACCCACACCTGCACAAGACCAAGAGAAGGAGTTCCCCAGTGAAAGCCCCCTCTCCAGGCCACCCATCCGTTCCAGACTCCAAAGGTTGAAATCGGGCTTGGTCAAAATCATACCTGGACAGTTCACTAGGCCAGGAGACTTCATCTGGAGCTTGCTTGGACCCAATCGAAGGTGACACAACCCTCAGATCGAAGCCACCCTTCTCTAAGCTAAGGTATGAGCTAACTCTTTATCCCGAGCCTCTGGAGATTGTTTATTTCAAATGCTTTAATTTCAATGCATGATCACCGTATAGATGTGTTCGTCTCTTCAAGACGAATCCATAGAGCACAAGAACATGAAAATCTGTTGAGAAATGAGTGAGTTCTTAGGGTTTTAGTGTGGACGGCTTGGGTGAGAACGACTGGGGACGATGAGCGGATGTCGTCCATTCAATACACGTGCGGACAGACGGCTCAAATCAGGTCGGATCGGCAGATGATACGCAGAAGGAGGGACCCGGGCTGCTGACTCAAACGGCGGCGTCTAATGGCAGCGCGACACGTGGCATTTCGGAGCTGCCGAGGATGGCGTGGCGCCGCGTGGATAAGTAGGAAAATAAGATTTTTCTTTTTTATTAAATACCCAGAACTTCAAAAATCCATAGCTTTGTGTAGGAAAATCAGAAAAATAAAATAAAAATACCATCTTGCTCAGTGAACAGAGGAAAATAATGTGGAAAAGAAATCATTTAATTTCATTAAGTATTTGATTTTTAATAATTTATTTACTCTCTGCACTATTTCAATTCTCCATGCATGTATACAATTTACCATGGCATGAGACTATATGGCTTTTGAAGCCTCTGAATTTGGGAACATTCCCTGAATTTTCCAAATTCAGAGGCTTCCCCTATGAAGAGTTATTGATTTTTCAATTCTAGGTCACTATTCTGAGTATTTTAATTCTAATAATTAGCATGCTGTGAAATAAATTCTAGGAAAATTTGGTGATGTTTATTATGACCGTAGGACCCTAGGGAAAATGGTTTTTGAGTTAACTTACTTGTAATAACCCTAATTGGCTTAAGGATAGAAATTTTCCCTTGGTCATGTTATTAAATTTTCCTTGAAAATTCTTATTTTCCACCAAAAATAATTATATAAATAAATTAAATACAAAAAAATCACATTTTCTCCTCTGATGTCTTGATTGCCATATGAGTGAAGTTACATAAAAATTTCAAATTCATTTAAGCTCAATTTAGCGAGTTATAGAATTAGTAAGCATAAAGGGCAAAATGGTAATTAAAATTTTAACCTATAATTAAAAATTTTTGGTTTAATTAAAAGGGTGGGTAAAATATTTGATATTAAGTTGATTTTGGATGTTTGAAACTTAGGCATTTAAAGGGTAGAAACCTACCAAATAATTTGCAAGTAATCAAAATAAACCTTAATTAAATAATTAATTAAACTTGGAAGAATAATGAAAAATTAGAATTATTAAAATAGGGATATTATTAGGAAGAAATTTATTCTTTAATCTAAGAATCCCTAAATTAATCACCTCAATAATATTTAATTCCTAATTAAAATGATAATCCAAATTCAAAATTTAAAATGCTAAAAGACTTAATCATTAAATTAAATTAAAGTTAAATTAAATCCTTTTAAAATTTCAATTAAATTAATACTTTAACAATTAAAATTAAATCATCTTTAAAACATAAAAGATAAAATATTAAATTAAAATTAAAAATAAAATTAAGTTAAAATTTAAATTAAATTAAAATCTAAAATAAAATTAAATTAAAATTTAATTAAATTAAAGTTTAAATTAAATTAAATTAAAGCATGTTAAATTAAATTAAATTAAATAAAAAATAAAATCAAGTTAAAATAAAATTAAAAATTAAATTAAATAAAATAAATTAAAATTAAAATTAAAACTAAACCAAATTAAATTAAATTAAAATTAAATTAAATTAAATTGAATTAAAAATAACATCACCTAAGACATAAAGAATTCAAAATAAATCTAAAACAACTTGAACACTATTCCAAACTTAAACCCATTAATTAAAATTAAATCGAATCACAAATCACTTGAACATCAATTTGCCCTAAAAAACTCTTGTTGTCATAACTCCTAAACGGAGTATTAAGTGAAGTGTTATTTCACTCATAGGATATTCAAATGTCATAGTTCACTGAGCAAGATAACAAAACTTGAACTCCTGGATGATTAATTCATTTGTATTTCTCTTGGACTTAAAACAATCCTAGAGGTATTGAAAAGATGTTTAAGACTCGTCTTAAACACTTCCTCAATATGATAGGATATTTATAAGAACAATTGAACTTAATTGTTCTTTGATGAAGAAAATCGTCCTTAAACCAAAAACACAAGAACCTAGACAGTCATAGGAGATGACTAGCTATAGTGATTAGGACCTTGGTAGAAAACTATAACCCTTCCCTTAGCTTTACCTAGAACTTGCTTTTAAATGCTTAAATATTCTAAATTGTGTTTAAGTGCATCTTGGGATGACGGGAAGACCCTCCAGTGTGCGCTTTTATTTTATCGCAATTTACCTTTCGCAATTTACTTTATCGCAAATGCACTTACTTTTCTTGCATGATAAACAACTGTTGCATGAAAACCCACACCTTTAGGATAGTCCCTAAAACCAAAACCAAAACTAAATTAAAAGTCATTACAAGCTAAAATTCACCGCCACAACATTTCAAAATATAAAACAACTCAAAATTTAATCACAAACAGAACAAAAAAACTACAATTATAACTAAATTAAAACGTCTTGTTGGATGATCGGGAATACCTCGGATGATGTAACCTACGTGTTGCTAACGGGATTTCCCACGGTCTAAATGAAAGTGTGGAACTCATTTAGTTGAGTTTAGCAAATTCATCCGGACTAAGTGAATCCGATAAAAATAACAATGCCGAAGGATGGAACCGTGGATCTTAACCGGTGTTGTTATAATCAACTTTAAGATTTGTTTTAATTAAAACATAAAAACACTTGGACTTTAAGATTTCTAAAACCAAACTCTTCTCTTCTCTTTTGATTACAATCTTCTAAAACTAAACCCTCCGCAACAACAAGGGGCTCTGAGCATGGTGGGTAAGCACGGCCATCGTCATCGCAGAAACTCGAGTCTACTTCAAGAAAACTTTCTTAGAATTAAATAACCAAACCATAGGACTTCGAGGTAGTTTGCCTAGTGCAACATAAATCCTCAACCTTTTGTTAGGCATTTGCATTACAAATTAAGCCCTAACCGGTCTTAGGACTTCGAGGTAGTCGTTCGGTATGACATAAGCCCTCACATCTTCGAGGCTATTTGTATGGTCATGTCATACGAATATAAGTCCTAATTAATTAAAATTGGCAAGATCAAAACATTAAATAAATATTAGGACTTTCCTAAATTCAAGCCAAACAATAGGATAGTCAGGAAATTACCGAAGTTCGATTCGAATCTGTAATTTCTCCTACCTTTCTTCCTTTGAATTCCCAAAACAAAATGTTCCAAAACTTGATCCATTCCCTATTGAAATTCCAAAATTCAATCCTCGAAAACTTAAACTTTGAGATTCTCGAGAGCGTAACTACCGATTATTATCGAGAGTTTTCTTAAGTGATTTCCGTCACTTAAGATGTAATTAACTATGTAGGCTTGCCTTTATAAGGAATTTTAAGAACCTGTGCAATATAAACCCCGTTTAATTCATTTATATTAAGCAGTGGAATTTGTCGGCTTATAAAATTGGTTCGCGTGACCAAACGGATGTCACAAATCTCCTAGTTTATTTAATCGAGCCCCATCATCAAGCAAAGGTGTCTATTATTCGGGATAGTATACACGGTTTGTGGTGCGGTGCTCATTTATATAAACTATTCGGGATGTGAGATCAGTTTGATTTCATATCTTAAAATCTTTAAATTTAAAAATTATTTTCAAAATCAAATACTACTTTTCAAATTATTTATTTAGATTAAATTAAAATTCGCCGACAATTTCTGTAGGCGACCCCCCCTTTTTAAAATAATACACATAACTTAAAATTATGCCGACAACTTCTGGCGACTCCACCGGGGATAATTCCTCTCTCCATTTTAATCAGATAATTCTGCTTTCAAAAATCGGTAGTGTATCCATGTCCCTAGTGGATCAAACTACCCTTCTTTCCGTTGGAATACTATGTTCATTTATACCATGAACAAGTACAGCTAACATTCTCTCGGATTTAGGAGCCACTGTTTAGACACCCCTAAACAGAGAGGTTCTGAGATCCTTTTACCTCATTTCTGAGGTGGGGTGGGCCCTCAATAGGTATTAGTTTAGGAGCGACCTTCGCGGGTCGAGAAGTTTCTACAAGACTTTCTCTTCCTTTTCCAGTTCCTAATCAATTCCTTTTACCCTTCCTACAACTCTCCTTCTTTTAATAATTCTTCGTCCTAACGAACAAATCTTTTAGAAAAACAATTATCTAAATAAATTTTCTTTTAATACCACAAATACACTAAGATAAACGGAAATGTGTTCGGACTCTTTCTTTTGCGTCATAAGTTTTACGACAAGAAAAAGCACGATTCGGGACTAACACTTGAATCGCCCTACGAAATGGAAGCCCCAAAACCGATCTTCTCCTTCATCAACGGATCTGGACACTAGCTCGTTTTCAAGGACGAATCGCTCTAATAATGGAATCATTCGATTCGGACAAGGATTCGGGGACACCGACATCGAAATCCCCGACATCACTCTCTTTTCACTCACAAGTAAAGTACCGGAAACTGAGAAGTCGTTGATTGAGTTTAACCTCAAGTCAACTAATGAATTCCCTCCTCTGCAAAAGATTCCAACTGAGAGGAGTACTGTTGTTCGCAAAAGGACTGTTGTTGCTACCCCCACCGGTCTAGTTGTCTCGCACCTACCCCGGCTTCGCCGTACTAAAGGGGAAGGAAATTCGGAATCGTGATGAACTTGTTGCCGTGGAGGGTACAGATCTTCCCGTAAAACCTTCCGTTTTTGAAATCGGGTCCAGCCGAGAATTCCACCACCGACACGGACTCGCAGGAGGAACGAAGTAGAAGGATTGCTAGAGAAGCCGTAGCCGCCGAAGTTGCTTTCCCGAGGAAATCCCGCACTGCCCGAGTATACACCGCTGCCTGAATACAAACCACTTTTGGGAGGAAGTAGGTTCCATCCCCTCTCCGCCGCAGAGGGCGAGGAAAATGTCCACAAGATTGCTTCTGCATTGCTTCAGCCCGCATATTACAACGATGGCCGTAAGAAAAGGGCTAGAATTACGCCATTTGCTCGACTGCAAACCCTGATAGAAAAGTTAGCAAAGAAAGAAAAATGCCCTGTATCAGAAATTTTAAGAAGGATAGGGCGGGTGCCAGCCAAGTCCCATCTTGGGCCGCGAGTAGAACCTGCTATCACTGCGGAAAAGCCAAATAAGAGAATGAAAGCTAGTCCACCTGTCGTTGTTTCAGGACTACAAATTAGGGAGGATACCACCTTCCAAGCATTTGATCGACGTGACCATCCGGTCCTAGACCTTCTGCCGCAAGAAGGATGGTATGGCGTCCCACTACCGGCAATTAAGATTAAAACAACAACCTGAAAAGGAAAGTCTCGTCAGGAGACTTGAGTCCGAAGAAAGTACTACCGCAGTAAAGGGGACTCATGAGAAGGAAACCCGACAGCTATCGCATGACAACTGCAAGGATGTACAGAAAAGACCACTAGAAGATGCTATGGAGAATCTAAGAACTGATATTCGGCGATTAGCAAGAGAAAGAGAAGAAAAATTCGGAGATGAAGTCGACTCGTCAGAGTTCATGGATGATGAATATGCAGAAATTAACATGGTTGAAACACGAGCTTCGTCAGCTTCACAAGGTGCTCCTGCAGCCGCAGAAAGAGAGGAGCCGGAAGTAATGAGGATGCAGCTTCAAGAGAAAGATGATACGATCGCCAAAATGGCAAAAAGGATGGAAGAGATGGCTGCAACCCTAGCCACTCTCCAGAGTCAGGTTCAACCCCAAAGAGAAACACCCCCAGAAGTTATTCACATTGTAGACGGAGGAAAGGAGATTACATCCGTCATCGGGGATGATCAATTAAAAAAGGATGCAACACAAAGCATGATTCCGAAAAGGATATCAAGAGCATGGTGGAACAACGAAGTGCGAGAAGCTTTGGCACAATCAAAGAGCGGGACATCCATTCGGACGGGTAGACCTTACCCCGAAGAATTCGACGCTGTCCAATATCCGAAAGGCTTCATACCACCTCTGTTCAAAACCTTTGATGGAACCAGAAACCCTGGACAGCATGTTGCACATTTTCGTGCCAGCTGTTGCAATGCCGGCGGAAGTGATGCTTTACTCTTTCGACAATTTGTCAGCAGCCTGTCAGGGATCGCCTTTGATTGGTATGCGGAATTACCGAACGGTTCGGTGAAGACATTTTCAGAATTAGAGAACCTCTTCATCAAAAGATTTGTCGGAGCTCAGCACCACATCACTATAGGTGATTTAGTGGTAGAGAAGCGAGCCGAATGAAACTTTGGTGGACTACATACTTCGATGGAGGAATCTAAGTATGAAGTGTGAACCACAGCTACAAGAACAGCATGCGGTCGGCATTTTACTAAAGAGCATTCACGGTCCGATAGCACTTCTCCTCAAGGGATTTACTATTAAGACTTTCGAGAAGTTGTTAAGCAAGGCCGGAAGCTTGCAAGAGGAAGCAAAGCAATTAAGTTTCACCGACAAAAGAGACAAACAGAAGCCCGCGAAAACTTTTGAAAAGAAGTCCGAGATCGTCGTAGCAGTCGATAAAGGCAAGCAGCCAATACAAATACCTCCAGAACGGCCGCAACAAACTCAACAGAATTACCAGCAACCTCGACCCAGCTATCAGTCATCTCAACAGTATGAACAACCGCCTCGTCCACAACGTACGTTAAGGGAGCTTCGAGCGGGGAGTATCCGTTCAAGAATGAGGCAGGTGCCAAAAATGTTCCGCAGCTCGATGAAGACTCCAGCATTTCCAATCGCCGAGCCTAGGAAACCAGAAGAAGTTTACAAGAAAGGTGATCCCAACTTTTGCCCTTACCACCGGATGCTTGGACACAAGATAGAAGATTGTATTACCTTCAAAAGTTGGCTCAACGACACTCTTCGAAAAGAGAATATAACAATCCCGAAGGAATACATGAAGGAACCCCAGAAAGATGGTTCCGTCAATGTTATCTCAACAGATCTCATTGTTCCGATAGATCCCTATGCGACTGATGATGGATAGACTACCTCCTGGACAAAGTCTTCGAAGAAGATTTTGGATCGCATCCAAACCACTTCGGTGCGAGCCTCAATTCAGAGTTCGAAACTTGTTAAGTCGGCTTTATCACTTGCGATAGAAGAACGACCTCAACAAGAGACGATTAAAGAAAAGAAGAAAATTGATGAAGAAGAGAAGACCGAGGCTCCTGAGGCTAGACTAGGGGCTGCCTATCCTAGGATAGTTGTTTCGATTCGGGGAGAAATCCCTCGAACCTCCGACTCGTATGATTATTTACTCACTCCGGTGGGATCTTATAATGATAAGGGTTATGGCGTTGGCTACGTTTTGACTGTTTCTAACGATTACGTATCTAGCGACAACCAACCTAATCCGGACATCGATTTCGATACAAGTAACAATTCTCAAATCATACACAATCTCGACGGTCACAATGACAAAGAAGACATCCACCAAGGAGGCTACAAGAGTTCAACAAGCAATGAATCTATTTACGAGTTTCGAGGAGCTCCAGTCACAATAGAGTTAGAGCCTTCAGACTCTGAAGCTAATCCAGAAGAACCTGTCATTCCGATTCAGGAGGAGACACCGAAGAACTCAATACTAGATTCAGGAGAAATTACAGAAGTCAACTTAAAAAGTGGAAGAGTTCTACCTCCGAGAATGGGTCCAAAGGACAAAGGAAAGCAGGCGGTTGTTCAGGAAGAACCAACCCCGGCAGAAGAAATACCCATTTGGGAAGAAATCGAGACACATGGAAATAAAGTGGATTACAACGTGCTAGCCCATCTTAGGAAACTACCTGCCAAACTGAGCATCTAAGATGCTCTCATCTTATCAAAAGAGATGAGAAAAGCTCTGATCAAGGCCTTGATCCAGAAATTTGCTTAGCTCAAATAACTGGAGATTCCTTAGATGAGGTTTGCTCGTTAAAGGAATAGCGAGGTGTTACCTTCTCGGACAATGACCTACTACTTGGGACAGCAGACCACAACCGACCGTTGTACATTTCAGTCACAATCAGAAAGTTTACGCTCTCCAGAGTATTGGTGGATCCAGGAGCATCGATCAATATAATGAATCTTCGAATGCTAGCATACTTGGAAATTGATGCTCGTGAGCTCGAAGCGGACAAAATGTTATTAAGAGGATTCAACCAGAAAGGAGAAAGAGCCCTCAGATCGATAACACTGCTAATGAAGACCGATGACTTGGCAAAGACAACCGCGAAATTTCACATAATTGATTCAGAAACATCATTCAACGCTCTACTGGGCCGACCATGGATACATGAAAATAGGATGGTACCATCATCCCTACATCAGTGCATCAAATACTACGACGGAGGGGAACGGTGCATCAAAGGTGACTTACAACCATTTTCTGTACATGAAATTGGAATCCATGAAGATGCAGCTTATTACGCACCTCCGAAAAAAAAAATCTTCTCCAGAGATACCATAACAAATGAAGCAAAGGAAGTTCGGGACGATGTAGAACCTGAAGATCTAGTCCAACAGTCACTCACCACTCCCTTACGGCGAGATGGTGAAGGTTTCTCCACAACTCACATCCGAGGACGAGGTCATGGCAGAGACGTTAAGACAGTTGGACAGAGGAAACCAGCCATCAATGTTGATTGGGAAGACAATTCTGAAGAAGAAAAAGAGATCAAGCAAGAAGCAACGACAATAAGTCGGAAGAAGCCGCAATTCAGGATCTCTCTCGAAGATGAAAAGAACGAGGAATATAAATCGATGTACGAGAAGATTAACCACTATATACATACTATGACCCTGACCCCGATCCATTCTAATAAGATCAAGGTTATGGTGGTCAAAGAGGTACGTAGCGGCGGTGCAAAGCCCATCAAATTCTATCGTGGTGCTCCTTCCTTCAAAACTGAAAATAATGTACAATTTGAAGATGCTACTTCATCAGAATTAATGGAATTACCTTTTTAGTGGTACTCTCCCTGTGGTCAAAATTTAATTCAGCGTGGTTTCTTACCTCGACAATGAACAAAAGGTCAATCACAACATTTTGAAAAATTATGGAATAACTCCGGTCGTCCACCCAATTCAAAGCATGGTCTCGGATTCGGCACGTAGGATCGGCCGACGATACCGAATTTTGCTTGGTTGTCACTTGCGAGTCTAATGAAAACCGCATGGAAACTACGTAAGAATTCGAAGATTTACAAATTGGAAATGCTCCACCGTAGTTCGAAGAAGAGATCAAATCTACAATAGATGAGTTAACGGAAGTTAACTTAGGTACTAGCGAAGAGCCTAGATCTACCTTTGTTAGCTCCTTACTCAATAAAGAAGACTCCGAAGAAATAATCAAGTTATTAATGGAATTTAAAGACTATTTTGCTTGGAACTACGATGAGATGCCGTGACTAGCTCCGGAGGTCGCAATCCATAAGATAGGAGTGGATCCTACTTCGTTCCGATCGGACAAGGTCCCGGAAGAATGTGTCTAGAAATCGAACAACAAGTCATACCGAAGTTAAAAAGCTAATGGACGCTAAATTTGTTCGTGAAGAACAATACCCGACTTGGTTAGCCAATGTGGTGCCGACCAAGAAGAAGAATGGTCGGATCGAATTTGTGTGGATTTCGCAGATTTAAACAAGGCATGTCCAAAAGATGAATTCCCTCTACCGATCCCGAATTAATGATCGACATCGCTTTAACACATGAAATATTCTCATTCATGGATGGATCTTCGTGGATACAACCGTGATAAAAATGGCTCCGGAAGATGAAAAACTTACAAGCATTCGAACGCCGATCGGAGTATATTGCTACACAGTGATGCCATTCGAACTGAGGAACGCAGGAGCAACCTACCAGAGAGCAATGACAAAAATTTTTGATGATCTCATCCACAATCAAGTCGAATGCTACGTGGACGATGTGGTCATCAAAATCAAAGTAAAGGAAAACCACCTGTATGATTTGAGAATTATTTTCGAACGATTAAGACAATTTAACCTTAAGATGAATCCCTTAAAATGAGCCTTCGGCGTCACCTACGGGATATTCTTAGGATTCGTTGTCCGACATCGTGGAATTGAAATCGACCCGAAAAAGATTAAAGCTATCTTAGAAATGCCGCCTCCCAAAACCTTAAAACAACTACGATCTTTTCAAGGGAAGTTGGCGTATCTTCGACGCTTTATATCAAACTTGTCGGTAGGTGTCAGCCTTTCTCGCATTAGTTAAAAAGGACGCCAAATTTATTTGGGAAGAGAAATGCCGTAAGGCCTTCGAGGACATTAAACAATATTTAATGACACCTCCCGTCTTAGCGACCCTGGCCTCGTGGTAGAGGATTTTACATCCGAGACTGCATTGCTTTAGGATTCTTTCCCTATCGCAATGAAATACATCAAAATCAAACTTTTGGGGTCGAGGATTTTACATCCGAGACTGCATTGCTTTAGGATTCTTTCCCTATTGCAATGAAATACATAAAAATCAAACTCTTGGGGTTGAGGATTTTACATCCGAGACTGCATTGCTTTAGGATTCTTTCCCTATCGCAATGAAATACATAAAAAATCAAACTTTTGGGGTCGAGGATTTTACATCCGAGACTGCATTGCTTTAGGTTCTTTCCCTATCACAATGAAATACATCAAAATCAAAGTTTTGGGGTTGAGGATTTTACATCCAAGACTGCATTGCTTTAAGTTCTTTCCCTATCGCAATGAAATACATCAAAATCAAACTCTTGAGGTTAAGGATTTTACATCCAATACCGCATTTCTCTGAGATCTCTCCTCATTGTAATGATTCAATCCAATCAATTCAATTTTCTTTTGAGGTTGAAGATGTTACATCTAAAACCACAAAATTTCAATTTTCATTTCAAGTTCAAATCCCTTCAAATTAATCTTAACAAAACTTCAATCTAAATTGAAACTCAAACTAAAATCTGAGCTCACACATCAAAACTTAAACTGAAACAAAAAGAAATCTAAATCGAAACTCCCCCAGATCATGCGATTTGGGATTCACCTCCTTCTCCTTTCCCCAGCGAGAGTTCAGGAATCTCCAGTCTCAGAGATATACTTGACACTCCCCAGCGGAAATTCTTTAATTTCATCCTAAGTTTGTCACTTGGACATCTGTGTTGGTTTTGTTGATCTCTTCGATCAACGCCAATACGCGCGGTGTGCTTGGATAGCACACCACACCTATTGGGGGTCCATTTGTTGACCTCATTTTTGATGAGGTCTTCTCTTCTCTCTTTAGTACTTAGGATCTAGCCTTAGGCATTTCCTTTGACTATCTCAGAGGACTAGAAGTGGAACCCACCACTTAAAAATTCAAACCACTTCTAAACTCCCTGCAAACTCCACAAACTTTATTGTAAACCCCTAATCACCTAGAGGGTTGAAATCAAGTGTGGAAGTTTAGAGGATGAGTTCCTATAGGACTCTTTGGCCTTAGATCGCCACAGGTGGCCGGGTCCGGTGAAGGGCTGACTTACACACACACTACACTTATACACTACACTTTCACACACCTCCTAAAACCACAACCATACCCAACTTGACCTCCTGACTCATGGAGGTGATTCACATGGATGGTCCTTAACCCCTAAGCCCTTGGCTGGGAGGGTTAGGAACAACATAGTGAATGCCTCAAATGAGTCCCTTCATGGCTCATGTGGGCTTGATATAGCTTCATGGCTCAACCCAAAATGGTTCCATTCCACTTACATTTACCCAATCTTCAATGTTCCAAATTTTCAATTTTTGAACCCGAGGACCCTACACCCGCCTAGCCTACCCAAAACCCTTGAAATTACCCAAATTTTTCAAAAAAACAATCTGCAAATCACCCAAAATTCCTCAAGACCAATCCCAAACATTCCCACATTACTCAAATTGATCATTCATAGCCAAAAATACTAAAAATTCTAAAAATACCTCACAATACCCTCCAAATACCCAAAATGCCCCTCTTATCCCAAAAATCCAAAAATTCAGAAAATTCCTAGAAAATTCCAAAAAATCCCAAATATTCCCAATTTCATTGTTTCCAACTACACCATGGGCCAATTTTGTTAATTTACTTCACTTTTGTCAAAATCCCCAATTTGACCCATTTTTAACCCAAAATGAACCCAATGTCAAACCAAACCTACCCAATTGACCCAAATTCTAGTCCAATTCAATTCTAAACTTCAATTCAACATCCCCAACACCAAGCTAGACCAAATCCAAGCCCAATTTGATTGGCATTTGAATCCAATTTCACTTTGGACCTTAAAGCCCAATTTGGACCCATGCCCCAAACTTAGCCCAAACTAACCCAATTCAACTCCAATTAACCCCAAACCTTTTCTAAAATTTCCTTAACATCCCCACAAACAAAACACTAACATGATTTACCCAAAATTTAGACCCAAACCCCACTCAAATTCAACCCAAAGCTAAGAGGCCCAATTTTGACCTAAACCCTAACCTAACCCAAATAAACCCAAACCCCAAAATCAAAACCCAACCAAAGTCAAAACCTCTTTGAAACACTCCCATAAATATTTCCCAACATTAATTTTACATCAATTTCAACCCTAGCCCAACATTGGCCCAAGTTTGCCCAATTTGACATACATTGGCCCATTTACCAAAGAGACCCAAATCCAACCCCATTCAAACCCAAATCACTCCAAACTCATTTCAAATCACTCATGACATATCCCTAAACCAAACCCAACAATTATTTGGCCCAAACTTCTACAAAATTCCCATCCATGAATTCATTCTTAAACCTAAAGGCCCATCCCCTTAGCCTTCCTAAAAGCCCATCAAAAATAATTTCAAAAGGCCCAAAGCCCACATGACAATCCTCTATCATCATTCATTTGATAAAGACATCTCCTAAGTTCTAAATCCATGATAAAATAAATCCAAATCAAGCCATATGCCAATTCCCATCAAAATGCCAAAATTCACAAAACCCTTTTTCATGAAATTGACTTAACTTTTCCCAAGCCAAAGATGAGCCTTGAAGCCATGCATGAGTCACATGGAAGCCATGGGAGCCACTTTCCACCTCACCAAGCCATTAATGGCAAGAGGAGGGAACCCTTTCCTAATCCTTCATTAAGCCTTTTAACCATACTCATGTCACACTCTAAACCATGCTTAGCCACCTCACCATGGATGGAGACCACACCATTTTCTCTTGGCTGACCCAAGTGATCCTTTTCAGCCCAAGACCAGGCCTTGGGTGGTGCACCTAGCCCAAAAGGATGGGTTGACCCATTTAAAGCCAAAATGGCCTCTTCCCCATTCCATTCCAAGCCATCCCCTTTACATAAGTCCATGGCCAATTGCCTACACAAAACCCTAGCCCTGACCCACCTGAACTTAAGGGTGACCATTGTCTGCCGGCCAGCCGCCTGGATCGCCGGAAAGCACCATGGCCGAGACCTTGGGAGGAACCAAAAAATTCAATTCTCCCTTGCTGACTTGTCTCAACCCAAATGGACAGCATAGCTCTTCTTCTCCTCACCAGAGCAGCTGATCCCCAGCCTTAACCCCCCTGGGAGGCCCTCCACCCTCCCCTATTTAAACCTCACCTCTCTCGGCCATGAGGAGGTGCTGAACCAACCTTAAGGAAACTCTGCCAAAATCATTCCAGACTACTCCCCACACCTAGAGCATTTGATCCCGACTGTTCTCTTGCCCTAATCCCCACTAATTGAGCTCGATTTTGGAGCTCGATTCTCGAGTCGAACGGGACATTCCCAAATCCTCCACCAAAGTCAAATTAAACTCACCCACACCTGCACTAAGACCAAGAGAAGGAGTTCCCAGGTGAAAGCTCCCTCTCCGGGCCACCCATCCGTTCCGGACTCCGAAGGTTGAAATCGGGCTTGGTCGAAATCATACCGGACGAGTTCACTGGGCCGGGAGACTTCATCTGGAGCTTGCTTGGACCCAATCGAAGGTGATACAACCCTCAGATCGAATCCACACTTCTCTGAGCTAAGGTATGAGCTAACTCTTTATCCCGAGCCTCTGGAGATTGTTTATTTCAAATGCTTTAATTTCAATGCACGATCACCATATAGATGTGTTCGTCTCTTCAAGAAGAATCCATAGAGCACAAGAACACGAAAATCCGTTGAGAAAAGAGTGAGTTCTTAGGGTTTTAGTGTGGACGGCTCTCGGGTGAGAACAGCTGGGGACGATGAGCGGATGCCGTCCATTCAATACACGCGCAGAGGGACGGCTCAGATCGGTTCGGATCAGCAGATGATAAGCAGAAGGCGGGACCCAGGCTGCTGACTCAAACGGCTGCGTCGAATGGCAGCGTGACAAGCGGCATTTCGGAGCTGCCGAAGATGGCGTGGCGCCGCGTGGATAAGTAGGAAAATAGGATTTTTCTTATTTATTAAATACCCAGAACTTCAAAAATCCATAATTTTGTGTAGGAAAATCAGAAAAATAAAATAAAAATACCCTCTTGCTCAGTGAACAGTGGAGAATAATGTGGAAAAGAAATCATTTAATTTCATTGAGTATTTGATTTTTAATAATTTATTTACTCTCTGCACTATTTCAATTCTCCATGCATGTATACAATTCACCATGGCATGAGACTATAGGGCTTTTGAAGCCTCTGAATTTGGGAACATTCCCTGAATTTTCCAAAGTCAGAGGCCACCCTATGAAGAGTTATTGATTTTTCAATTCTAGGTCACTATTCTGAGTATTTTAATTCTAATAATTAGCATGCTTTGAAATAAATTCTAGGAAAATTTGGTGATGTTTATTATGACCAGAGGACACTAGGGAAAATGGTTTTTGAGTTAACTTACTTGTAATAACCCTAATTGGTTTAAACACCCAAAATGGAGCTTTAATTAATTAGAGCTAATCATACAACAAATTGACTTGAAATCAATTCTCCACTGACCTTTAGGATCAGAGGAACCCACCATAAAAGTTTGAAGTCAATTGGACTTGAGTTAGTCCTATCAAATGGGTTGATTAAGCCGTTTAGCCAATCTTAAACTTTAAAAATTCATAACTTTCAAAATCCTTTTCAAAAATTCACCAAATTGGTTTTGGAGCCTCTCTGATATCAGGGGAATTTAAGAAAATTAACATTGCAATTTTCCAAAAAAGTTGATTTTTTGCATTATTTTAATATTTTTAATAATTAAAAAATAATAAAAATTACAAAAATAATAAAATTCACCAAAATGTAACATTTTGAATTTTAATCACTTAGGAACAAACCCCATATTTTTCTTAAGTCTCTATGATGAGATATTAAATTTTAAAGCCCTAAGGTAATTTTAAAATTAAAAAATGTATTTTCTAGCATTTCCACTAAAATAATTCTAATAAATAAAAAAAATCAAAAAATTATAAAAATTAGTTTTTTGGTTTCCTTGATATCAGAGAGATTTTTGAAAAATACAAAATTTATTTTTCAGCCTTTATTTTATTTTTAAATTAATTAATACTCCAAAACTCAAAATAATTATAATAAAAATAATATAATTCAAAAAATCACCAAAATTGGTCCAAGTGGTCCGCTGGTCATTAGAAATGTCCCATAATTTTCTTAAGGACAGAAACTTTCCCTTGGTCATGTTATTAAATTTTCCTTGAAAATTCTTATTTTCCACCAAAAATAATTATATAAATAAATTAAATACAGAAAAATCACATTTTCTCCTCTGATGTCTTGATTGACATATGAGTGAAGTTACATAAAAATTTAAAATTCATTTAAGCTCAATTTAGCGAGTTATGGAATTAGTAAGCATAAAGGGCAAAATGGTAATTAAAATTTTAACCTATAATTAAAAATTTTAGGTTTAATTAAAAGGGTGGGTAAAATATTTGATATTAAGTTGATTTTGGATGTTTGAAACTTAGGCATTTAAAGGGTATAAACCTACCAAATAATTTGAAAGTAATCAAAATAAACATTAATTAAATAATTAATTAAACTTGGAAGAATAATGAAAAATTAGAATTATTAAAATAGGGATATTATTAGGAAGAAATTTATTCTTTAATCTAAGAATCCCTAAATTAATCACCTCAATAATATTTAATTCCTAATTAAAATGATAATCCAAATTCAAAATTTAAAATGCTAAAAGACTTAATCATTAAATTAAATTAAAGTTAAATTAAATCCTTTTAAAATTTCAATTAAATTAATACTTTAACAATTAAAATTAAATCATCTTTAAAACATAAAAAAAAAATATTAAATTAAAATTAAAAAAAAATTAAGTTAAAATTTAAATTAAATTAAAATCTAAAATAAAATTAAATTAAAATTTAATTAAATTAAAGTTTAAATTAAATTAAATTAAATTAAATTAAAATAAATTAAATCACATTAAATTAAATTAAATTAAATTAAATTAAATAAAAATAAAATCAAGTTAAAATAAAATTAAAAATTAAATAAAATAAAATAAATTAAAATTAAAATTAAAACTAAACCAAATTAAATTAAACTAAAATTAAATTAAATTAAATTAAATTAAAAATAACATCACCTAAGACATAAAGAATTCAAAATAAATCTAAAACAACTTGAACACTATTCCAAACTTAAACCCATTAATTAAAATTAAATCGAATCACAAATCACTTGAACATCAATTTGCCCTCAAAAACTCTTGTTGTCATAACTCCTAAATGGAGTATTAAGTGAAGTGTTACTTCACTCATAGGATATTCAAATGTCCTAGTTCACTGAGCAAGATAACAAAACTTAAACTCCTGGATGATTAATTCATTTGTATAATTAAATTCTCTTGGACTTAAAACAATCCTAGAGGTATTGAAAAGATGTTTAAGACTCGTCTTAAACACTTCCTCAATATGATAGGATATTTATAAGAACAATTGAACTTAATTGTTCTTTGATGAAGAAAATCGTCCTTAAACCAAAAACACAAGAACCAAGACGTCATAGGAGATGACTAGCTATAGGATTAGGACCTTGGTAGAAAACCATAACCCTTCCCTTAGCTTTACCTAGGAACTTGCTTTAAATGCTTAAATATTCTAAATTGTGTTTAAGTGCAGCTTGGGATGACGGGAAGACCCTCCAGGTGCGCTTTTATTTTATTGCAATTTACCTTCTTGCAATTTACTTTATTGCAAATGCACTTACTTTTCTTGCATGATAAACAACTGTTGCATGAAAACCCACACCTTTAGGATAGTCCCTAAAACCAAAACCAAAACTAAATTAAAAGTCATTACAAGATAAAATTCACCGCCACAACATTTCAAAATATAAAACAACTCAAAATTTAATCACAAACAGAACAACAAAACTACAATTATAACTAAATTAAAACGACTTGTTGGATGATCGGGAATACCTCGGATGATGTAACCTACATGTTGCTAACGGGATTTCCCACGGTCTAAATGAAAGTGTGAAACTCATTTAGTTGAGTTTAGCAAATTCATTTGGACTAATTGAATCCGATAAAAATAACGATGCCGGAAGGATGGAACCGTGGGATCTTAACCGGTGTTGTTATAATCAACTTTAAGATTTATTTTAATTAAAACATAAAAAACACTTGGACTTTAAGATTTCTAAAACCAAACTCTTCTCTTCTCTTTTGATTACAATCTTCTAAAACTAAACCCTCTGCAACAACAAGGGGCTCGGAGCATGGTGGGCAGCACGACCATCGTCATCAGCAAAACCTGAGTCTACTTCAGCAAAACTTTCTTAGAATTAAATAACCAAACCATAGGACTTCGAGGTAGTTTGCCTAGTGCAACATAAATCCTCAACCTTTTGTTAGGCATTTGCATTACAAATTAAGCCCTAACCGGTCTTAGGACTCCGAGGTAGTCGTTCGGTACGACATAAGCCCTCACATCTTCGAGGCTATTTGTATGGTCATGTCATACGAATATAAGTCCTAATTAATTAAAATTGGCAAGATCAAAATATTAAATAAATATTAGGACTTTCCTAAATTCAAGCCAAACAATAGGATAGTCCGGAAATTACCGAAGTTCGCTTCGAATCTGTAATTTCTCCTACCTTTCTTCCTTTGAATTCCCAAAAAAAAAATGTTCCAAAACTTGATCCATTCCCTATTGAAATTCCAAAATTCAATCCCTTGAAAACTTAAACTTTGAGATTCTTGAGAGCAGAACTACTGATTATTATCGAGAGTTTTCTTAAGTGATTCCCGTCACTTAAGATGTAATTAACTATAGGGGCTTGCCCTTATAAGGAATTTTAAGAACCCAAATAATATAAACCCTGTTTAATTCATTTATATTAAGCATGAGAATTTTTCGGCTTATAAAATTGGTTCGCAGACCAAACGGATGTCACAAATCTCCTAGTTTATTTAATCTAGCCCCACCATCAAGCAGTGTGCCTATTCTTTGGGATAGATACACGGTTTGTGGTGCGGTGCTCGTTTATATAAACTACTTGGGACGTCAGATCGATTTGATTTCATATATTAAAATCTTCAAATTTAAAAATTATTTTTAAAATCAAATACTACTTTTCAAACTATTTATTTAAATTAAATTAAAATTCGGCGACAATTTCTGTAGGCGACCCCCCCTTTTTAAAATAATACACATAACATAAAAATATGCCGACAGGTGCTTGAGGTAGCCATCAAAACACAATACAAATGAAATGCAAGTGTTCAAATCGCTACATGAAATGCTCTCCCTAACAACCACATTCCCTTCATGCTTTTATGTCTCCTAAATAGCATAAGTTCTTCCAAGCATGCCATATCAAAGAGATTGAACAATTAAATGCTTTGGGATAATGTGCCATAATAAGTAGAAGGAGTATTGAAATAGTGTAGAGAGCAAGTGTGCAAGTGAAATATCTTCCAATACTAACATGTAGAATTAAAGCAAACCAAGCATGAATCACATCTCAAAAATTATCTCTTTGAAGTGGTAAGCATGCCACCTCCTCTCCTTTCTCTTCCTCACTCGAAGGCAACACAAATGATTCCCCTTAATGTAAATTTTAAATAGGGGCAGCAAGGAAACAATTTAAACCAACTTGTAAGGTAACCATCAATGTAATTCTCAACATAGGGGCAGCATAGGAGCACTTAAAACCAACTTAAGACATGTCAAACAATGTAACTTTTTATGTAGGGACATCAAAGAAGCATTAAAGATCAACATAGGAGAAGGCTATCGATGTTGATTTTCAAGTAGGGCAACATAGGAATGATCTAAACCAAGTCCAAGCAAATTTAACGCTGCAGATTTTTACATAAAGATAGCATATGAGTGATTTAAATCACTCCAAACAAGTGTAGCAATGCAGGTATAGGAGTGATTTAAATCAACTCCAAAAAAGTGTAGCAATGCAGATTTTTAATTATTGGGAGCATAAGAATGATTTAGACCAACTCCAAAAAAGTATATAAATGCAGATTTTCACTTAGGGCCAGCATAGGAGTGTTTTAAATCAATCCCAAACCAATGTATAAGTGCATATTTTTACTTAATGAAAGCATAAGAATGATTTAAACCAACTCCAAACCAATGTATAAGTGCAGATTTTCACTTAGGGGTAGCATAGGAGTGATTTAAATCAATCCCAAGCAAATGAAACACAACATATTTTTACATAAAGATAGCAGAAGAGTGATTTAAATCAACTCCAAACAAGTGTAGCAATTCATATTTTTACTTATTGGGAGCATAAGAATTATTTAAACCAACTCCAAATAAGTATATAAGTGCAGATTTTCACTTAGGGCAAGCATGGGAGTGATTTAAATCAATCCCAAACAAATGTATAAGTGCAGATTTTTACTTTATGAAAACATAAGAATGATTTAAACCAACTCCAAACCAATGTATGAGTGCAGATTTTCACCTAGAGGTAGCATAGGAGTGATTTAAATCAATCCCAAACCAATGTATAAGTGCATATTTTTACTTAAGGGCAGCATAGGAGTAATTTAAACCTATCCCAAACCAATGTAGCAATGTAGATTTTTACTTAATGGTCATATGAGATTGATGGCATTCTTTCATTTGTCAATAAACATCACCAAAAAGTGTCACAACTACGCATGTAACAATGCCCAATGCTTCCAACAAGTATTTGATGTCCATGGTTATTTCCACAAGTGAAATATGTAGATATTTCAAAAGTGAGGTGAGGTGTTATGTAAAAAGTGAATATTTTGAAGCATGTGAATATTTTGAAGGTGAAGGAAAGCGCATATAAAATGTGAAGTTTATGTTTGGAATAAGGTGGAATATGTGTGAAATCAAAGCTTGGGTGTTATACATATAAATACTTGATAAAATAAGTGAAGAACAAGCACACATGGCCTCATTTATGAGTGTTACACAAGTGGGTATTTTGAAGTCCGAAAATTGCAAATAATTTTCATGCTTCAAAATGTACAGCTCCAAAGCTAAATCATGTGTGATAACATTAATAAAGCATGTTAAACTTTCCATCCAACATGTATTTAGCTTGAAGAGACATGGGTAAAGCATGCTAAACCTTCCAAACAAAGTGTATCAAGTCATAGGAAAAACATATATAAGGCAAAGCCACCACATCCCATGGATGCTCTACATCATGTATTTGGAGTAAAGAGAAAGGAGAAGAAATACCACCTTCATGAGCATACAAGAGTAGAAGAAGGGGGTAGTCATGAAGTAGAAAAAAAAACGAAGAGATAGCAAACATTTTTTATGGTTCTCAAACCATTCGAAAGCTAGGCTAGCAAGAGAAAGTCCTTCGCAATCTCCTTTTTTTTTCTTTTCTTTCTTCCTTTCTTTCATTTCTTGTGTTAAAATTAGCATTAAGAAACCATGCAAATTAAATTAGGAAATAAAGAAAGGAATGAAAGGGGTAAAAAAAACTCCAAGCTTACTTCAAATTTAGCCATAAGAAATAACTTCAAAGCTTGAGCACAAACTCAAAATTTTGACATGAAAAGTAGCTTTAAAGACCAAGCTTAAATTTGAAATCTTTCCATGTAGAATGGCTTCAAATTCTAAGCATAAAAACTCAAAATTATGTAAAATAGGTTCAAATCCCAAGCATAAATCTAGAACTTTGTCATGTAAAACCATAGCTAAATGCCACAAAACTTAAGCCATGGAAGAAGAAATTTATACCTTAATGGCTAGAATCACCAACAAAGCCAAAGAGACAAGTGAAAAGGGCAAGGAACCTAGCCCAAACGAAGAACAAACAAACTTTTGCCCTAGGTTTGGATCAAGAGAAAAATTGGACAGCACCTCCCCTTACTTTGTAAAATTTGGCCAACCCCAAAAAGGCACAAAAAAGAGGTCATTTTATAGCCTAAAGAAGAAGAAGAAGAGGAAAAGGACCCCAAACTTAATCTTGAGCAAAAACCTTTGGTCCAAGAGTTGTACACCCCTTGAGCTGCCATTGAGGTGATGTAGATGAGAAGGATGGCGGCCAAGAAGTGACAAGAGCGTGGAAGAGGTGATGGGTTGATGCCATGGATGGGATGGGAGCAACGGAAGAAGAGCCATGTCTTGGAGAGGAAGAAAAGAAGGAGCAAGCATGGAAATATTGTCCAAGCTTGGAGAAGGGTTTGGCCAAGGCTGAATCACGACCTAGAGGGGGAGAGGGGGGGCGGGCGGCAGCTAGGTTAGGCGTGTAAGTGAGCTAGATTTAGAAATTTAGGTGGCATAATTGTAATTTTGAATTATTTGACGCAAACGCACCGAATTTTAAAGATATTTCATCACGCGTGAAACCATTCAAGTTAGATGTCTTTCCTAAGTAATTTTGACATGTCGGACGTAACGACACAGTCCGTTTGGCGATTCGAGGTCGTTCGGGCAATTTCGTCATCGAGCGGGTCAAAAATGTGTTGAATTTGAGTCATTTTGAAATTCCGACTCATCGTCGATCATTTTAAAAAATTGATTTCAGTTTTGAGGGATTGTGAAGTATTTGAAGCATTTGAGAATTTTTTAGAATTTTTGGGATTTTTGAAACTTTTGGCCAAGAGTGGTATTTTGGTAATTATGGGGTTTTTGGGTAAGTAGTGAAAATGCTGATTTAAAGCTTGAGGCAGTTCTAAATGAAATTTGGAGTCAAACGACAGTGTCCGTGGGCATTTCTGATCAATGTGGAGGGTTTTATAAATCCTGAAGCGCTTTTTAGTATCGATCATTTTTGGTGTCGAGGGGCTCAAATGTAGCTCAAAAGTATGACATGTTTACAATCAAAATTCTCAGTACGATGAGGGGAACATTCTAAAATGGTTTTTGGAGAGTTTGAGTAATTCTAGGCAATATTGGAAATTGGGGGTTTTTCGGAGCAATTTAGTAATTTTGGCCAATTTGGGGCAATTTTGGAAATTTTGGTAGATTTGAGTAATTTTGGTCAATTTGAGTGGTGGGAGGTATTTTGGAATGGTTTTGAGGAATTTTGGGAGATTTTGTAATTTTCTTGGAGTTTAGGGGCAAAGGGGTATTTTGGTCATTTTGTGGAGTTAAGAAGTTAAGGGTTTAAAATTGGAGAATTTTGGTAAGATTTGGAGTTTAATTTAGGATGTCAACTTGTTTGAATCCTGGACCAAGGGTGACCCTCTTTGGTCCTCCATATGTTGGTTCCAACCACCTCAGCCATAGACTTAGGGTCTGGTGGGACAACACACATAAGTGTCCAAAGAGTTCAGAAATAAAAAAATGAGACATGTTTGGTTTAGAATTGTGAGTATGAAGTGTGATGTGTAAGTGTGTAAATGTGATATGTAAGTGTAAGTGTAGGTATGAATGTGCTTCAAACCTCCCAGAGTTTATCCTAAGGCCTGACAACCTATAGGAATCCCATTTGGACTTCCTTATGTCTGGTCTTTTCCTCCCAAAAGCTGGAGTTTAGGCCTTAAGCATATGAAAATTCCAAGGGAGGGAAACAAGCATGTGGAATTTCTATGTGGTAGGGTTCCATTGCTAGTCTTCTAAGAAAGTCACCAAGAGAGTCTTATGGCTAGACCCTAGGCTATCTAATAACAAACTAAACCTCAATCAAAAGTGAGGTCAACAAATGGACCCCCAATAAGTGTGGTGTACGAGAAGAGCACACCACGCATATTGGTGTTGACGACGGGATCAACAAAAACAACACAACTGTATGAGACAAAGCTCAAGACAGGATGTAGAATCGAGTGAGAAAGTATCCGCTGAGGATGAAACTTTAGCTAGGGAAGAGAAAAGTACGGGTGGGGAACATTGGGCTAAAACCTTCAAAATGCAGCAAAGAATTCACTCTTCCACATTCTAAAGGGGACCCGATTTGAATTGATTTAAGAACTTGACTTTGGGTTTTCCTAAAGTGATTTGGAGTAATTTTTGTAATTTTGATTTTGAAGTGTTGCTTTCAAATTTGAGTTTGTGATTTTAATTTAATTTGAATGGGATTATCGTCTTTTCAAACTGGGAATTTTGATTTAGAGTGTCGAAGGTAATTGAACGACTTTGCATCACTCACGAGATATATGACATGTAGAAAGTGTATGAAAACTGTAGGGAAATATAAAGTAAGTGTAAGGAATCAGACGACCCTTCACAGATCCTAGAATGTGTGATATGTAGGGAATGTATAGAAACTGTATGGAAAATATTGGGAAATGTAAAGTAAGTGTAAGGAATCAAGAGAACCTGCATAGATCCTAGAATGTATGACATGTAGGGAATGTGTGGAAACTGTATGGAAAATGTGGGGGGAAATGTAAAGTAACTTTAAGGAATCAAACTACCCTGCACCGATCCTAGAATGTATGACATGTAGGGAATGTATGAAAACTACATGGAAAATGTAGAGGAAATTCAAAGTAAGTGTAAGGAATTGGACGACCCTGCACCGATCCTAGAATGTATGACATGTAGGGAATGTATGGAAACTGTATAAAAAATGTGGGGAAAATGTAAAGTTAGTGTAAGGAATCGGACGACCCTGCACTGATCCTAGAATGTATAACATGTAGGGAATGTATGGAAACTGTATGGAAAATGTTGGGAAAATGTAAAGTAAGTGTCAGGAATCGGACGACCCTGCACCGATCCAAGAATGTATGACATGTAGGGAATGTATGAAAACTGTATGGAAAATATAGGGAAATATAAGGTAAGTGTAAGGAATCGGGCGACCCAACACCAATCCTAGAATGTATGATATGTCAGGAATGTATGAAAACTGTATGGAAAATGTTGGGAAATATAAGGAATTGTCATCAATCTTAAGGGAATTTAATTAGAGACCGTGCAGTTTGTGCAAAATGTATGGATATTAGTAGGATTCATCGGATTTAGGGAGACTTAAAAGCTTGTATGATTATAAAATTGTAGAGATTTGCTGAGAGATTGAAATGCATAGATTATAAAGAATCGATTTATGCTAAGATTTGATTTTGGAAACTAGATTTGAACCATTGTGAAGGAAAAGGATCCTAAAGCAATGCAGTGTCAGATGTCATGATCCTCAACATATAGAATTTGAAATTTGAATTTGAATCATTGTGATAAGAAGGGCTCCTAAAGCAATGCGGTGTCGGATGTAAAATCCTCAACCTCTAGAATTTGAAATTTGAATTTGAATCATTGCGATATGGAGGTCCCCTAAAGCAATGCGATATCAGATGTTAAATCCTTAACGTCTAAAATTTGATATTTGAATTTGAATCATTATGATAGGGAGGGCTCCTAAAGCAATGCGGTGTCGGATGTAAAATCCTCAACCTCTAAAATTTGAAATTTAAATTTGAATCATTGCAATAGGGGGTTTCCTAAAGTAATGCGTTGTTGGATGTAAAATCCTCAACCTCAAAAATTTTAAATTTAAATTTGAATCATTGCAATAGGAAGGGCTCCTAAAGCAATGTATTATCGGATGTAAAATCCTTAACCTCTAAAATTTGAAATTTGAATTTGAATCATTGCGATAGGGAGGGCTCCTAAAGAAATGCAGTGTCAAATGTAAAATCCTCAACCTCTAAAATTTGAAATTTGAATTTGAATCATTGCGATAGGGAGGGCTCCTAAAGCAATGCAGTGTCGGATGTAAAATCCTCAACCTCTAAAATTTGAAATTTGAATCATTGTGATAGGGAGGGCTCCTAAAGGAATGCGGTGTCGGATGTAAAATCCTCAACCTCTAAAATTTGAAATTTTAAATTAAATCATTGCTATAACAAGGGCTCCTAAAGCAATGCGGTGTTAGATGTACAATCCTCAACCTCTAAAATTTGAAATTTGAATTTGAATCATTGCGATAGGGAGAGCTCCTAAAGCAATGCGTTGTTGGATGTAAAATCCTCAACCTCTAAAATTTGTAATTTGAATTTGAAACATTGCGATAGGTATGGCTCATAAAGCAATGCGGTGTCGGATGTAAAATACTCAACATCTAAAATTTGAAATTTGAATTTGAATCTTTACGATAGGGAGGGCTCATAAAGCAATGCGATATCGGATGTAAAATCCTCACCCTCTAAAATTTAAAATTTGAATTTGAATCATTGCGATAGGGAAGGCTCCTAAAGCAATGCGGTGTCGGATGTAAAATCCTTGACCTCTAAAATTTGAATTTTTTGTAGAAATTAGTGGACCTTATGCAGTGCAAGAATCTGTTAAAAGGGGTTTGTGCAGAGATGCATGAAAAGTAAAATGCAAGATGCAGAGTTTTATTTTGATATTGACTTTAATTTTGTTTGATATTGATTTTTATTTTGTTGTATTCATTTTAAGATTTGGACCCAGTTTTAGAAAAGCGCGGCACCTTTGCTATGTAGGATAAGGCTGTTTTTTAAACATCACAATGCACAGTACCACTCATGTTATTGTCCACTGATGGGAGGCACATGTAAAGAATAACCCACTGTTTAAGGTGCTATCAAAATTATATTCTTTCAAGTACACATAAAGATGTGTTATTTCTAAGATCACCACAGTTGAAGAGATTGTAATTTCATAGTTTCATTTGTAGTAGTTGTCATTCTTTGTCATTGATTTATAAGGATTGTCCAAGTTGTCTTTGGAAAGTCGCTCTGACGCTTCTTGAATTGACGTTAGTGTTGCATCTTCTGGGCATTAAATGTTATGAATTCAGGTTTGAATTTCCATTAATTGCTAATTAAATAGCCCTTTCTTTTACTAAGCAGATTTCAGAATTTCCGCTCATGTGATCGAAATGTTTTTCATTGTCCAAAGATATTTCTGAGCCAATTAATGACCGACCAAAAGGCATAAAATCACTCGAATCTTTTCAAAGCATAATATCATAAGAACATCCTTAAGATAGTCTTTTAAGTTTTATTAATCGGGGAAGGATTAAGACACCAATTTTTGGTTATATGCTTGCCTCAAGCTTCTTCTCAGGTAGTTTTCTTATTTCTTCTCTTTTTTTATTTTATATTGAGCTTTTCGCACAAAATTTTTTTTATTTTTTTATTAAGGATTACTATATCTGGTGGAGTGGAGCACATGTTAAAGATTTTGAATGTTTGAATTAGGATACCAATTTTTGATTTTGTTCTCACTTCAAGCTTCTCCTCAGTTAGACTCTCACAAAACTATTTTTCAGTTTTTTTTCCTTTTGCTCCTTTTATTTTCTGAGAATTACTTTATCAGGTAAGGCATAGTTCTGTTAAAGATTTTAAATGTTGAAAATCCCTTGATTAAAAATCTTAAAATGTTCCTTAACATGAATCTTGTGATATTATAACTTATTCAAAAGTCTGGATCTAGTCACGTGGCAGGAAATTAAGAGGCTTGTGATATCTTGAGTCAATTACTCATATTTTAAGCAGATTGTTTCATTTATAAATCTACTTAAGACCCAGTCTAAATTCTTTAGAGTGAAGGACCCAGTTATTAGGGCATTAATTTCATTCTTTCCTGAACTCGTGGTCTTATTAGAATGTCTAAATTTTCCTTTAGGGGTGATTAGCTTTTTAAATATTGAACAATTCTGAACAAAAACATTTTTTTTATTCGTAGCAGTGGGAGGGACGTGACAGACAAACATCAATCCTGCTAAAATCCATATACATTGATAATAGTAGTACAGTAGTAGTCAGAAGGCATCCCATTCGTGGTCAGTTAAGTAAGAGTCAGCTGGCACAAAACAGATCAACTGAAATCACATTAATTGAACCTCTTTCAGGTTCTTTCCACATATTCTTCTGGGATTGTTATGTTATCATTCTTGAAGTTCTCCTTGAGCTAGTCTTTGAAACTGCAACACTCCTTTATAGTATGTCCAATGAACCTGTGTTACAGGAAATATCTCGGATGTCCTTTCTTGTTGACCTCATCCAGTCTATTTGGTATGGGCAACTTGATCTATGGATTCTTGATCAGATTGTGGAACATTCTTTTGGCTACTTCATCTTTAAAGGAGTATATCTTGCTTGATTGATCGGTCATGACTAGAACTTGTCTTTCATCTGTCTGGTAAAGTATCAGCTGAAACGATTGCTGACCATTCTACCGAGAACTTTGGTAGCACTGTTGAGGTTGTTTGGCTTGTACTTGTTATGGTCGCTTGCTCCTGTTAACCACTGTAACCTTTCCAGATTTTTTCTCAAATGACTTAACTAACTCTATCTCCTCAGTTTTTCCAAGAAAACCAAGTTGTATAGCTTCTTCTTAAAGATTCTCTGCTTTTCTAAGTAGCTTCTCGAAAGCCCTAATTGTAAGTCCATTGAGTAAGAAGACTACTAGACCGTGGATGCTCTTTAGAAGAATCTCAATTGTGTGTTGCACCTGGAGCTGTGATTCACACCTCATGCTAAGATTTCTCCAACATAGGATGTACTCCACCAAAGTTTCATCCGGCTTCTGCTTCTCTTCCACTAGACTATCTATGGTGAAGTGGTGTTGAACTCAGGCAAAGCGCTCGACAAAAAGATTCTCCATT
Source organism: Papilionanthe hookeriana x Papilionanthe teres (assembly GCA_022702705.1). Lineage (NCBI taxonomy): Eukaryota > Viridiplantae > Streptophyta > Magnoliopsida > Asparagales > Orchidaceae > Papilionanthe > Papilionanthe hookeriana x Papilionanthe teres. The sequence continues at coordinate 97,586,993 of CM040433.1, forward strand.
TATGTCAAAGTCTTTATCGAACTCGTTAGGTAATTCGTGTACCGATTGAAAGTGATTCTTGAAAGATCGCTCGTAAACTATCGGAATAGTGGCGCATTATGATGCAAAGCGACTTTAAATATGCTTTAAAATACAAGAATTTGATACCACTTTTTAGAATATTTAATTTCCAGCAAATGGCTTCAAAAACTTGATGTGTGAGGTTTACTTTTAATATTTTATATTTAGATTTTATTGTTGTAAAAGTCACAATTTTAAACGCAAGTATATGTATCGTTCAAGTAATACAGGGCTCTAGTGGAGTCCTGGTTATCGATCCCACAGGGATAGTGAAATAAAAAGTAAGAGATATAAGTAATATTTTGAAATTTTTGAAAGCAATTTATATATACTCTTTATATATATATATATATATATATATATATATATATATATATATATATATATATATATATTCAAATTTAATTAACTAATAATTTTTACTAAAAGAAAGTAAGTGATAAGCAAGAAAGTAAAGTAAGCAGTAATTAAAATTCAATGCAATTATAAAAACGACTTTCTTCTTTTTCAACTAATCCAAAAATTATAGATTAATTATCTTTTGTAGGGAATTAAGATTATGGTATTTTGTCAAATAGAAGCATTCCTATTCTTTACCCTTTGGTCCAGGTGCAAAGAACATTGACTAATCTATAGTTAAGCTCAGGAGGTTTTATTAGTAGAATGGGTTAATATAGGCTCACACTACTAGATGTCCAAGGGTAGCTATGGTAGGCCCTACCAGTGACCCGTTACCTTTCTGTAAACCAAATTATTAGAATTTAGTCTGTCACTCTAAAAACTAATTAATTTTATGCCCAATAAATAATATCTTCCTATTTATTTGCACTTCACATTAAAAAATCCGCGTATAGCCTACGATTACCTAAGGATTCATGTGATATCTACTAGTTAAGAATTTATCTCCTGATATGGCTCAAAATTCTTCAACAAGTTTTAACAAATTAAATGGCTAATGTAAAAAGTAAACTAAGATCAGGTATTAATATCATCACAATATTTTAAAATATTTTATATTTAATTCTCCTACAAAATTTATTTAATTTATAATTTTTTCATAGTTGAAAGGAGGAAGATAACTAACTACTCAGAACTCATTGAAATAATACAGCAAAAAATATTTATAAAACTTTGACCCAAAGTACAAATACTTATCTGAAGTGTTCCTTCAAGAGATTTGCTGACTTCTACTGACTCCAAAGCAATGATGAAAGACTCCAACAACAATAACACACAATAAACACTCAAAATAAACTCACTAGATACAAAATAAAGTGGCACCCTATGTATGGAAGAGACTAAATAAAACTAGAGATGAGAGAGAAGATGCTAAAATGGGTATGTGTAATAAGAGGGGGGTTTTTGGTGTGATTTTCTCTGTAGAATGTGCTCCTATTTATAGAGCTCTGAATTTGACTAGGGGTTGCTTAAGGCACCTCTTCAAAATTCATCCAAATTCAATGTATCTTCTAGAAGATAACCGTCGCGCCTAGGCGCCTGGATCAGGCGCCGAACTCTGTGACTAGGTCTTTCACACCTCTTCGCGATCCAGACTGTTTACTTGTGTCCAAATACATTGTAATACATGTCTTATATATTATGAGTAACTTCTAGTCTTCTAGAAACTCCAATAATTGCTTAACACAGTCAAAATAACTGCCCAAAGTCATCAAAAAAACTTAACAGCGTCTGTATCGAATTGGCGCCTAGGTGCCGGACTCTGGCGCCTAAGCGCTAGGCAAATAATTCCAAAATTTTGCTCTCTAAGCTCCATTTTTTTTATTTTTTGCTCTTTTTTCATTCTTTTTCTTTCTAAGAATCTTTTTTATTCATCTACATCCAAAAACATGAAAATACTTTTCATTAAAACATAATATCCTTAAGAATTGAATAATAAATAAGGCATAAAAATGGGTATTTTTTAGGTAGATCAAATTCCCCCAAACTTAAACGCTATTTGTCCTCAAGTAACCCTTTTAATTACATAAAATAGATAACATTTGGAATGAAGTTAAAATATTTAAGATTCCTTATAATTTTTGGTTTTATAAATGCTTTAGAAAATCATTAACCAAATTTCACTAATTAAGTTTAATTTTAAGAATTTAAGAACATTTAACTACCAAATCATAAGACTTCCAATTTTTCATTTATTTCAAGAATAAATGTAGTTCATCATATTAAGGTCACATAGAATATTTACAAGAAGAAGATTTTCATGAAATATTTTTCTAGTAAAAATATATGTACATAGAAATTAAGTTAAAAATGTAATCAGTTTTCTTCTTATAATATAATTCAAGTGAAGCCAATCTTTGATTAGCCATATCCTCAAGCTTCTCCTCACATTCTTCTTTTTTTCTTTTTTTTTTCTTTTTTTTTGGATTGTTTTTCAATCCCTTTTTTTTATTTTTTTAAGTGAGGATTACTATTTTTGGATAGCTTGTTAATGATTTTGAACTTCACTATCCTTAACTTATTTTCAAAAACCTATACATTCTTAATAAATATGACATTAATAATTTATTATTTTTCAAAACTTATTTCAATCTTTTCTTTTTCAAGCAATAATCTTGATTCCTTAGTATTTCAAATATACAATTCTCTTTACTATAAATAGAAAAATTTTCATCTTATTATTCTTTAAGATAAATAATTCTATTCTTAAAATCAACCAAAATTTTTGAAATTTTAGTTAAGTTTACTAAATTATTTATAAATTTAAAAATTTAGGTAATCTTAAATAGATTTTTCATTCCTTATGCTATGCTAATATATTTTTTTTAAAGAAAATATTAGTTATTTAAGGACAAATAATATTTAAATTTGATAGATATTTTTCCTTCCCCCAAACTTCAGCTTTAATATAAATATGAATTATGAAATTTTTGAAAGCATGAGAGAAAGAAATAAACAGGAATCAATCTAAGTACAATAATGATGTAGTAAGGAAAAACTAACTTCTACTTCTACACATGCTTCAATATGAATATAACAGAAATGATTAAGCATATATAGAAAAGTTTTGCAGAGCAAGAGTTAATTTCTAAAAATAATTTTTTTAAAAAAAATAATTTTATTTTAGAACGTGCAAATTTACTAACTATTCATGAACACTAAATAGTACACTGAAATAGAAATAAACTTTTATAGAAATTCATTCACATCTCATTCTTAAACACACATCAAATAATCTAAAAATAGTTTTAACATAAAAGTTCACAAATAACATCACAATAAACAGCAAAAAAATAAGAAAATACTCTAAAAACAAAATCAACAATCTCTAGAGATAAATTAAACTACTAATCACTGTCTGTAGCTTCATTATCATCATCACCAAAAGAGAACTCCATATCCTTCGGATCAACATAGGGTGAAAATCTGGGACAAGTAGGGAACTGAACATCATGCTCACCCTTCAGAAATCTCACTAAAGACTCTGAATACTCAGCATTGAAATCACTCTTTCTTTGTGTATACTCAGAAAGATAATCAATCCTCTTCTCTATAGTATCTACTCTGCAGTGAGTTAAGAATAACTCATGTTACTGCTCTATGAACTGATCATGCATGGTTTCCCAAAAAGTAGATGATGGCTCAGCAGAAGTAGATTTTCTAGAAGTAGAAGCTCTACCTGAAGTAGGTAATGAACCAGCAGGTGCAGTAGAACTCTTACCTCATAGTCGATCATAAATGCTGACGCTTTTTCTTCCTATAGGCTTTGTCGACTTAAGCTTTTCCTCAGAAATCTCAGCAACTACTCCAGCACTTTGACATAGAGAATAGATCAGAGATGGAAAACCAAGTCCAATAGATGTGCTAGAATGAGCAGTTGCCTCTACAGAATCATAAATAATGCTCCCTACATCAATAGACTTCCTCTCTTGAATGCAGTAGTTTAAAATAACTCTATCTCTGGTAACTTCACTAAGATGATTGGATGGAAGGAGACTAGCAGAAATAAAGTAGTGTCATGCCTTAGAAACACTATTAAGCTTAGAAGATGAAAAATTTGCCATTTTTTCGTTCAGAATCTTCCAGGCTCCAGTACCATCAGTCAGGTAGGCAATGATCATGTCCAAATCTCCCTCAGATGGAGATAAACCTGAGTAATAACACTCTATGTTTGGCGACAAGCCATATAAAATGTTGATGCGTTCTGGAGTGAATCCTACTCCTACTCCTAGAACGAAAATCTCGTATTCTTCCACATCCATGAAATTAACATAAAATTCACTAACCACTGGGATGACGACAACATCAGTGAAATAGCAAAATCATTGCTAGTTGAGTGCAACGATTGTTTCCTCAATTCTTCCTCCAGGATTATTAAAACTTGGCTCCGAGATAAACTTCCTAGTCATAGCAAAATCATTGTATCGGAAGTGTGCAGCAGCAGCGAAGAACTTGCTACGATCAAAATTTTATCATTCCTTTTCTCACTTAGATTTGGTTGTCATCTAAACGTGAAAGAAAAACGTGAAATAAATTCAACGGATCTAGGAAAATAAACTAATTTAAACTTTTCAAACTTGAAAAAGCTTAAAAATTCATGGATTTAACCATAAAAAAAATCAAAATTTTTCTTAAAATTTCAGTTTTTCTAAATGAGAGCAAAATCCATGGTGAAAATAAAAAAGAATGAGTTTAGAATGTGACCTCGAGATGAAGAAATCGGGTGATTTCAAGCCCAAAAACTTGAAAATCCGGCTCTAAATGGGATCTCTAGGTGGTATTTTCGCGAAAAACAGTGCAGAATGAAGCTTAAGCTTCAAAAATGGCGGGGGGGGGGGGGTTTAAGAAGATGGGTTTTCGGGTTTAGGCTGAACCAGCGCCTAGGCACCGAATTCTGGCGCTAGACTCGCCTTTCCAAAAATTTGATTTAAATTAAATTCTTTCCACCAAATCTTATCAAATTTGACTCCTAATTACTCTTATGAGAGTATTAATCCATTTTATATCCTCCAAATATTTTCACAATCAATTTAAAATAATAGTATAGATCCACATAAATGTATCCAAATTCTTCAATTCTAAATCCTAATATCCATTCCAAATTCAATAATTTTTTATACAAGACTTGTATCAAGGTTCATCATTTTATAAATAACACAAACAACAACATATTCAAAGCAAACATTCAAATCAAACAACACACATTGAACAATTTACGCAAATACACACATTAGATATTCAACACACTAACAAAAGACTCAATCACACCTAAAACACATATAGAATCTATTTAACACCGATCTTCACTTTTCATCTCTTTCGCAATGAAGTTCGCTAGGACTAAAGGGATAGATCACCAACGCCCTTGGAAATTCCAAAGCCATATTTTCATCAATCCACTTGTTCTTCACGTACATTTCTACTTGAGCGTCATGATAGGCAGCCATATGATCATATTGAAGTTTTGTTTGCCATTCCAAGTGTTCGTACTGGTGGTACATTTCATGGAGACGATTACCAATACTTTGAAGTTCCGCTGTAATCTTATCCATTCGACTAATCATTTTCTCCAGACTAATAGCAATAAAACCATTAAAATAAGGCTGAGGATATTTAGAAGATTTGTCTTTTACCTCATTTCCATGATTTCCTCTATCCATTGCCACCAAATCCTTCCTAACTCCACCAAAATGAATTGCTATGGTCGAAATTAGTGTTTCTATTAGATTGGGGACAAAAATAAGGCTATATATAAGAGATTTCGTGTGAAAAACTGAAGAATTTCAATTTTTCCACGATCTGTAACCGCAGTGCTTAGGCGCCGGAATCTGGCTCCTAGGAGCCGGATCATCGATACACTAGTTATTCTGGCACCTAGGTGCCGGAACCTCGATCGATTCTGATTCGCCTATCGTCAAATTTTGCAAAGTTTCGGTCGTAAAAATAGGTCTAACAAAAGAGTATGATCAACACACAAACACAATTAGAAAATTTTAAATCACAAACAATCACAAACGAAGGTAAACTTGATCTCCTTTTTACTCACATTTGACATGGAGTGGTCAAGTCCAATTTCTATATACTTCAAGAAAATGTTTAGCTTAAGCCAATAAGACTCGTTAGCCTTCTATTTCTAGAAGTTATATATAAATTTAGTCAAGACCAAGACATAACCTTACAGCAATAATTAAACTCAAACTAATAAATATGGGTTGCCTCCCACAAAACTCTTAGTTTAACGTCGTCAGCCCGACCTAATTAAATGAATTAATCAGGTAGACTCAGCTCATAAACCTCTTTGTAATTTAATTTTATTTCTCTCATATAAGGCTTCAATCTTAATCCGTTAACTTTAAATACTTTTCCAGTTTTGGGATCTTTAATATCCACAGCTCCATAAGGGTATACTTTCTCAATTATAAATGGTCCCATCCATTTAGATTTTAATTTTCCAGGGAAAACTTTTAAACGAGCATTAAATAATAATACTTATTGTCCAGGCTCGAATATTTTCCTTAAAATCATTTTGTCATGAAATTTCTTCATTCTTTCCTTATAAATTCTTACATTTTCCTAAGACTCATTTCTTATCTCTTCCATTTCATTCAGTTGTAATAATCATTTTTCTCCTACAGTATTCAAATTATAATTGAACTCCTTTATCGCCCAATAAGCTTTATGCTCCAGTTCAACAAGTAAGTGACAATGTTTACCATAAATTAACCGATATGGTGACATTCTGATAGGTGTCTTATAAGCATTCTATAAGCCCATAATGTAGAATCAAGTCTATCAACCCAGTCAGTTCTTTTAGGATTAACAGTCTTTTCCAATATTCTTTTAATTTCTCTGTTTGACACTTCAGCCATTCCACTTGTTTGAGGATGATAAGCAGTTGCAATTCTATGTTTAATTTTGAATTTCTCTAGCAATGATTGAATTTTTATATTTCTGAAATGACTTCCTCCATCTGTGATAATTATCCTAGGCATTCCAAATCTTGTAAAAATCATTTTCTTTAAAAATTTTGAAACACTTTTGGAGTCACAGTTCGGTAAAGCTACAGCTTCGATCTACTTTGAAACATAATCAACTACTAATAAAATATAAATCTTTCTAGATGATGGTACGAAAGGTCCCATAAAGTCTAAACCCCATACATCGAAAATTTCGATTTCTAATATAAAGTTTAGAGGCCTTTCATCTTTTCTGGATATATTTCTCATTCTTTGACATCGATCACAAGTTTTCACATAATGTTCAACATCTTTAAATAAATTAGGCCAATAAATCCAAAATTTAAAATTTTAAATGCAGTTTTATAAACTCTAAAGTGTCCTCCAAATTCAGAATCGTGATATTTTTGAATAATTACAAAAGTTTCTTCATAAGGTACACATCTTTGAAACACAGAATCTCTTCCTAATTTAAATAATTGAGGATATTCACAAATATATGATTTACAATCATTCTTGAATTTCTTAATGTATTTACTATTCATCCCATATGGTAAAATATTGCTAACCAAGTAGTTAATTATATCTGCATACCAAGGCTTTTGTAATTCTTGAATGACATATAATTGCTTATCCGGAAATTTCTCATTTATATTTTCTTCATAAATCTTCTCATTATTATTTTTTATTCTTGATAAATGATCAACAACTTGGTTGTCAGTCCCTCTTCTGTTCACAATTTCAAAATCAAATTCTTGCAAAAGTAAAACCTATCTGATCAATCTAGGTTTAACATCCTTTTTAGATATTAAATACTTAATAGCAGAATGATCAGTGTGCATGATACATTTTGTTCCAAGAAGATATTGGATAAATTTATCAAAGTCATATACTATTGCTAAAAGCTTTTTTTCAGTAGTAGTGTAATTTCTTAGAGTTTCAATAAGAGTTTTTCTAGCATAGTATATAACTTTCAAAATTTTCTCATATTTTTGTCCTAATACAGCTCCGATTGCATAATCACTTGCATCACACATTAATTCAAAAGGTTTATTCCAATCAGGTGCAACAATGACAGGTGCAGTGATTAATTTTTCTTTCAGAATATTGAACACATTCAGACAATCTTCATTAAATTCAAATTTAGCTTCTTTTTCCAATAAATGGCAAAGAGGTTTAGCAATTTTAGAAAAATCCTTTATATATCTCCTATAAAATCCAGCATGACCCAGAAAACTTCTCACATCAGTAACGGTAGTAGGTGGTTGCAGTTCAGCAATAATTTACACTTTTGCTTGATCAACTTCCATTCCTATTTATGAAATTTTATGTTCAAGTACAATGCCTTCTATGACCATAAATTGACATTTTTCCCAGTTTAGAACTAAATTTATTTCTTCACATCTCTTCAAAATTTTTCTTATATTTTCTAAGAAAGATTCAAAAGAATTTTCAAAAATTGAAAAATTGTCCATAAATACTTCAATTCCTTTATCAATCAAATCACATAATATTGACATCATACATCTTTGAAAAGTCGCAGGTGCATTGCATAAACCGAAAGACATTCTTCTAAAGGCAAATATTCCATAAGGACTTATAAATGTTGTCTTTTCTTGATCCTCATGAGCAATGGGTAATTGATGATAATTAAAATATCCATCCATAAAACAGAAATATCAGTGTCCAGCTAGTTTATATAGCATTTGATCCAAGAAAGGTAAAGGAAAATGATGCTTTCTACTGGCGTTGTTTAATTTTCGATATTCAATGCAAATTCACCATCAAGTAACTTGTCTTGTTGGGTTTAATTCATTTTTTCATTAACAATGACAGTTACTCCTTCTTTCTTCGAAACACAAAGAATAGGACTTACCCATTGGCTATCCGAAACAGGATAAATAATTCCAGCATCTAACCATTTCAAAATCTCTTTCTTGACAACCTCTTTCATAATTGGATTTAATATTCTTTGAGGTTCAATAATGGGTTTACAATTTTCTTCCATTAAATTCCTATCCATACAGATTGAAGGGCTTATTCCTTTTATATCTGCAATAGTCCAACCAAAAGCTTTCATATAGTTCTTCAGAACTCCTATTAATTTTTCTTCTTGATCTTTGCTTAATTCTGAAGATATAATAACACGTAAAGTTAATGAATCTCCAAGAAATGTATACTTTAAATGTACAGGTAACATTTTTAATTCCAGTTCAGGGGCTTTTTCAATTGAGGGTAAAAGTATATCATTTTTACTTGTGTCTAAAATGTCTCAATTTTCATGAATATAATGAACTTCTTCAGATAAATTTTCTTCATTTAATGACTCGTTATATAACATAGATTCTTTATCTTTATCATCAGAAACGACCTTACATTTTTCTTGGTAATGCTTTTCAATTATATAATAAAAAATATCCATCTGATAGCATTTTTCTTTATCAGGATACCTCATTGATTTCAGAACATTGAATGTTATCTCTTGATCATTAACTCTAATCGTTACTTCTCCTTTTTGCACATCAATCATAGTTCGACAGGTAGCTAGAAAAGGTCTCCCTAAAATGATAGGTATTTCTTTATCTTCTTCCATATCTAGAACAATCAAATCTACAGGGAAGATAAATTTATCTACCTTAACAAGAACATCCTCTATAACTCCTTTAGGATAAGTGATCGATCGATCAGCTAATTGAAGAGTTTCAGTGGTAGGAGAAATCTCTCCTAAATCTAACCTTCGAAAGATTGAAAATGGAATGAGATTAATACTAGCTCCTATATCACATAAGGCTTTTCCACAGAATTTTTCTCTAATAGCACATGGTATAGTGAAACTTCCAGGATCTTTAAGTTTCTGAGGTAATTTCTTCTAAATTATTGCACTACATTCTTCACTTAATGCAACAGTTTCAAAAGCTTCAAATTTTCTCTTCTTGCTTAAAATATCCTCCATAAATTTTGCATAGCTTGGCATTTTCTCCAAAGCTTCAGTAAAAGAAATGTTGATGGTAAGTTTCTTAAAAATTTCAAAGAACTTAGATAATTGATGGTCAAGCTTCTGTTGTTTAAGTCTTTGAGGAAAAGGTGGTGGTGGTCTTTCAACTCCCACTTCAATAGGTACAACAGTCGGATCTTTACTTGGTGAAAGGGTATCTTTAGGTTTTTCAATCTCTTCAACTTCTTTCTCTTTTTCAATCTCATTCTGTGTTTTCTCTTTTAGTTCCTTTCCACTTCTGAGTTGTACAGCTTTTGCTTGTTCATATTCTTTTCCAGATCCTTTAGGATTAATTTCAACATTGCTAGGAAGTGTTCCTTAAGGTCTGTAATTAATGAAATTAGCGATTTGACCCATCTGATTCTTAATATTACGAATAGCAAGATGTTTTGACTTTGTAGTCGATCGCTTAGTTGTAAGATCAATTCTTCTACGTACAACTTTTTCTACCGATTGTTATAACCAAGAGGATAAGTTGGTATATAGTTCGAATTTCCTTGATTGTTCCAATTGGATTAACTTGATGTCCATTACTCCAATTAAAATTAGGATGATTTTTCTAACCAGGATTATAATAATTAGAATAAGGGTTATTAGTTTTACTAGCAATAACTTGCAAAGTTTCCATTGTTTGAGAATCATCAGAATTTGCAGAATTAGAATTACTTACATGCGATATATTAATAGCAAAATTATCTAATTTCTTAGATATCGCAGCCACTTGTGAAGCTAAAATAGAAAAGGCTTCATTATCATGAATACTAGTCATTCTTTTAGGATTAACCCTTTCAGAAGGCCATTGAAAATTATTATTAGTCATTTCTTCAATTAAGGTGTAGGCTTCTTCAAATGTCTTAGCCATTAAAGAACCACCACCACCAGCATCAATAATGCATCTAAGTGATCCAATAAGTCCATTATAAAATGTTTGAATAATTAACCAATCTGGTAAAGCATGATGAGGACATTTTCTTAATAGTTCTTTAAATCTTTCCCAAGCTTCATAAATTGTTTTTCCATCAAATTGCGTAAATGAAGTAATATCATTTCTCAATTTAGCAGTTTTAGAAGAAGAAAAATATTTAGCAAAGAATTTTTGTGCCATATCCGCCCATGTTTTAATAGAATAAGTTGCTAATGAATTAAGCCACATCTTTGCTTTATCTTTAAGGAAAAAGGAAAGAGTATGAGCCTAATAGCATCATCAGAAACATTATTATATTTAAAGGTAGCACAAACTTCTAAAAAACTAGCAAGGTGTAAATTTGGATCCTCATTAGGTGTTCCTCCAATTTGATTATTTTGAACCATTTGAATAATAGAAGGTTTAAGCTCAAAAGAATTAGCATCTACAGCTGGAATTTGAATACCAACATGAAGTTCATCAGCTGTAGAGTTTGCATATTCCCTTAATGGTTTATAAATATTTTGTTCATTAATTTCGATTGGATTTTGATTATTGTTATGTAAGTTAGCCATTTTTTTATGTTTTGAAATTTGTTTTTCTTTTTTAATTCTTTTAATTGTTCTTTCTAATTCAGAATCAAAAGGTAGTAATCCTTCAAATCCAGAACTATGCATAAAAATTAAAGAAAATATTTTTGATTTGTTTTATGTTTTTTTTACTTTTTAAGAAATTATGTCCTTTTACTTTTTATTTTATTCGATCCTTTTACTTTTTATTTTATCCTATCATTTTACTTTTTTTATCCTATCCTCGGCAACGAAGCCAAAAACTTGGTACGATGCGACTTTAAATATGTTTTAAAATACAATAATTTGATACTACTTTTTAGAATATTTAATTTCCAACAAATGGCTTCAAAAACTTGCGTTTAATATATTTAGATTTTATTATTGTAAAAGTCATAATTTTAAACGCAAGTATACGTATCGTTCAAGTAATACAGGGCTCTAGTGGAGTCCTAGATATCGATCCCACAGGGATAATGAAATAAAAAGTAAGAGATATAAGTAATATTTTGAAATTTTTGAAAGCAATTTATATATACTCTTTTATATATATATATATTCAAATTTAATTAACTAATAATTTTTACTAAAAGAAAGTAAGCAATAAGCAGGAAAGTAAAGTAAGCAGTAATTAAAATTCAATGCAATTATAAAAATGACTTTCTCCTTTTTCAACTAATCCAAGAATTATAGATTAATTATCTTTTGTAGGGAATTAAGATTATGGTATTGTGCCAAATGAATCATTCCTATTCTTTACCCTTTCGTCCAAGTGCAAAGAACATCGACTAATCTATAGTTAGGCTCGTGGATGTTTTATTAGTAGAATGGGTTAGTCTAGGCTCACATTACTAGATGTCCAAGGGTGGCTATGGTTGGCCCTACCAGTGACCCGTTACCTTTCTATAAACCAAATTATTAGAATTTAGTCTGTCACTCTAAAAACTAATTAATTTTAAGCCCAATAAATAATATCTTCCTATTTATTTGCACTTCACCTTAAACAATCCGCATATAGCCTGCGATTACCTAAGGATTCATGTGATATCTACTAGTTAAGAATTTATCTCCAGATAGGTCTCAAAATTCTTCAACAGTGTTTTAACAAATTAAATGGCCAATTTAAAAATTAAACTAAGATCAGGTAGTAATATCATCACAATGTTTTAAAATATTTTATATTTAATTCTCCTACAATATTTATTTAATTTATAATCTTTTCATAGCTGAAAGGAGAAAGATAACTAACTACTCAGAACTCATTGAAATAATACAACAAAACATATTTATAAAACTTTGAACTAAAGTACAAATACTTTTCTGAAGTGTTCCTCCAAGAGATCCGCTGACCTCTACTGACTCCAAAGCAATCATGAAAGACTCCAACAGCAATAGCACACAATAAACACTCAAAATAAACTCACTAGATACAAAACAAAGTGGCACCCAAAGTATAGAAGAGACTAAATAAAACTAGAGATGAGAGAGAAGATGCTAAAATGGGTATGTGTACTAAGAGGGGGGGGGGGGTTTGGTGCAATTTTCTCTGTAGAATGGGCTCCTATTTATAAAGCTCTGAATTTGACCACGGGTTGCTTAAGGAACTTCTTCAAAATTAATGAAAATTCAATGTATCTTCTAGAAGGTAACTGTCGAGCCTAGGAACCGGGATCTGGCGCTTAGGCGCCGGACTCCGTGACCAGGTCTTTCGCACCTCTTCACTTTGGGCCACACCTCTTCACAATCCAGACTATTTCCTTGTGTCCAAATTCATTGTATCACGTGTCCTATATATTAGGAGTACCTTCCAGTCTTCTAGAAGCTCCAATAATTGCTTAACACCGTCAAAATAATTCCCCAAAATCATCAAAAAAACTAAAAAATATTTGTATCGAACTGGTCTTTAGGCGCCAGACTCTGGCGCCTAGGCGCCGGACTCTAATTCCAAAATTTTGCTCCATAAGCTCCATTTTTGCTCCTTTTTGCTCTTTTTTCCTTCATTTTCTTTCTTGGACTCTTTTTTAATCATCTACATCCAAAAATGTGAAAATAATTTTCATTAAAACATAATATCCTTATGAATTGAATCATAAATAAGGCATAAAAATGAGTATTTTTAGGTAGATCACATTACTATCCCCATAATTGCAGCAAAATGCTCGAAAGTGTGCAACATGCTGTCAGGGATTTCCAATCCTGTTCAAGGTTCTGAACAAAGGTGATACGAAACCCTTGGGGTATTGGATGGCATCAAACTCCTCTAGGCAAGGTCTACCCTTTGGAACTAATGTCTCTATTGTCGATCCAGCCAATGCTTCTCTCACCTATTTTTCCACCATTTTTTAATGTCACCTTCCGGTATCAGACATCAAACTAAATCCCTTTTCAGCTGCTCGTTAGAGGTGAACACTTTTTCTTCATCTACAATGTGAACAATCTATGGTTGATTTGCCTCTGTAGTTGCTATTGGCGACGACTGTGACTGCCCTTAAATTGTAGCCATGGTGATCACTATCTCTTCCAGTTGTTACTTCATTTAACTTATCTGCTCATCTCGTTGTTGAATAGCCTTTTGAAACTCATCTGTGATGTTCTCCTCAGTGGATAAGAGAGTGTCGCTCAAGGATGGTGTCGCCCCCGTTTCAATGACATGATTTCTGTGAAATTACTTTCAATGTAATATGCTAGGCCGTAATCTTCATCCTCAGCATATTCTTTCTGATCTTCAGATAGTTGCGCAATTTCAATTCGGAGCATTTCCAAGACAGACCCAATCAACTTTCCTTTGAGAACTTTAAGATTAGTCGGGGATTCTTGAGAAAGAACACTTGTTTACCCAAACTCTGGTGTTTTCATGTAGAAGTCAATTGAATCCTCCAAAATCATATTTACAGAACTCTTTTCGAGTTTTCTTAGATAATCCTTCTATATCCCTACATATCCAATTTTGACATTAATTTCAAGCCAATCCTTGAAGCTAAAGCAGCTTTCTATGGTGTGGCCGAGCATCTGGTGGTATGGAAAATATTGGGGGTGATCCTTCTTGCTAACCTCCTCTAGCTTCTTCGGCTCTGGTAGTCTGAATTCTGGAATCTTTATTAGACTTCAGAACATCTTTGCCACAGTGTCGTCTCTGAAGGAGTAATTCTTGTTTAACCATTTTGCTATCGTTCAACCCTGTCTCCCATTTTCCCTGTATGACCTCTGCTGGAACGATTGCTGACCAGGATGAATGTACTGTAGACCATACTGCTGTGGGTGCTATTGTGGCTGCTTAATTTTTAGAATTTCCTAATTCCACTTCCTTTCCTATGCCTTTTTTATTTGCACAGACTTTAATTCGGACCCAATCTCAAATTCAGAAAACGGCAGAACACAAGAATTAACTGACTCTTCTTTACGTAGAATCTCCTTTCCTTTACTTAGCAGGATAATTGCTGCAGTGACGGTGGATCTGTCGATAAGAGGAGAAGCGCTCCTAGAAGTAATCACAATGTTCATAACGACATAAGAGTCCTTCTCAATCCATTCCTTCTTTGGCATGGGGAGCTCCTTGGTACAAATTTTTAAATTTGCAAAAATTAATGAACTCAGATTTAGATATATTTATTGATTTAAATGATAATGAGTCACACAATTAACGCAAGTATACGTATCACTCAAGTAATACAGGGCTCTACTGGAATCCTGGAATATCGATCCCACAGGGAGGCTTTACTTTTATAGTGTAGCACAGAAATCTAATATCGAATCACAGCACAATTGTAAGTTATTTAATTTTAAAAGTAAAGACAAACAAGTTCAGTTACTATATGTACCAAAGCACGTTCTAAACTCTAACAAGTTAAACTAATGCAAGACTAAATTTATAACAAAGTTCAGTTGTAAGAAAGACTCTTCCTCATTTCCATTCATAATGTGATGATTATTGTAACACAGATCAGTGATGCAAATGTATTGTACCAAATTGGAGCATTCTTATTCTTTACCCATATTTCAGCGTATAAAGAACATTGGCTAATCCTAAGTTCAGTCCCCAAATTTGCGTTTAGGCTAGGAGGATACTATCTCTCACCCTAGAGCTCCCACTTCCCTTCACCTGAAGACTAACTCTCGCTTCTGTTTCTAAACATTATGACCAAATTAAGGATTTCAACCTGTCACACTGAAATCTCCAATTCTACGCCCATCAAACTATATTTCCCTATTTATTTAAATTCAACTCCCATGAACTTAACCATTCATGGAATTTGAATGTGACTTTCACTTTTGTTGTGGAACTCATAATCCTTTCAAAACATATGTTTCCCAACAAGTTTTATCAATTCAATTGGCCAGATCAAAAAGTAAATGAATATCTAAGTGAAATGGTCATCACAAATTCTTCATAATAAATCGGCACATCATTTCCATTTCGCAACATCAACACATCACATGAAAAGGAGAAAGACAAAGAGATCTACTCAAGACCCATGAGGAAATAATGACAAAACATGGATTTCATATATAAAAACAACGTCATACAAACATAGTAAAGTAAAGACTAATTATCTCAAACTCTTCCCCAAGAGAATTTTATGGAATTTCTTTGACTCCTCTTCTTTCTACACAACAACACACAATTCTCTCTTTAGAATAGTAAGAAAGAAGAAATCTCTCACTTTCCCTCTCCTCTCACACTCCTTAGAAGAGAAAAACAAAAACCTAACTTCGTACACAAAATGGAAAGAACTCACTCTCTAAACTCTAAAACTTCTCTTCTTTTCTTCCCCCCTTTTGAATTGTGGCTCCAAATGTGTTTAAATTTGGCCAAAATAGAATTCCCATTAGTTTCCTCAAGCAACCTTTCAAAATTCGGCCAAATACATTGAATCTAGTTCAAAATCGACATAGGGCACTGTCCGGCACTGGTAGGAGCGCCGTTCGACGCATTATTCCTCCAAAACATTGTAACTTTCGAGAAACTAGTGCTGTCAAGCGCTGGTCACAACGCCATTCTGCGTTAGTTCAACAAAATGCACTTTTGTCCTTTTTCGCTTCAAATTTGCTCATTTTCTCTTCCTTTTGCTCCAAAGGCCTAAAATCATTGTACCTGCATAAAATCATCAAAAATACCTTCCTTTAAAGTGCAATCTCATCAAAAATAGGTATGAAATGGATAGTAAAAAGCTATCAAATTTTTAGTGGATCAAGATCCCACAAACTTAACAATTACTTATCCTCAGGTAATTCTAGTTAATAAATAAAATTATGATCCACTGCAACGAACTTTCTTTCTAGAATACCATAATTTTGATGTAGATAAGTACAATGGTAAATTTTTTAGAAAGATATTTGAATAATTCAAGTAATTCTGCAAGCGTAAGAATATCTAGTAATCAAATCTAAGAGTTCTAGATTTATATCCATTTCAAAAATGACTATAGATTGTTCTATTAAGAAACTTAAAAGGATTACATGAAAGGAATCTTATGAGAACACTACTAGTAAAGATGCTAATCCATACATATATGTTCAGGATAGTAATTAAGTTTTTTCCCTTTAGGCAGGTCCAAGTGGAGACAATTTTTTATTAGGCATCTCCTTAAGCTTCTCCTCACTTCTCTTTTCTTTTCTTTTTCTTTTGTTTTTGCTTTTCTTTTCTTTTCTTTTTACTTTTCTTCTTTTTTTTTTTTTAGTGAGGATTACTGTATCTGGATAGCCTTTAATGATTTTGAACTTCACCCTTCTCACCCTAAATTTGAAACTTACCACATTCCTTACCTTATAAGCACTTCTTTAGCTTATTAATGATTCTTCATAAAGTCTCAATCCTTTCCTATCACATAAAATTTTAAGATTCTTAATATTTCAAACATACAATTTTTCTTACTTTGAATAGTTGACTATAGTCCTATACTTTTATACCAAATATCTTACATTACAAAAGTACTTTTCATTACCAAACACTTTCATTCAATTTTGTAAAATACATAAATAAAATCAAAATACAGTTATCTGAAATTGAGTTATATTACAGGAAATTATGTTACTAATTTTTGAAAATAATTTTAAATGAGAACAATTAACAGTTAATTCTTTTTTTCCCTTCCCCTAAACATAGACTTTTTAATATATATTACATGGAAGAAAGAAAAAAATCTAAATATAGCTCATTCCTCAATATGCTGGCTTTTCATACCTTTGAGTTTCAGCAAGTTTTTCTTCATAAAGTAGAACAGTAGACCTGAAATAATTAAGAAGCATTTCTATACACAAATATAGGTTAGAAGTTTATAAAGAAAAAGTTTAAAATACATTAAAAAGTGCGCATAACTTTAACATCCAACTGTTACCGGTACAAATTAAACTAACAATCCAAACACATAAAAACTTCACTATCACATACATCAACAACAAAGTACAAGTACATTCAACACACATATAACATCTCAGATACAAATCATAAGGAGTCTCAGGTACACCACAAATACAAAACACAAATATATCATAAAGTTTAATGAAAAATAAAAATAACAATACACAAACTACGAATCTTCATCTTCTGTAGGAACTCCACCATCATTAGGTTCTTTAGGCTGGTATGGAGTATACTCAAGGTAAGTAAGAAATACAGCATCAATGTCTCCCCTAAAAAATCTCATATGTGCGTCATGATAAGCTATCTCATATTCTCTCCACTGCACTTAATAATTATCATTGATTTTGTTCCTCATTTTTAGTCCCTCTACTCTGGTGTTTAACCTTTCCAATTGATCCATAACATCATGCAGAGTAGGCTCCTGAGATGTAGATCATCTATCTCGACTAGAAGAAGGTTCATCAGTTCTCTTAATCCATTTTCATCGTACATGGGCTTCATAAGCCTTCAGATTTAGTTTAGTAATAGGCTTCATGGGGTGGACTACCTCATCATTATCTTCAATCACTACACCTGCCTGAATACATAAAGCATGAATCAGACTTTGGTGTCCTAGTCCTCCTGTAGTCTCTCCTTTTGAGCTTGTCAAAATACTTTTATGAATAATAGCCCCAATATTTATATTTTTCATGTTCTGAATATAGTAATTCAGAACAGCTCTATCAACAGTAACATCACTATAATGGTTGGTAGGTAACAGTCTTGCAGAAATGAAATAATGTCAGGCTTTTGATGCAAGATTCAAAGTAGAAAGGGGAAAATTAACTTTCATTCTCTACTTAATTTTCCATTCCCCTTTTCCATCAGTCAAAAAGTTTATAATGTCATCCAATTCTTGATTCGTGATAGAAAATTTTTCATATTCACAATGGTAGTGTGCTCTCAACTGATAAAATACATTTATGCTGGCAGGGGTAAATTCAACCATTTGGACTCTAACCAAAATAAAGTCACTCTCAGAATAATACAGATTAACATAAAATTCTCGAACAATACCCAGCATTGCATCAGCAGTGAAATAACAGAAAATCTCTCATTGATGATTAGTAATCAATTCTTCAGGCATTCTTCCAGGGTTTTTAAATGCTCTTTCATGAATACATTTCTTTTTGCTAAGAAATGTACTAAAACGTGAATAGGCTTTGAAATTCACAAATTTAATTTCATCACAATCAAATTTCCTCATCCCCTTAACCAATCTTAGAGCCATTTATCTAAAAATATCAATTTTTTTCTAAATCAATTTTAAAATTACAATGCAATTGACTCCAAGGAAAATTTAAATAGATAAGAACTCAATATCCATGAAAAATCTCCAAAGTTTCTCCAAAAACTTCAAATTTTCAAATTTTCCTAATTTAGGAGATTTCCACGGTCAAAATAAAAAAATTTTAGGATAAAGTGTAGCTCTTACCAAGAAAAGATGAAATCTGAACTTTTTTAGCCACAAAATTGCTTCAAATTCAAATGCTAGTGAGCCCTAGGTGCGAAAATCATCCTTGGCTGGAGGTTGAAGACAAAGATTTAGGAAAAAATGGCGGGTCCTAGGGTTAAATCGCAAAAAATTGGAGATTCGAGCATTTTTCGCATTCTAGCACTGAAAGTAGGGCCATTCAGCGAATTATTCTGCTGAAATGGCTAAACTCTCTGACTTTTGGTACTGTCCGGCGCTGGAGGTAGTGCCTTTCAGCGCCAGTTCAAAAATTGGGTTTCTAACTTTCTTTTGCAATTTCCATCATTTTAAACCCGATCTGATGTCTAATTAATCTAATTAAGCATTGAATAACATCCTAAAGCCTTGGCAAATGATATTTTAATACAAACAACACATAACATTACTTTCATATATAAAATCCATGAGTCATACACATACACACAACACTAAACATTACATATTTTCAAGCCATATAATCTTAAATTCAACATCACACACAACCACGACATAATAACTCTGAGAACTAAACAAACAAGCATGTCCAAATATAACATTCAAACTAAATAAAGTAAAGCAAAGTAATCTGATACACAAATACAAAAATACAATAATTAAGTTTCATTCTTCCTCCAAACTATCATCAATTCTAAGATCCCCCATCAATTAAGAATGGACAAATAAATTGTAGAATGGAAGAAACGTGAATTCTTCAATAGAATCATCTTCAATCCAACCTTTTCGTCTCATCAATCGCGTCAAACTTCCTTCAAGATATCCAGAATGATCAAAGTGCTCCTTTATTCTCCAATCCAGATGATCAAAGAAATCATAAAGATTGTTGATTGCATTCATCAGATGTTCCACTTCCTTCTCCAATTTTTTGATTTTCTTCGGGATGATCTGTGAACTTTCAGGAAAATAAGAAGGAATAGGTGCTGACTTTTGAGATGGTTGATCTTCAATAATGCTCATATCATTCATATCACCAATTGACTGGTTACTATATGCATCTATTGGCTCTATAGGCTTCCGAAGTAGAAGTACTCTTTCCCAGTTCTCATATGGCACTTATGATTGACTGCAGAGGAGAAATATGGTGGAAGGATTTCCAAGCCCATACTTTGATCCATGAATGATCAATCTCAAAACAAACTTAACAATTATTGAACCCTCAATAGGCATTCCCATTTGAATATAATAATTCAGAATAGCACACTCCTTAGTTACCTTACTGATTTTCATTGTCGGGAGCAATTTTGCACAAATGAATTAATGTAAGTGTTTCGACGTAGGATTTAACAGTGTGGTCAAGAAACTTACATATATGTTATCTCTTATCTCCCATTCATCACTTTCATCCGTCAAATATCGGTATATGTCATTCATATTATCCTTCGTCGGGGCAAAATTTGAATAGTGGCAGATTGGCACATTCTCTATCATGTATATATCATTAATCTTTGCAGGAGTAAATGTGAAAAACCTACCTCGCACGTAAACTGATCCTTGGTTGATTCCATGAAGATTTGCATAAAATTCTTTCACAACTGGAAAAACTACAATGGTAGTAGTATAGCACAATACTTCCCAATGTCTCTGGGCAATAATTTCATCAATTCTATTTGTAAGAGACTTCGTACCTTGATTTACAAAGCCTCGCTCCTTAATCAATCTCATTTTGAGATATTTTTGTTGAAAATTTGCTGCGCCTCGAAACTTACAAACTTTCTACGATTGAACACTTGAAATCTTTGAATTTCCATCGAGTTAGAATCCATTTGGACAAGAATTTGGGTTTTCCTCTTCGTTCCTTTGGAAGTGCCAGCGGCTACGGGCTATTTTTGGAAGTTCTAATGGAAGAGTTATCGCCTAAAACCTCCAAAACTCAGATTTAAAGACAAGAAATGATTTTCTAAACAGTGGGGTTGTCCGGCATTGATATCAGTGCCATTCGGCGCTAGTTCAAATCCGCCAAACTTTACTTCATTCAATTTTTTTCCAAATTTCAATTCGATTCATTTCTTAAATATTATTAATGATATTTAAGGAAGAATAAGACTTAATTAAGAAACAAACAAACACAAATAACACATCAAACAAAGCAAACACTCACTAGCGGTGAGTTACCTCCCACAAAGCGCTTGGTTTACCATCATCAGCCCGGCATAACTATCACTTATTTAGATTGATCCAACATTAAAACCTCTTTAAAATTAGGTCTATTGCCTTCAAAATATGGTTTTAATTTTTGGCCATTAACTTTGAATATTCTTTTAGATTTAGGGTCTTTAATCATCACAACTCCAAACTGATACACTTTTACGACAATGAAAGGTCCTGTCCATCTAGATTTCAGTTTCCTATGAAATAATTTCGATCTTGTATTGTAAAATAAAACTTTTTATCCTGGTTCAAATTCCTTTATGACAATCTTCTGATCATGCCATATTTTTCTTCTTTGTTTATATATTATATCATAATCATATGAGTCATTTCTGATTTCTTCCAATTCATTCAATTGCAACAGTCTCTTCTCACCAGCATCTTTTAAATTAAAATTCAATTTATTTATCACCCAATATGCTTTATATTTTAATTCAACTGAAAAGTGACAGGTTTTTTTCAAAGATTAATCTGTATGGGGACATTCCTGTAGGAGTTTTATAATCAGTTCTTCCCATAAAGCAGTATCTAATCAAGCAGACCAATCCAATTTCTCAGGATTAATGATTTTCTCCAAAATTTGTTTAATTTCACTAATAGATACCTCTGCTAAACCATTAGTTTGGGGATGATAAGCTGTAGAGATTCTATGCACAATATTATATTTTTCCACCAATCTCTGAATCAGATTATTCTTAAAATAGGATCCTCCTTCAGTGATGATTACTATAGGCATTCCATATCTTGTAAAAATATTCTTCATTAAAAATCTTGAAACACTTTTAGCATCACACCTAGGTATTGCTATTGTCTTAATTCATTTTGATACAAAATCAACAGCAATTAATATATATATATATATATATATATCCAAATGAAGGCATAAATGGTCCCATAAAATCTAATCCCCATGCATCAAAAATTTCAACTTCCAGAGTAAAATTAAGAGACATTTCATTTCTTCTAGATATATTGTCTATTCTTTGACATCGATCACAAGTTTTGATAAATTTATAAACATCTCTGAAAAGTGTAGGCCAATAAAATCTAGATTGCAAAACCTTATGTGTAGTTTTATCAATTTCGAAAAGTTCTCCAAATTCAGAATCATGACATTCTCAAATAATTTTTTTCAGTTTCTTCATACGGCACACATCTCCTAATAATAAGATCTTTACATTGCTTGTATAGATAAGGATTGTCCCAGAAATAAAATTTAGCATCATGCTTAAATTTTTTCTGTTGTTGCATTGTTAAATCAGGTGGTAAAATATTACTAACGATGTAGTTCACAATATCAGCATACCACGATAAATTTCCTTCAATAACACTGTATAATTTCTCATTGGGAAAAGTTTCAGTAATTTCCTTTTCAAAATCATCTAAATTAAGTTGTTCAAGTCTAGATAAATGATCAAATATTTGATTATCGACCCATTTTCTATTAACCATCTCAAAATCAAATTCTTGCATTAAAAGCATCCATCAAATCAGTCTTGATTTTGCATCCTTCTTTTGCATTAAGTATTTAATAGCAGAATGATCAGTATGCACTATGCATTTAGCTCCGATTAAGTAAGATCTAAATTTTTCAAAAGCATATACAATTGCTAATAACTCTCTCAGTAGTAGTGTAATTAATTTGAGTAGCAGTAAGAGTTTTACTAGCATAGTATATAACTTTAAACATTTTATCATGTCTTTGCCCTAAAACAACTCCAATAGCGTAATAGCTAGCATTACACATTAGTTCAAATGGTTTCTCCTAATCAGGTTAAACTCTTATAGGTGCAGCAATTAATTTTTCTTTTAATATATCGAAAGCTTTTAAACATTCATCGTTAAAATCAAACTTTCTCTCTTTTTCCAAAAGTTGGCATAATGGCTTAGAAATTTTTGAAAAGTCTTTTATATATCGCCTGAAGAATTCTACATGTCCCAAAAAGCTTCTTACCCCTCTCACAGTTGTTGGAGGTAGTAATTTTTCTATAACATGAATTTTCACAGGATCTACTTCCATACCATATTTACATATTTTATGCCCAAGTACAATTCCTCCTGCAACCATTAATTGACACTTTTCCTAGTTTAGGACTAAATTTATTTTCTCGCATACCTCTAAAAATTTTTCTAAGTTGCATAGACATGCAACAAATGAATCTCCAAATACTGAGAAATAATCCATAAACACTTCTATTCCATCATCAATTAAATTGCTAAATATGGATGTCATACATATTTGAAATGTTGCAGGTACATTACATAATCTAAAGGGCATTCTTCTAAAAGCAAAAGTTCCATAAGGGCTAGTAAATATAGTTTTCTCTTTATCTTTAAGAGCAATAGGTATTTGGTGATAACCGGTATATCCATCTAGAAAGCAATAGTACTTGTGTCCAGCAATTCTATCTAGCATTTGGTCTAAAAAGGGTAAAGGAAAGTGATCTTTTCTGGTGGCGGCATTAAATTTTCTATAATCAATATATATTTGCCAACCAGTGACTTGTCTTGTCGATATAATTTCATCCATATCATTTACATCAATAGTCACTCTTCCTTTCTTAAGAACACAATGAATTGGACTTACCCAAACACTATCAGAAATAGGATATATTATTCCAACACTAACCACTTTAAAATATCTTTTTAAACCACTTCTTTTATTATTGGGTTCAGTCACCTTTGTGGATCAATTCTTGGTTTGTGTTGTTCATCCAATAAAAATCTATGCATACAAATCGAATGACTGATTCCTTTAATATCATCTATGGACCAACCAAAAGCTTTTTGGAATCTTTCAAATGTTTCCAATAATTTTTGTTCTTGATATTCATTTAAATCTGAAGATACAATGACTAGTAAAGTAGATAATTCTCTTAAAAACATGTACTTTAAATTATTAGGAAGAATTTTCAGCTCAAGTTAAGTGGGTTTAATGATAGTT
Organism: Papilionanthe hookeriana x Papilionanthe teres; assembly: GCA_022702705.1. Taxonomy (NCBI): domain Eukaryota; kingdom Viridiplantae; phylum Streptophyta; class Magnoliopsida; order Asparagales; family Orchidaceae; genus Papilionanthe; species Papilionanthe hookeriana x Papilionanthe teres. The sequence goes on from CM040433.1 coordinate 97,611,398, forward strand.
GGAATCAAACTTTTATCTCCATTTTCCACAGTATCCAATCTTTCATTCAAAATTTTCCTGAACAAAGTCTAACTTTTCATTCTTCATATCATCCAAATCATCTTCATTTTCACTTTCATTTTCATCCTCACATTCCAGATTTTCTTCCAATACTTCTTTAAAATAATCTTCTCTCAAATAATCACAGATTTCCATTTGATAGCACTCATCATCTTTTTCAGTCGAAGGGTATTTCATAGATTTTAGAATTTTGAAAGTTACCTCTTGGTCATTCACCCTCATAGTTAATTCTCCTTTTTGGACATCAATCATAGCTCTCCCAGTAGCAAGAAATTGTCTTCCAAAAATAATTGAAATTTATTTATCTTCCTCTATATATAATACAATAAAGTCCATAGGAAAGATAAATTTATCCACCTTCACTAGTACATCTTCCATAACTCCCTTAGGATAAGTGATAGAACGATCAACAAGTTGAAGAGTCACAGATGTAGGTGGAATTTCTCTTATTCCCAATCTTTTGAAAATTGATAAAGGCATAAGATTAATACTAGCTCCAAGATCACTTAAAGCTCTTCCAAAAAATTTTTCACCTATAGCGCACAAGATAGTGAAATTACCTGGGTCTTTAAGTTTTTTAGGAAGCTTTTTCTAGATAATTGCATTACACTCACAGCTAAGTGCAACAGTCTCTTTGTCTTTAAACTTTCTCTTCCTTTTAAGAATATCCTTCAAAAACTTTGCATAATCAGGCATCTACTCTAATGCTTCAATGAAGGGAATATTACTCTTTAACTTCTTAAGAATTTCCAAAAATTTTGCAAATCTATTATCCCTATTCTGTTTATTTAGTCTTTGAGGAAAAGGAGGTGGTTGATGCACCAAAAATATATATGATTTTTGCTATATAATTTTATTCATTTTTGGTGATATTGCACTTTAAAGAAAAGAAGTGAAAAGGATCAAATTCAGAGCAAAAAGGAGCAAAAAGGAGGAAAATAGGTTCTGGAGCCGCCGGTGCCAGAATGGGTGCCGCCAACGCCATTTTCCATAGAGTTTTTAGTGAATTTTTGAAGGGATGCCTATGGAAAATCTTGGGATTTCACTCCTAACTTATAAGCAACTTTTTTTGGATGAAAATAGGTGTGTCCCTTGGTCTCTCTTGGTGGGTTTTGTGTGGTTTTAGAGTGTGTCTTATGTATTGAAGTGGTTTTGGTGTGTGTTAAGTGTTAGGGTTTAGGAGAAGAGTGCGTAGAAGTGAGGATTTGAGAGGAATTCTTCTCTAAGGAGTGAAGGAGAAGGAGTAAAGTGAGAGATTTCTTCTTCCTTTCCATTCGAAAGAGGGAATTAAGTGTTGTAAAGAAGAGAGAAAAGCATTCAAAAGAACTTCAAGGGAAATACATTGGGGAAGAGAAAGAGATAAGTTGTATTTTCTTTTGTGGTTTGTATGACTTTTCTTTTATATATAAAATCCATGTTTTATTGTATCTTCTTCATGAATTCTAAGTAGTCTCCTTTGTCTTTCTTCTTGCATAGAGATGTGATGATGGATTGATGTGGATTTGACGTGCTTTTAATGTATTGAAGAAATTGTGATAGTTTTTCATTTCGAACTTAATTTACATTTTGATTTGGCCAATTGAATTATTAAAATATGTTGTTGAACATTAATTCTAAAAGGATTTAATGTCCTACAACAATAATGAAGAACCCATTCAATTTCCATGGATGAATTGTGTAGTTCATGGGAATTGAGTGCAAATAAATTAGGAAATGTGTTTTTATGGACTTCAATTTGGAGGTTTCAGGGTGACAGGCTGAGATCCCCAAATTGGTCATAAGATTAGTAACTAAACTTGAAGGTTAGCCTTCAGGTGAAGGATGAGTGGGAGCTCCGAAGCGAGAGTTGGTATCCTCTCAGCCTAGCCTTAGTTTTAGTGACTAAACTTAGGATATGTCAATGTTCTTTTCATGCTTGGAAGTGGGGGTAATCTTTTAAGGGTAAAGAAACATTTATGCTCCTATTTGGCACAATAACATAGATATTTGATCCTTATCATCCACACATCATAATCTCATTGCAAGAGGAAAGATATTTTCTCATATATCAAAAACCTTTCAAATATATAGCTTAGTGTGTGTGTCTGTTAGTTAATTTTGTTTTCAAAGTTATTAGAAGTAATTGTAGTTTGTTAGTTGTTACTGTTTTCTGCATAGTGGTAGTAGAAGTAAGTATTAAACTTTAAGTGCAATTTGAGTATCGGATTTCTGTGTTATATTGTCTATTGTGAAACACTTTCTTCTACTTCGTAACTCCCATGTAGGATCAATAACCAGGACTCCATTAAAGCCCTATATTACTTGATATGATACGTATACTTGCGTTGAGTGCTTGGAATTTACAAAATCATTATAAACTTATATAAATTTTAGTTCATAAATTCTTGCAATATAAAAGTTGTAAAACTTCCCGGTCAAGTTTTTGGAGCCGTTTCTGGGGAAGGTAACAAAGTAACTAAATAAGGAAGGAAGTATAAACGGTATTTTTTGATAATATAGTAATAGAAAATCTTTACTTTGTAGTGTGTAATTGTGTGTTTGTTTACTTTTTAAAAGTATTTGTGTGATTGTATATGCGTAGTAGTAGAACTATAGGTTTAGTGCCTTATGATTCAGAGTTAGAGCGTACTATCAGAAAAATTAGAAAACAACAAAAATAAATTGAAAATCTTTGTGAAATGGCGAATAATCAAGATAATCAGAGAAATGATATTAGAAATCTGCCAATACCTTTAAGAGATTATGCTAACCCAACAGTAGATGAAATTCACATAACTATTCAAAATCATGATGTTGCTGATAATTCATTTGAACTTAAATATATTATTATCCAAATGGTACAAAATAATCAATTTGGAGGAACACCTAATAAGGATTCAAATTTACATCTCGCTAGTTTTTTAGAACTGTGTGCTACTTTTAAATATGACGGAGTGTCTAGTGACGCTGTCAGACTTAGACCTTTTCCTTTTTCATTAAGGGATAAAGCTAAGGTGTGGTTAAACTAGTTAGCACCTGGATCTATTAGAACTTGGGGAGAATTATCTCAAAAGTTTGTATCCAAATATTTCCCTCCATCAAGGACTGCTAAACTAAGAAATGATTACATCTTTTAATCAGTTTGAAGGAGATTCAATATATGAAGCTTAGGAGAGATTTAAAGATCTTTTTACGAAGTTCCCGCATCATGCTTTACAAGATTGGTTAATAATTCAAACATTTTATAATGGATTAGTGGGATCATTAAGATTTATTATAGATGCTGCTGTTGGTGAATCATTAATGTCAAAACCTTTTGATGAAGCATACGCATTAACTGAATTAATGGCTACTAATAATTTTCATTGGCTCTCTGAATGGGTAAATCCTAAGAGTGTAGCTAGTGTTCATGATTCAAATATGATGACTATGGTAGTTTCTCAATATGCAGCACTTTCTAAGAAAATAGATCAATATGGAATGAATTATTCTCAACCACCTCAAGTGTTAGAGGAAAATTCATTTGGATAAACAATAGAATCTCAAACACCTTATGAGACTTTAAATGTCATTAATAGACCTAATAATTCTTACTTGAATTATCATAATCTTGGTTGGAAGAATCACCTGAACTTCAGTTGGAATAATAGCAATGTCAATGTTAACCCACATTGGGGTAACAGTTCTGTAAATCCAATTGGAAATTTGAATAATCAAGGAAATACCAATTTTAGATTATCTTATCCTCATGGATTCAATAGTAACCCGCAATTTAAGGATAAGAAGTTATCTACTGAAAAAATGATTCTGAATATGAGAAATCAATTACAAGCTCAAGGTGTTGCTATGAAAAATATTAAAAATCAATTTGGGCATATTTTCACTGCACTTAATAATAGACCTTCTAGAACGCTTCCAAGTAATGTTGAGATCAATCCAAAAGATCAAAACAAGGAACAACTTAAGGCTATTCAATTAAGGAGTGGAAAATAATTGGAAACTAGAGTGCAAAAAGAAGTTGAAAGAGAAAAGGAGAAGGTGGAAATCAAAAAAGGTTCAAACAAGATTTATCCAGACTTGGATTATCCTCTCAAGCCAATGAAGATAACTGTTGAAAAACCACCACTTCCATTTCCTCAAATATTGAAAAACTAAAGCAGGGATAACATATTTGGAAATTTTTTAAAAATCCTTAAGAAAGTAAAGCTAAAAATTTCTTTTATTGAAGCATTAGAACAGATGCCTGACTATGCCAAGTTTATGAAGGATATCCTGAGAAAGAAAAGAAAGATTACAGATCATGAAACTGTTGCCCTTAGCAGAGAGTGTAGTGTAATTATTCAGAAGAAGCTTCCAGAAAAACTTAAAGATTCTGGTAGTTTCACTATTCTGTGTACTATAGGTGAAAAATTTTTCAAAAAAGCCTTATGTGATCTGGGAGCTAGTATTAATCTTATGCCTTCATCAACTTTCAAAATGTTATGAATAGAAGAAATTTCTCCTACATCTGTGACTTTTCAGTTGGATGATCGTTCCATTACTTACCTTAAAGGAGTGGTGGAAGATGTGTTAGTGAAAGTGGATAAATTTATCTTTCCTATGGATTTTATTGTACTTGATATGGAGGAAGATAAAGAAATTCCAATGATTTTGGGAAGACCATTCCTTGTTTCTAGAAGAGTTGTGATTGATGTTTAAAAGGGAGAATTAACTATGAGAATTAATGATCAAGAGGTGACCTTCAATAATTTGAAATTTATGAAGTATCTCTCAGCAGAAAAAGATAATGAATGTTTTAGGATGGAGGTCTGTGAATATTTGAAAAACGATCATTTTGAGAATATATTTGAAAAAGAAGTAGAGTATGAAAATATGTTTGAAGAAGAAATTGAAGAAGAAGAAATTGAAGAAGAAGAAAATTCAGATAGTAAGAAGAATGAAGATTTGGAGTATGTTTAGGATAGATTCAAAGTATTAGACACTATCGAAGGTGGAAATAAAAGCTTAATTCCATTTATAATAAAACCTCCTGAACTTGAGATGAAAATTTTCTCTAATCATTTAAAGTATATGTTTTTAGTAGAATCATCTACCCTACCAGTTATTGTATCTTCGGAGTTAAACGATTATCAAGAACAGAAGTTGTTGGAAACTTTAAAAAGATACAAGAAAGATTTTAGATGGAATTTGGCAGATATTAAAGGAGTTGGTCCTTCGATTTGTATGCACAGAATTTTATTAGATGAAGAACATAAACCGAGAGTTGATCCGTAAAGGAGATTGAATCCAATAATGAAAGAAGTAGTTAAGAAAGAGATTTTAAAATGGTTGGATGCCAGAATTATTTATTCTATTTCGGATAGTGCTTGGGTGAGTCCAATACATTGTGTACCAAAAAAGAGAGGAGTGACTGTTGAAGTGAATCAATGTAATGAAAGTATACCCACAAGACAAATTAATAGATGGCGAATTTTTATTAACTATAGGAAATTAATTGCCGCCACCAGAAAAGATAACTTTCCTCTTCCTTTTCACGATCAAATGCTAGATAGACTTGCTGGACATAAGTACTTCTGCTTTCTGGATGGATATACTGGTTACCATCAAATACCTATTACTCCTGAGGATCAATAAAAAACAACATTTACTATCCCTTACGGAATCTTTACTTTTTGATGAATGCATTTTGGACTGTGTAATGCACCTGTAACATTTCAGAGATGTAAGATGTCTATCTTCAGTAGTATGATAGATAATGGAATAGAAGTATTTATGGACGATTTCTTTATATTCGGGACATCATTTGAAATTTTCCTAGACAACTTAGCAAAAGTTTTGGAGCTTTGTGAGAAAACAAATCTAGTTCTGAATTGGGAGTCAATTTATGGTTGCAAGAGGAATTATGCTTGGGCATAAAATTTCTGAACATGGAATGGAGGTCGATCCTGTTAAAATTAGAGTGATTGAGATTGCTGCCACCCACTACTGTGAGAGATGTGATGAGTTTCTTAGGACACGCTGGATTTTACAAGAGATATATTAATAATTTTTCTAAAATTACCAAACCTTTGTGACTTTTAAAAAATGATAGAAAATTTGATTTTAATGATGAATGCTTGAGTTCTTTCAAATTATTGAAAGAGAAATTAATCACTGCACCTATAATTGTTTCACTAGATTGGGAGAAATCATTTAAACTTATGTGTGATGCTAGTGATTATGTGATCGGAGTAGCATTGGGGCAAAGGCATGATAAAGGTTTCAAAGTCATTTAATATGCTAGTAAAACTCTTAATAAGGCTCAAATTAATTATACCACTATTGAAAGAGAGTTATTAGCTATAGTATTTGCTTTTGAAAAATTTAGACCTTATTTAATTGGAGCTAAAAGTATTGTGCATACATACCATTCGGCTATCAAATATATAATGCAAAATAAGGATGCAAAACCAAGACTAATTAGATGGTTACTTCTTCTGCAAGAATTTGATTTTATGATAGTTGATAGTAAAGGAGCTGATAACCAAATAGCTGATCATCTGTCAAGATTAGAATATGATAAATTTTTTGAATTTGAGAAGGAAGTTACAGAAACATTCCCTGATGAAAAACTTTATACTATTATGGGAAGCAATTTGTCTTGGTATGCTGATATTATGAATTATATTGTAAGTGATATTGTATCATCTGATTTAACAAGGTAAAAACAAAAGAAGTTTAAATATGATGCAAGATTTTATTTTTGGGATGAGCTTTATCTATATCAACAGTGTAAGGATTTGATTATTAGGAAATGTGTGCCACAAGAAGAAACAAATTTGATTATTCAACGATGCCATGATTCTGAATTTGGAGGTCATTTTGGTGCTGATAAAACTGCTTTTAAGATTTTACTATCTGGATTTTATTGGCCTGCTCTTTTTAGAGATGTTTATAGAAATATTAAATCATGTGATCGAGGTCAGAGAGTAGGTAATATCTCTAGAAGAAATGAGATGCCTCTACATTATAATTTGGAAGTTGAAATTTTTTATGTATGGGGATTAGATTTTATGGGACCATTTACTCCTTCATTCAAAAATTTATATATATTGGTTATCGTTGATTACGTCTCGAAATACATTGAAGCTATTGCTTTACCTAGATGTGATGCTCAGAGTGTTTCAAAATTTTTAAAGAAAAATATATTTACAAGATATGGAATGCCGATAATGATCATAACTGATGGTGAATCTCATTTCAGAAATAATCAAATTAAGAGATTGATTGAGAAATATAATATTATTCATAGAATCTCTACTGCTTATCATCCCCATACTAGTGGTTTAGCAGAAGTGTCTAATCATGAAATTAAAAGAATTTTGGAGAAAACTGTGGATAATCATAAATTAGATTGGTCTGCTCGATTAGATACTACTTTATGGGCTTATAGGAATGCTTTTAAAACCCCTATTGAAATGTCTCCTTATAGACTAGTGTTTAGTAAAACTTGTCATTTACCAGCTGAATTGGTGCATAAAGCATATTGGGTGATAAAAGAGTTGAATTTTAATTTGAAAAATGCTGGAGAAAAAAGATTTAAGCAATTGAATGAATTAGAAGAGATTAGAAATGCATCTTACCATAATGATAGAATCTATAAAGAGAAAATGAAATTATGGCACGATCGAAAGATATTGAGAAAGAAATTGGAATTTGGACAAAAAGTTTTGTTATACAAAACAAGATTGAAGTTATTTCCTATAAAGCTCAAGTCTATATGGTTAGGACCTTTTACAGTTGTAAAAGTTCATTCTTTTGGAGCTGTTGATATTAAAGATCTTGATACTGGAAAGATTTTCAAAGTTAATGGGCATCGATTAAAGCCTTACTTTAATGGGTTTCAACCTGACTTCAAAGAGGTTTTAATTCTTAGTCATCTCGATTAACTGAATGATTTGTCAGGCTGACGACGTTAAACCAAGCGCTTTATGGGAGGCAACCCATAAGTATCTGTGTGGTGTGTTTGCTTGTTCGATGTAGTTGTGCTTTTTACATAGTTATTTTTGAATCCTAATTACTCCTAAATACTTTTAAAATTAATAAATGGTGGATCGAAGTGAGATATTGGAATACTTTGGGCCAAACAAAGTTCAGTGAGAATTTTAACCACTAGCGCAGCCGGCGCCCTATCACAGAGGAATACTGAACTTACAGGTTTGAGTGTCACTGGAGCCTAAAACCTGTTGTTGGTTTTTTAAGTTTCAAAATGCGAGTTTTGGTGGTTTTGAGCGGGATCTTCATCCTTATAACTCCCTAAACTCCATTTTAGACTTCCTAACTCCAGAGAAACGAAAACTACCATTCCCAATTCGCATCCCATGGATTCCTACTATATAGAAACCCCTCAATCTCGTAATTTTAACTAAAGGAAGTTTATAAGTTTCGAGGCGCAGCATTTTTTCAACAAAGTGATGATGAAGAGGAGGATTATCAAGGAAAGGGGCTTCATAATTCGAGGTATGGATAATCCTACTACTAGAATTGAAGAGATAATTATGGACAGACGTTGGGAAGTGCTTTGCTACACTACTGATGTCATAGTTGTTTCAGTCGTGAAAGAATTCTATGCAAATCTTCATGGGATCAACCAAGGGTTCATATTTGTGCGAGGTAGGTTTGTGCAATTCACTCCTGCAAGAATTAACGATCTTTTCATGATTGAGAATGTACCATTTTGCCATTATTCTAATTTCAATGCCACGAGTGATAATATGAATGATGTGTATCATTATTTAAAGGATGAGAATGAGGATTGGAAAATTAGAGAAAATGGATATATTAGTTTCCCATCTGCATCTCTTAATCCAGTGTCAAAGCAGTGGCACTACTTTATTTCGACAAAGTTATTTCCAACATTGAAGATTAGCAAATTAACCAAGGAAAGTGCCATTCTAAATTTTTTTATTCAAAGTGGGAGGCCGATTGATATTGGTAATATAGTTGTGAAATCAGTTTTGGGATTAATTGTTCATGGATCTAAATATGGTCTTGGACACCCGTCCACCATAGTTCTGTTATGTAGTCAATCTTAAGTTCCATATGAAAGTTGGGAAAAGGTTCTTCTTCCACGGAGGCCTATTGATCTAACTAATCCTTATAACTACCAAATAGTTGGAGATGAAGATGATATGAATTTGCTTGCTGATCAACCAACACAGACTTCACAACCAATTCAACCCTATTTTCTTGAAGGTTCCAGAATTATGTCGACCTCATTTTTGGTGAGGTCTTTCCTTTCCTCTTAGTGCTTAGGATCTAGTCATAGGTTTTCCCTTTGACTATCCTAGAGGATTAGAAATGGAGCCCACCACTTAGAAATTCAAACACTTCTTAACTCTTCTTGAACCACACAGATGACCCTAAACCTCCAAGCCACTTAGAAGGTTAAAAGTCAAATGTGGAGGTTCAAGGATGAGTTCCTATAGGATAGTCAAGCCTTAGGACAACCCTGGGTGGTCTGGTCTTGGTGAGGGAAAGCTTACACTCACCACACTTCTACACACATTCCAAATCCTAAAACCACTCTTACCCAACTCGGCTTCCTGACTCATGTAGGAAACTCATATGGATGGACCTCAACCCCTAAGCCTCTGGCTAAGAGGGATAGAAACAACATATTGAGTACCTAAAATGAGTCCTCTCATGGATATTTTGAGCTTAATATGGCTTCATGGATCAACCAAAATGGTTTCATTTTACTCACACTTAATCAATCTTCATTTTTCCCAAATTTCAATTTTTGACCCTTGGGGCCCTAACCAAACCTACCAAATACCCTTGAAATTTCCCAAAGTTCTCAAAAACTGCCCAAATTACCAAAATTCCTCAAAATCAATCCTAAACACTCCCCACCACTCAAATTGATCCTCCATGGCCAAATATAACAAAATTTCCAAAAATACCCCCAATACCCTCCAAATACCCAAAATACCCTTTTTGGCTCAAAAATCCAAAAATTCCAAAAATTCTCAAAAAATTCCAGAAAATCTAAAATATTCCTAATTTCATGCTGTTCAACTGCCACATACCTCAATTTTTTCAATTTAACCCAATTTGATCAAAAATCGCAAATTAGCCCTTATGTCCCAAAATGACCAACAAACTCAATCCATCTCAAATTCAACCCAAATGTCACCCAATTTTCCCCAAATTTGTTTTGAAACCTTCATAACATCCCCACAAACAAAACTCTAACTTAATTTACCCAATATTTGGACCCAAACTCTACCCAAGCCTAACTCAAACCAAAATTCCCCAAATTGGCTTAAACCAACCATGATTCCAAACAAGCCCAAATCCCAAAATCAAGACCCAAACAAAATTGGAAACTCTTTGTAACACTCCCATAAAACTTTTGAAACATTAATTTTACATCAAACTCAACATTAACCCAACTTTAGCCAAGTTAGCCCAATTTGACCCACTTTGGTCCTTTTACTAAAAAGACCCAAAATAAATCCAATTCAACTCCAAATTACCCCAAACTTGTTCCAAATCACTCATGGTACATTCCTAAACTAAATGCAACACTTATTTGGCATAACCTTTTACCAAATTTTTATTCAAAAATTTATTTTAAAATATAAAAGCCCATCCCCTTAAAACATTTTAAAATCCCATCTTTCACCAAATTTAAAAGCCCAAGTCTTCAATCCAAGCCTACATGACATTTCTTTCCATCATCCAATTCATTAAAATCATCCCTCTAAAGTTTCATTTCATGATTAAATAATTCTAAATAAAGCCTCATGATAATTCCATCAAAAATACCCAAAATTTCAAAAATCCATTTTCATGAAATAAACCAAGTCATTCCCAAGCCACATGGAGCCATGAAGCCATGGACAAGCCATATGCAAGCCTTGGGAGCCACATTACACATCACCATGCCATTAATTGCAAAAGGAGGAGCCTCTTTTAAACCCCCTTAAAAAAGTTTTAACCCTTTTAATGCTTCACCTTAACCCATGATTAATCCAAATATCCATGGATGGAGACCTCACCACCTTCTCTTGGCGGAACCCACTGATTTCACTTAGCCCAAAATCAGACCTTGGTGGGTGCACCAAACCCCTTTCCATGGCTTGGCCAAATTGAGCCCAAAATACCCCCTTCCCCCTTTCCATTTGCATCAAGCTCTTTACACATGGCCAACCTCCATTGATTGCACAAGACTCAATCCCTAGACTCACTAAGTCAGATGGTGACTTCACCCTGGTCGGACCACCACCTGGGTCGCCCGAAAACACCAGGCCGAGAGCTCCATGTGAGCTAAAAAAATTCAAAACTCCCTTGCTGAGTTGTCCCATGGCCATTGGACACCATGGACCTTCTTCCCTTGACCTAAGCAGCTAATCCCAGCCTCCAAACCTCCCTGAAATCAGCCATGGCCATGGCTATTTAAACTCCTCACCTCCATGGCCAAAAGGTTGGATGCACTTGACCTTAGTGAAACCCTGTCAAATGGGTTCCAAACTCCTCTCCTAACCTAGAGCAATTGATCCCCACTGAAATCCAGCCCTAAAATCCTCTCTGTGAACTCAATTTCTGAGCTCAATTTTAAGCCCAAAAACAGGACACTTCACCACAGTGAGCTAATCTTCAAATTGATTGACTCTACACCATCACCAGACCAAGAGAAGATGTTCCCCAGTGGAAGTCCCCTCACCAGGCCAGCCATTCCTTCTACCGGCCAGAGCTCAAAATCGGTCTTGGTGGAAGTCTGGTCTAGGAATTTCACAACAGCTCCAGGCTTCATCCCTAGCTTCCTCAGACTCTAACCAACGTGCCAAGCCCCTCTGATTGAAGCTTCACTTCTCAGAGCCAAGGTATTGAACTCTTCCTTCCTGAAGTCTTCTTTCGATTCTCCATTTTGTTTAAGTCTATTTCATAGCATCATAGCCGTATAGATGTGTTTGTCTTGTTGAGACGAGTTCATAGAGCCCAAGATCACGCAATTTGGTTGAGAGATGAGGGAGATCTAAGGGTTAGAACATGGACGGCTCTCGGGACGCACCAGTAGTAGACGATGACCAGCCACCGTCGGATGGCGCGTGTAATAGACGGAAGGTGTAGATCAAGCCGGACGAGGAGATGGAGCAGAACAGCAGACCGCATGGCATCCCAGTCAGATGGAGGTGTCGAATAAGAAAGCGCCGCGTGGGACTTCGGAGCTGTCGTAGATGAAGAGGCGCCGCGCTGGAAAAGTAGGAAATTATGGTATTTTTTATTTATTTAAATGCCTAAAACTTTGAAAAATCATACCTTTGTATAAAAAAATCATAAAAATAAAATAAAAATACCCACTTGCTCGGTGAACAGAGGAGAATAATGTGGATAAAGAATTAAGTTAATTTGTTGAGTTTATAATTTTTAATAATTTAAATACTCTCTGTGATGTTTTTATTCTCCACTTGCATACATAATTCATCATGGCATGAGACCATAGGGCTTTTGTAGCCTCTGTTCTTAGGAACATTCCCTGAATTTTCCAAGACCAGAGGCCATCTCTATAGAGAGTTATCTAATTTCCAAGTTTATGTGTCTCTTTTGGTATTTTAATTCTAATAATTAGCATATTGCTTAGAAAATTCTAGAAAAATTAGGGGAGGTAGCTTATGACCAGAGGACCCTAGGAAAATTATGGTTTGATTTAATTCCTTAAAAATAACCCTAATTAGCCTAAAACACTTAAAATTGAATTTTAATTAATTAGGGGTAACCACACATCAAAATTACTTAAAAAAAATTCTCCATTATCACTTAGGATGCAGAGAACCTCAAATAAAAATTTTAAATCAATTGGAATTAATTTGACCCATTAAATGAATTAATTAAGGGACATGACCATTTTGCACATTAAAAAATTTATAAAACCCAAAATATATTTCAAAAATTCACCAAATTAATTTTGGAAGTTCTCTGTGATCAGAGGAGTCCAAGAAAAATAAAATTACATTTTTCATAAAAATTTGATTTTAATCATTTTTAAATATTTAATAATTAAAAATTATAAAAAATCACAAAAATATAAAAATTCATCAAGATGTCACATTTGGTCTCCTAATCACTTGGGAACCATCAAAATATTTGTCCAAAGTCTCTAAGTTAAAATATGAATTTTTAAAGGCTTAAGACAATTTTTAATATTAAAAATAGATTTTCCAACCTTTTCACTAAATTAATTCTAATAAATCAAAGAAAAATCATAAAATTATAAAATTTAATTCTCTAGACTCCTTGAGACTAGAGAGATTTAAGAAAAATATAAAATCTATTTTTCAATTTTAATTTTATTTTATAATTAATTAATACCTCAAAAATTAAAATAATTATAATAAATTAAAGATAACTCAAAAACTCACCAAAGTTGGTCCAAGTGGTCCTCTAGTCAATAAAAACATCCCATAATTTTTCTATGGACAGAAACCTTACCTTGATCATGTTGTTGAATTTTCATTGAAAACCCTTAGTTTCCATAAAAATAATTATATAAATTAAATTAAAAATAGAAAAATCACTTTTTCTCCTCTAATGTCTTAATTGACATGTGAGTGAGGTGACATAAAAATTTTAAGTTCATTTGAGCTCAATTTAGTGAGTTATGAAATGAATATGCTTAAAAGGGCATGAAGGTAATTATAGATTTTTTAACCCTAATTAATACCTTAGGCTTAATCAAAGGGAGGGTAAAATATCTGATCTTAATTCTGTTTTATATGATTGAAACCTGGGAAATTAAAAGGTAGGAACCCATTAATTATCTTGAAAACATTCAAAGTGAATCTTAATTAATTAAATAATTGAAATTTTGGAAAGATGATTAAAAGTTTGGATTGTTAAAATGGGGATATAAGTTAGGAAGATTGCAATCATTTAATCTAAAATCCCTAAATGAATCACTCCAGTAATATTCAACTCTTAATTAATTTTAAAGACATGTTGATTAAAATTAATAATTAAAAAGGAAATAATCTCTAATTAAATTAAGGCTTAAAACATTAAATGATTTAATAATCAAATTAAAAATAAATTTAAAACATTAAATTTAATTTGAAATCACTTGAGAACAAACTTGAAACAAATTTAAAATATTAAGTGATATCAAAACAATTCATAATTAAAAATGTAAAAATTAAACCAATTAAAGCCAACACAAAATAATATGATTAATTCAAATCAAATTTAAATCATCAAAATTTAATGAAATCAAATAATTTAAACACTTCTTTCAATTTAAGTAACTTAAAACACTTAAAAGAAAATCAAACTGATTTTTGAAATTGAATTATCTTAAATTAGTAATTCAACTTTAATTATAGATGGTTAAATTCCTTAATAAACTAATATAGCCCTAGAGGCCTTCATTATTATAACTCATAAATGAAGCATCAAGTGAAATGTCACTTCACTCATCGGACAATCAAATGTCCAAGTTCACTGAGCAAGAAACAAAACTCAACGAAATTCTTGGATGATCAATTCACCTGTACAATGAAATTCATTTGGACTCGAAAATATCCCAGAAGCATTGAAAAGATGTTTAGGACCCGTCCTAAGCACTTTCTCAATATGATGGAATGTTTTAGAAGAACAATTGAATTGAATTGTTCTTGGCGAAGAAAATCATCCTTAACAAAACATAAGAACCTATACGTCATAGGAATTGACTAGCACTAGGATTATGATCTTGGTAGACAACCAGAACCTTCCTTTAGCTTTACCTAGGTACGTGTTGCAAATATTTAAATGCTCTGACATGTGTTTTAAGTGCAGCTGGGAATGACGAGAAGACACTCCAGGTACGCTTTTATTTTATTATTATTTAGTTTTCTGCACTGTACTTTACTTCTCTTGCACGTTAAACAAGAGTGACACCCTGCATGAAAATTGAAACTTTTAGGATAGCCACAAAATTGAAACCCAAAACTAAATTAAAAATCACGACAAGATAAAATTCACCGCCACAACATTCAAAAAAAATATAAAACAACTTAAAATTTAATCACAAACAGAACAATAAAACTACAACTACAACAAAATTAAAATGTCTCGCTGGATGAACGGGAATCCCTCGGATGATGTAACCCACGTGTTACTATAGAGATTTCCCACAGTCTAAATGAAAGTGTGGAACTCATTCAGTTGATTTTAGCAAATTCATTTGGACTAAGTGAATCCGATGAAAATAGCGATGCCGGGATGACGGAACCGTGGGATCTTAATCGGTCGTGCTTAATCAACTTTAAGATTTTTTTTTAATTAAAATATTAAGACATTTGAACCTTAAGACTCTTCTAAACCAAAACACTTCTCTCATCTCCTAATTTTCACCTTCTAAAACTAAATCTCTGCAACAACAAGGAGCTTGGAGCATAGTCGACAGCACGGTCATCGTCATCAGCAAAACTTGTGTCTACTTCAGGAAAACCATTATGTAGTTTAAATAACCAAGCCACAGGATTTTGAGGTAGTCTGCCTAGTGCAATATAAATCCTCAACTTTTGTTAGGCATTTTTGCATAATTGTGTTATGCAAATTAAGCCCTAACCGGTTTTAGGACTCTGAGGTAGTCGTTTGATACGACATAGACCCTCACATCTTTAAGGCTATTTGTATGATTATGTCATATAAATATAAGTCCTAATTAATTAAAATTGACAGGATTGAAACATTAAATAATACTCTGAAGTTGAAGCCAAATCATAAGATAGTTTGAGAAGTTACCAAGATTCCTCTTGGATCCTCAGCTTCTCCTACTTCTCTTCCAATGGACTCTTAAAATAAACTGTTCCAAATTTAAGCTATTCCCTATTGAAATTTCTAAAATTTAATCCTTTGAAATTTTAAACTTTAAAATTCTTGAGAGAAAAACCACTGATCATTATTGAGAGTTTACTTGAGTGTCTTCGGACATTTAGGATGTAATTAACTATAAGGGCTTGCCCTTATGAGGAACTTTAAGAACCCAGGTAATATAAACCCTGCTTAATTCATTTATATTAAACAGGGGAACTTGTTAGCTTATAAAATTGGTTCCCATACCAAATGGATGTCACAAATCTTTTACTTTATTTAATTGAGCCCCCATCATCAAACAGTGTGTCTACTTTATTTAATTGATAGATACACGGTTTGTGATGTGGTGCTCATTTATATAAACTATTTGGGATGTGAGATCGGTTTGATTTCATATCTTAAATTTTTTTTTCAAACTTAAAATTATTTTCAAAACCAAATGCTACTATTCAAATTATATATATATATATATATATATATATATATATATATATATATATATAAATTAAATTTAAAATCTAAAATTCACCGACAACTTCTATAGGCGGCCCCTTTTCAAAACACAAACCTAAAAATATGCCGACAATTTTTGGCGACTCCGCTGAGGACTAGTTCTTCTTTCCATTTTGATCAAATGGTTTTGTTTTCATAAATCGATAGTGAGTCCATATCCCTAGTACATCAAAATATCATTCTTTTCGTTGAAATACCACGTTCATTTCTGTCTTGAATGGGTATAGTCAACTCTCTTGGATTTTGGAGCCACTGTTTAAACACCCCTAAACAGAGTGGTTCTGGAATCCTTTTACCTCTTTGAGGTGAGGTGGACCCCCAATAGGTGTTAGCTTAGGAGCGGTTCCTCGGGTTGAGAAGTCTTGTGAGACTCTCTTTTCCTTTCCAGTTTTTGGATTGGGTCCCTTATCTTTCCTTTAACCTTTCCCCTTTTAATTTGTTTCGTTCTTAATGAACAAACCCTTTAATAAATGAACTTTCTGTTAAACCACAAATACACAAATAAAAACGAGAATCTAAAATATTTTATAAAGAAAATAAAAAGATAAATGGAAATGTGTTTGAACTCATTTGGAGAAATTCCTCTTTTTTTCGTCCCAATGAAAGGAAGCATAATTTGGAACTGACGCCTAGAATCTACCCTGCAGAGGATGTCTACACCGAAGCTGATTTTCTCCTTCTCCAACGGGATAGACTTAGCTGTCTACAAGGACGAGCTACCTAATGATGCAGTCATTCTCTTTGGACAAGGATTCGACAATACGGACATTAAGTTCATCGATGTTACTCTTTTTGCGCTAATGAACAAAGTACCGGAAACTGAGAAGCCCATAATTGAGTTCAACCTGAAGTCGACTCAAGAGTTCCCTCCCCTGCAAGGGGTTCCAACTGAAAGAAACATTGTTGTTCATAGGAGGTTAGCTGCTACCCCCAGAACTATCATCTCTACCCCACACCGGTCTGGTCATCACTGCACCCAACCCGGCTCCCGCCAAATTGAAAGGAAAAGAAGTCCAAGTCAGTGATGAGCATGTTACCGTGGAGGGTTCAGATTTTGCTGCAATACCGTCTGTGTTCGAGATAGGGTCCAGCTCAAAAGTTGCACCCTTAACCCAGACTCAAAGAAGAAATAAGAACATAAAGATCGCAAGGATCAAGAAGACCAAGGCTGCTGAGGTTGCATTTCTTGAAGAGATTCCTGAAGAAGAAGAAGAACTGCCTGAGATTTCACCACTATTAGAAGGGAGTAGGTTCCACCCCCTCTCTGCTGCATCTGATGAAGAAGATGCTTGAAGGATCGCCGCTGCGTTACTCCTACCTGCTTACTACAGTGATTGTAAGAAGAAAGAGATTAAGACTACTCTGCTAACTCGTTTGCTAGCAGTAGTAGATAAATTAGCTAAGAAGGAATGTTGCCCCGTGTCAGAGATTCTGAGAAGAATGGGACGAGTACCAGCTAGATCCCCCCCAGAAAGGCCAAGGAAGAAAGTGCGAGCTAGCGAGAGAAGTTCGCCTATTGTTGTATTAGGTCACCATATTAGGGAGGACACCACCTACCGACGTACAACCGACAGACCATCTGGTCATAGGCCTTCTACTGCAAGAAGGATGGTGTGGCAACCTATTATTGCTGAACCGATACTGACATAATGCTTTGGGAAGAGGAGTCTCGTCAGAGAGCCCACATCTGAAGAAAGTGCTACTGCATTAAAGGAAACCCCTGAAAAAGAAGTTCAACAGTCGTCGTCTGACAACCGCAAGACCATTTGGAAAAGACCACTTAAGAATGCTATAGGAAAGCTAAGGACGGACATCCGACAGTTGGCAAGGGAAAGAAGAGAAGGATTGGAAAATGAAGTGGATTCATCAGAATTCAGGGATGAAGAATTTACTGAGATCAACATGGTCGAGACCTGAGCGTCGTCAGCTCTGCAGGGATCTTCATCAACTCAGAAAGAGATGAACCAGAAGCGATGAGAGCACGTCTTCAAGAAAAGGATGACATGATTTCTCAGATGGCAAAGCGGATGGAGGAGATGGCGGCTGCCTTAGCCACTCTCCAGAGTCAGCTTCAACCTCAGAAGGAAACACCCCCAGAGATCATTCACATTGTCAATGGAGGAAAAGAAATTACATCCGTCAACGTAGATGAACAGCCAAAGAAGGATTCTGCGTAGAGCATGATTCCGGAAAAGGATATCAAAAACATGGTGGAATAGTAGGTGCGAGAAGCCTTAGCCCAATCTAAGAGTGGAGCATCTATTCAAATGGGTAGACCTTACCCTGAGGAGTTTGATGCAGTCCAATACCTGAAGGGCTTCGTACCACCTTTGCTTAAGAATTTCAACGATACGGGAAACCCCCGGCAGTATGTCGCACATTTTCGTGCTAGTTGCTGCAATGCTGGTGGGAGCGACGTCTTACTCTTTCGTCAGTTCGTCAGCAGCTTGTCAGGGATTGACTTCGATTGGTATGCAAAATTGTCGAACAGTTCATTCAAGATATTTTCAGAATTGGAGAGCCTTTTCGTCAAGCGGTTTGTTGGAGCCCGACACCACATCACTATTGGTGATCTAGTGGTGGAGCAAATAGAAACCGAACGAAACTTTAGTATATTACATACTTCGATGGAGGAACTTAAGCATGAAGTGTGAACCACAGCTTCAGGAACAACATGTAGTCGGTATCCTACTTAAGAGCATCCATGACCTGATAGCACTTCTCCTCAAAGGATTCACAATTAAGACTTTCAGGAAGTTGCATAGTAAGGCTGGGAGCTTGCAGGAGGAGGCAAAACAGCTGAGTTTCGTCGATAAGATTAATAAGAAGAAGCCCGTAAAAGCATTCGAGAAAAAATCCAGAATCGTCACGGTAGTGGATAAAGGTAAACAGCCATTACAGATACAGCCAGACCAGCCACAGCCAAGTTGTCAACCACCGCAACGGATTTATCAACAACCTCAACAGAACTATCAATAGCCTTGACCGAGCTATCAATCAAGGCAGCATGACCAATCGCTGCCTCGTCCACCACGCGCCCTGAAGGAGCTTTTGAATAAGGAATACCCCTTCAAGACTAAAGTAGTGGCTAAGATGTTTTGTAGTTTGATGAAGACGCTCAACTTTCAACTACCAGAGCCCAGGAGGCCAGAAGAAGTCGACAAGAAGGATCATCTGAACTACTGTCCCTACCATAGGATGCTCGGACATAAGGTAGAAGACTGCTTCAGCTTTAAGAATTAGCTCGAGGATAATCTCTGGAAAGGGAACATAACGATCTCGAAGGAACACATGAAGGAGCCCCAAAAAGATGGTTATGTTAAATGTTATTTCAACAGATCGTATTGTTCTTATAGACCCGTACACGATCAATGATGAATAGAGTATTGCCTGGACAAAGTCTTTGAAGAAAATTTTGGATCACATCCAGACCGTTTCGGTGCGCTCTTCGACTCAGAGTTTGAAACCTGTCGAGCCGTCACTATCGGTTGTGATTGAATAACCGCCCCATAAGGAGGAGAAGATCATGGAAGAAAAGAAGATCGATGCTCCTAAGGATAGACTAGGGGTTGCTTATCCTAGGATGGTTGTTTCAGACCTCTGACTTTGTATGATTATTTGCTCGCCCCGGCGGGATCTTATAATGATAAGAGTTTTGGTATTGGCTACGTTTTGACTGTTTCTAACGATTACGTAACTAACGACAACCAACCTAATTCAGATCTCAATTTCGATACAAATAATAATTCTCAAATCATACTAAACCTCGACGACCACGACGAAGGAGAAGACGTTCACAAAGATGGCTACGAAAGCTCAACGAGTGACGGGTCCATTTGTGAATTGTGAGGAGCTCCAATTGCGATAAGATTGGAGTTATCAGATTCCGAAGCAACTCCAGAAGAGCCAGTCGTTCCGATTCAAGAGGAGACACTGACAGATCCAGCACCAGATGCAGAAGAGATAACAGAAGTTAATTTAAGAAGCGGAAAAGTTCTACCCCCGAGAATGGGTCCAAAGGATAAAGGAAAGCATGTGGTTTCTCAGGAAGAGCCAACCCCAGCAGAGGAATTGCCCATTCGGGAAGAAAGTGAAGAGCTTGGTAAAAAAGTGGATTATAACGTGCTAGCCCATCTTAGATACCAGCCAAACTAAGCATCTACGATGCTCTGATCCTGTCAAAGGAGATAAGGAAACTCTGATCAAGGCTTTACTTAATCCAGAAATTTGTTTAGCTCAAATGGTCGGTAGTTCCTTAGAAGAGGTTTGCTCGTTAAAAGAACAGCGAGGTGTTACCTTCACGGATAATGATCTGCTACTTAGAACAGCTGATCACAATCGACCGTTGTACATTTCAGTCACTATCGGAAAGTTTACGCTCTCCAGGGTGCTAGTTGATCCAGGAGCATCAATCAACATAATGAACCTTTGGACGTTAGCATATTTGGAAATTGATGCTCGCGACCTCGAAGCAGACAAAATGTTATTAAGGGGCTTCAATCAGAAAGGAGAAAGAGCTCTTGGATCAATAACACTATTAATGAAGACTGGCGATTTGGCAAAGACAACCGCAAAATTCCACATAATTGATTCGGATACATCATTCAATGCTCTACTGGGTCGGCCATGGATCCATGAGAACCAGATGGTACTGTCATCTCTGCACCAGTGCATAAAATATTATGAAGGAGGAGAACAGTGTATCAAAGGTGATTTGCAACCGTTCTCCGTGTATGAAATTAGAATTCACAAAGATGCAGCTTACTACGTGCCTCCAAAAAAGACAATCTTTTCCAGAAATGCCATATCGAATGAAGCAAAAGAAGTTCGAGACGACGAAGAACCTGAAATTCGAGTTCAACAGTTACTCACCACTCCCTTACGGTGAGATGCTGAAGTTTTCTCTAGAACTCGCACCCGAGGTCGAGGCCGGGGATGAGGTCGAGGAAGAAATGGTGGAACAGTTGAACAAAACAAACCGGTCATCGATGTTAATTGGGAGAACAGTTTCGAAGAAGAAGAAACTAGGAAAGAAATAATGAAGATAAATCAAAAGAAACTCCAGTTCAAGATCTCTCTCGAAGATGAAAAAAATGAAAAATTCAAATCAATGTACGAGAAAATTAACCACTATGTGCATACTACGACCCTGAACCTGATCTATCCTAATAAGGTCGAGGGTATGGTGGTCAAAGAAGTACATGGTGGCGGTGCTAAGCCGATCAAGTTTTACCGTGGTGCTTCTTCTTGCAAAACTAAAAATGATATACAATTTGAAGATGTTACTTCTTCTGAATTAATAGAATTGTCATTTGAGTGGTACTCTCCCTGTGTTCAGAATTCAATTCAATGTAACGTCTTACCTAAACAGTGGTCAAAAGGTCAATCACAGCGCTTTGAAAAATTATGGAATAATGTCAGTCGACCTCCCAATTCAAAGCATGGTCTTGGATTTGGCACAATAGGATCAGTTGATGATACGGGATTTGCTTGTTTGTCACTTGTGAGCCTAATGAAGACTGTTTAGAAGCTTCAAATGATCTCGAGGATCTACCAATCGGAGACGCTCCACCAGAATTTGAAGAAGAAATTAAATCTACAATAGAGGAGTTAATGAAAGTTAACTTAGGTACTAGCAAAGAGCCTAGGCCGACCTTTGTTAGCTCCTTACTCAATAAAAAAGACTCCAAAGAAATGATCAAGCTATTAATGGAATTCTAGGACTGTTTTGCTTGGAGTTATGATGAAATACCAGGATTAGCTCCAGAAGTCGCAGTTCACAAGCTAGGAGTGGATCACACTGTCGTTCCAGTCAGACAAGCCCCCAGAAGAATGCGTCTAGAGATTGAACAACAAGTAAAAGCTGAAGTTAAGAAGCTAATAGATGCTAAATTTGTCCGTGAAGAGCAATATCCAACTTGTTTAGCCAATGTGGTACCAGTCAGAAAGAAGAATGGTCAGATCAGAATCTGCGTGGATTTGAGAGATTTGAATAAAGCTTGCCCGAAGGACGAGTTCCCACTACCAATTCCAGAATTGATGATCGACATCGTTTCGACACATGAAGTCTTCTCTTTCATGGATGAATCATCAGGAAACAATCAGATAAAGATGGCACCAGAAGATGAAAAGCTCACAGCCTTCAGAACGCTAATTGGAGTATACTGCTACACAATGATGCATTTTAGCTTGAGGAACGTAGGAGTGACTTACCAAAGAGCAATGAGGAGGATTTTTTATGATCGCATTCACAACCAAGTCGAGTTCTACGTGGATGATGTGGTCATTAAGAGCAAACTGAAAGAAGATCACCTGTATGACTTGAGGATTGTTTTTTAGCGATTAAGACAATTTAACCTTAAGATGAATCCCTTGAAATGCGCCTTCGGCGTCACCTCCGGCGTCACCTCCGGGAAGTTCTTAGGATTTTTTGTCCGACATCGTGAAATTTAAATCGATCTGGGAAAGATTAAAACTATCTCAGAAATGCTGCCTCCCAAAACTTTGAAACAACAACGATCCTTTCAAGGGAAATTGGCATATCTCTGACGCTTTATCTCAAATTTGTCAGGTAGGTGTCAGCCCTTCTCGGCATTGGTTAAAAAGGACGCCAAACTCATTTGGGAAGAGAAATGTTAGCGAGCCTTTGAGGACATTAAGCAGTATTTAATGACACCTCTTGTTTTAGCAGCCCCAGTCTCGGGTAGACCGTTGATACTTTATACTGCGGCTTTAGACGACTCCATTAGAGCCCTGCTAGCCCAGGTCAATGACGAGGGGAAAGAAAATGCTCTCTACTACTTAAGTCGTCATCTAATTCCGATGGAGGTAAAGTATCCCCCGATCGAGAAGCATTGTTTGGCCCTAATCTTCGCTGCTCAAAAGCTCAGGCATTACATGCTCTCTAATAAGGTCAACCTTATCTCGAAGTTTAATCCAATGTAATATTTGATGACCCGTCCGACGCCTTCCGGTAGACTTGCCAGGTGGTCGATGATACTATTACAATTCGATATAACTTTTGTTCCTCTTCATGCCATAAAGGGGCAAGTCCTAGCAGACTTTCTCGCAGCACACTCTTTACTGACAGAATCGCCTCTCAACAACGACTTGCCCGATGAGCAGATAATGAGCTTAGAAGACCCCGATGATCAGCGTTGGGAATTGTACTTCGATGGAGTATCTTCAGAACAGAAGAATAAAGAATTGCAAACGATAGTGCTCAGTAAAGCAGGAATCGAACTAATCTTTATAACACCAGAGCGGGGGATGTTAAGGTATTCCTACCATTTAACAGAACCGTGTACGAACAATGAAGCAGAATACGAAGCCCTTATAACCGGACTGGAGTTAACCATTCATATGGGGATAACAGACATCAACATCTACGAAGATTCTCAGTTGATCATTCAACAAGTCGCAGGACAGTACAGAATTCTGAAACCAAGACTCGAGCAATACTTTCAGTATGCGATGAAATTGTTAAAGCAGATTCTGAATGTAACGATCTACAAAATTCCCATAAGAGAAAATGCTCTTGCAGACGCGCCAGCCCTCCTTGCAAAAGAATTTACCTGCTTATAGGGTGAGTCAGTTTAAATGTCAGTTCAGGGACGACAGGTCCTCTCACAGCTCGACATGGATGCAATACCGAAATCAAAAGAAAAAGTAGAAGAAACAGTTGCAGCAGTAACAGAAAATGTAGAAGACTGGCGTCAACAGCTCGTAGACTATTTACAAACAGGAGACCTACCGGACGATAAGTCAGTAGCCCATCAAATTAAGAAAAAAACTCTGTCTCACGCATTAATAAATATTACGTTATACAGAAGTACTTTTGACTAGATGTGGCTAAGGTACCTGAGCGAGTCCGAAGCTCGTGAAATTATTAAAGAAGTGCATTCAAGACTTTTTGGCGCTCATCAGTTGGGTCCGAAAATGAAAATAAAGATTAAAAGACTAGGGTACTACTGGCCCTCGATGATGACCGATTGCATGAAAGTTGTCAAGAGTTGTCATCAGTGTCAAATGCATGGAGTGGTTCTACATCAACCTCCAAATGTGCTACATCCGACAATCGCGTCATGACCATTAGAGTGTTGGGGCACAGATATTGTGGGTCCGATAGAACCGCCTTTTTTAAGAGGATATCACTTTATCCTTGCAGCTACAGATTACTTTTCAAAATGGGCAGAAGCAGTACTTCTCAGAGAAGTAAAGGCACATCATGTGTTGCAATTCTTCAAGAATCAAGTTGTCTACCGTTTCGGGGTACCGCGCAGCATTATCTTAGATAACGGGTCCGCATTCAAAAGTTCATAGATCAATAATTTTGATTAGAAGGCACGGGATCGACTGACACTATTCAACGATCTACTGCCCAAGAGCAAACAGCTTGGCCGAGGCTTTTAATAAAACTCTCGTCCAAATCTTAAAGAAAACTTTGGACGGCAACAAAAGAAATTGGCACGAGAAGTTGTTAGAAGCCTTATGGGCCTACAGAACGACTTTCAGAACTCCTACTCAGTCTACACCTTACGCTCTAGTGTACGAGTCCGAAGTGGTTTTGCCCTTGGAAGTTCAGCTTCCTTCTCTCAGAATTGCAGTTGCGAACAAGATCACTACAGAAGAATACATTAAACTATGACTAGAAGAATTAGAAAGCTTGGAAGGAACACGACTTTCAGCACAGTAGAATCTGGAACTGTATCAAGCCAAGATGATCCAGGCCCACAATAAACTGGTCCGCCCAAGAACATTCAAAGTCGGTGACTTAGTTCTAGTTCTCAAGAGACCTATTCTTGCACACCGCAAGATAGGAGGTAAATTTGAACCGACTTGGGAGGGGCCATTCGTGGTCGAGACAGTCTACTCTAGAGGTTCCTACCAACTGGTGAATTGCCATGGAGAACGACCTATGCTTCCAATCAATTGAGGATATTTGAAGAAGTATTACACAACCTGATGTTTTGAAGGAAGAACTTTAAAAATGAAGTATCATTCCTAGAATCACGGGTAAAGTAATCATTTATAACTGGGTCCAAACCCAAAATATAAAAATGGATGATAAAAATCATTAACAAAAAGATGTGTTAAGAAGAAAATATGTGAAATCATAAACAATAAAATTTTGATCCTTCCTTCCGAATCAAGCTCACTCCTGATCTTTCCTCATCTTTTCCTAATCTTATTAAAATTTGAAGGAAACGAATAAGAATTTTTCATTGATAATTGGTTTTTCTTATTGTTCTTATTTTTAGTACAGCCCCTGATCCTTTCCTTATTTTTCGCAGGAAAATGTCGAACGGGCGGTTGGTTCTGAACTTTAAGAATGGAGTGAGTCTAGCACTCGACGAAAACAGGATGAAAGATGGGGCCGTGATTGAGATCGACTCTGATTTCACACCAGCCAGGATACAGTACAAAGAAACTGATTGGACCCCGATTGACCGGGAAGAGTTCCACAGCCAGACAGTAATGAAATTGGGTGGCCCAAGTCAGCAGTCTACCAGCATGAAAAGAAAAGCAAACGCCGCTCATACAACGGGAGAAGATAAGAAAGTTAAGTCCGTCGTTGCTACAGCAGAGGGCAGGCTTGTGAGAGCCATGCCCACAGAAGTTCAAGAGGTAAGGAGAGCTATCTCACTCCGACCCAAAGAAGAAACAAGAACCGCCGCATTATCAAGATGCTGAGCAAGCTAGCAGCAGATCAACATGAAGAGACAGTTGCTACCGTCAGTACATATACTTCAAAGAAATCGGTTCGTCAGGAACCAGAAAAGAGAAGATCAACTCCAAGAATAGCAGAAAAGATGAGAGAAATCCCAAGGAGAGTAGAAACAAAATCGGTGCCACGACGCTAGACAGATGCACCAGTTTTGAAGAGTCTTGTTGCGAAAGCAACCCCGGAGGATGTCCTGACAGAGATTATCCTCGAGGAGCCGAGACATGCAGGAGAACACGCTGGGGTTGAACCTTACATCCCACAGTAAGTTACCAGACCTCGCCAATTACAGATAATCCCAGAATAAGTGCTGGAGCGATTGCAGAAGGTTGAAAAGAAAACTTTTAAATATTTTGAAAGAATTTGAGGCAAGAGGATCAACATCTTGGAAGGCCTTGAGCTGCATATGGATGTGTTCTCAGACTACGAGCAGTAGCAGATTGTCAACTGCGTCATTGAGCTTCAGAAAATGGTTCAAGCTGGTCGTTTGAGAGAGAAGACCTACTCAGAACCTCAAAAATGGATGAAAGGAAAAGGAAGAGTTACAATCCAGTGCGGGTGTTACTACAACTTTGCCAAGGACAGAAAGGGAAATCCACCAGGGATACTCCGTCTTAGTGAGGTGGATCCGAGGCCAAGAATTATCAAGAGGATGGTAAAAAGGATGGTGACATGGAGGGTATTGCCTGCAGATTGCATACCCAACAGCAGCAACATTAACATATACAAGGAGGGCGATTGCATACCGCCAGACATAGATCATCATGACTTCGTCTGACCTTTCTGCACAATGTCTTTTGTCAACCAGTGTAACATCATGTTCGGATCTGACCTCTGGATAGCAAACCCCGGAGAATTCCAAGGGCCGGTGGAGATACCTCTACCGGTAGGTTCCGTCTTGGTGCTAAAATGAAATGGAGCAGACATAGCAAAACACTGCATTTCAGGTGTGCCTGTTGAGCGGATCTTCGTCACTTTCAGGAGGATGGACGACAGCAAAATGTCTTTCAGCTTTCAGCCAGATCCAGAATTAGAGAGCCTTCGACCCTACGAGCTGTGAGCTACATGAGAGATAGAACACCTCAAATGCACATCCGGATGGCATTTCCCGCCAAAGATGGCTTGGAAGGTGATGTTATTGTCAATGTATCTCACTATTCAGACATGGATTTCAACAAATGCGTTTGGAAGAAACTTGCAAGAATCTTGCATAATCCATTTTTGGATTTATATGGATTGTACGAGATACTAAATTTTCAAAGAAAATATCATCATGTTTTGGATCAAGCTATATGATGTATTTTCAACAAATTGGAATGGAAACGACCTTGTCATGTTTTGTCTTCACCTCTTTTGTGCAAATTGACTGGGAAACGCCATTAAGTTAAATGAACTTTGAACAAAGAATGAAGAGAAAAGAAAATGAATAAAGAAAACTTTTTAAGAATCTAAATGTCAAAATGAACTCCAAATTAACACGAACTCTAAATAAACAAAAATGAAATTGAATCACTAAAACAAACAAAATGAATCTAAATCTCAAATTGAATTTTGATCTGAATCTGTCGATTTGAATATTTCGACTGAAATCCATTTGAAGCTCCTTTGAGCCCTCTTTTGAGTTGATTCTTCCCCACAAAAGACTTCAACTTCAGTTTCAAACTTCTAAACTTTTTCTTCGTCTTGAAATCCTTTCGACTCTACGTGATTTCTTTCCCTCTTTTGAGAAGGTCGACCGAGTATACTAACACAGAACCATGAAATTTTCGATTTGTTCTGATGGCATGGATTCATATCCTTTGGCAAAAAATCAAAATTTGATCAACTCCCTCGGGATGTGAAACACTTTCATGTCTCATTCCAATCTCTTTTGCGCTAAATTTTCCACAGAATCTTCAAAACCAAATCAACTACAAACTTTGGGATTGGTACCTAACTTCCAATTCCCATCCATCTGAGGTTGGTACCTAACTTCTAGTTCTCATTTCGAGATCAACATTTGAATTTTGATTCTCTTCTCTGAATTTCCGCCAATCTCGCATCCTTCTGAGAAACTTTTTCGCATTATAATCCTCCGACTTGGGTATAAGACTGACTAGGCATCCTAATCTCCGTGTCCACTAATCTCGCACTCTTTCTGAGAAACCTTTTTGCATTCTAATCCTCTGACTTGGGTATAAGACAGACAAGGCATCCTGTCTCGGTGTCCGCTAATCTCGCACTCCTTCCGAGAAACTTTTTCACATTCTAATCCTCTGACTTGGGTATAAGACCGACAAGGCATCCTAATCTCGGTGTCTGCTAATCTCGCACTCTTTCCGAGAAACTTTTCTGCATTTTAATCTTCTGACTTGGGTGTAAGACCGACAAGGCATCCTAATCTTGGTGTCCGCTAATCCCGCACTCTTTCCGAGAAACTTTTCTGCATTCTAATCCTCCGACTTGTGTATAAGACCGACAAGGCATCCTGATCTCAGTGTCCGCTAATCTTGCACTCCTTCCGAGAAACTTTTCTGCATTCTAATCCTCTGACTTGTGTATAAGACCGACAAGGCATCCTAATCTCAGTGTCTGCTAATCTCGTACTCTTTCTGAGAAAAATTTTCGCATTCTAATCCTCCGACTTGGGTATAAGACCGATAAGGCATCCTGATCTTGGTGTTCGCTAAATTCACACTCTTCAGAGACTGGAACCTAACTTCCAATTCTCACCCCTTTTGAGGTCGGTACCTAACTTTCGACTCTCTTCCGAGACTGGTACCTAACTTCCAATTCTCACCCTTATCGAGGTCGGTACCAAACTTCCGACTCTCTTTCGAGGCTGGTACCTAACTTCCAATTATCATTTCAAGGTCGGTACTTAAATTCTGATTCTCATCTTTCTCGATCGGTACCTAAATTTTGATTCTCTCTTCGAGGCTGGTACCTAAATTCCAGTTCTCTTTGCAATCTCGAGATTGGAACCTAGGTTCCAATTATCATTTTAAATCCAAAATTCCTGCGAAATACATCTTGAAATCAATCTCAAATCAAATTTCAACCGAAATGGAAACCGGAATCGAAATTCAAAACTCAAACTTAAAACTCGAAATAAAAATGAAACAAATCTAAAATTCAATCTCTTGAAATCTTGTGATTTGAAATTCACCTCCTTTTTTCCCAGCAAGGGTTCTGGAATCTTCAATCTTAGAGATTTACCTGATACTCCCAAGTGGAAGTTTTCTACGTTTTGTTCTAAGTGTGTCACTTAGATGTTTGTGTTGGTTTTGTTGATCTCTTCGGTCAACGTTAATACATGTGGTGTGCTCATTTAGCACACCACACCTATTGGGGGTCCTATTGTTGACCTCATTTTTGGTGAGGTCTTTCCTTTCCACTTGGTGCTTAGGATCTAGCCATAGGTTTTCCCTTTGACTATCCTAGAGGATTAGAAATGAAGCCCACCATTTAGAAATTCAAACACTTCTTAACTCTTCTTGAACCACACAGATGACCATAAACCTCCAAGCCACTTGGAAGGTTAAAAGTTAAATGTGGAGGTTCAAGGATGAGTTCCTATAGGATGGTCAAGCCTTAAGACAACCCTAGGTGGTCTGGTCTTGGTGAGGGTAAGCTTACACACACCACACTCCTACACACATTCCAAATCCTAAAACCACTCTTACCCAACTTGGCTTCCTGACTCATGTAGGAAACTCATATGGATGGACCTCAACCCCTAAGCCCGTGGCTAAGAGGAATAGAAACAACATATTGAGTACCTAAAATGAGCCCTCTCATGGCTCTTGTGAGCTTAATATGGATTCATGGCTCAACAAAAATGGTTTCATTTTACTCACACTTAATCAATCTTCATTTTTCCCAAATTTCAATTTTTGACCCCCGGGCCCCTAAACCCACCAAACCTACCAAATACCCTTGAAATTGCCGAAATTTCTCAAAAACTGCACAAATTAACAAAATTTCTCAAAATCAATCATAAACACTCCCCATCACTCAAATTGATCATCCATGGCTAAATATACCAAAATTTTCAAAAATACCCCCCAATACCCTCCAAATACCCAAAATACTCTTTTTGGCCCAAAAATCCAAAAATTCCGAAAATTCTCAAAAAATTCCAGAAAACCCCAAATACTCTCAATTTCATTTTATTTAACTGACACATACCCAAATTTTGTCAATTTAACCCAATTTGATCAAAAATCCCAAATTAGCTCTAAAGGCCTAAAATGACCAACAAACCCAATCCATCCCAAATTCAACCCAAATGTCACCCAATTTTCCTCAAATTTGTTTTGAAACCTTCCTAACATCCCCACAAACAAAAATCTAACTTAATTTACCCAATATTTGGACCCAAACTCCACCCAAGCCTAACTCAAACTAAAATTCCTCAAATTGGCCTAAACCAACCATGAACCCAAACAAGCCCAAATCCCAAAATCAAGACCCAACCAAAATTGGAAACTCTTTGTAACACTCCCATAAACCTTTTGCAACATTAATTTTACATCAAACCCAACATTAACCCAACCTTAGCCCAAGTTAGCCTAATTTTACCCACTTTGGTCCTATTACTAAAGTGACCAAAATTAAATCCAATTCAACTCCAAAGCACCCCAAACTTGTTCCAAATCACTCATGGCACATTCCTAAACTAAATGCAACACTTATTTGGCATAACCTTTTACCAAATTTTTATCCAAAAATTTATTTTAAAATATAAAAGCCCATCCCCTTAAAACATTTTAAAATCCCATCTTTCACCAAATTTAAAAGCCCAAGTCTTCAATCCCAGCCCACATAACATTTCTTTCCATCATCCAATTCATTAAAAGCATCCCTCTAAAGTTTCATTTCATGATTAAATAATTCTAAATAAAGCCTCATGATAATTCCATCAAAAATACCCAAAATTTCAAAAAATCCTTTTTCATGAAATAAACCAAGCCATTCCCAAGCCAATTGGAGCCATGAAGCCATGGGCAAGCCATATGCAAGCCTTGGGAACCACTTTACACATCACCATGCCATTAACTGTAAAAGGAGGAGCCTCTTTTAAACCACCTTAAAAAAAATTTAACCCTTTTAATGCTTCACCATAACACATGATTAATCCAAATATCCATGGATGGAGACCTCACCACCTTCTCTTGGTTAAACCCACTGATTTCCCTCAGCCCAAAATCAGACCTTGGTGGGAGCACCAAATCCATTTCCATGGCTTGACCAAATTGAGCCCAAAATACCCCCTTCACCCTTTTCATTTGCATCAAGCTCTTTACACATGGCCAACCTTCATTGATTGCACAAGACTCAATCCCTGGACTCACTGAGTCAGATGGTGACTTGACCCTGGCCGAACCACCACCTGGGTCTCCGGAAAACACCAGGACGAGAGCTCCATGTGAGCCAAAAAAATTCAAAACTCCCTTGCTGAGTTGTCCCATGGCCAGTGGACACCATGGCCCTTCTTCCCTTGACCTAATCACCTAATCCCAGCCTCCAAACCTCCCTGAAATCAGCCATGGCCATGGCTATTTAAACTCCTCACCTCCACAGCCAAAAGGTAGGATGCACTAGACCTTAGTGAAACCCTGTTAAATTGGTTCCAAACTCCTCTCCTAACCTAGAGCAGTTGATCCCCACTGAAATCCAGCCCTAAAATCCTCTCTGTGAGCTCAATTTATGAGCTCAATTTTAAGCCTAAAAATAAGACACTTCACCACATTGAGCCAATCTTCAAATTGATTGACTCTACACCATCATCAGACCAAGAGAAGAAGTTCCCCAGTGGAAGCCCCCTCACCAGGCCAACCATTCCATCTACCGACTAGAGCTCGAAACCGGTCTTGGTGGAAGTCAGGTCTAGGCATTTCACCACAGCTCCAAGCTTCATCCCTAGCTTCCTCAGACTCCAACGAATGTGTCAAGCCCCTCTGATTGAAGCTTCACTTCTCAGAGCCAAGGTATTGAACTCTTCCTTCCTGAGAGCTTCTCTCGATTCTCCATTTTGTTTTAGTCCATTTCATAGCATCATAGCCGTATAGATGTGCTTGTCTTGTCGAGACGACTTCATAGAGCCCAAGATCAAGCAATTTGGTTGAGAGATGAGGGAGTTCTTAGGGTTAGAACGTGGACGGCTCTCGGGACGCACCAGTCGTAGACGATGACCAGCCACCATCGGATGGAGCATGTAATAGACGAATGGTGTAGATCAAGCCGGACGAGGAGATGGAGCGGAACAGCGGGCCACGTGCATCCTAGTTAGATGGCAGCGTCAAATGAGAAAGCACCGCATGGGACTTCTGAGCTGCCGAGGATGACAAGGCAACGCGCTGGATAAGTAGGAAAGGGTATTTTATTATTTATTTAAATGCCTAAAACTTTGAAAAATCATACCTTTGTATAAAAAAATCATAAAAATAAAATAAAAATATTCACTTGCTCAGTGAACAGAGGAGAATAATGTGGATAAAGAACTAAGTTAATTTGTTGAGTTTATAATTTTTAATAATTTAAATACTCTCTGTGATGTTTTTATTCTCCACTTGCATACATAATTCATCATGGTATGAGACCATAGGGCTTTTGTAGCCTCTGTTCTTAGGAACATTACCTGAATTTTCCAAGACCAGAGGCCATCTCTATAGAGAGTTATCTAATTTCCAAGTTTATGTGTCTCTTTTGGTATTTTAATTCTAATAATTAGCATATTTCTTAGAAAATTCTAAAAAAATTAGGGGAGGTAGCTTATGACCAGAGGACCCTAGGAAAATTATGGTTTGATTTAATTCCTTAAAAATAACCCTAATTAGCCTAAAACACTTAAAATTAAATTTTAATTCATTATAGGTAACCACACATCAAAATTACTTGAAAACAATTCTCCATTATCACTTAGGATGCATAAAAACACATAAAAATTTCAAATCAATTAGAATTAATTTGACCCATTAAATGAATTAATTAAGGGACATGACCATTTTGCACATTAAAAAATTCATAAAACCCAAAATAAATTTCAAAAATTCACCAAATTAATTTGGGAACTTCTCTGTGATCATAAGAGTCCAAGAAAAATTAAATTACATTTTTCATAAAAATTTGATTT
Organism: Papilionanthe hookeriana x Papilionanthe teres; assembly: GCA_022702705.1. Taxonomy (NCBI): domain Eukaryota; kingdom Viridiplantae; phylum Streptophyta; class Magnoliopsida; order Asparagales; family Orchidaceae; genus Papilionanthe; species Papilionanthe hookeriana x Papilionanthe teres. Next base: position 97,644,631 of record CM040433.1, read on the forward strand.
TTAATCATTTTTAAATATTTAAAAATTAAAAATTATAAAAAATCACAAAAATATAAAAATTCATCAAAATGCCACATTTGGTCTCCTAATCACTTGGGAACCATCAAAATATTTTTCCAAAGTCTCTAAGTTAAAATATGAATTTTTAAAGGCTTAAGACAATTTTTAATATTAAAAATGGATTTTCCAACCTTTTCACTAAATTAATTCTAATAAATCAAAGAAAAATCAAAAAATTATAAAATTTGTTTCTCTAGACTCCTTGAGAACAGAGAGATTTAAGAAAAATATAAAATCTATTTTTCAACTTTAATTTTATTTTATAATTAATTAATACCTCAAAATTCAAAACAATTATAATAAATTAAATATAATTCAAAAAATCATCAAAGTTGGTCCAAGTGGTCCTCCGGTCAATAGAAACATGACATGATTTTCTTAAGGACATGAAACCTTACCTTGATCTTGTTGTTGAATTTTCATTGAAAACCCTTATTTTCCATAAAAATAATTATATAAATTAAATTAAAAATAGAAAAATCACTTTTTATCATCTAATGTCTTAATTAACATGTGAGTGAGGTGAATAAAAATTTCAAGTTCATTTGAACTCACTTTAGTGAGTTATGAAATGAATATGCTTAAAAAGGCATGAAGGTAATTAAGGATTTTTTAACCCTAACCCTAATTAATACCATAGGCTTAATCAAAGGGAGGGTAAAATATCTTATCTTAATTCTCTTTTAGATGATTGAAACTTGGGAAATTAAAAGGTAGAAACTCATTAATTATCTTGGAAACATTCAAAGTGAATCTTAATTAATTAAATAATTGAAATTTTAGAAAGATGATTAAAAGTTTGGATTGTTCAAATGGGGATATAAGTTAGGAAGATTGCAATCATTTAATCTAAAATCCCTAAATGAATCACTCCAGTAATATTCAACTCTTAATTAATTTTAAAGACATGATGATTGAAATTAATAATTAAAAAGGAAATAATCTCTAATTAAATTAAGGCTTAAAACATTAAATGATTTAATAATCAAATTAAAAATAAATTTAAAACATTAAAATTAATTTGAAATCACTTGAGAACAAACTTGAAACAAATTTGAAATATCGTTGGAAATCTCTTTAAGTTAAATTTTTTTTTATTTTCAACATGGAAATCTCTCACGCTTAAGTTAGAATTTTTGAATGGAAGATAAGTAAAAACAGATGATTAACTTCCCTGCTTCCAAATTGAATGTCGCATCAAAAGTTTGGCATTATTTGATCTCTGCAAGATTATTACCATTTTATCACCACAGCGAAGTTACAAGGGATAAAGCAATTCTAAACTATTGTATTCAGAAGATGAAAAAGATTGATATTGGAGTTATTGTCTACAAGAACATTCAGACTGTTACTAGAGGCGAGACCACTAGTGGATTAGGGCATCCTGCCTTAGTTCATGCCCTATGTGTTCTGTCTGGAGTGGAGTTTAACAATTATGAAGAAGTGGTTATACTGTTGAGACCAATTACAAAGACTATTGTTCATACTTACGAGTCTCATGTGGGATCCCGAGTAGAGAGTATGAGTACTGATATTCCTACTACGAGTTATGATGTTCCATCTACATCTGAGCCGCCTACCTTATCTGATATTATGGAGCAACTGAGATTATAAAGTGCTAGTGTGGATAGACTCCATAGTAGGATGGATGTGTTTGAGGCCAGGAGTGATGTGAATGAAGATTATCTGCAGAGGAGAGTTAAGTTTGATATAGCCTATTATGATGCTCAGGTCAGATTTATGAGGGGGGAGTCTGATGTGATATTTCTTACTTGCCCTAGTTATACACTGCTGATGACCCTGCTGATGATACTGGTGATGGAGATTGGTAGATTGTTTGTTTATATTTCTGTTGTTTTTATTGTGTTATGTTGTACTGTTGTGATGTAGTAGTTATTTGTTTTTCATGTAATGTGTAACCTTGTTGGTGTATTGTTATTTTGTATTGAAATATTGAAATTGTTAGTTGGACTGTGTAGTGTTGTGATAATTTTTTAGTAGTTATGGTGTTTTGTTGGATGTTTAGATGTTTAAAATTAATTTCTCTTTCTCCATGCAAATGTTTAAAATTTTTATATCACTGTTACTAATTGTTTCATGCCTGTTAGTTGTAAATTTTGACTAATACAAGATAGCTGTTAAAGATTTCAAAATCCCATCACAAAAAGGTTAGTTTTCTTTTACTCTTTATTTTTTCAAATTTACTAAAAAATTTATGTTTGGGGGAGGGTAGAGAAATATTAAATTTTATTTATTCTTATTTATTATATTTTCAAAAATTATTAGCATAACTTCTGGCAGTTGAACCTTACTATAGGTAACTAAAACTTTTTGTTTCAGTTGAATATTAAGGAAGGATTGGATGAAAGTTTTTAGTAATAAAGATTAATTTTATAAGGGTAAGATATTTGGTATAAAAGGATTTGATTATAGTTAACTATTTAAAGTAAATAAAATTGTATTTTTGAAATGTTAAGGGACTTAAAGTATTGTGTGTTAAGAAAAGATTGTGAATTTATGATGACTAATAAAGCTTGTACATAATTATAAAGTAAGGAAGTGTCTCAAGTTTGAACTTTACAAAGAGGATAGTGAAGTTCAAATCATTAAAGGCTATCCAGATATAGTAATCCTCATTAAAAAAAAGGAGAAAAAGGAAAGAAAAGAAAAGAAGGATTGAAAAACAATCCCGAAAAGAAAGAAAGAAAGAAGAAAAAGAAAAGAAAAAGAAAGAAAAATATTTATGAGAAGAAGCTTGAAGAGATGCCTAATCAAAAATTGGCTTCACTTGAGTCACCCTAAAGGGAAAACTTGATGTTATTTCTGAATTTATATTTAAAGTATTGGCCTACATTCTGATGAAGTTTCCATGAACTCATTTTTCACATAGTCTTTCAAGACACTCTTAATGTAACAAATTATGGTTTATCTTGAAATGAATAGAAGACTAGAACTTTTATACTTGATTGTTGAATATTCTTGTACCTGTAGTATTAACCTAAGTTACTAAATTTCTTTCTTAAGATCTAACCAATATATTCTTTTGAATGAAAAATTTTAGTATCCTACAGTTGAAGAGTACATTACCTAGAGTTATATTTATATAGTAAAAAGGATTACTTGAGGACAACTAATAGTTAAGTTTGAGGGATTTTGATGCACCAAAAATATATATGGTTTTTGCTATATAATTTTATCCATTTTTGGTGATATTGTACTTTAAAGAAAGGCATTTTCATGATTTGTTGCAGGTATGATGATTTTAGGTGATTGGAGCGAAAAGAAGTGAAAAAGGAACAAATTCGGAGCACAAAGGAGCTAAAAGAAGGAAAACAGGTTCTGGCACCGCCGGCGCCATTTTCTAGAGAGTTCAGAATTAATTCAATGATAGAGCGCCGCCGGCACCCAATGTCGGTGGAATTATAATTTGAGGAGTTTTGGTAACTTTTTGAAGGGATGCCTATGGAAATTCTTGGGATTTCGTTCCTAACTTTTAAGTAACTATTTTTGGACAAAAATAGGTGTGTCTCTTGGTCCCTCTTGGTGGGTTTTGTGTGGTTTTAGAGTGTGTCTTGTGTATTGAAGTGGTTTTAGGGTGTGTTAAGTGTTAGGGTTTAGGAGAAGAGTGTGTAGAAGTGTGGATTTGAGAGGAATTCTTCTCTAAGGAGTGAAGGAGAAGGACTAAAGTGATAGATTGCTTCTTCCTTTCCATTCTAAAGAGGGAATTAAGTGTTATAAAGAAGTGAAAAGGATTCAAAGTAACTTCAAGGGAATTGCATTAGGGAAGAGAAAGAGATAAGTTGTATTTTCTTTTGTGGTTTGTATGACTTTTCTTTTATATATAAAATTCATATTTTATTGTACCTTCTTCATGAATTCTGAGTAGTCTCCTTTGTCTTTCTTCTTACATAGAGATGTGATGATGGATTGATATGAATTTGACATGCTTTTAATGTATTGAAGAAATTGTGATGGTTTTTCATTTATAACTTAATTTACTTTTCGATTTAACCAATTAAATTGTTAAAATATGTTGTTAAACATTAATTATGAAAGGATTTAATGTCCTACAACAATAATGAAGAACCCATTCAATTTTCATAGATGAATTGCGTAGTTCATGGGAATTAAGTGCAAATAAATAGTAAAATGTGTTTTGATGGACTTCAATTTGGAGGTTTCAGGGTGACAGGCTGAGATCTCCAATTTGTTCCTAAGATTAGTAACTAAAATCGAAGGTCATCCTTCAGGTGAAGGGTGAGTGGGAGCTCCAAACTGAGAGCCAGTATCCTCCCAGTCTAGCCTTAGATTTAGTGACAAAACTTAGGATATGTCAATGTTTTTTTCATGCTTGGAAGAGGGGTACTCTTTTAAGGGTAAAGAAACATTTATGCTCCTATTTGGCACAAAACATAGATATTTGATCCAAATCATCCACACATCATAATCTCATTGCAAGAGGAAAGATATTTTCTCATATAACAAAAACCTTTCAAATATATAGCTTAGTGTGTGTGTCTGTTAGTTAATTCTATTTTCAAAGTTATTAGAAGTAATTTTAGTTTGATTAGTTGTTACTGTTTTCTGCATAGTGGCAGTTTAAGTAATTATTAAACTTTAAGTGCAATTTGAGTATCGGATTTCAGTGCTATATTATTTATTGTGATACACTTTCTTCTACTTCGTAACTTCTCTGAGGGATCGATAATCAGGACTCCATTAGAGCCCTATATTACATGATACGATACGTATACTTATGTTGAGTGCTTGGACTTTACAAAATCATTATAAACATATATAAATTTGAGTTCTTAAATACTTTCAATATAAAAGTTGTAAAAAGTCTCGGTCAGTGGTTTTTCAACAGTTATCTTCATTAGTTTTATCGGATATTCGTCTGGATATATCTTATTAGAACTTTTCTCAATGTTCACTTCCTATTCAGTAAACAACTTCTTTTCCTTATATTGTTGATTACTATTAAAACTAGGAGGATAAGAAGGTCTAAAATTGGTATTTTCTTGGTTGTTAGGATTTCTAACTGGATTCATAGGATTGTTTCCCCATTGTGGGTTAACGACAGCATTGGTATTATTCCAGTTAAAGTTTGGATGATTCCTCCAACTAGGATTATAATAATTTGAATAAGGATTATTGACTTTATTATATATAGCATTCATGGTTTCATAAGACATTTGAGAGTCTATCATCTGTCCTGATGAATTTTCTTCAAACACTAGGGGTGTTGGAGAATAATTCATTCCATTTTGATATATTTTCTTAGAAAGTGCAGCAATTTGAGAGACTATCATAGTTATCACATCAGAATCATGAATACTGGCTACTCTCCTGTCCAGAGGGCCATTGAAAATTATTAGTAGCCATCTCTTCAATTAACGAATATGCTTCATCAAAAGGTTTTAACATTAATGATCCACCAGCATCAGCATTGATAATCGATCTCAATGATCCTACTAATCTATTATAGAAGGTTTGAATTATTAACCAGTCTGGTAAAGCATGGTGTGGACATTTCCTCAGAAGATCTTTAAATCTTTCCTAAGTTTCATATATGAATTCTCCATCAAACTGACTAAAAGATGTGATATCATTTCTCAACTTAGCAGTTTTGGATGGAGGAAACTATTTCGACAGAAACTTTTGTGAAAGCTCTCCCTAAGTTCTGATAGATCCAAGTGCTAATGAAATAACCACGCCTTAGCCTTATCCCTAAGAGAAAAAGGAAAAAGTCTAAATCTAACATTATCGTTCTACACTCCATCGTATTTAAAAGTAGCACAGAGTTCTAGAAAACTAGTGAGATTTAAGTTAGGATTTTCATTACGTATTCTTCCAAATTGATTATTTTGTACCATATGGATAATAGCAGGTTTAAGCTCAAATGAATTAGCAGCAACATCAGAATTTTCAATAGTTAAGTGAATTTTATCAGCTCTTGGATTAGCATAATCTCTTAAAGGTCTTAGTATATTTTTGTTTTTATTGTTTAAATTGTTCACCATTTTGTGATGATTTGCATATTGTTTTTACTGTTTTCAAATTTTTCTAATAGTACACTCTAATTCAAAATCGTAAGGCACTAAACCTACAGATCTGATACTACACATACAAATAAAATAAAAACACACTAACAATAAACAGACATGCACAACTATGACTTGCACTTCAAATATATTATTTCCAATACCACAAAAATAAATTTTAATAGTTACTTTTTTTATCTTGCCTCCCCGGCAATGGCACCAAATACTTGGTTTTTAATTTGAAAAAATTAATGAACTAAGATTTAGATATATATATATATATATATATATATATATATATTGATTTAAATGATAATGAGTCACACAATTAACGCAAGTATACGTATCGCTCAAGTAATACAGGGCTCTAGTGGAGTCCTGGAATATCGATCCCACGGGGAGGCTTTACTTTTATAGCGTAGCATAGAAATCTATTATCGAATCACAACACAATTGCAATTTGTTTAATTTTAAAAGTAAAGGCAAACAGGTTAAGTTACCATATCTACTAAAGCACGTTCTAAACTCTAGCAAGTTAAACTAATGCAAGACTAAATTTCTAACAAAGTTCAGTTGTAAGAAAGAGTCTTCATTTCCATTCATAATGTGATGATTATTGTGACATAGATCAGTGATGCAAATGTATTTTGCCAAATAAGAGCATTCCTATTCTTTACCCATATTTCAGCGTATAAAGAACATTGGTTAATCCTAAGTTTAGTTCCCAAATTTGTGGTTAGGCTAGGAGGATACTGGCTCTCACTCAAGATCTCCCACTTCTCTTCACCTGAAGGTTAACTCTTGCTTCAGTTTGTAAATATTATGACCAAATTGAGGATTTCAACCTGTCACTCTGAAATCTTCAATTTTATGCCCATAAATGTATATTTCCCTATTTATTTGCATTCAACCCCTATGAACTTCACCATTTATGGAAGTTGAATGTGACCTTCACTTTTATTGTAGAACTCATAATCTTTTCAGAACATATGTTTCCCAACAAGTTTTAATAATTCAAAAAGGTCATCACAAATTCTTCATAATAAATCAGCACATCATTTCCATTTCACAATATCAACACATCACATGAAAAGGAGAAAGACAAAGAAATCTACTCAAGACACATGAGGAAAAGATGTCAAAATATGGATTTCATATATAAAAATAATGTCATACAAACAGAGTAAAGTAAAGACTACTTATCTCAAACTCTTCCCCAAGCGAATCTCAAGGAATTCCTTTGACTCCTCTTCTTTCTTCACAACAACACACAATTCTCTCTTTAGAATAGTAAGAAAGAAGAAATCTCTTACTTTCCCTCTCTTCTCACACTCCTTAGAAGAGATAAATAAAAACCTAACTTCCTACGCAAAATGGAAAGAACACACTCTCTAAACTCTAAAAACTTCCCTTTTTTTCCTCCTTTTTGAAATGTGGCTCCAAACGTGTTTAAATTCAGCCAAAACTGAATTCCTATGAGTTTTCTCAAGCAACCTTTAAAAATCCGGCCAAATACATTGAATCTAGTTCAAAATTGGGATAGGGAACTGTCTGGCGCTGGTAGGAGCGTCGTTTGGTGCATTATTCTGCCAAAACATCGTAACTCTCTAGAAACCGGTGCTATCCGGTGCTGATCACAGTGTCGTTCGGTGCTAGTTCAATAAAATGCACTTTTATCCTTTTTCGCTCCAAATTTGCTCCTTTTCGCTTCATTTTGCTCCAAAGGCCTAAAATCATTGTTCCTGCATGAAATCATCAAAAATATATTCCTTTAAAGTTCAATATCATCAAAAATAGCTAAGAAATGAATAGTAAAAAGCTATCAAATTTTCAATGGATCACTCTTTAACAGACTTCAGGTTGAACTCTTCACTAGGCTTAACGGACTTGCTCATTTCAAGCTTAATCATTCAACGATCACATCCCTGAACCTAGTTTCAACATCGTTGAACCCTTGTCCAAACTTGATGACTACCATCAGGCAGCTCATTTCTATTGACGGTGAACTCCATTTAGGAGGCGAAAGAAAAGATCAACTTTGGTGAAGACATTGTTCCTGTCATTCAATGAACTTCCAGAAGTCAGTGACATCCCGTGCCTTACACTTTTGACAAAATTACTCAATTTAACGCACTTGTACTGTGAAATGGGCAATTTTCATTCACTTTGTTTTATCTTGTTGTCTTCAAGTATCTATCTTATTTTATTCTTTTATCTTCTCAAGTTTTGTTCTTAAAATTTCTTACTTTGTTTTGTGTATTTTTCAACTTTGTTGTTATTTTAGAGAAGTTGGAATTTAAAAAGATTTCGAGATTCGAAAAAGGTATAAAGTAGCAAAACTATGCCCGCTGGGTGAGAAGGATAAGTGAAGCATGGGATCCAGTCCGGGACCCTCTTCACAACTTACCTTGCTCTGGTGGAACTTATCCACCGACACACCTATTGGAGATCCGAGCCCACAGGATCAAAGAAAAATCCTAAAAGCCTTCTGGACCCTTTCATTTAAAAGTGAATTAAGCAAACGGTCCTGAAGTCAAGCACTGTCAATGGTACTTTCTCAAGAAAGAAATGGGTGAAGAATATCAACGAAAGAATGGTCATTCAGCCTATGAGGGACATAGACGCATTACTGATGTATAAAAGTATATTTCTTAATATTAATGGAGAGAGAAATGATCCCCAGCAGAATCGCTAGAAGCTGTGGACACATTTTTTATGTTTTAGGAGGAGTTGTCCAGTAGAAACTGTCGTCCGCCAGAACTAATATCTCATCGCCCGCTTCGAAGGGACAACATTTAATTTAATTTATGTACAGATTTAGTTTAAGGAAAACATATGAATTCAAACTTATATCATATCCATAAGCACTACACATTAAGCTATGCATCTATCCCAAAAGATAAGAACGTAGCTCAATAGGGCGACTCGATTAAATAAACTAGAAAATCAATGACATCAGTTTGGTCTGTGAAACCTGTGTTTTCTCTGACAGATTCCCCTATATAATATAGATGAATTAGATAGGTTCTATATTAATGCTGGGTTTGTTTACGTTTCCTATAAGGACAAGCCCCTATAGTTAATTGCATCTTAGATGACCGAAGTCATCTAAGAAAACTCTCGATTTATATCAGGAAATATAGTTTTATGAATTGACTTCTAAAGGCTAGGATTTCATTGAAAGCGACGTAATCGAAATCCAATAGGTGAGTGGTTTCAAGTTCTGTAACAGTTGTTGTAGGAACCCAAAGGAGGAAGAACTAGGGGAGGTCATTGATCCAAGAATAAATCTTGGTGACTTCCCGATCAATCCAATTATTTAGCTTCAATTTGAGACAATTAATTTTAGTTTCATCCTACCACTTTTAATTAATTAGGGCTTACATTCATTTGATATCGATCACGTGAATAGCCTGGAAGTTAGGAGGATTTATGTCATATCGGATGACTACCTCGGAAAGATAAGACGAGTTGTGGCTTATATTACATTAAGTGCAAAGGCCCAAAAGATAAGATGAGGGTTTATGCCGCACTAGGCAGGCTACCTCGAAGAACTATAGCTTGTTTATTTATTTCTAAGGAAAAGAGTGTTGTTGTAGATTTGTTATTTGCTCTCTGGAACATGTTCTTCCACATCCTTGATCGTGTTGCCCACGGTGTATGCCTCGAGCTCCTTATTATTACAAAATGTTCAGTTTATGAAGTGACAATCAGAGGGGTGAGAGAAGTGTCATGTTCTGGAAGGTTTAAAATTAAGGTGGCTTAGTGTTTTAATTAGAACAAATGTTTAAGTTGATTATGGTGACACAGGTTAGGATCCCACGATTCTCTTGTTCTGGCATCACCATTTTCATCAGATTCACTTAGTCCAAATGAATTTGCTAAACTCAACTAAATGAGTTCCACACTTTCATTTAGAAAGTGGGAAACCCCGTTAGCAACACGTAGGTTACCTCCTCTATAGGTATTCCTGGTCATCCAAGAGACGTTTTAATTTAGTTGAAGTTGCAAGTTTATTTTGTTTGGTGATTAAATTTTGAGTTGTTTAAACATGTGGGGTTCAATCATTTTTCAAAATTTAAGATATACGGGAAAGTAAAGCAAGAAAGCTATGCTAAACAGGAGTATATGCTGTGGAAAGCAAAGTAAGCAAGCTCAACTAAACAAGTGTATATGCTCTATAAAGTAAAGCAAGCAAACTAAACTAAATAGGTGTATATGTTTTGAAAAGTAAAGCAAGCAAACTAAACTAAATAGGTGCATGTGCTGAAGTGTTTGTAAGAAAGTCAAGGTGTGAAACTTGGGTAATAAATTAGGAGAAGGACAAAAGAAAACCAATAGGTCGAAGAAGAACGTCCCACAAGAAATCTAAGATACAAATCAGTGGGGGAAAACTTTTAGGAAAAAGAAAAGATACTATAAGGTAAACCTATAACAATTCTATGGATAACTCGTAGGAAATCCATAGAAAATCTATAGAAAAATTTGTATAAAATTAGTAAGAAATTCGTAGAAAATCTGTAGAAAAGAACGTAGGAAAACCATGAAAACGGACTACAAGTTTGGGAGGACTGTAAGCACAATGGCGCAGAGGACTCAAAGCTTTATTGTATGTGTCCTAACCTTAAGTAAGAACTACCAAACCGACACCCTATGGAAGGCACTTCTAACTCAACCTAAATAGTTAACTGTGGACTTTTGTAAGCTTTTCATTCATTTCAATTTGGATTGCATGCAAGTGAAAACTTATGGGTGAGAGGCTATTTTGTTGTAGGGGTAGTTTTGTATTTTCAAAATGTATATGTATATTTTATAAAATAGTGTGATCCACATGTTGACTATCCTAATCGAATTAGGACTAGCAACCTAAGAGTGACAGTGGCAAAAATTCCTAAGGATGCGCGAATAGTATCAAAATCATTCCTTTCTCTACCCTCTCGAGGGTCTCTGAATCAGCAAATACTATTCTAGGAATCCCTCGTATCCCTCTTCTATGCAATCTCATCATTGTTCCCAAAAACATCCAACTTATAGCCTTGCTTGATGGCCCCACATATAACAAAAGGCTATATTTGTACACTTATATCTCGTACATAAGCGTAAGACTTGGGTAAAGAAGCACAAAGAAACAAAGGACTAGGGACAAGGAAAAGAGAGAGGGGAGGCGATCCACCTAGAACAACGTCGTAAAGGATGTTGGTCGACTCTCAAAACCGCACAGAGTAACAGACATGAAATGGTTTAGGGACAAAAGAGAACTCCATATGTGGTCCAAAAGTGGCAGCCACAGAGCAAATAAAACATGTAAAGACAAACCCCTGTGAGTGAGTGTAAAGAGGTGGCCATAAGTCACCAAAAGCAAGTAATACGGAGCCTCTCTAAACATGGTGCAGAGGGTAACCATAAAGCATGTAAAGTAAGGAAAGCAACCCCCTCCAACACGGTGCAAGGGATAACTGTAAAGCATGTAAAGTAAGAAAACAAACCCTTCCCTCCAACATCGTGCAAGAGGTAGCCATCAAAACACAATACTAAGGAAATGCAGGAGTTCAAATCACTACATGAAATGCTCTCCCTAACAACCACATTCGGTTCATGCCTCTATGTCTCCTAAATAGCATAAGTTCTTCCAAGCATGTCATATCAAAGAGATTGAACAATTAAATGCTTTGAGAAAATGTTTCATAACAAGTAGAAGGTGTATTGAAATAGTGTAGAGAGCAAGTGTTCATGTGTGTAAGTGAAATGTCTCGCAATACTAGCATGTAGAAGAATTAAAGCAAACCAAGCATGAATCACATCTTGAAAATTATCTCTTTGAAGTGGTAAGCATGTGACACGCCTAAAATATATACGGTTTTGTTATATAATTTTACTCATTTTTTATGATATTACACTTTAAAGGAAGGTATTTTATATGTTTTTTGGTTTTAGGTACAAGAAATGTTGATAGCAGCAAAAGGAAGCAAAAATGGTGCAAGTTAGAGCAAAAATAAGCAAGAAAGAAAATTTTAGTTTGACACATTTCGATAAGTATTTCTATGCTTAATATCTTTTACACTTCTTGCATATTTTTGAATGAGATTACACTTTAAAGAAAGGTTATTTTTATGCTTAATTTGTAGGGCTATCTGTTAAGAACACAACACAACTGAAACGGGGCGAATCAGAGCTGAAACGGAGCCAAACGGAGTAAAATGGTGGAGCTGCGCAGAGTGGGCGTCAGGGGCGCCCAAACCAGCGCTGGCGACGTCAAAAACCCGACGCCACAGAAAATAGGACACTGACAGCACCCTAGTCAGCTGTTGACCTCATTTTTGGTGAGGTCTTTTCTTTCCTCTTAGTGCTTAGGATCTAGCCATAGGACTTCTCCTTGACTATCCTAGAGGACTAGAATTAGGACCCACCCTTTAGCAATTCAGCCACCTCTTGACTCCTCTTGGGACCCCAATTGGATGTTTGTAAACCTCTAAATCACCTTGAAAGGTTAAAACCACCATATGGACAACCAATAGTGAATTCCTATAGGATGTCCAAGCCTTAGGGCTACCCTGGGTGACCTTGGGTAACTTGAGCTTCTCTTGCACACACACACCCCTCAGCCACTTAACCTGGACCTTGAACCCTTGCTTTTCTACCCTTATGAAACTCACATGGTTGAACCTTAGCCACTAATCTTTGATTAAGATGGCTAAGGTCAATATGTGAAGGATCATAAAGTGGTTACATTTGGCTAGACTTGGTCCCAAAGTGGTTGGACTTAGCTAAGTCCATGGCACATGCTTCCAAACCCTAATTCCATTCCAAATCAATTTTTACTCAATCTTGACTCCACTAAAATGGCCACATTCTTCCTTATTTAAAACCCCATTCAATTGCCAAAATTTCTGGTTTTGACATTGGGTCCCCTGAGCTTACCCAAAACAACCTAAATGGCCCCCATAACCACCAAAAATTCCAAAAATTCCCAAAAATTATCCAAAATTCCTAAAAATCCTAATAATCATTTCAAAATAATCCCTACCTTTTAAATCCACCAAAATACCCCAATACCCTTCAAATAACCTCCAAATACCCTAAATACCCCTTTTGGCCCAAAATTCCAAAAAAACTCCAAAATTTCTCAGAAAATCCCCAATATTCCCAATTTTATTTTGGTCAACTAAACCATAAGCCAATTTTGCCAATTTAACCCATTTTTATCAAAATCCCTAATTTGACCCATCTTTAACCCATGTGGACCCAATGTCAAACCAAGTCAACTCAATTGACCCCAATTTTGCTCAAACTCAATTATAAACTTTAATTCAACATTTCTAATACCAATTTAAACCTAAACCAAGCCCAATTTGACTCACACTTGAATTCAATTTCAACTTGAAACCAAAACCCCAATCTTAACCTATGACCCAAACCTACCCAAATCCAACCCAATTCAACACAATTTTCCCCAATTTCAATTCCAAATTCTTTCTAATACATCCATACACCAAATAAAACATCAATTGGCTCTCAATTTAAACCCTAACCTAACTCAAAATCCATTTGAAATCAAAACCCCCAAATTTGCCCTAAAGTTGTCACCTACCCCTAAATCTCCAAATCGAATCCCCTAAGCCCAAAATTTCCACCCAATTTCTATCCTAAACCCTTCTTAACAATCATTTGAAACATTTTGGACCATCAATTGGCCTTGAACCAAACTCTAGCCAAATCTAAACCCAACCTAACCCATGGTGACCAAAATTGACCAAGACCCCAAAATCCTCCAAATTGAAACCCCAAGTGAACTCAAATCCACTTCATGTCTTCACGAAAAATCTTCCTTAAAATCATCTACATAATGTTGATCAATCAATTTGATCCAATTCTAACCCAAAATCAAACTAGCCCAACTCAAACCCATGTGAACCCATGTCTACACATGAACCAAATTAAACCAAACCAAACCAAAATTGATCAAACCAACCCCTCGTCGCCACCCCTAGACCTCCTAGGATGGGTTTGACCTGACCTAACCCATGCCCCATGACCCATGGACCAATAGTCCACCACTTTGGACCAATGGACTAAGCCACATGGCTAAGGCTAAGTCCCATCCTCCAACTTTCCTTAAGCAAGCTCCCTGCCCAAATTAATTGAGCTAATCCTCTCCTCCACTCCTCCTCAGCCACCCCAGCCGCCGGAACAGCCACGCCCGAGCACCCCTTTGTCCTTGAAAAACCCAAAATTTGGCCTTGGTAGTGGGCAATCCCCTCTCCAGCCACCTGGCCTGTTCAGCTCTCACCCTAAGCGGCCTAAACCACTCATTGCCTGGCCCTGAGCTCCCCTCTCCGGCCTTGGCTATAAAATCTCCACCTTTCGGCCTCGCCAAAGGTGATGAAAGTTTCTTCCACCAAACTCCCCCAAATTTTTCCCAGACCTTCTCCCAGCCTAGAGAAGAAGAGCCCTCATCGTCCTCCCCGCCCTAATTCCCACTGATTGAGCTCAATTTTGGAGCTCAATTCTCAGGCCAGAATAGGACAATCCTCAAATCTCCACGGAAGTCAAATTAGCTCCTCTCACACCTTCACCAGAGGTAGAGAAGGAGTTCCCTAGTGAAAGCCCCCTCTCCAGACCACCCAATCTCTCCAGCCATCAAAGTCTGAAATCAGCCCTAGTCGAAGTCATACCTTGGCAATTCCCCAGAGCCAGAGACTTCATCTGGAGGCTCCTTGGGCTCAATCGAAGGTGCCACAACTCTCTGATTGAAGCTTCACTTCTCAGAGCTAAGGTATTAACCTCTTCTCCCTCTCGAGCTTCCAGCAATTCTCCATTTTGTTTGGCTTGATTTCAATGCATGAAAGTCTTATGGATGAGTTCGTCTTGTCGAGACGAATCCATCGAGAACAAGAACATGTAATTATTGAGCGAGATACTAGGTTTAGACGGTGGACAACCCACGAGACGCACCAGTCAGGATGATGAACGGATACCATCAGATCGCGCGTGTATCAGATGAACAGCTAGGATCGCGTCGGACGGATCAACGGGACGTGAACCGCAGGCCGCGTGGCTGCCGAGTTAGATGGCGGCGCCGAATCAGGGAGCGATGCGTGGAGCTTCGACCCGTCGTAGGTTGAGTTGGCGCCGCGTGTATAAGTAGGAAAATCTGGATTTTCTTATTATTTAAATACCAAAAACTTTGAAAATTCTTATCTTTGTATAGAAAAATCATAAAAATAAAAGAAAAATACCATCTTGCTCAGTGAACAGAGGAGAATAATGTGCAAAAAGAATTGATCTATTTTGTTAAGTATTTTATTTTTAATTAATTTAATACCATTTTAAGTATCTTAATTCTCCACTCATGCATACAATTCACCATGGCATGAGACCATAGGGCTTTTGTAGCCTCTGTTCTTGGGAACATTCCCTGAATTTTCCAAGGCCAGAGGCCATCTCTATGGCAATTTACTGATTTTCTAAGTTTATGTGTCTGTTTTGATATTTTAATTCCAGTAATTAGCATGTTGCTTAAAAAATTCTAGGAAAATTAGGGGAGGTAGCTTATGACAGAGGACCTTAGGAAAATTATGGTTTGATTTAACTCCTTAAGAATAACCCTAATTGGCCTAAACACCCAGAATTGAGTTTTAATTAATTAGGATTAACCACACATTAAAACTACTTGAAAATAATTCTCCACTGATCTTTAAGGTTAGAGGAGTCCCACATAAACATTTGGAATCAATTGGAAATGGTTTAACCCATTAAATGGATTAATTAAATCATATGGCTATTTTCAAACTTTAAAAATTCATAAAACCCAAAATACATTTCAAAAATTCACCAAATTAGTTTTGAGACTTCTCTGATACCAGGGGAGTTTAAGAAAATTAAAATTGGATTTTTCTAAAAAGTTTCATTTTTTACCTATTTTTAATATTTTAATAATTAAAAAAATAATAAAAATCACAAATATATTAAAAGTTACAAAAAATATCATATTTTGCTCCCTAATCATTTAGGAACAAACCAAATATTTTTCCCAAGTCTCTAGGTTAAAATATTGAATTTTAAAGGCATAATGTAATTTTTAATATAAAAAAAATGAATTTTCAAACTTTCTCACTAAAATAATTCTAATAAATTAAAAAAAATCAGAAAAACATAAAATTTGTTTTTCTGGACTCCTTGAGGTCATAGAGATTTAATAAAAATATTAAATCCATTTTTCATTTTATTTTAAAACTAATTAATACCTTAAAACTTGAAATAATTATAATAAATAAAATATACTTCAAAAAATCACCAAAATTGGTCCAAGTGGTCCTCTGGTAGGTAAGAACATCCCATAATTTTCCTAAGGACAGAAAACTTACCTTGGTCATGTTGTTGAATTTTCATTGAAAACCTATATTTTCCATAAAAATAATTACAAAAATTAAGTTAAAAACAGAAAAATCACATTTTTTCCTCTAATGTCTTGATTGACATGTGTGTGAAGTGACATAAAAATTTCAAATTCATTTGAGCTCAATTTAGTGAGTTATGAAGTGAATAGGCTTAAGAGGGCATAAAGGTAATTAAGGATTTTAACCTTAATTAATATTTTAGGCCTAATAAAGGGGGAGGGTAAAATATTTGATTTTAATCTTCCCTTGGATGATTAAAACTTAGGGAATAAAAGGTGGTAGAAACCTATTAATCACCTTAAAAAAAATACCAAGATGGAACATTAATTAATTAGATTATTTAAATTTTGGAAGATTAATTAAATTTTTGATTGTTACATTTAGGGATATAACTTAAGAAGATACTAATTCTTTGGTCTAAAATCCCTGATTGAAATAATACAATAACATTCAATTTTTAATAATTATAATTGAAATTATTAATTAAATGATAAATAATCCATAATTAATTAAAATTTAAAATATTAAACAATTTAAATAATCAATTAAAATTTAAAACTTTAAAATAATTTAGTAATTAATTAAAATTTAAAACATTAAATCATTTAATGATCAAATTAAAAGAAACTTAAAATATTTGAAACTAGTCTAGAAGCATTTTAATAACAAATCTAAAATAAAATTCAAAACATTAAATGATCTCAAAATAGCCTCTAATTGAAATGTGAAAATTAAATCAATTTAAAATTAAATTAATAACTAAAATTAACCTAAATCAATATGATTAATTCAAAATTTAAAACATCAAAATTTAATGAAATTAAATAGTTTAAATGTTGCCTTCAACTTAAGTAACTTAAAGCACTTAAAAGAAAACCAAACGGAATTCGGAAATTGAATTATCTCAAAACAACAATTCAACTTTAATTAAAAAATGGTTAAATCCTTTAACAAACTAAGTTGCTCCTAGAGACTTTCATTATTATAACTCCTAAATGAAATATCAAATGAAATGTCACTTCACTTATAGGATAATCAAATATCCTAATTCACTGAGCAAGAATAACCCGGGTGATTGATTTGTCACCTCAATGAAATTAACTGAACTTAAAGTAATCCCTAAAATGTTTAGGAAGATGTTCAGAATTCAATTTCGAACACTTCTCTAACTTGATGGTATATTTTCAAACAACAGTGAAACCTCATTGTTCTTTGATGAAGAAAATCATTCTTAACAAAACACAAAAAACCTAGACGTCATAGGAATTGACTAACAATAGGATTAGGATTTTGGTAGAAAACCAAAACCTTCCTTTAGCTTTACCTAAGTGTTTTCTTGCAATTATATAAATGCTTTAATCTGTATTTTAAATGCAGGAGAAAATAAATAGGAATGCTTACCAGGTACGCTTTTATTTCATTGCAATTTGTTTACCTGCACTGTACTTTACTTATCTTGCATGTTAAACAAGAATGTCACCCTACATGAAAACTGAAACCCAAAACTAAATTAAAATTCACAATAAGATAAAATTCACCTACACAACATTTCAAAATATAAAACAACTCAAAATTTAATCACAAACATAACAGCAAAACTACAACTCCAACTAAATTAAAACGTCTCGTTAGATGATCGGGAATACCTCAGATGATGTAACCCACGTGTTGCTAATGGAATTTCCCATGGTTTGAATGAAAGTGTGGAACTCATTTAGTTGAGTTTAGCAAATTCATTTGGACTAAGTGAATCCGATGAAAATAACGGTGTCGGGATGACAGAACCGTGGGATCTTAATCGGTTCTGTTTAACCAACTTTAAGATTTGTTTTAATTAAAACATTAAAAATATTTGGACTTTAAGATTTCTCTAAACCAAAACAATCATCTCATCTCATAATTGTCACTTTCTAAAACTAAACCTCTACAAAAACAAGGAGCTTGGAGCATAGTGGGCAGCACGGCCATC
Source organism: Papilionanthe hookeriana x Papilionanthe teres (assembly GCA_022702705.1). Classification (NCBI taxonomy): domain Eukaryota; kingdom Viridiplantae; phylum Streptophyta; class Magnoliopsida; order Asparagales; family Orchidaceae; genus Papilionanthe; species Papilionanthe hookeriana x Papilionanthe teres. The sequence continues at coordinate 97,663,101 of CM040433.1, forward strand.
GTTGTCAGCAGAACTTGTGTCTTCTTCAGCAAAACCTTTCTTAAAATTAAATAACCAAGCCATAGGATTTTGAGGTAGTTTGCCTAGTGCAACATAAACTCTCAACTTTTCGTTAGGCATTTGCATAATCATGTTATGCAAATTAAGCCCTAATCGGTCTTAGGACTCCGAGGTAGTCGTTTGGTACGACATAAACCCTCACATCTTCGAGACCATTTGTATGATCATGTCATACAAATATAAGTCCTAATTAACTAAAATTTGCAGGATTACAACATTAAATATACTCTTAAGTTGAAGACAAACAATAAGATAGTTGGAAAGTCACCGAAGTTCACTTCGAATCCGTGACATCCCCTACCTTTCGTTCATTTGGACTCCTGAAATAAACTGTTCCAAATTTGAGCTATTCCCTATTAATATTTCCAAAGTCAAATTGTTTAAAAACCTTAAACTTTAAAATTCTTGAGAGAAAAACCACTGATCATTATCGAGAGTTTTCTTAAGTGTCTTCAGACATTTAAGATGTAATTAACTATAGGGGCTCGCTCCTTATAGGGAACTTTAAGAACTCAGGTAATATAAACCCTGTTTAATTCATTTATATTAAGCAGGGGAACATGTCGGCTTATAAAATTGGTTCGCAAACCAAACGGTTGTCACAAATTTTCTAGTTTATTTAATCGAGCTCCATCATCAAGTAGTGTGTCTATTCTTCAAGGTAGATACACGGTTTGTGGTATGGTGCTCGTTTATATAAACTATTTGGGATGTGAGATCGGTTTGATTTCATATCTTAAAATTTTTAAACTTAAAATTATTTTCAAAATCAAATGCTACTTTTCAAATTATATATATATTTAAATTAAATTTAAAATCTAAAATTCGCCGATAATTTCTGTAGGTGACCCCCTTTTTAAAACACAACCTATAAATATGCCGACATCAGCGCCGGCGATGCCCAAGACTGTCTGGATGTGAAATTGAGCGGTTATTGGCCATATACTTCAAATCTGGATGTTTTTTGGAAGGTTTCTTCATGCACCTCTTTACAACCCTACACTAGTTTAAAGCGAATTTGAAGCCAAAAATGTGGGGGAGATGATAGGGAAAATGTAGAGAATGATTAGAGATCTTAGAATAGGAGTAGAAATGTAGATTTTTATCCTTTTGGAGAGATTGGTGAGGGGATTTTGAGTGAATCTGTAAGGGAATTTTCTAGCATTGCATGGATCGGCAGGAGACATTGTGGGAGAGATTTTCATCTTTCTTTCAAGGGGAAAAATCTAAGTATTGTGTTCTTCATTATCTTATGATTTTGTAAACACGTATTTTGTGGATTTTCTTTGAAATAAATTTTCTGTTGTGTTTTCTTCGTGCTTTGTGATGTCTTTCTCTTACTCTTTCTTCTTGTTTAGAAATAGTAGCATAAGAAGTTTATGCCATTGTTTTCACTCTACTTTTCTTTTGCAATGAGTAGGATTCTTGATTAGGATATTGGGATACTATCTAAAAGATGTTTTGATTATAAATGTGATGGTTTTTACTTGCACTTCATTTACATTAAAAAAGGGCCCGTTGTATTGTTAAAATTCATTGTAATTACATTTTCCTGAAAGGGCGGTGTAATTCTCAACAAAGTGGAACCACATTCAATGTCCGTGAATGAATTACGTAGTTCATGGGGATTGAGTGCAAATAAATAGAGAAATATGCTTTCATAGGCGACAAATTAGAGGTTTCAGGGTGACAGGCTTAGATCCCCAATTTGGTCCTAAAGTTTGGTAACTAAAGCTAGGGTTAGCCTTCAGGTGAAGGGAAGTTGGAGCTATGAAGTGGCAGGCAGTATCCTCCCAGCCTACCTTGGATTTAGGGACTAAGCCTAGGATTCGCCAATGTTCTTTATAGCACTCTGAAGAGTGGGTACTCGGAAGAGGTAAGGAATAGGATTGCTCTTATTTAGCACATACAATATTTAATGCATCTCATTCCTATACATTATCCAATTCGTTACATGAGAATGGTAGTTTTTATTATCTCAAAATTCCAAACCAATTTCTCCAAAAAGGGTTATCTTTAGTATTAATATTTGCATTAGGGAGTAGTTATTATTCTTACATATAATCATCTGTATTTAGGAGTAGTTGTTAGAAAAACTACTTATGTCACCCTTCCAAACTAAGGTTGTTAGTAATATACTAGAATTTGACTAAGAACCTCTTACGTTGATTCCCTGTGGGATCGAAAAATAGGACTCCATTAGAGCCATGTATTACTTGATACGATACGTATACTTGAGTTTGAAATTGTGACTTTACAAAATTATTATAAATATATAAATCTGAGGTCATAAATTCTTACATATAAAAAAGCCGCATCAAGTTTGTGGCGACATTGTCAGGGAAGCTTCGGTAAGAACTTTAGGAGAATTTTAGTTAACTTATAAGACATAGATTTGGAATTTATAGTACTATATAGTTTGTTTAATTATTTTGTGTTTATTTTCAAGAAAAAAAATCCAAAATACCAAAAATATTTTTGATATTTATTCTATTATTTAAGTTTTTAAATTTGTTTGCGTAGTTCAGGAGTTGCAGACCTTGAATCTTACAACTCGGATTTAGAGAGAACTTTTAAAAGGATGAGGAATCATAAAAGACTCCATGGATTTAATGTAGAAATGGCGGATCGATAATATAATGAATATTCAAATTTGGATTATAATTCTAGTAGCTTTGAAAAAGTAAACCCCGAGTGAGTAATGATTATTCAAGATGATATGCTTACTTTATTAAGTTCTCAGGTTGTTGATATTGAGAGGAAGTTAGATCAATACATAAAACGTTATCCTCAAGGTCCCCCTATTATTAAGAAAAATTCATTTGGACAATTGATCGAGCCTAACTATTTTGAAACTGGCCTTAAGATGCACAATCCTTATTCTGATTATTACAATCCAGGTTGGGAAGATTATTCAAACTTTAACTGGAATACTAATTTTGGAGGAGAAAACCAATTTTAGGAAGATAATCAATTTAATCAGATATGTGATTGTAATAATCAGGACGCTTTTTGTTATGGAATTTCTTTTCCTTATAGATTTTACTCTAACCCACTAGATTAGGAAAGGGAATTACTATTAGAAAAGGATTCAATTGGCATGTAAGCTAGAAAGTCAAGGGGCTGCTATAAGGAATATAGAAAACCAGCTGGGGCAGATTATGAATGCAATTAACAGTTACCCCCAAGAGATTTTACCTAGTGACCCTAAGATAATACTTAAGCAGATAAATGATGAGCAAAATAAAGATATCAAACTAAGACTTCGAAGAGAACTTGATGATATATTTCAAAAGAACTTTGAGTTAAAATATGAAGATAAGGAGATCGAAAGACCAATGGAAGAAATTCTAAAGGAATTAGAAAGATATATAAAAAGACCTCCTCAACTCTTTACTCAGTACCAAGGGGAAGAATTGAAAGATAATTTGAATCATAAGAGTAAGAAAGAAGAATTTGATCCAGAATTTGAATTATCTAGAGAGAATCCGATACAAAATTTGGGAGATCTTGAATTATCATATACATATCCATTTTTTATAAATTTCAAGGATGATATTAATATGCAGATTAAGAAAATCAATAGAAGAATATTGGATCTAGAAAAAAATAAGAGGAACAATGGTATGAATCAATTTGAAAAAGAAGAGCTAAAAGAAAAATTACAATTTGAGAATTTTGTAGGAATCCCTGGATCTAAAAAAGACAGGGCATTGATTGAGGAATACTTAATTAAAATTTTGATCCAGGAGGAATCCTTTATCGGGCTGGCGATGTTAAACTAAGTGCTTTATGGGAGGCAACTCATAGTTATTAGTCTGCTTTGATTTAGTATGCTTGAGAGTCATGATTGATAGTATTGTATTGTGTTTGCTTTAGTGTAGATTGATCAGCTTAATTCATTTTTGGATTAGTGGATTGAATTGATCTTTATGTGTTGTTATGGATTGATCAGTTTGATTGTTGTTGGTAGATGTTTGGATTGTTAGTGGTTGGATTTGATCTTTGTGTGTCATGAGGGATGTGATTCCTTAACTTCTTATTATTGTTAGACTTGTATGTTCTCTTGTAGTAGTTGGATTGATGAGTCCACTATGACTCGGGTCTTACCAGGACTTGAGTTTTACAGGAGTATCATGAATTTGAACAGTGTTAGATCCATCTTAATTTTGCTACTTCCTTTCTCTAACTTTGTTTTCATTTGGTAGGAGTCGTGAACCTATTTAATGAATAACATTAGGATGATCTTACACTACAATATGTAACTGTTAAAGGTGCTTAATTAAAAGGATTAGATGATGGCTGAGATTGGTGTCCGGAAACCAATTATTAGGGATAATCTTATATTTGGGATTATAATCTATAAAATCATTTGAAAGTACCTATATTACTAGTTTAGTGATTCCATTAGAAATTGGAGGTAAGGTAGTGAGATTGGATGCGTTAAAGGATGAATTAACCTCATTTATCATATGTGTGTTTATGTTTGTGTTACAACTTTATTTAGGTCTTGAAGAACATTTTTATATTCCCTAGCTGATACCCGCTATGCTAATTAAAATTTTATTTAGTGAATTTCATTCTGGCATGATTAGTTTAGATTTACTTTTTGCTGCATATTGTTTTGTCCTAATGAATACTTGTAAATGGTTTTAATAGACATTTGTGGTAGATAGAATTTCTAAATTGTTTTTCTTTCTGCTTATATTTTTTTACTGAATGATATATATGTTCAAAATTAAGTTTTTGGGTGGGAAGAAAAATAAAATTTTAATGCGAAAATACTTTTTTTAGTGTAATTTTATTACAAGCATGTTTTAGGTTGGATTTACTTTCTCCTATATCCATTCTATCCTGACTATGCATGTATATGAATTTGATAGGATGTTGTAGTAGTAAGTAGATTCAACCTTTACTTTTCCTTCTTGCAACATTTTATGGAATTAATTACAAAATATTTTAAAATTTAAGTTTGGGGGAAGAAAAATTTTTAAAATGTAACTTTATTTTTCCTCAGTGGGCTGTATTTAATTTGATACCAGACTTATAATGACTTGTGGTATGTGGTGTTACCTTTAGGTTACTATAATTTCGATTTTAGGAATGTTAGAAAACTAACTTAGTTGAAATCCTATGTGAAAAAATTGTTCTATAGTTAAGATATTTTGTAGGAAACATTGGAAAAAAGATTTTTTTATTTATGGCAGAAAGGAGTTGAATATTTGAAAAGCTAAAACTCTTAGATTTATACTTAATGATAATTGAACCTTTATTGAAAACCTTTTTCGAACTAATACTTACACTTATAAAAAGTGAAGGAAACTTTTGAGTTTTGGATTTTAAAGAGAGGATAGTGAAATTCAAAATTATTAAAGGCCTATCCAAATATTGTAATCGTCACATAAAAAAAGTAAAAAAAAGGATTAAAAATGATCCCGAAAGAAAAAAAAGTGAAAAAAGGGGATTGAAATAATACCGAAAGAAAAAAAAATAAAAGAAAATAAGTGAGGAGAAGCTTGAGGGGAAGTCTAATCAAAAAATGGTTTCACTTAAATATTTTTAGATGGAAAGACATAAAAACAATCCTAAGCTTATTCTTATTTCAAAAGGTATTGGTTAAATTAGTACAGATAAGGTGATTAAATTTCATTTTAATACTTTCTCTGAATCTTTAGTTTGACAATGTTCAATAACTTTTGAAGTAAATAAAAAATCAGGATTCCTAAGTTGAATATAAGATATTCTTACACTCTAGTCCTAGGTTGATTTGCTAGAATTTCTCTTATGTTATATTATAATATTTCTGAGATTAAATTATAAGAAACTCTATTGAAACCCACAACCACAAGTCAACATATTTTATTTTTAAAGTTATAGTGTTACTTGAGGACAAGTAACAGTTAAGTTTGGGGGTATTGACACGGCTAAAATATATACGATTTTTGCATATAATTTTACTCATTTTTTATGATATTACACTTTAAAGGAAGGTATTTTGTATGTTTTTTGGTTTTAGGTACAAGAAATTGTGATTGGAGAAAAAGGAAGTAAAAATGGTGCAATTTAGAGCAAAAACGAGCAAGAAAGCAAATTTTAGCTTGACACATTTCGATAAGTCTTTCTATACTTAATCGCTTTTACACTTCTTGCATATATTTGATAGAGATTACACTTTAAAGAAAAGTTATTTTTACGCTTATTTTGTAGGGCTATCTGTTAGGAACACAATGCAACTGAAACGGGGCGAATCAGAGCTGAAACGGAGCAAAAATGGTGGATCAGTGCAGAGTGGGCGTCGGGGGCACCCAAACCGGTGCCGGTGGTGCCAGAAACCCGAGACCGCAAAAAGTAGGGTGTCGGCAGCACCCTATTCAGTGTCGGGAGTGCCCAAGATGGTCTGGATGTGAAATTGAGATTTTATTGGCCATATACATCGAATCTAGACGCTTTTTGGAAGGTTTCTTCATGCACCTCTTGGGAAATTCGTCCCTACACTATTTTAAAGCGAATTTTAAGCCAAAAAAGGAGGGGGAGATGATAAATAAAACGTGGAGAATGATTAGAGATCTTATAATAGGAGTAGAAATGTATATTTCTATTTTTTTGGAGAGATTGGTGAGGGGATTTTGAGAGAATCTGTAAGGGAATGTTCTAGCATTGCATGGATCGGTGGGAGACTTTGTTGGAGAGATTTTCATCTTTCTTTCAAGGAGAAAAAGCTAAGTGTTGTGTTCTTCATTATCTTATGATTTTGTAAACACTTATTTTGTGAATTTGCTTTGAAATGAAGTTTTTCGTTATGTTTTCTTCGTGTTATGTGATGCCTTTCTTTTACTCTTTCTTCTTGTTTAGAAATAATGGCATAAGAAGTTTATGCCATTATTTTCACTTTACTTTTCTTTTGCAATGAGTAGGATTCATGTTTAGGATATTGGGATGCTTGCTAAAAGATGTTTTAATTATAAATGTGGTAGTTTTTACTTGCACTTCATTTACATTACAAAAAGGGTCCGTTGTATTGTTAGAATTAATTGTAATTGCATTGTCCCAAAAGGGCTGTGTAATTCTCAACAAAGTGGAACCATATTCAATGTTTGTGAATGAATTGCATTGTTCATGGGGATTGAGTGCAAATAAATGGGAAAATATGGTTTAATGGGCGTCAAATTTGAGTTTTCAGAGTGACGGGCTGAGATCCCCAATTTGGTCCTAAAATTTGATACTAAAACTAGGGTTAGCTGTTAGGTGAAGGGAAGTGGGAGCTCTGAAGTGGCAGCCAGTATCCTCCCAGCTCAACCTTGGATTTAGGGACTAAGCCTAGGATTTGTGAATGTTCCTTACAGCACTCTGAAGAGGGGGTACTCATAAGAGGGTAAAGAATAGGATTGCTCCTATTTGGCACATACAATATTTAATGCATCTCATTCCTATACATTATCCAATTCGTTACATGAGAATAGTAGTTTTTATTATCTCAAATTTTATTAAATCAATTTCCCCAAAAACGTTTATCTTTAGTATTAATATTTGCATTAGGGAGTAGTTATTATTCTTACATATAATCATCTGCATTTAGGAGTAGTTGTTAGAAAAAACACTTATATCACCCTTCCTAACTAAGGCTGTTAGTAGTAGACTAGAATTTAACTAAGAACCTCTTACCTCGCTTCTCTGTGGAATCGATAAATGGGACTCCTTTAGAGCCCTATATTACTTGATATGATACGTATACTTGTGTTTGAAATTGTGACTTTACAAAATCATTATAAATATAAAAATCGTAGGTCATAAATTCTTACATATCAAAAAGTCGCATCAGCATGCCACCTCCTCTCCTTTCTCTTCTTCACTCGAAGGCAACACAAACGATTCCCCTTAATGTAAATTTTAAATTGGGGCAGTAAGGAAACAATTTAAACCAACTTGTAAGGTAACCATCAATGTAATTCTCAACATATGGGCAGCATAAGAGCACTTAAAACCAACTTAAGACATGCTAAACAATGTAACTTTTATGTAGGGACAACAAAGAAACATTAAAGACCACATAGGAGAAGGCTATTGATCCCCGATAAGTATATGTGCGCCAAAAAACTTAACTCCACACTGAATATATTTGCTGATGATTTTGATATGAAAATTATGATTTTATAATATGAGATACTATACAAGTATATGTATCGTTAATCAAGTAATATAGGACTTTCTGATTAAGCCCCGAGATATCGAACCCACATGGAAATGTAAAAACATTTTAAGGAACTACGAAAATGATATTTTTACTTTTTTTAACGGCTTTTGAATGTATGCTTTGATTTGAAAAGCTTGAAAATTGTTTTTGGTATTTTTAATAAAAGCAAAGCAAGAAATGAAAATTATCATAACTTTAAAATGCAGTATAAAATACTAAGAAATAAAATATCATTTTTTTTCTCTTATAAAGCAGTAATAATTATGAAAGTATTGTTCTGGAAGTATTTAAATGTGTTGTGATAAATAGGAGCAAATTTATTCTTTACCCTTACTTGGTTCTATAAAGAACATTGGTTAATTTAAAATTTTAAAATCTTGAACATGGTTAGGCGGGGAAGATACCAGCATTCACTCTAGATTTCCCTCGATTCCCTCCACCTGAGGGCTAACTTCCCATAACAAAATTTAAAATATCAAACTAAATTAGGGGGCTTTAGCCTATCACTCTAAAGATCTCTAATTTTACTCCACATTAAAAACATATCTCCTTAGCATTCAATTATATGGACTACAATTCTCATCCATATAATGTGATTTATACCATTTGTTGTTTGAGACAATTTCGCATTGGATCTTACATAATATCACAACAAATTTAACATCTTAACTGGCCAAATTAAGAAGTAAATTAAGTTCATGGAATTAAATCTTCACAACTTATTCCAACTTTAAACACTTATAAATTCCACAACAATCCTACATAATTTAATAACTTCTTCATTTAAGAAAGAAAAAGATAAAGAAAACTACTCAGAATTCATGGAGAAAACACAAGCACACATTGATTTGAAAATAAAAAATAAAGTAAGAAAAACTAAATATAGAAAACAGAAGTAAACACTTATTTGAAAATCCTCTCCACAAGACTCCGGATGTTCCTTTCAAACTTGACTTTCCACAGGACAACACTACAGAGGTTGGCGCCCAACTCTGTTGACTCCAACTCTGATTTAGACTTCAATAAAAACTAGATAAATAGATGAAAGAAAAATTGGTGGAAAGAAAGTTTCACTCCAGCCCTTTCTCCTCTAAAACTAAACTAACTAAAATATAAATAATAAAAGATTGAAAGTAAAAATTCTTTAAACTAGAAGAAAACTCTAAAAATTAGAAAAGACTCTTGAAAACTAGACTCACTAAAAAAAATCACACACACACACACTAATGACTCTCATGACATAATTTTAATAAAAATCCAAAAGGTGTCTTGGTGTCTCTTCAAATCATGTCCCGATTCAATGTATCCACCAAAAGATGCATCCCTTCATTAAACTTTGACGCCCATGAGAAGTTAAGGAAGTCACCACCAAAAGTTGCTTCAAACACCCCTTGAAATTGGCGCCAAAAATGAAAAAAATTCAATTTTTAACTGTGGCGGCTATGCGCTAACCAGCCGCCAAGGTCCAATTTTTCATTTTTTTATTTTTTTGTTCCAAATTTGATCCAATTTTTACTCATTTCATCATAATCACTTATTTTTATTATACCTGCAAGAAAAACACAAAATGCCTTCTATTAAAGTGCAATATCATCAAAAATAAGTATAAAAATGTGTATAAAAACACTATATATTTTAGGTGTATCAGCTATCGATGACGATTTTCATGTTGGGGCAACATAGGAATGATCTAAACCAACTCCAAGCAAATGTAACGCTGCAGATTTTTACATAAAGATAGCATAGGAGTGATTTAAATCAACTCCAAACAAGTGTAGCAATGCAGATTTTTACTTAATAGGAGCATAGGAGTGATTTAAATTAACTCCAAATAAGTATATAAGCTCAGATTTTCACTTATGGGCAGCATAGGAGTGATTTAAATCAATCTCAAACTAATGTATAAGTGCAAATTTTTACTTAATGAAAGCATAAAAATTATTTAAACCAACTCCAAACCAATGTATAAGTGCATATTTTCACTTAGGGATAGCATAGGAGTGATTTAAATCAATCCCAAGCAAATGTAATGTTGCAGATTTTTATATAAAGATAGCATAGGAGTGATTTAAATCAACTCCAAACAAGTGTAGCAAAGCATATTTTTACTTAATGATAGCATATTAATGATTTAAACCAACTCCAAATAAGTATATAAGTGCAGATTTTCACTTAGGGCCAGCATAGGAGTGATTTAAATCAATCCCAAACTAATGTATAAATGCAGATTTTTACTTAATGAAAGCATAATAAGTGCAAATTTTCACTTAGGGCCAACATAAGAGTGATTTAAATCAATCCCAAATCAATGTATAAGTGTAGATTTTTACTTGATGAAAACATAAGAATGATTTAAATCAGCTCCAAACCAATGTATAAGTGCAGATTTTAACTTAGGGGTAGCATAGGAGCGATTTAAATCAATCCCAAACCAATTATAAGTGCAGACTTAAGGGCAGCATGGGAGTGATTTAAACCAATCTCAAACCAATGTATCAATGCAGATTTTTACTTAATGACTATATGAGATTGATGGCATTCTTTAATTTGTGCAATAAACATCACCAAAAGTGTCACAAGTATACATGCAACAATGTCCAATGCTTCCAACAAGTATTTGATGTCAATAGTTATTTCCACAAGTGAAATATGTAGATATTTCAAAAGTGAGGTGAGGTGTTATATAAAAAGTGAGATTTATGTATAGAGCATGTGATTATTTTTAAGGTGAAGGAAAGTGCATGTAAAATGTGAAGTTTATGTATGGAATGAGGTGGAATATGTGTGAAATCAAAGCTTGAGTGTTATACGTATGAATACTTGATGAAATAAAGGAAGAACAAGCACACATGGCCTCATTTATGAGTGTTACACAAGGGGTATTTTGAAATCCAAAAATTGCAAATAATTTTCATGCTTCAAAATGTAAAGCTTTAAAGATAAATCATGTGTGATAACATCAATAAAGCATGTTAAACTTTCCATCCAACTTGTATTAAGCTTGAAGGAACATGGGTAAAGCAAGCTAAACCTTCTAAACAAAGTGTATCAAGTCATAGGAAAAACATAGCTAAGCCAAAGCCACCACATCCCATGCATGCTCTACATCATGTATTTGGAGTAAAGAAAAAGGAGAAGAAATACCACCTTCATTAGCATACAAGAGTAGAAGAAGGGGGTAGTCATGAAGTAGTCAAAAAAGAAGATCTAGCAAACATTTTCTATGGAGTTTTCAAACCATCCCAAAGCTAAGCTAGCATGAGAAAATCCTTGTCATTCTCCCTTTTTTTCTTTCCTTTCTTCCTTTCTTTCCTTTCTTGTGTTAAACATTAGCATTAAGAAACCACGAAAATTAAAGTAGGACAGAAAGAAAGGAATGACAAGGAAAAAAACTCCAAGCTTACTTCAAATGTTGTCATAATAAATAACTTCAAAGCTTGAGCACAAACTCAAAATTTTGACATGTAAAGTAGCTTTAAAGACCAAGCATAAATTTGAAATCTTTCCATGTAGAATAGCTTCAAATTCTAAGCATAAAAACTCAAAATTTTGACATGTAAAATAGGATCAAAACCCAAGCATAAATCTGGAATTTTTCCATGTAAAAGCTTAGCAAAAAGCCACAAAATGTAAGCCATGGAAGAAGAAATTTATACCTTAATGGCTAGAATCACCAACCAAGCCAAAGAGACAAGTGAAAAGGGCAAGGAACCTAGCCCAAACAAAGAACAAACAAGCTTTTGCCCTAGGTTTGGGTCAAGAGAAAAATTGGACAGCACCTCCCCTTATTTTGTAAAATTTGGCCAGCCCCAAGAAGGGACAAAAAAGAGGCCATTTTATAGCCCAAAGAAGAAGAAGAAGAAGAAGAAGAAGAGGAAAAGGACCCCAAACTTACCCTTGGGCAAAAACCTTTGGTCCAAGAGTTGTACACCCCTTGAGCTGCCATTGAGGTGATGTAGATGAGAAGGATGGCAGCCAAGAAGTGACAAGAGCATGGAAGAGGTGATGGGTTGATGCCTTGCATGGGATGGGAGCAAGGGAAGAAGAGCCATGCCTTGGAGAGGAAGAAAAGAGGGAGCAAGCATGGAAGTTTCGCCCAAGCTTGGAGAAGGGTTTGGCCAAGGCTGAATCACGACCTAGAGGGGGAGAGGGCGGCGGGCGGCAGCTAGGTTAGGTGTGTGAGTGAGCTAAGTTTAGAAATTTAGGTGGCAAAAATGTATTTTTTAATTATTTGACGCAAATGCGCCGAATTTCCAAGTTGTTTCATAGTGCATGAAATCATTCAAGTTATATCTCCTTCCTAAGTAATTTCGACGTGTCGGACGCAACGGCGCGGTCCGTTTGGCGATCTAAGGTCGTTCGGGCAGTTTCGTCATCGAGCGGGTCAAAAATGCGTCGAATTCCATTCATCTCAAAATTTTGATTCGTTGTCGATCATTTTGAAAAATGGATTTCAATTTTGAGGGATTGCGAAGTATTTGAAACAATTGGGAATTTTTTAAAATTTTTGGAATTTTTGTCGGGAAGGGTATTTTGGTAATTTTAGGGATTTTTAGGGTAAGCGGTCAAAAGACTGATTTAAAGGCTCGAGGCAATTCTAAATGAAATTTGGAGTCAAACGACAGTGTTCGAGGGCATTTCTGATCAATGTGGAGGGTTTTATGAATCCCAGAGCGCTTTTTAGTATTGATCATTTTTTGTGTCGAGGAGCTCAAAGGTAGCTCGGAAGTATGACATGTTTACAGTTAAAATTCTCAGTGCGAAGAGAGGAACGTCTTGGAATGGTTTTTGGAGAGTTTGGGTAATTGTGGGCAATTTTGGAAATTGGGGTCCTTTTTAGGTGCAATTTGGTAACTTTGACCAATTTGGGGCAATTTTGGAAATTTGGGCAGATTTAAGTAATTTTGGTCAATTTGAGTGGTGGGAGGTATTTTGGTATGATTTTGAGGAATTTTGGGAGATTTTGGGAATTTTGTGGAGTATAGGGGCAAATGGGTATTTTGGTCATTTTGTGGAGTTTAGAAGTTAAGGGTTCGAAATTAGATAATTTCGGGGAGATATGGAGTTTAATTTGGGATGTCAACTTGTTTGAATCATGGACCAAGGATGACCCTCTTCGGTTCTCCATATGTTGGTTCCAACCACCTCAGCTGGTGGGACCACACACATGAGTGTCTAAAGAGTTAAGGAATCAAAAAATGAGATATGTTTGGTTTAGAATTGTGACTATGAAGTGTGATGTGTAAGTTTGTAAATTTGACGTGTAAGTGTAAATGTAGTTATGAGTGTGCTTGTCAAACCTCCTAGGGTTTATCCTAAGGCCTGATCACATATAAGAATCCCACTTGGAGTTCCTTATGCTTGGTTTCTTCCTCCCAAAAGCTGGAGGTTAGGCCTTAAGCATCTGAAAATTCCAGGTGAGATAAACAAGCATGTGGAATTTCTATGTGGTAGGGTTCCATTGCTAGTCTTCTAGGAAAGTCACCAAGAGAGTCTTATGGCTAGACTCTAGGCTAACTAAGGAGAGACTAAACCTCAACCAAAAGTGAGATCAACAAGGAACTACAAGAGATTTGCTTGGGGAAGAGAAAGAGATAAGTTGCATTTACTTTTGTGGTTTGTATGCCTTTGCTTATATATATATAATCCATGTTTTGTTGTGTCTTCCTCATGAATTCTGAGTAGATTTATTTGTCTTTCTTATTGCAATGAGATGATGTGAAGTGTTAATGTAGATTTGAAGTGCCATAAAAATGTTAAAGAAATTATGATGGTTTTTCATTTCAAACTTCATTTACTTTTCGATCTGCCCAATTGAATTTTTAAAATCTGTTGTGAAACATCATCCGAAAGGACTAAGTGTTCTACAAGAATAGTGGAGAATCCATTCAATGTCCATGAATGAGTTGCGTAGTTCATGAGAATTAAGTACAAATTAATAGGGAAATATGGTTTAATAGGCATCGAATTGGTGGTTTTAAAGTGACATGTTGAAATCCCCAATTTGGTCCTAAAGTTTGGTAACTAAAGCAAAGGTTAGCCTTCAAGTGAAGGGAAGTGGGAGCTCTGAAGTGAGAGCCAGTATCCTCACAGCCTAACCACAGATTTAGTGACTAAGCCTAGGATTTACAAATGTTCTTTACATGACTTGGAAGAGAGGGTACTCTGATGAGGGTAAAGAATATGAATGCTCCTATTTGGCACAATAAAATTCTATTATCTAACTATATCAATCACTCACCATAGAATCATTGCAAGAAGGAAAACACTTTTCCATATATAAACCTTCAATTACATAACTAAGTGTGTGTGTTAATTAATCCTGCTTAGAAAATTTAGAAGTAACTTGTAGTAAATCTAGTTGTTGTTATCTTTGCATTAGCATATTAATTAGTACTTAAAATTACGTTGTGAATTGAGTGTTGAATTTCAACATATTTGTTATATTTTGAAGAGTTCCTGCCATCCTCGTGGGATTAATAACTAGGACTCCACTAGAACCCTATATTACTTGAACGATATGTATATTTGCGTATACGAGTGACTGCCTAATTATTAAATTAATCTATTTGCAAAACTAAACTGAAACTATCTTTTGAATATTAACTTTTGAGGCAGTTTGCAGTCTGATCAATACATAAAGTGAAATATTAAGAAAATAAAGTAGCACACTAAAAATAAAAAAAATTTATAAAATATTTATGATTTTTTATTTCTTGGTTTTTAATTTTTTTTTTTTTCAATTTTTTGGATTTTTTCAGTTTTTTCATAAAAAAAAAATACTAAAATTAATTCACTTAAAATAGGTCTACAATTCACATATAATTACAACTTAAAAATTTTTTCGCTCTCACCGACAATGGCGCCAAAAACTTTACTCAACCCGTAATTACGTTTATTTTTAATTTCTAAAATATTGCTAAAATTATGTCTTAAAATATATTTAGCGGCTACTATGAATAGATGCAATGATTTAAGAAATATATTATAAATTTTCACACTATGGGTACTACGTAAATATAAATATCATTCAAGTAATATAGGATTTTCTTTAAAAACCCCAGTATCAATCCCATGGGGAAAACCGAATCTCTTTAAATTAACTTGCAAAATTTCTTCCTAAATTGCAGATAAAATAGACAAGTGAACAATGTTGATATGCTTGCAAAAATGATTACTACTAAATTTAAAAATAAAGTAACAACGAAGTGTATTAGTTTAATAAAGTAAACTAACGAGTTTGAATATTATGGAAAAATATTTCTCCTTGCAAAGAGATATTAATCTATATAAGATTGAAGTGATTAACAACAAGAGTATGTATTATGACAAATAGAAGCAATCATATTATTTACCCCCTCTCGATGTTAGCAAAGAGAATTGGTTAATTTAAAATTTTTCACTATCTTGTGTAGTAGTATTGAATAGATTTGTGCTCTCACCTCCAGATTACCCTTTGTGCCCTCTCTATAGGACCTACTAGGAACCCTTATGATCCAAACTCTAAACTGAATTGATAAAATAATCTTGTATGCCACCCTAGAAAAGTCAATTCTATGCCCACCAAAACTTAACTCCATATTTATTTGTACCCTCCCTTAGGTAATCGCAACGGCTCTGCCCAGAATGAAGTTTCGTATTCACTAGTTGGGTGAAATCATATCCCTCTCGGATCATTATGTTTCTCAGCGGATTTAACCTCACAAATGGCCCATTTGCAAAGTCATTGAATAATTGGTGAAGATATCATCACAATTTTTAAGAGAAAAATAGGCCTTTAAATCACATTCATCCCACAAGATTGATTCTCATATGTTAGGAGAAAGAAAAGGAACTACTCAAAATTCATGAAGATTAAACAAAAATAAATCATTTGCATTGAAATACAAGTCTTACAACAAAAACTTAAACATAAATACAAATTACCTTATATCTTCTACCCAAGCAAATTTTTGAAGTTTTCTCCGAGCAATCTCCAAACTTTTACACAACAATCACTCAGAAACACTCACACACAATAAAAAGATTACAAAATCTCTCCAGAAGTCACTCTAAAGTCTCTAAAAGTCTACTTATTTTTGGCCAAATTGTTCCCTTATAATAAAACACTGAAAAAGAACCAAGGGATGCTTCAAGCACCTCTTCAAATTTGGCCAAATACGTTGTATTTTCTAAAAAGTATGTTACTGACACTATAGAGCCAGATCTTCCTGTAGGGTGGTGTTATAGCGCCAATATGGCGTTATAAAACCAAAGAAATAACCCTATTTTGCTTCAATTTTTTCCTTATTTTCTCTTAATATCCATTCCATGTACCTGAAACCAAAAACATGCAAAATACCTTCCTCTAAAGTGTAATATCATAAAAAATGTACATAAAATGTTTATAATATGTGCACTCAAAATAAATAATTTTTAGGTGGATCACAAATCAACAGCACTCGACCAACTTCACAGGAGAGACTGACCAACTGCACCCGGTAGTTAGTCGGATAGATAATCCTACTAAATTAAACTACCGACAAAATCAACCACCTCATCCTTACAGTCCAGATCATTGAGTCGAAGAATCCAAGTAATTCATAAGGCACACCAAAGCCAAATACTTTAATACCCTATGTACTCTCTATTAAAGTAGGGGTCTCTATGTAATTGTATGAGTTGTCCCTCCTTGTCTATAAATAGTAGGCCATATTAAGAATAAGAGTTACATGATCTTAGCTAAAAAGGTCGAGAGAGGTCAATATGCTCGTTCTAAATTATTGTCCTCTCTCTCTCTCTCTCTCTCTCTCTCTCTCTCTCTCTCTCTCTCTCTCTCTCTCTCTCTCTCTCTCTCTCTCTCTCTCTCTCTCTCGCTCTCTCGCTCTCTCGCTCTCTCTCTCTCTCTCTCTCTCTCTCGCTCTCTCGCTCTCTCGCTCTCTCGCTCTCTCGCTCTCTCTCTCTCTCTCTCTCTCTCTCTCTCTCTCTATTTAAAGGTCCTAACAGTTGAAACATAAATCTAAGATCAACTTTATCCTCATATTTTGCGTAAAATTATAATAAAAATATTATAAAATATGTTTTTTTGACTTTCCTTAAAATTTAAACCCTGTTTGCATAAACATCCATTTGGGCAGCGATAGCCACCTATCTTTCTCATAGAAACAATGACATAAAGAACTCCCAACTTCAAAAAGGAACACACGATGTATCATAATTCATTGACAAACAAAAAAAGTGAACACCTCCATCACTTTCAGCGTCTTTTAACTCATCAACGACTAGCCTTCCTACTTTCAGTCCTCTAATCTCCATTGAAACAACCACATCTAGTGTTGCAGATAAACAAGTGTTTATAAGCTACTCCTAACTTTGACAAAAACTTATTTATGTTCATTTGATCAACTAATTAAATAAATTTGAACACTTTTACAAATACTTAACTTTTAAATGACTAAACTTGAACACCATGTTAATTCGTTTACTCCCAAACAAAATCTGTTAAAACTCACAAACAAAACAGTTTAAAAGCTTGAAAATTAATTTCATTTAAAATTTATAAATAAGAGCGATTTAATTCTTATGATTAAAATCAATTAAAAACTTCTCGTGAACTTATAAATAAACTCAATTAAAACTTATTTTAAATTTCTTTTATATTAAATTGATTTATTAAATTTTAATTTGTAACATATAAAATAAGATAAAATTTTATTTTTTAATTGTTCATTTTTATACATTAATATGCTTATTTTAGTTAGTTATTTGATTCATTAAAAATTTTATTTAATTTTATAAGTTCTGCAAATAATTTAATCTCAAAAAGTTTGTTTGATTAGAAATTCAGCTACTTACAATAGGAATTGACCGACCAAAGGAGAACTCACAGGTCTCACATACAGAGGTGACATTCAAGACAATGAAAGATGAAAATTGGAAAGCAAATGAAAATAAAAATGCAAACTCCTTTTCTTACATATTTGATTATATATTAAGTGGAATATTTTTGCTTGGCCTGAGAAAATAACTGATGTATTTATTAATTATCAATTATGCTTCATCTTTTCATTACATTATATATACACACATTCTATTTGTTAAAAGAAAAAAAAAATATCATATTCTTCTAAATTAAACCCAACTAAATAATCAAGATGTAACTACGCAAGCAATGAATATTTATCCCTTGATTCCTACGAACGAAACAACGCCAAAATGTTTGTTTTTATGTTCCAGTGCAATCCACGCGCGCGCGTTTTAGTCCCAAAATTGCACTTCAATAAAAAATGCAAACATAAAAATATATGAACTTGTTATGTTCGTTATGAAAAACAACCAACGCTGGACATAAACTTTAAGATGCGGTAAGCATAAATAAATTTTGTAGCTTCTCAAGTTTTGTGCATAATTAATATTTATTATTATGCATGTGCTTGGAAAACTCCTCAGGGCTCTTGATCTCCTGAGAGAAACATAAAACCAAAAAAATTAAAGAATTTAACAATTTGGTAACAGTTTATTCAATCGAGGCTAACATTCGAGATTATAGGGCTTAGTAATATACCTTATTCTCCACCACCGCATCATCAGGGATTTCCAACTTCTCACCAGGGAGCGCTGTTATTATCACCTTACCCTTTAACAAAATAAGCACCGAGCAAACATAATAAGAATTTTGTGGACAGTGATCAATCAAAATTGAAATGAGATACTTAATGATGGAAAGAATAGAAAATATTGCTAAAAATAAAAAGAAAAGTTCTTTGTTTCATTGATTATGGACTTGTATAAAGCCTTAAAATTTGCAATATTTACAAATAAAGCCCTAAACTTCATCTGTTTACAAGACCCTACATTAGATACAAACCTCAACACTGGGCAAAAGATATTCACTAAGCCCATCTTGTCACATAACCTAGACAAATCGAATGAGCTAAGTTCTTTGGTGAGGCAGTATGCCACTTGCTCTCCAGTGACTACATGACTTAGCTCCAAGAGTCCGTTATTCAGCTTTTCCTTGATCAAGAACCTATCATTCTCCACATGTTTTGGCTTTATCATACTGCATGGAGTTGTTAGTAACGTTGATTGCAAACTTGTTGTCACACCACAACTTCATTTGAGTTCTCTGATCCACTTTAAGTTCAACCAACAAGAATTTTAGCCATATTATCTCAGCAACTCCTAAAGCTATGACCCTGTATTCTTCCTCTACTGTTGATCTTGCTACAACTGATTATTTGTTGCTCATCCACGAAACAAAGTTGCCACCTACAAACATGCAGTATCTTAATGTGGATTGTCAGTCATCAGCACAACTTGTCTCATCAGAATTACAAAAGCCCTCAATATCAACATGTCCATTCTTCCTTGGATCATGCATGTAGAGGCTCATCACACTTACTGCAAAAAAATATCAGGTTGAGTGCGGCATAGATAGATCGAGCGGCCCACCAACCTCTGGTACCTCTCAGGATCAACTGATTCACCTATCTGTGTTCTGAGCTTGACCTTCTAAGCAATTGGAGAGACTGTAGATTTGCACCCCAACATACATGTCTCCATGAGAAGATCCAAAACATATTTTCTCTGGCATAGGACCATCCTCTCAAGTCTATGGGTCACTTCAATCCCAAGAAAGTATCTGAGTTGTTTCAGATCATTTACCTCAAATTGCTTCCCCAAACTTCCTTTTAGTTAAGAAATCATTGTATCATCATCACTTAGTAATAATTATGCCATCCACATCACAGCAAGTATGGTAGTGTGACATTCATGTTGTTGAAAGAACACTGTGTGGTCTGCATTGATCTACTAATATCCCATGCCAACCATCGCTATTTAGAACTTTTCAAACCAAGCTCGAGGAGACTGCTTCAAGTCATACAACGACTTCCTGAGCCTACACACTTGCTCACTATGTAGGATTTACTAAATCCTGGTAATATCTTCATATATACCTCCTCTAGTAGCTCCTCATGAAGAAAAGCATTCTTCACATGCAGTTGGTGGAGTCTCCATCCACCATTCACTGCTAGAGAAGCCAGTGTCCTCACCGTGCTCATCTTTGTGATTGGTACAATGATTCATCATAGTCAATGTCATACGTCTAACTATACTCTTTTGGCATTAGTCGTGTTTTGTACCTCTCCACCTTCCTTTCTGGAGTTTGCTTCATCGTGAAGCCTCACTTATATCCAACATTCTTCCCTGCTGGTGGTGGTACAATCTTTCATGTTCGATTTTAAACAAGAACTCCAAGCTCTTCATGCATCGTCGCTTTCCACTTGAGATCCTTTTTAGCAACCTGCAAACACTTAGGTATAAAGAAAAAGCCCAATATGCATTGAATGCTTCATGGAAATGTGAGATGTTAGAATAAGATATAAAATTTGCAATATCAAGTTATTAACCAAAAAGATCAGGAGGATGTCCCACATTGCTGCGTGATGCCTTCTTTAATGTTAGGAGGTAAGAATGAACGGAGGGAAAATATTATCACCTGAGAGTTTTGAATCAAAGGTGATTGGTGTAGGTGTCTCAAAAGTTGGCGAAGGCCAGGACAAGGGACTTGTTGGCCCTGCGGACTCTATTCCCTCAATTTTATTCTTCCTATGTGTATACACCGTTAACTCCCCTTTAGCATAAGTCCCACCACCTCTGGGGTCAGTCTTCTCAATTTTCGTCTCCTCAGTTGGTTCATCCCACATCATAGGACATGGCATTGCTCCCACTTGCAACACTCCATCATCACTACTACTCACTCTCTTGCCTCATATCTCTAGTGTCTGTTTAGTCACCGAAGATTGAATTCACCTCCAAAGTGTAGTATGGTTCAAACTCTCTGAATGACACATCAGTACTAACCAAGAGTCTCTTCTCAATTAGACTCCAGCAGACATAACCCGTCCGAATAGCAAAATAACCCACGAACACAAATTTCACAGATCTGAGATCCAACTTCCCTACAGATTGTATGTTGTCTTTCACAAAGCATACACATCCAAAAACCTTCAATGAAATGATCTCACCATTGTCTCATTTCAACATATGACAATGAGACTTCCACTCAAATACGCTTGAGGGCATTCTGTTAATCAATTGAGTGACCTTCAACACTGTTTACCCCCAAGTGCTGTGGAACATTCATTACCATCATCGTGCTCCGTGCTACCTCTAGAAGATGTCGATCCTTCCTCTTTGCTACTCAATTCTTTGTCGGTGTGTATGGGCATGTGTTTTGGTGTTGTATCCCTTGAGCTGAAAGGTAGTCCACAAATGCTTTATTGATATATTAAATCCCATTATGAGATCGCAGCGCCTTCACAACCACATCATATTAGGTCTGGATTGCCTTGTGGGAATCTTTAAAGCAAGAAACCACCTCACTCTTCTTTTTTATCAATTATATCCAGGTAACACAAGAAAACAATCAATAAACATAACAAAATACAGATAACCATTCATAGAATTAATAATACAAGGTGCCCATACATCATATTGTATCAAATCAAACACACTGGAGATCTTATTACCAAAAATAACATAAGAGCTCCTAGTGAGCTTGCCAAACTCACAAGTATCACACACTAGTTTCTCCTTATTTGTCTTTTCATATATAGAAAGGCGCAACCAACTCAGTAAATTGAGACGAGAATTTCCCATACGTCTGTGATGTAGCAGTAACACATACTCAACGTTCTTCCTGGATTCTCCTACTGCAACATATTCCACCATGGATGCCAGAGTTGAGTCCATCACCACTCGGTCCAAGTACCAGAGTAGTGTCCGACCCTTCCCTTTCTCTTGAAAAATAATCTAAAGAATATCAAGAGAAACAATACATTTTAACTGGAGAATAATGACACTAATGGATGAGAGGTTTACTGGAAAAGGAGCATGTAAAACATTGAACAAAGTCATATGATTGATAAATCTCATTGTACTCTTACCAACTACAGGCTGCATTGTACTACCATCAGTCTGTATACTCTCTGATATTGCTAGATAAGTATATAAAGAGTACTCTCAAGCAGTACTTGTCAAGTGACAAGACACACCAGAATCTATAATCCATTCTGATGATTTTTGTTGTGTAAATAGAGGCAAGAGCAAGTGTCACCAGTACATTTGCTGAAGCGAGTGTAAGTGGCAGTGTTACCTCTTGATGTCAATGGATTTAAAACATCCTCAGCTCCATCTTCTATAGCTTTCTTTTTCCTCTTCAACAGCTCCAGACACTTATGATCCTCACTAGTAAAGATCGCACCTGTCCCTCCCTCGTCCTCTGCTACCATCAAATTTGCTCGGTAGCCCCCTTTCACCTTTCCAAGTCCCACGACCATGACCACCACCTCGTCCACGTCCACCTATCTCTCCCGCTATTTATGTGGCTTAGAATAGGCCCTGCTCAAATGGTAAACTTCACCACAGTCGTAGCACTTGTGAGTCTTCCCCTAGACACCTAGCATACCTAGGCTCGCAGCAGCTAATGCTGACCATGCAGCTAAAAAAATCACTCGACTCAGAGTGTAGCTTCATGCGACTCTCATGTATCATCGCAGCAATGGCCTCATCTAGTGGGGGAATAGTCACCTGAGCTAGGAAAACTGATCTCCTATGATCAAAGATCGGGTTTAGATGACCTAGAAACTGCAAGTCCTCATCGGTGTGCTTTCTAGCACCCGAATCACCGGAGCTCGACATAGGTGAGAAGCGATCAAGATCTTATCACAACTGCTCCAGGTATATAGAATACTCCAAAATCGATCTATATCACCCTGAACCACTATATTTATCTCATGTTGAATCTGAAACACCCTGTTGTGATTGTCAGCTCCAGTATCGATCCTCTTCAACCTTTCGAATGCCATCCACTAATTTCATAATCGATTGAACCATGAATTGAGTAGCCGAGTGTAAATCAATACATGTGTAGTTCTCCACTCATCCCCCTCAACACAGTCACTCTTTGGCTCGACTCTCGTCAAGTATCCTTCTAGTCTCTTCCCTACTAAAACTGTCTTGACCTGACGCAACTAACTCAAATACGTGGTTGGTACATTGAGCTTTAGATCCATAAGAAGGAGATCTAGTTTTACCCACGTTTGAGCACGTGTTGAGGTAGTAGCTCCCTGTAGGAGCCCAACCAAGACCATAAAAAATTCAGGATCAAATTTTCCCAGAAGTTTCAATCATTTACCTCTTGTACTATCTCCATCTCCTAGTATCTTCAATCACAAGATTAAATTTATAGCACATTGAATCCACACAGTCTTCCTTCGTGACTCTCGAACCATAATTCCTTGAGAAGGCAACCATGGGACTACTCCATACAAAACACCAACAGAAGCGAAGCCCTACTTCGCTCCTTCCTCTCGCAGCAAACCTTCGCAGAAGCCCTTCATGACAGAAGGGCTGCGAGAAACTTCGATCCTTGCAAGAAAGTCGTGATCAAAGCTTCTGGCAGATCCTACTAAGAAAGTGTCGCGGTCCCGTAGGTTATGCTGCCTGCCACGAGTGACCAAGTCTGTCGCGGTCCCATTCGTTGTGTGTAACCCTGTATGCTACGATCTCGTCTGTCTTCCCAACGAGATCTTTCGCGGCTGCTACGTGAAGCGATCCTGTTTGCCTTACCAGCAAGCGTGTTTGCCTTCCCGACGAGCTCTATCACGCCTGCTACGCAAAGTAAACGAAGATCGAGTTGCACAAATGACGAGGTCGGCTGGTTGCTAAAGTTAGGGATCTGATAGCAAATAGAAATTATTGCTAAGAAAAATTCATTCATTTCATCAATGACAGACTTATATCGAGTCTTACAAGTTGCAACTTTTACAAATAAAGCCCTAGACTTTATCTATTTACAAGTAGGACCCTAAATTAGATACAAATCTCAATAAAAAAGAATAAAGTATAATATCTTTTTTAACATACTTCCTGATTATCATGTTTTAGACTCTCTCACACCACAAACACAACCATGGGAAGAGGAGAGGGGGAAAGGGAGTGAGAGACACACATACCCACATAAATAGCTTTGTTTTACAAATTGCATTTAAGGACAAATCTTACATAAGTCATGAATAATTTTAATGAATAAAAATATATCTGATTGTGTACCTAGAGGTAATTCAAATGAGAAACCCAATTCAGCTCAGTTCAATAGAATTAATGATCGAGCAAATTTAAAATACCATCAATAAACTAGATTTCGTGCGTCACACCAAGTTAGTGGACATGTCTGAGCCACTGACTGATCATTACTAAAATAGCTTCACAATTGTTGAATGGTTGATCACCTCCGTGCTTGGCCACTACAAATCATACAGCTCGTACATTTCTTCTCAACGGCCATCACCACTGTCGCCCCTCTAACAGTCAGTGGGATATAAAATATCGATCTCTTAGAACTGCTGCCAGGAAGCAGCACGCCAACAGCACATGATGCCATCGACACAAGCCAATTACTACATAAATTGGCCAAATTTTAAAGAACTTCTACATGTCACAAAGCCGTCTATTAATGGAGATCTCTAGGCTTATACTCATGAAAAATACAAATCCTGTTGCATTGAGACTAACCAATTTGGCAAATTTAGCAACTTTTTATCTTATTGTAATATCCTACAACGTTATTCAGCAGTTTCTGCTTCAAGAAATTCATAGAAGAATTACTATACGATGTTACTGATGCAAGCAAAATGTCATCTGCAATACTCTAATTCATCTAGCTTGATTTATTCTTGGTCAGTTTGATTTCTGTGTTGATTTAGTTTAATCAGTGGACCAAGTATATGATTTGATGTTCAGTGCATTGGCTAAGGTGTTGAGATCTTCAATATCATGACTAGATTAGGCTTGCCAGCTTGTGTTTCTCAATTGCCACAATCTCCTACTAAGGACTGCGTTCTATTTGTTTGCAATTGTCAGCAATTCTGTATGCTTATTGTTTGCTGCTATTCCATATTTAGTTCACCACTCTTCATGTAGTGATTAGCAATTCATCTGGTTGTGAATTCTCGAAGTCCAAAGTAAAAGTAGGTTTAAAGGTTTAAAAAGGAATTAGATGTTATAATATAAAAATATCAGACATTTTTTCAAATTCAAATTTGTCTGTGGATTAAGCCCAGACTTCACTCATGAGATCAATGAGAAGAGAGAAAATATCAAAGTCAATCTTAAACGAATCAGACCCCCAACAATAGCCCTCTGACACTGTTTTTACAGAGTTCTAGGAGCTACGTGCAGAGCTACATTTTTCAAAATAGCTAATACATTGGTGAGCACATAATTGAACCGGTACATACATTTCAGACGTGATAGAGCACAAAAATTAAGCCAATGAAGAGCATGTATGGATGACTGTATCACAAGTGCCTTGATGATTACTAAGGTCAAGTGGATAGGATCACCAATTGGATTGAATCGCTAGACTCCTACAATCAAGGCGTGTTCCCATGTGGAAAGGGTGTGCATCCTCAAAATTGGGGAGATAGGCCTTCCAGGGTGAGGCGAGTGTTTTTGATATGGGTGAGTTCCCAACTAAATTTCGTGAACGGAGGGAGTTTCTCTAAACTAAATGAAATTTCCTGAATTGGGTGAGTGCCTTTTAGAGATTTAGTTTACAACCATGATTGACTTTAGTTAAAACAAATATAAATAGGTTTTTTATTCTACCATGAACCTTGACCATTTTGTAATTTTCATTGCTACTAAAATTCCAAGCTAAACTCCTATTTTGACAATCATTAAATTATTGTTTGACCGAATTGTTTATTATTCTTATTTTCATCAAGAAAGAAGAGTATTCTATCAATTTAAAATAAGTTATAGGTATGTACTTAGTCTGTATTAAAAAGTCTTGGAAAAAATGATATTATGCATTTGATTTGAGAAAAAACTCAAAATAGTCCCCCAACTATTAAAAAGTGTCCAATTAGTCCAAGAGTTATAGAATGCTCCAATTTCGTCTCGGACTATTAAAAGTTGGTCCAACTTGATCCTAAATCATATTATTCATTAAATTTAACGGTGTCTTGCATGAAATGAACGGTATTTTTGTTTTGTATGTATTTATTCAAACTTTATATGATTTGTATGTCTGTGTGTGTGGTGTGTGTGTGTGTGTGTGTGTGTGTGTGTGTGTATATTAAATTTTTAATTTGCATTAATAAATTTGTAATCACTTTTTTTCAAAAGAAAAATTTTTAAATAATCAATAATTATGCAGTGAGCTCACTCATTTTGAAATTATATAAATTACTTGATTTCATTTGAACTTTTTATTTTAATATTTTATTTATTAAAGAATGTGTTTTAAAATAATTAAAGTTAACTTGAAAAAAATGAATGAATTTATTTTATATTTAAAACAATACGTATGTGAATAACAAAAATATGTGGTTGATGGCAAATCACTAATATTTTAACATGTATTTTTCAGAATATATATACATAAGGTTGTGTATTCAAAAGATGATCCAATAAAAAATTTCACTTGATAAAAAGTGATGACTATTGTGAAGAGATTTATCACGCAAATAAAAATTATAATTTCTTAACAACAAATAAAAAAGAGATTTATATACACAAACCAAATAAATTTTAAATAATTACATAAAAGACAAAAATACCCTGCAATTCAGGCAGACAGCCTTTAAATTTAGTGGAAAATATGATTTAGAGCAAATTTGGAGCAACTTTTAATAGAAAGTTACTAAATTGGAACATTCTAAGACTCTATGATCAATTTGGACACTTAATATTCGGGGAACTATTTTGGGCTTTTACTCAATTAATTTGATATTTAAGCATTGGTTTGCACTATCATGTCAACTAAATGTAGAGAAAATAATAAAAAGGTTAATCAATAAAAAATAATAATAATTTCAATTAAATGGTAAGCTATGGTTCTAGGTAACTTCAATGTAAAAAGTGTAGAGCATGCTAAATCAAAATTAATTGTTGAAATATTACAACTAAATCTCTAAACTATTATATTGTCATTGGTTATTACATTTGATACGTTCTGTGAAAGTCTGCACATAAAAGCAACAAGTCACCAAAAATACTACGTAAGGCTTTATCCAAAGCTTTGCATATTAATAAATATTACAACTTTTCTCCTATAAAGACTACTAAATATGTTTTAGGCGTCCCGGAAAAGGAAATCATCTTCATCTCCTTTAACGCTTGCCACATACATATCAACACAAGAATCAAATATATTTGAATTTGATCCTATTAAAGTGATTTGAAGCTAAAATACAAATCTATTTCTCAAGTTGTTGCATATTAAAATGCATCTATGTTAGAATATGTATATGAACCTAAAACTAAATCAACGCTTGAACATAGTCAAATTTTGAGTCTAAAATTGAATTTAAACATGTGATTATATCAAAACCTGAACATATAATAGAGAGGTTGAATCTACTCATGACTGTGAACTTGAGCCAATCATGCCTTCTGAAAATTTATAAATCAATAAAGCAATTTAAAATTTAACCCTTGACAAGTGGCTGACAAAATAATCTTTGCAAACCAAACCGAGACCAACATTATTTTATATACATGATTTCGTGGTCCCCAAATTCATAAAAAAAAGACTTAAAAAGAAAGTTAAATTGCATCCAAATCTTAAATAAATTGATAACAATGAATGCCTTAAAAGAATCTTTATTTTCAAATTTCATGTCTGCCTAAACATAAAATTACATAATTCATAACAACGGCCATTTTAGTTAGTTTTCTTAGATAGAAATCCATTTATATAAGATTTCATATTTGTTGGCTTTACTAATTTTAATTTTTTTTTTCATCTCGCCCTCTACAAAATTATTATAGGTTTCTATTAGCTTCATTTGTTGGGCTTTACCAGTTTTAATTTTTTTAATCATCTCGCCCTCTACAAAATTATTATAGGTTTCTATTAACTTCCTTTAGGACGCATTATATTATTTTCATTTTTTACTCAAAAGCATGTTCGCATTTCTTACCTAATTTGCATAAAAATATTCACAAATTTAAATATTAATTATGATAATTACTAGACTACTCCTGATATGACTAAGACATGCAAAATTTTAACTAGATGATAAATAAATGACACATCTAACAATAGACTTTAATAAATAAAATTCTAGAACAGCAAGGCAGTATAAAAGCATAACAACAACAACAAAGCCTTAATCCCACTAAGTGGGGTCGGCTACATGAATCCTTTTTCTCCATTGCGTCCTATTTAGTGTCAAATTTTCATTTAATTCTAATAAGTTAAGATCATTTTTTATGCAATAAGCCCAAGTGTTCCTAGGTCTGCCTCTGCCTTTCTTAACATAAGTTGCATTTAAAACATCTACTCTCCTAATCGGATCATCAGGTGGTCGACGTTTAATGTGACCAAACCATCTAAGGCGGTATAAAAGCATGAAATGTATATTAAGGATAAATGTTTATAAATTATAATTCTTAATAAATTCTTATATTAATTCAGCCTTCAGCGTATCTTAATTGACTTTATATTTCAAAAGCCCATAACTAATGCCTCATATTATGCTCTCTTTCCATCTCTTACTAGTGAATAACATCCAATACCAAATATGCTCTCTTTCCATCTCTTACTAGTGAATTACATCCAACAGCAAATAGTTTTCTATATATCTTGTTCCTAATGCTATACTAAATGATGAAATCAAGACCACCGCTGATGGTGCATAATAAAGGTAGCCTTGTGCATGGCTGTAATGACTTGTATAAATGATTTATTGATTGAGTGGTAAAAAGCACAATAGCTAAACCTTGTTTTATTTAATGAATATCATATGTTTAAATCATCGTAACTATTTTATTCAAGCCATGCAAATTTAATAAAGATTTCAATGTTTACACTCGTCGTAAACACAATTTTTGTGTGATGAGACAAGTCAATTAGCAAATTTAACATTATTAATTTGTTTTAAATTTTAATTAGCATTTTTTGCCTTAGGTTATTTATGTGAGCATTTACATGATAATGAAATATAAGAATCAAATGAATTATGTAATATTCATTTTGCTTGTTTGATTAACACGTCATTTAGTTTGATTTCTATGTTGATTTGTTTTAATCCTTGGTTGGAGTACCTAGTTTGTTGCTTGCTTCATTGGCTTGGGTGCGGTAAAGTTATTTTTGGATTGCATCTAGATTGGGGTTGCTTGCATTTGGATATCTAATCCATGCCTATGTTTATGCATTTTTGCAACTTTCTAAAAGACATGAGGATCTGCTGGTTCGCAATGTAATTTAGCATGTTTGTCCTCTGTCGCTAATTCATAATTTGTTGGTGCTCATCCTTAACTATTGGCCTATCATGTCAAAGCATTATAGTTGTTTTGAACACAAGGTTATTAATGACGTCTCTGGTGTGGATACCAAGACATTGGGGTGTATTTTTTCTAGGCAAAGGAAAAGCTGATTTAGAGATTCATAAGCTAATTGGATGTTATAAATATATAAATAATTAAGGCATATATTATTGTTTTTAATTGAAAAAATTTTAAATTCCTCTCGTGTTTGCATGCTTGTTCGATATTGAACCCTTTGAGCGTAATACAAGTGTTGCTGACCAATTCTTGCGAGTCAATCATTCCCTTGTAATGGCATGTGGTTCGGTGTTTATTTTGGTGATTGATTTCCATGTTAATTTTTTTTCTACATGCTATGTGATTGATTTTGTGAACAAAATTGATTTTATTTAAAAACACTTCAAACTAGATTTTCCATTGTGTTGTGAATATTTTCTATAAAAAAATTGTTAACAACAAATCTTGATTTAATATATGCGACTTTCTGCATCTCAAGATTTTCACAATAAAACCTAAGGCACTAAGAGGCGTGCGTGCATCACCTATAATCCATTTTACGGGACATCCAAATTACGAGGCATTCATCACTGAATAATTATCAAAATGAGAAAGATATTTTTACCCATCTTTGCCGAATACATGCACAAGGCGATGAATATTTTCTTTTCCATTGGTGTGTATTAAAACTCCACCTAAGCATCCCCTAAGCCTTCCAGCAAAACCAAGAACATGATGTCCATATTCATGCGATTTTCTCTACCTGACCTTATTTTATCTTCTCTTCATCTAATACAAAATCTAATATACGCGCCCCCGACTATATCGCAATACTTCTAAAAAACCATTCAAAAGAATTTCATATAGATTTAATAAAATTCCTCAACTCCTCAAAATTACCCTACCAAATAAGCAACCCCAACCCCTAATCCTCACGCAAGGCATGAGTTCTCAGGAACCTCTTACTTCAGAAAATCCCCCCATCTCTTCATATCAGTGGCTATGTAAGTAATTGAATTTGCAAAGCAAAAAAAAAAAAAAAGGAAGAAGAAGAATAAACCTAAGCATCCATTTAGCTACACAAGAACTCAAAAAAAATCCAATCCAACCACAAGCCCAATTGAAGGAATAGTAGGCTTAGAGTTAGCAGTAAGAAAACAAAAGCATCAAGTCAAGCTATCAGTGTGCATTAGAACTTCTAAACATCCAAGTATTATTCCAAAAATGGTTGATGACATTCAAAAGGATCTATAAATGAGAACCTTTGTAAACATTATAATATATATACAATAATTCTGTCTCTTTCTTTCTCATCATAAAATGGATTTCTTTAAGTTTTCTCTTCTTCCTATGGATAGATTTCCCATTCCTCTCCTCTTTGAGATGGATTACCACTGGCATGAATTTTGCGTAGTCAACAATAGATAGTAAATATCCACTACTTCCTCCAACAACACTTCAACTCCTTAGAATAAAGTTATTTTAGTTATTATGCACTTTTCATAGTAGGTGGGCAGGCCTATTTCGACTAAGTACCTTCCGATTGGGGGAGATGATGTCAGAATGCTATCAAATTTTAGACTAAACGGACTCGTACTGAATAGAAACTTAAATACATGCTAGATACAAATATAATTAAAATAAAAGGAGAATATTGAAAAAATTGAGGTTGGGAATTTAAAACAAGAAAATACTAATGAATGAGAATTTATAATAAATTTAAGAGGGCAATAAGTGACTTGATAGCTCATTGTAACTTATTGAACTCAATATTCACCTGCCATCATAACCATGATCTTTCAGTGAATATTCAGACTCTTCTAGATGATTAAAGGATCCCAATTTTGACATATATGAGAACAATAGGGAGCTCAATATCTTGCCAATGAGCATGATTTGACTAGGCGTTGAACTCTATATTGTTCAACGTAAATGATTATGGCTATTCAAAGGTGTTATGGAAAGTAATAAATTTGAAGCTTTATATTAGGAAATTTGATATTAGAAAACCTACTTGGTGGAGACCTAATTACGGGATCGTTTCTATATTAGAGTTATTCCTAATCTAGAGAGTTGGGAGTGTGTATAAACATGCAATATATATTTTCAATTAGGAATAAGAACAATATAAGTTTCTCACTTCACATAGTATCTGAGCTTCTCATATGGATCATTCATTCGTTCGTTCATCGTCATCTTGATTGCACTTCTGGCTCGCTCAGTTAGTGTCGTTTTGCTTGTCAGGTTCTTTCATTATGTTTACATCAACAGGATTAAAGAATCATGCGTCTGGATCTCTTGATCGGCATAGTTCTACTTGCCTGGTTCGCCTATCCAATTTGCAGTCGTTGCTTTGTTCTCTCATCTGCTTAGTTCTCTAATCTGAATCATTCATCTGCTTTGTTTGCTAATCTAAATCACTCGTTGAAGGATATGGGACTAGTTCATCAAACGAACAAACATCGGCATCACCATCGTCCGCAAGTTGTTCTTTTGACTTTATCATTATCCGAAAGCTCATCACTAGTCGTCATTTTTGTTGAAATATGATTCAAATTGTGTCATCTTCATCTGCTTTGACTTATTCGTCGGACTCTTCTTTGTCTGGAAGCGGTTTGTCAGCTTCGTCTTTGGCTGTCGTAAAGGCAAGGGTTGCACTTTCGTCCCTGGTAGGATCGAGATCGACAAGAGCTTCAACTACGCCTCCATCAAACATCAGTCCGCGTCGTCGTGTTACGAAGTCCACTATAAGTTCGATTGGACTTAATAATTTGTCGAGATCATTTAGATCGCATTAATGGATCCATTACCTTGAATAATTGGCAATAATCATGGTTGTGTAACAAAAACAAATTTTGACAAATTTGGGGGCTAAAATTAGGATGACAAATTAAATGATATCAATTATTTTAATTGGAATAAAGTTTTGAGACTCTACTTAAAAAGTATCTCTCGCGAGAAACACCTCATTGAGAGTCCCATAATTGAAATTAATCCGACTTAAGCTTCATTTGGGGCAGTTTATCCGCCGCGGCGGCGTTTTGAAAACATCATCTTACCGTTTGAAAACTGTGTTTGAGCAGCTTATCCGAAAATGCAGTTGATTTTTTACCCTGTGATCCGCGTTTCCAGATAAGCATAAGTTGCCCCCAATGCACTCTTACTCTGATACAAATACAGAACCTATCAAATCTAATCAATTTGTTCATAATACTCACTATAACTGTGTGAAGGATATGATAGAGGAATTGGCATTTGTGTTTTCTAAAAGAGAAAATACTTCTCGAACCGTTGATGTATGCGAAGAATTCTATCGAGCTAAATAACAAGACCAATCACTTAACACATCTTATGCATTTTAGACGGGTTTATGAAGAATTGGATATAATATTTCCTTTAATACAAATGCCCAAACTAAGCGGGCTCAAACAGAACAATGATTATCATGAGATTTCTAGCTGGCCTCAACTTACAGTATGAACATGTCAAATCATAGATTCCATCTAATCCAGTAGTTACTACTCTTAGGGAAGCTATAATACTAGAGTGTTGCTTCCTATTATGAGTTCTAAGACCTCGTATGTACAACAATCTAATGTTTTTGCTAGCCAGAAAAATACAGACGTCAATAAATCTCAATCTTGAAACAATCATGGAAGTGCATCTCTGAATTCTGAAAAATCAAAGCACAAGGATAGTTTGCTACAACTGTCATGTACCTGGTCCTATAAAGAGAAACATGTCAAAAATTGTTCAAAAAGTCAGCAAGATTCTAGAACACAGTCAGCTCACATAGTCACTACTAATAAAGCATCTCAAAGACAGAATCTCTCGATTTCTACAGATGAATATGCTAAATTCATCCAATTTTAGGAAGCACCCAAGAAATCTCCCTCTGTCATTGCACTTGCCAAGCCAGGTAAAAATGATACTTCTCTAATTTCCTCTTCCACACGATTGGTTGGTCATTGATTCTAGTGTCACATGTCACATGATAGGTAATCCAAAACTCTTTTCAACCTTTCAAAATCATTCAAATGGATCTACCTCTAATGTTCTTAATTATGACATCATTAATCATACACCAACACTAACATTCATGTCTATCCTAAGTTTACCTTAATTTTCTTTTACTATTGTCTCAGTTAGCAAGATTATACGTGCTCTTAATTATTGTATCTTATTCTTTTCATATCATTGTATTTTTAGGATCTTATGACAAAGAAGATTATTTTTGCAAAACAAGAATCCGGGAAGTATACATTTTAGATAATGAGGAACCTCGACCCGTAGCCTGTTCCAACACCTTATCTCATTTCTAGATTTATTGTCGTTGAACATCCATTACTATCAACGTTTTGAAGAAGTTGTATTTTCTATTTCGATATTTATCATCTTTAGATTATGATTCGTGTCAATATGCTAAACACCATCATTTGTATTATGTTTCAGAGTTAATAAAAGAGCCGGTCACAATCTTAAGTTGGTTCATTCTAATGTTTGGGGACCTTGTCCTATTTTGTTTAATGGGTTTTGATATTGTCATTTTCATGGATGATTTTTCTCGTATGACTTAGCTTTAATTTGTGAAATTTCGTACCTAATTACTATCACATTTTCAATCTTTTTTTGTCAAGATTAAAACTCAATTCAACAAGAGTTAAGATTCTAAGAAGAATAATGCCAAATAATATTTATTTGCATCCATTTGGATGTACATGACACATAACAGGATGGGGATGGTTCACCAGTCATCTTGTGTTAATACTCCATCCCAAAATTAAATAGCTGAAAGGAAAAATAGACATCTTGAGAAAGTTAAAGTTTTTGTTTCAAACGAATATGCCTAAACAGATATGGGTTGATGTGGTCTCTACTGCATATTTTTTCATCAATCGGATACTTTCTACTGTTCTACAGAACCAAACACCCTACCAAATTTTATTTCCAACCAACTCTCTTTCTTCTATTGAATCAAGCATATTTGAGTGCACTTGTTTTGTTCATGATACTCGTCGACAATTTTTAAGTGGATTCTAAGATATTAAGGTGCATTTTTAGGATATCCCATCTGCACAAAGGGTATTGATATTTTTCCCTTTCTTAAATAGGTAGAATATTTCTGTTGATGTCACATTTCATGAACAAACTCCATTCCTTTGTGACTCGGTGCCTAAATCCACACAAGATTCTGATGAATTTTTAATGTATCACAGCATAAGTTTACCTCCACCTCTAATGCCTCAGCATAGACCACCTATCACTAATGTTTACTTGAGAAGACTCCGTTCCCCTAATCCTAATCCGACACTGGTATCAACTTTTTTATAGAATCCTCCTCCCAGTGACCTTGATTTACTTATTTCGCTTCAAAGAGGTAAACGACAATTCCTTGTATTGAATATAATAAGTTATCCTCTACTTCATGCTTATTTGTTTTTTTTCTTAACTCTGTTAGGGTTTCAAGATTGTATAGCAAGCTCTATCCCAGAATGATGGAGGGCCGTGATGATTGATGAGATAAATTCCTTAGCTACAAATGAAACATAGGAACTAGTTGAACTACCTTCTAGCAAGAAAGGTGTTGTCTGTAAGTGGGCTTTTGCAATTAAGTTTCATTCTGATGGATCTGTAGTTCATCTCAAAACTCAATTAGTTGCTTAAGGCTATGCTCAAACTTATGGGATCGACTTCTTGAACACATTTTATCTGGTAGCTACGTTGACTTTGGTTCGCCCACTCCTTTACATGGCTGCAATAAATAAGTAGCCCTTACACCAGCTGGATGTGAAGAATATCTTTTTGCATAGTGATCTTTTGGAAAAGGTATACATGGAGCAACCTTCTGGGTCTGGAAGAGTATGTTGTCTTCAAAAGTCCTTATATGGATTGAAGCAAAGTCCTTGAGTATGTTTTCAAAAATTTAGCCAAGCATTAGAAGGGTTAGAAATGCAAAAAATTAAAAATGATCACACTAATTATTCTATTGGTGGTTTATGTTGATGACATTATTATTACTAGAAGCGATTCATATGAAATCTTATCATTGAAATCATTTCTTTAAAATTAGTTCAACACTGAAGATCTAGGTTCATTGAATTACTTCTTTGGGGTTGAGGTAAGTTTATTTCTATCTCAATTGAGGTTTATTTTGGTTTGTTAACAGTAACTGAAAAATTAGATGTCAAACCATACAGTACTCCGATGATGCCCCTAATCAACAACTTACCAAGGATGGAAAACCATTTTCTGAGCCTGAACAATATAGGAAGTTAATGGAAAAATCAAACTACCTCATAGTAACTCAGACTGACATTATGTTTCAATTAGACAATAAGTTAATTTATTTCTTTCCCCATAGTACAGCATTGGTAAGCTTTGGAATAAATACTATATTACCTCAATGTAGCTTCTGGACAAGGTATTTTATATCAGATTTATCGGCATAGAAATATTTATTGTTTCTCTAATGTAGATTAGGCAAATTGCAAGATTGATCAAAGATCCAATATTGTATATTGCGTCTTTGTTGGCGACAATTTGGTCTCATGTAAGAGTAAGAATATAATGTAGTATCCTGATTCAGTGGTGAACTTGAGTACCAAGCGATGGCACAAGCTTCAAGTAAATATATGTGGGTTTTATCGCTCTTGATCGAAATGGGTTTTACAACTCTTGACCGAAATGGGTTTTAAGATGATGGTTCTAGCAAAGTTTTGATGAGATAACCAAGCTGAAAGTCATTTTTCATCAAATCCTATCTTCCATAACTGAACTATGCATATTGAGATAAATTGTCATTTTATTCATGAAAAGATTCAACAAAATCTAATTTCTACATCTCATGTGAAGACTAGGGAACAACTATTGGATGTCCTCACAAAGTCCCTTAATACAGCCAGGGTCACTTAAATTTGTAGCAAGCTGGGCATGAGAAATATTTATGCTCTAGCTTGAGCGAGAGTGTTATGGAAAGTAATAAATCTGAATCTTGTATATTAAAAAAATTGATATTAATCAACCTAATTAGCAGATATTTAACTACATAATATTTTTAATATTAGAGTTATTCCTAATCTAGACAGTTGGAAGTGTGTATAAATACAAAATATATATTTTCAAATGGGAATAAGAACTTATTCACTTCATAAACGAAAACAGATAGTCGAATTTCATTTTAGAGGAACAAAAGTTGAGTTATATTGAACACATAATTGAACAACATGGGGCTTGCAATAGATTAAGTAGCTTACTTATGCCCAAGGTATTCTTTGACCACTTCTTTATGAGCTAAAAAAATAGAGTTCATATTTGGACTAAGTAGGAAAATGATCTCCTATAAGAACTTCAAGTTTTAAAAATTTATAGCCCAAATTGGATCACTTGTGGGCTCCGCCACAAACGAATTATGATCTTTAAAAAAAATGTAACTCTATGATATATATGAAAAATGCTTATTTGCTTTAATCGTCACGAAATACGCAATATTCACACGAGCGAACAAAACCTGATTTTCAGTGAACTCAATTGAAATCTAACACACATCTTAAGGTCAAAAAGTTCATGCAAGCTTCCAAACTTGAGATGATTTTAGGACATAAGCATTTCTAGAGGCTACCAACAAAAAGTTTATGCTACTCCAATTTTTTTTATTTTATATGAATATTTTTATTAATTGATTCTAATGGCGCTTTCGATATGATTATATTACTAATCATAAACCTTGTTCTGATATTAACCCAACCAGGACCTTAGAATTACTAAGACGAAAATAAATGATGAAATAAAATTTAGATCATTTACTAGAATTAGCAATTAGTCCTCCAAATAATTGAGAAAAAAGCAATGATAAATAAAATTTGCTTTAGCGTATAATTAAAACAATTGTGAGTGAAAATTATCTCACATTTGATCTCCTCCTCATATACCACTTTCTCCATCTCTCCCCTCTTAAAAGCATGAAATCGGCGCTAGCCAATTCAAAATTCTTTAGCATAACAAGGTTGTAAGTCTTACATCAAAAGTTTAATCCTCCTTCTCATAAGGATAAAAGTCAATGAAATTGAGTCCGTACCTAACTAATCTAAACCTAATCCTTACATCGACAGGAGTTAATAACAATGACATCTTGATTATATTTAACTGACAAATTTCAATCAAATTATAAATGTCCATATTTTTACATAAACCTCAATGCTGGTCATGTCAAAGGTAATTGGAAGCGTTTAATTTTAAACTTAAGTTTCAAAATGTATTTAAACAAATACAATTAATATGATTTTTGAATCTAATCCTCCATAAGCAGGACAGATTGACAAGGTTTAAAAGTATCAAACCTCCGATAATAGCCGTGTCTATCAAAAATTTCAACAGGAAGAATTCTTACTTTCAATTTGTCTTCAAAGTTTAATAAAACTTATTTCAATTTTAATAGTTTAAAATTTTAAATGAAATAAAAATTACTAAAAACTAAAGCAAAACCCATCCACAGTCCACATTAATTTGTAAAAGGTAACATTTAATATATTAACTTAAACTCACATAGAGCTAATATCATATCAAATATACTACTATATTCATGCTCAAACAAATTTGCGCTAGTAAAGATGTGTCGAGTCCAATGTCAACATGATTTGGCCAATCGACTTAACTTAAAAAAGTGGTTATAACCTAAGCCCTCTAACTTAATGGTTTTGTCATCAAATGACAATTATATTATGAAACTGTAGCTCATATGCTCCCCAATAGATTAATCACTCAAGATGTGAATTATAGGATATATCGATACAATTTCTGTTATCTGAAGTTAGCTTTAAATTAGTCCCCTCTTAAACAAATGACCGACAAAGATCTACAAGATTCTCTTAGATAAAGCAACACATGGCTACTGATAAGGATCATTTGGTCAAGCTGAGTTGATTGTCTCCTCTGATCAAGTAGACAACGGTTCACGATAACTTAAAATGACGAAACCATCAGATCTTGATCAATTTTATCATTATTCTCCCCAACATATGCTCTCAAAGATTATAGTGATACAAAACCGTAATTGTTTTGACTAAATGCTACATGATGAACACCTCAAAGACCAACCATAATCGAAAGTGCACTCCCGTTATCGAGAGAGATATATAACCATAGGGGTTTACGTCTCTGAAAAATTCGAACCGAAATCTTAAAGTTCACACAAATATGAGGGCAATGTATCTGAGTAGTGTCATATCTGCAATCTAATTATGAAAATTTGACCCAAAAACTCACATGAAAACTCTCTCGTCGTATCGAGAGGGGCAGGGCACTAATTTTTTGGGCTCACAAAATTGAAAAAATTCGCTTAATTTTATGCTTAAATTAATCCAAATAGTTAGGCTTCGCTTCAAACATCAATTGAACCAAACTCTGATTGAATCAAGCTTTCCTAAGATCAAATTAAATTCAAATCTAAATAGAGAAAATTAGTGCAAAGGAAGATTTAATTGAACCATCTTATGGCCAAGTTTCCATGACATGAGATTAGCAAGAATGACTTTGACCAACACTTGAGCCAGGGTTGAATTGCCTCAAGATTGGATCGTAACAGCCCAAAATATAATCAACCATAATTAAGTCCAATTCGAATAACTAAAAAAGATAAGTAGAACAAATTTAAAAACCTTTATTAAAGGTCTCGTGTTAAGGCAATATAGGAGAGAAGATGTTGAAAACAAAGAGCAACTCTAACAGTGGAGTTCCCTGATAGTTTATAGCATTTTCCTAACACGAGTATAGCTTAAACAAGCCTAATACGAATTCCCCTGACCATTAAAAATACTTAAATGGACCCCTATCGCATAATAAGGGAATAAACAGGGGTTTCTTTCTTTTTCAGGCAAACATCATATGTTACGTGCAGATGTAAAATGATAGGTCACAGCAGACAGATGTGATGAGTTTTCCTTATTATTTATAGTATTTGTAATATAGCATTTCGATGTTGAATTTGTTTGCCACTGTTTACTTTTATATTGTTATTATATCTACTTCTTGTCACTACATTTTTCTACCTTCCAACACAGAAACAACAGAAAAATGTTCGGTGCCATAGTTGCTTGGCTTTTCTTCAGCCAAAAACACAAAAAATTGAAAAAAATAAAAAAAAATAATAATAATAATAACTAGAAAAAAAACATCAAGCCTAATGTAACCATTCAGGTGGGTGGAGCCCTCCTGGCTAAATACCATCATTCACTTAACCCCAGCTGGCCTGACATGGACTCAGGCAGCCCAGCAATGTAAAAAAAGAAATAATGAAAAAAATGTGATTCCAACAATGTTGACTCAACGCTTATAATAACCAAGTGCATATTTTTTCTATTCATATATCAAGAAGTAATAAACAATAACTAAGAAAATAAAAAGAACAAAATTAGTTATGAAATGATTACCTTTAGGACTACTCCCGAGCCAAACCATACATCGCCAGAAACCTTTAGACTATCAAGTTCAACAATGCTAGGAATG
Source organism: Papilionanthe hookeriana x Papilionanthe teres (assembly GCA_022702705.1). Lineage (NCBI taxonomy): Eukaryota > Viridiplantae > Streptophyta > Magnoliopsida > Asparagales > Orchidaceae > Papilionanthe > Papilionanthe hookeriana x Papilionanthe teres. The sequence continues at coordinate 97,703,173 of CM040433.1, forward strand.
GATTTAAAACGAGCAAGAAAGTTGGCCACCTGAGAAGAAAAAGTTGAGCATTAAATCAAATGAAAGATTCATGAAAGTATGAGTTAATATGGATTATATAACACCTTTTTAAATTCAGGTCCTAGCTCAATAGAGGGATTAGCAGGATTTTGTCTGGCTTTATTACGGACGACAAAGCCATCAACCAAAGTGTATAGATCAGACTGTCAAACAATGAATTAAATGACATTAGCCAGAACATTCATTAATGCTGCTGTTATTAATTTATGATCATGGAAGATGGACTAACCTGAACTAATAGTAAATCTGATGTTGCCTTCACGGGAAGAAAACGAGATCGTGGAACATTCACTCCGATAGCATTATCAAAAAACTAAATGGCATAAAGAAGACAAAAGGTATTAATGTTCCTGAAGTTGTCCATAATAAAATGGTTGACAAAAAATGTATATGCAGCAGAAACAATACTCTAATTGCTGCCCCAGCCGCTGTTTCAAGTTGAAGAACCTTAATACCATCTACTTCCTGGAAGCACGAAGAATTACAAATGAAACAATGATAATTTACAGTTTAGGACACTCAGAACACGAATGAAATCTACCTTGGGGTTTGGGATAATCTCCATTTTGAGTGCATCAGCTTCTACAAGCCTTTTAATGGCCTTCAAGTTCACCCACCTGGATGAATTGTATGATTGGTTTAAATTCCAAACGCCATTTCAAGATCAAATTCATAACAATGAGATAGCATACAAGTTGTTGGTATTGAAAATCTTGAATTTCTCGATAGATTTAAATTCATTCACCTGAAAGAAGTAACATAAAAATAAAAAAGCTTTAAAATGAATTCAACCATTTTGAATGACAGATTACCAAAAACATAAAATTTTGGATATAAAATTGCAGGGATCAGATGTCTCACGTGTTCATCAGGAACCTGTGCAATTTCCAAAAGCTGCAAACATAAGCAAGAAAATTTTTGTTACCATACCGGGGAGTTGTAGACAAGCAAGCTAATATAAAACATTACAGAAAACTTCATAATAGATGTAATAATTTGAAAATATATTTGAAGGAAGAATAAATATAGTAGAGAGAAAGAGCACAAAAAGTGTTCAATTCAGTATAAGTTGAAGCATTAAATAATTCACATGAAGCATAATCCAGATTGAAGCAATAAGATTTTGAATAACATTTCAGTCTCATAATTCAACATTTTTGCTTTTAGGTGTTAGCCAAAGTTTCATCTTCAATGTTCCCAGTAGTTCTTACCCGAGTTTGTCTCAATTTCATTAACGCATAAACATCAAAAAAATTGATGTAAAAATAAATAAACAAATTTTACCCGGCAATAATTAAGATCGAGGATTTTTTATTAAAAAAAAAACATATTTTTTGAAAACCTAAAAAGCAAATAATGTTTGTGTTCAAGACATCTTAGTGAAATTCTAGCAATTGACAAGCAAGAACATTCCAGCGCCCTCCCATTAGTCTGTATGATTAATTCAGAACTAACCACCAAGAAAGTCAACTTCCTATCATATTATCTAGCATCCAGCCCCGAGCCGTGAAACTAGGATTAAAGGTCTATTTATAAAGAAGTGATGGCATTAACTCATAAATATCGGAATGTGGCGTTCACTCATGGTGTTATAAAAGTACGCAGCAACAACTACAAACAAATTTAAGAGATGCTTACAGCTTCCTAAGAGAAACGTCAGCAATTTGTAATGTTGCTAGTCATGTGATGCCATTATATAACTTAACAGACAGAGGAAAGATAAGATTAATGCTATTTCTCCAATATTCTAGAATATTCTATCTAATCCTAAGTAAAGAATTCTAGGATATTTGAAATAAAGGAGTATTTTAGAATATTGAAATAGGAAGAATCTAGAGTATATTTTTCTAGAAATAATTGTAAGAGTATGCCTATAAATAGGCATAACTTATAGTTGCCATGTAAGTTGAAAACCACTCAGCAAAGCTTAGTAATAAAATTCTCCTCTTCAAAAATTTCCAACAATCCAAATCTCCCTCTTCTCTCCGAAATTTCCAATAATTGTTATCAAAGCTTCGTTCGATTATCTTTGAGTGTTCTACAATTTCAATATCTCTACAATGGCCGACTTCAACCGCTCATCTGTCCCCATTCTTCAATGAAAAAAATTATGAATTTTGCTCCTTTTAAAATTTGATCCTTTCAAAATTTGAAGATCGTTGAAGAAGAATTCAATACTCCGGAAGATACTTCAACTCTCTCAGCAAAACAAAATAAGATGCTTGAAGATAATCAACAAAAGGACTCTCAAGCATTATTTGTTTTACAACTAGAAATGGTAGATGACATCTTTCATCAAATAATGGGCGCAACAACTACAAAACAAGTGTGGTACACGTTATTGGAGGAGTTACAATGAATAAAGAAGGTATGCTCCATCAAATTACAAAATTTTAACTGAGATATTGCGGATCTTAAAATGAAAGAAAAAGAGACTGCAAAAGATAACTATTTTAAGATAAAAAAATAGCTAATCACATGAGAGCCTATAAAGCAATCATTTCTGACAAGAAAATAGTAGAAAAGATACTAATTTCTTATATAGAAAATATGATTGAATAATTTATGAAACTGAAGAATCAATGGATCTAGAAACTACCACCAACAGAATTAATGGACTCTCTTGAAGCATATGAAAAAAGATTGAATAAGTGAAGCGAGAATACTACAGGAAACGTCTTTCAATCTAAAACAAATTTACAGCCTCATAAATCAAAAGATAATAGAAGAAATTCACAAGAAAATTTTAAAACTAAAAATAATCAAGGAAAAAGTGACAAATATCCTCCATGTGGTATTTGTAAAAGAAAAAATCATTTAGAGAAAAATTGTTGGATCAAAGGAAAACCATAGTGCAAAAATTGTAAGAAATTTGGGCACACAGAAAATGTTTGTCGATTGAAGAAAAATCAACGACTCAAAAAAGAGAAAAGTGAAGAAAAAAATCTCCTATGAGAATAAAGATGCATGATTTCTATATAGTAGTTGTAGTAATCACATGACAAAAAATGAAGAAATATTTTGTAGTCTAGAAAAAATAAAGAAAAAAGTCAAAATAGGAAATGGTTCAGGGAGGCAACAGGAAGAAGCAACATAGCCATTAACACAAGAAAAGGGAAGAGATATATCAAAGATGTACTCTTAGTCCCAAATATCAATCAAAATATACTCACCATGGATCAAATGATCGAGAAAGGATACTCTTTGAATTTTAAGGTCGATGCTTGCACAATATATGACAAGCAGGACAAATTTTTTAAAATTGCAAAGATCAATATGAAAGAGAACATGTGTTTTCATATTCAATAGAGATACAAATAATATGGTAATGAAGACACAAATAGATGAGTCATGGCTTTAGCACAAGCAATTTGGGCACTTCAACTCCATGAGCTGAAGATTCTCCACCAAAAAGACATGATAAAAGACGTCCCTATAATGAAAAAAATCAATGATGTCTGTGAATAATATTTGCTCAGAAAAAACCATCTACAGCCATTTCCATCAACCAATACTTGGAGAGCTAAGGAGCCATTAAAACTTGTTCACACTGACATATCTAGACCAATGCATACTTCAACACTATAGCAAAAAAAATATTTCATCATTTTCATTGATGAGTACATAAGAAGTATTTGTCGACATGGGTCTATTTCCAGTCAGAATGATCACAAGTATTTGAGATTTTCAAATAATTTAGGGCTTATGTCGAAAAACAAAGTGGCTACTAATTGAAGACATTAAGAAGTGGTAGCGGCAAAGAATATGCCTCAAATAACATCAACAAGTTTTGTGAAGAAGAAGATGTTGAATGACAACTCAAAGTCAGGTATATGCCAGAGCAAAATGAGTATCTGAAAGGAAGAAAAAAACTATAATGGAAATAGCTACAACCATGCTGATAGATATGGGCCTTCCAAAATCTTTTCGAGCAGAAGTTGTATATAATGTAGCCTATTTAATAATTAAATGTCCAACTAAGGCGGCAAAAGACAAGACACCAATTGAAGCTTGAAATGGAAACAAAGCCTTTTGCAAAACATCTAAGGGTCTTCGGTAATATTTGCTATGATCATATTCCACAAGAAAAAAAGAATAAATTAGGTAAAAAGACAAAAAAATAATTTCTTAGGCTATAATACTCAATCTAAAGGTTATCGATTATATAGCTTAAGAACAAAGAAGCTCATCATTAGTCGAGATGTGAAATATGATGAAGATGCTACATACAATTGGGAAACAATAAAGATTGAAATAAGGCGATGGCGCCAATAACACATCAACAAGTTTAAGTCATAATCAACTAGGATCATCAACACAAGTGCCTATGCAAGAGATAGATCAAGATGCAAACTCATCTCCAGAATCACCACATAGAACAAAATCTCTAGCTGAAATCTATGAGCATTGTAACTTGACAATCATGGATACAGAAAGCTTTGAAGAAACCTCAAAGCAAGAAGTATGGAAAAAAGCCATGGAAGAAGAAATAAAGAAAATCGAGAAAAATTAGACATGGGAGCTAGTAGAAGCTGCACAAGAAAAAGAGGTAATTGGAGTAAAGTGGGTCTATAAGACAGCTCAATCCTGATAAATCATTTCAAAAATATAAAGCAAGACTAGTTGTTAAGGGATACAACAATTTGAAGTTGACTATAATGAGACATTTGCTCCATTTGCATGATATGATACAATAAGAGCATTAGTTATACTTGTAGTACAAAAACAAGTGGAAGATATATCAACTAGATATCAAATATGCACTTGGCTTCTTGGAAGAAAAGATCTATGTGAAACAACCTTCAGGGTTTGCAATACAAAACAAAATTCTCAAGTTAAAGAAGGATTTGTATGGATTTAGGCAAGCCCCAAGAGCTTGGTATAGTCGAATTAACAACTACTTCATAGATCAACGCTTCAAGAGCAAAAGTGAGCCAAAATTATACATCAAGACTTGAGGTATGAACTACACTCTCATTGTCTCTCTATATGTAGATGATTCTATGCAAGAAATAATGAGAAGAAGATCAAAAAATTTCAAAAAGAAGTGGTGAAGACATTCTAGATGACCAAATTAAGTATGATGCATTGTTTTCTTGTGATAGAAGTAATTCAAAATGAAAGAGAGATCTTTATCTCACAAAAAAATATGCAGCAAAATCATTTAAAACAATTTAAGGTGGACAATTGCAAGATTGTCGCAACTCCACTCGACAATAAGACACTTATGAAGGATGATAATACACGAAAGGCAGATAACACATTCAATCGATGTCTTATTGGAAACTTTATCTAACAATGAAGAGACTAGATATCATGTATGCAACAAGTCTACTCTCAAGATTTATGCAAAGTGCATACCAAATTCAGCAAAAAGCAGCTAAGAATGTTTTTAGATATCTGCAAAGAACGAAAAACTATGATATCTGGTATGAATCCATTACAAACTCAAGGCTAACTGGATATACTGACAGTGATTGGGTCGGATCAGTTGATGGAGAAATTGTTGCATATGGAATACGCACACAGCTCTGCGTGCGTACTCCCACTAATAACCGACAAATAACCTCATAATAACCCTGAATAACACCGAAATGAAACCTCGAAATGTTATTGGGGGTTATTTCGGTGTTATTGGAGCTAATACTCAAAAAGCCTCACAAAATCTCGAATAACAACAATAACGCCAAAATAACCCCCCAATAACCTTCTGCGGCTTCATTTCGGTGTTATTCAGGGTTATAATGAGGTTATTTGGGAGTTATTGGAGTGAGTACACAAGCAGAGCTGCGTGCGTACTCCGTATGCAACAATTTCTCCAATTGATGACATGAAGAGAACCTCAAGATATGCATTCACTAGGTTCAGGAATATTTGCTTGTACTTCAAAGAAACAAGCAAGTATTGTAAAATCATCAGCTGAAGCGGAATATATTGCAGCAACCACAACTGCAAATCAAGCTATATGGCTAAAATACATACTAGAAGATATCGACAAGCCACAAAAAAGAGCTACATAAATCTATTGTGACAACAAATCAGCTATAACAATGGCAAAAAAATAATGAAATTCCATGGCAGAACTAAACATATTGGTATCAAATATCATTTCATTAGAGAAGCTGAGGTCAATCAAGAAATTAAACTTAAGAGCTACAAGATTGAAGAACAATTAGCAGACATATTCAAAAGGAACTTCCAAGAGGAAAGTTTAAGTTGTCAAGCAATATGATTGGAGGGATCGAAATTTGCATCAAGTAGGAGTGATAAGATTGATGCTATTTCTCTAATATTCTATCTAGTGTTAAGTAGAAGATTCTAGGGTATTTGTATTAAATGAAAATACTCTAGAATATTTAAATAGGAAGAATCTAGAGTATAATTTCTAGAAAAGATTGCAAATGTTCAAATGACTCTAAATTTACTTTTTCATGCCTATAAATAGGCGTAACTTGTCATGTAATCTGAAAACTACTCAGCAAAGCTTAGTAAAAAAATTTTCCTTCTCTTCAAAAATTTCCAACAATCCAAATCTCCCTATTCTCTCCAAAAAAATATCTAACAAGGAAGAAATGTAAGAGAAAAAAAATGTAATCCATAGTACCATGTAATATGAGAATTGGCCTTTGTAACTTGATTAACCATTCAAATGATTTTGATCCAAAATAGACACAATTTCTTGACACTGGGCATGATGATTATATAAGCAAATTCAGATAAAAAAGAAAATGTTAATTCCATATACCTGAACCCTTCCTTCATATGAGATTAGTGTGCCGCCTTTTACATCAGCTATGGTTTTAGGTGTCACCTGGAGGAATATATGAATTAGAAATGAGGTGCTTCACTAAGTCCTAACATCACTGATTTTTCTTTTTACCTCCATGCAGTACTCATTCTCATTGTTGATCAAATGATTTAGAATCTCTGTTACATTACAGGACATCATATTTATTAGAAAGCCATGTTTTGTTAAATGCAATGTTCAATAAAAATAAAAATAAGAAATCAAAATATAATTGCAGAAATCTTTAAAGCATACTTGTGTCTACTATAGCACCAAGGTTATCTGAGTTTGCAATGAAGACATACTCCTTTCCCTGAACCAAAAAAAAAGGTCAAACAGGAATATACTGGTCAAATATGGCAGAAATCACTACTTGGGGAGATGCATGCTTAAGGTTTCATATTGCATGCTTGATAAGAGCATACCTGAGATAGCAAGGACTCCAGCTTTCCGCTGTTTACCAACGATGGGAACACATCACCATGCCCTGGCGGGTACCTTCGAGTTACAAAAATAAACGAAGTTTTATGAATTAAAGTTATTGGAAAGGGCCAAAAAACAGTATTTATTTAATAACAGCAGGTAGACATTACCAAGGCATTTGAGATACTCAATTTTTCCTTTATTTTTTTTTCACTTAAGTATTTTCATATATTCTTCACTGAGATTTTTCATATATTCTTCACTCCATGCAGTACTCCATTTAGTTCAATCAAGCAAGCTGGCTTGATCAAACTAATTCACCCAGCTAACTTTGTCAATAAAACAAGGCAAACCAATCAGTGTCTTTCCATTTAAGATAACATTTAAATTCGCAGTTCTAAACACAGTTGGCCTAGTTCTCATTCCAATGCGCAAGAAGCTGAAATCTATGTTTTATATCCATGCTTTACAGTGTAACATATTTCTAATTTACAAAAATAGGTTCAAGAAAAAATTATTAAAAATTAAGAGCCTTTGGCCATTGCAAACCTCGATGTACACAGTAAGAAGATAAAACTTCTTGGCCTATGAAATAAATTATTAGCAGGCATACACTAAGGCCCTAAGGAGCTTCCATTAAACCGTAGAAGGTCGCCACTATCCCATTTTATCAATGAAAACTACACACAAGCCGTTTGTCGGCCGCATTTTTGAAAGATATAAAATTAATGATAGTTTAATATATAAGATATATGATTTTTTTAAAGTATTTTTGAAAGTAGTGTTTTTATTTTGAAAAATGAGACCGTCTGGATCTCATTTGTCCAGTAATTTGCAAAATCGTGTCCGATGCCACAAATGATACACCTTCTCGAAGAATTAATGTATCTTGCGACGGTAGACCCTATCATACAAACTAAGAGACTCGTAACATCCGTTTAGTCTGCGAACCTTTATGTGTGACTTGACTTTCCCAACCTAATAGAAAGATTGCAGGTAGGTTTATTATACACGGTTTTAAGCTTCCTATAAGGCAAGTCTCATAGCTTAATTATATCATAAATGATCAAGTCACTTGAAAACTCTCGATAATGATCGGAGGTACTAGTCTTCAAGAATTTCAAGGTTTAGGTTTTCACGGTAGGACAAGGAAAATCAAGTGGGAATGGCTCAATATGAAACACTTATTTTCAAGAGTCCAAAAGAAGAAGGTAGGGGATGTCATTGATTCGAGGTAAACATCGGTGACTTTCCAGACTATCCTATGGTGTGGCTACATTTTGGAGACGAAGTTAATTAAGTGTTTAATCCTGTCAATTTTATTATTTGGGACTTACACTTGCATTATACCCAATTATGCAAAAAGCCCGCAGAGATAGGAGGGTTTACGTTGTCCTGTACGACAACATTGGAACCTAAGACGAGTTAGAGCTTATGTCGTGCAACATAGTTGAACAGAAACCTAAGGGGAAAGTGAGGATTTATGTCGCGTTGGACGACCTACCTCGATGTCCTATAGTTTGTTATTTATACTAGACACGAGATTGTTGAAGGTCTTCTCGTTGCTCGATCCGGACTCCTCGCCGCGTTGTTGTGGTATGTCGACTACCTCCTCTTGTGGTTTGTCCCATGCTCCTCGCCGAGCTGACCACGAATTGGCTCCAAGTCTCCTTGTAGCAGGTTTGTTTAAGAAGTCACAATCGGGGAATGAGAGAAGTGTCATGTCATAGAAGGTTAAAAATTGAGGCATCTTAGTGTCTTATTTAAAACAAATATTTAAGTTGATTGAGCAGAACCGGTTAGGATCTCACGGTTCCCTCGTTCCGGCACCATTATTTTCTTCGGATTCACTTAGTCCTAATGAATTTACTAAACTCAACTAAATGTGTTCCGTACTTTCATTTAGATCGTGGGAAATCTCGTTAGCATCACGTAGTTACCTCCTCAGAGGGATTCCCGATCATCCGAGAGACGTTTTAATTTAGTTGAAGTTGCATGTTTTGTTTTGTTTGTGATTAATTTTGAGTTGTTTTATATTTTGATTGTTGTGGAGGTGGATTCAGTTCTTTTGTTGTTTTGGCTATCCTAAAAATTCTGGTTTTGTTTTGACATGCACATGGTGCAAGAAAGTAAATGCAGGTAAGTAAATTGCCCATAAATAAATTGCAATAAAAATAAATACATATCTGACAAGTCTGTTACTGCTACCGAACTGGTGTCATGCATGAAGATAAGCAGATACGGCTAAGGGTCTCATATGCACATCAAATAACTAGCAAGCCTACACAGTGGTTCTACGACCTCCTACAGCTCGGGGAAGCGACTAGCAAGTCTGTACGGCAATCCTACGACCTCCTACGGCTGGGGGCAGCGACTAGCAAGCCTGTAAGGCGATCCTACGACCTCCTACGGCTGGGGGCAGCGACTAGCAAGCTTGTATGGAGATCCTGCGACCTCCTACGGTTCGGGGCAGCAACTAGAAGCTTCCAACGGGGATTCTAAGGCTTCCTACGACTCCGAACAGCAGCTAGGAATCTCCCACAAAGATCCTAAGGCCTTCTACAACTTCGGACAGCGGCTAGGCACTTCCCACAACTTCCAACAGCAACCTTACACCTCCAAACGGCACCCTACAGCTTTCTATGGCATACTACAACTTTCTACAGTGATTGGCAACTCCGCGCAGCATTTTCAAGCCATAAACAGTAGCTTTCAACACAAAACAATACTTATTCGATATTAAACAGCATTTATTTGATACCAAACAGCGTTTTTAAGCAATGAACGGATATTATTAATGAAAACCGAGTTATTTAGCTAGAAAATCAGACAACTTATGGCATGTATGTAAAAATTGAAACTAAGGTATTAGATATGCAAATACATGACAATTGAGTGGTACATAAATGTCCCAAGAAGAGATTAGTCACTGCATTACTTCCAACCTGTACTGAGTTTATCATGATTCTAGAAGAGTCGAACAAGAACACATAAGCTCATGATGTTTAAACAATTTTCTAAAATTTTTCAAAGAAAATAGCCATTGCAATTTTATTTGGATAAGAAATAAACATGTATAGATCCCAAACAATAATCATAAAATAAGAGCTAAGCTTTATCATGGATTCAGAAATAACAAAATGAGGCATTCAATCTTGCATCAAATAATCCACACCTCGGAGACAAACATCCACGTCAAATAAACTGATCTAGAAAAAAAAATAAGTATAGAGTTCACCTGAAGCTCTTTGGTAGAAGCCGGGAGAGGAAGGAGTGGGCGAGGCAAGCCGAAGAGCCGAATTTCTTTCTACGTGAAGGAGAGGGCTTCGGTACAGAGGCGGGAGAGGCGAGGTAGGAGTGCGGGATTTTTGACGTAGAGAGGAGAGGAGGCGAGATCGAGAGCCTCCGACTTGCAGTGCATGCGGAAGAAGCCGTGCGGCTGTTCGACTTGCGAAGGGGTAAACGAGGCGAGCGAAATGGAGCGGGAGAGAGCAGGTGAGCGAGGGAGCTTCTAGATCGAGAGACGTCAAGAGAGGGGCTTCGGTGCCGTGAGGAGTTGGGACGAGCGGCGCGCGCGAGAAGGCGAGCGGGGAAGGAAGATGGAGGTTGTACCGAAAAAAATCTGCCGTAAGGAGGGATCGAGCTCGGTGTATAGGCGAAATTTCAAAAGAGACGTTACGGGAGGCATTAGGCGGGGAATTGAAAGTTTTCCATACAAGAGCAGTTATATTAGGTAAATATTAACCCCTAATCAACTCTAATTAAGATGGAATTAGGCGGTTAAATTTGAAATTCGAATTTTAAAATTTGAAACAGCTAGGCTTGTGTTCAGCCCGTGACGAGCTCAAATTGAACCCGGAGTTGAGCCCGAACTCGTGCCCTGCTAATTAAAAAAAGTGCATCAGTTTTCGTGCTAATGGCTCGCACGCGTAACCATAGCAATATGGGTGTCCTTTCTAGCTAAAGTCGAAGTCCCGGACGCATCCGTGCGGTCTGTTTCGTCAATCGGGGTCATCCGGACGAATTTGTCAACGGTCGACCCGACTCAAGCCAAAATCATGCATGGTTCAGTCAATGTGAGAATCTTGGTGTCCGCGAGTGCTCGAGGCAATAAGGGTTCCCCTAGAGGCTGCTCCTATTCATGTAAGAACTCAACTTTGAGCTCCATATGTCGGTCCTAATCAATTTAGCGGAATGCCGAGGATTTGGGACCTTCCATGCGAGACTCAAAGGAGCAAAGAAGTGGATCGAATTTTCTAAGTAGTGTGGGTCACGTACTAGTCCTTCAAGAGGGTCAAACAGAGGAAAGCCTAAAGCTAGACCGTAGGCTCTAAGAAGAGAAATGAGGACCTCATCAAAAAATGAGGTCAACACCGTTTTGACATTCAATATGGTCCCAAATTCAGCTCCTCCTAGCTATTGCAGTCAGATCCAAATGATTCTTAGTCCATCACTTATTTAAGGTTAGATAATTCAAGATATGTAAAAGAGATTCAAATTTTAAATTGCAAAATTCAATTTTTGAAGATAATCTATAAGAAAAGTTTGGCTTGGCTATGTGGCTCTACTTCGAAATCAATACGTTCCTCTCGCTCTTCACCCATCTAAAAGATCAGCATGTAAGATCGTTGAAATTTGTGCAATTTTTTTTTATTAAGGTTCACTAAATCTTCTAGAGAAGATTTAAAAGTGCTACCTTACCCATAACTAAGGTGAGGGAATGATTGCCCTTTAAAGATACGTTAGAAGAGTTTCTATACCCACTAATTATGAAAGAGAGTATTACTCAAGTAAGAAATCCAAGATTGCGAGGAGCATATGCATGAACATAAGCTATGTTAAGTTGAACTACATAAAAATTATTATGTTTGTTTATTTTTGTACTTTACTTTTACCCATCTTATTTGTGATCTTGTTTGGAGTTATACATTTTAGCTCTACTAAAATAGTATTTGATCTCTTAATTTCCAAATAAAATTTTAAATCATCAAATTCATGTCCCTAAAGGACAACCATCACACCATTTCGTCAAATAGAAACTATAAAAACATTTCTATTATTAACTGAAAATATAGCATGCCATAGAAAATGAATGGATACAAAAAATCAAGACATTATATATTAAAAATTTTCAAAATATGTAGTCTATCGTCATCAGTAGCCTTATTCAAACTACTTGGGGTTAGCGTCATGAATCCTTTTTCTCAATTCGACTTTCTTGATTGATGCATGAGATCTTAAACCTGTTTTGTGCAAAAGCAAAGTAACCCATTTTAAGGAAGGAGAAATAAATAGTACAAAAGAGCCATGAAAATAAGCAAAACAAACATGCATCCTTGAATTTATTATGGCTGAGAAGTCTAGTAAATTGATAAAAAAATTGAATGTCAAAAAAAGATAGAATAAGATAATCAAGGACCTCTGCATGCACAAATAGATTAAAAGAGAATACTTGTTATCGATATCAATAATAATTTCAAAAATCAAATCAATAATAAATTAATAATCCAAATAGAACCAATGAATCCTTATTTATGTAAATAGGTTCACAAACATAATGCCAAACAATTAGAAATGAAATATAATCCTATGAAATGAAATCAATTCCAAAAAAATTCAAATTCAAATTCAAATCTAAGATTATATAGTTTAAAATTAAGTAAATTATAATAAAATTTGAATAAATATTTAAATATTCTAGAATATTAATTAATCTAAAAGTAATTGGCTTGTGTCGTATAAATTCACTTGACTAGAAAAGAGTTGTTCTTCGAAAAGTTTGTGGGAGATCACTATGGTGTAGGCAGAATCGGTTGGTTTGGTGGATGAAGATCTCCAAAAATAAATTTTATGCGAAAATTCCAAATAGAATGCAAATAAGTAGGAAGCTTAGACGATCAAGTAAAATGAAGCTCTCTGGTTGGCTTCCTAGAGGTAGATTAAACCAAAGACAACACCAAAGAGTCTTGGTTTTAATGGTTTAAGCCAACACCAAGAGTCTTTGTTACAATAATCTTAGCATTATAGAGAACAAGCAAAAGTTTTGAGGTAGCACGAACTCATGAGGGCAATCTCAAATATAGGCAAGATGGGAACAATTCATTATGGAATGGGCAATCGAAATGAGAGGGTATGATAAGTTGCAAATGAGGTTTATGTTTTTAATGATGGTGGTATGGGTTGAGATGAGATTTGTTTGGCACTTAGTTAAGATGATCTTAATTTGTGGCTTGGGAAGGTTTGGAGGAGGGGGCAGAGTTTAGGAGGCTATTGTGATGGTTTTAGTTTGTTGAGGCAATGAAACAATAGACTCAAATATATATAACATATGGCAAAATCTATCAACTGCTTTATCAAGATGGATCCAAGGGTCTCATAAAATGTATCACTACAAGAATATGATTAATTGTAATGATTATTATGATTATAAATATCATCATCATTATCATAATACGAATTACCATAAGAATATGATTAATGGTAACTTCTAATCCCCGCCTCCATATCCATTCCTTCATTGCTGCCGTTGCAGTACATGCTGTAGCTGTCCGAAGTATATGCTGCAGCTGTCCGAAAACAGCCCTCCTAGCTGTTTTTTCTGAAGTTTCTGCCTTCCAACCCTGCCACCCTGTTCCCACATCGCTCCCCACCACTCCACATCATACTTCCCTGCTGCAGCCGCCCCAGACAAGCTTCCCTTGCAGCTTTAGTGCAGTTTCCCTCATCCAACCGCTGTCCCGGCCTTCCGTTTTGATGTTGCCGCTGTCCCAGCCCTCCAACTTCACTACCGTCACCTACAACTCCTTCCCTTCGTTGTATTGTTGCTGTTCCAGCCGTCCAAAAGCCTTAGCGCAAATCATCCACCTACTAAAATCCTTACTTGTTGAATCCGCCGCATTCCAATACCCCAACCTACCCATTTTCAGCCCACCTCGCCCACCTCACCATCCTTGAATATACTTTAGTTGTATTTGTTTGTATCTATTGTTACATTTCCCTTTCTGTGTGTGTGTCGTAACTCCCTATTGGCTTTGTAGTAATAAAATTTGCTTTTCAGTAGTTGTTTAAGTTAACTCCGGTGTCATTTGGTATATGAGCTAGCCTAAGCCTAGTTCTATCCTAGAGCATCCACCGCTACAAAACCCTACCTCCAACCAATAATTATTTTTTAACCTATATCACCCCTACACAACACCTTTCACCTACTCATCATAAATCCTAATCATACTGCTATAGAGGCAATTAACAAAACTTGATTACGAGTTTATCATGGAAGAGCTACGGCGACAGCTCCACCGAATGTTATAACGGCTCAATGATATTGAGGAAATGGCACGTGAGGAGGTCACCAGCGAGCATGATTGCAAGATCCAAAGAGGATAGAGGGAGGGACACTTAAATCCCTTTTGTAGGGATGGTTAAAATGGAGAAGAAGATGGGTCACAACGATTTGTGAGACAATATCAAAGGAGGCCGAAAGATGAAATAAATGTTGGAGGATGTAGAAATGAAGTTTGTTAGGGATACATAGATGAACTGTCTGTTGGAAAAATACATAGATGAACTGTTTGTTGGAGGATACAAAAGCTTGGAGTGAAAGTGGACATATTGTATTTTGATGGTAGAATGAATCCAGATGATTTCATAGAGTGGCTACAGGAAGTCGAGAAAATCTTTGAATAAAAGGTGTCAAATGATTGAAAAGTAAAACTGACTTCTATCAAGCTGAAGGAGAGCGTCTCGTTGTAGTGGGAGAACCTGAGAGGGAGAGAAACAGAGAAGGGCGGAGCAAAATTACCACTGGGAGAAGATGAAGATAGAGTTGCAACAATGGTACCTACCCTCACACAACCATCAGGATCTATTCTTGAGGGTCCACTACCTGCACCAGAGAGACCTATTAGTGGAAGAGCATCCAAAGACATTTATGCAATTTAAGCTGAAATGTGATCTGACGGAGCCAGTGGAGCACACAATAGCCAGTAACTTGGGAGGCTTGAAGCCCACCATCAGTAAACTGGTTCAGCTATAGCTTTAGTAGTCTGTAAGTGACGTTCGGACTTTGGAACTAAAAGTGGAGAGACAACAAAGACAGAGCAGACACCGTCAACTATTTAAATAACCACCCATAGTCGGATACATAAAAAGGAGAATGCCTCAGGGAGTTGAAAAATTTGGAAGAAAAATGATAAAGCTATCCAGATTGAGATGAAGTTTGAGAAGAGCAACACCTCACTGTCGTCCCGACTAGAAAATGTTTAAGATGTCATGGTTTGGGACACATTGCTTCCAGCTACCCAACGAGCCGAGTTGTGTCCTTCACCAAGCATAGTCCAATAAAGAAAGTGGGCAACAGAGAGGTAGCTGAAGAAAAGGGTGAGAAATACAATCTTTCCATAAGATGAGAGATGCTTGTGATTTGATGGTTCCTAAAAATTGAACCAACGAGGAATTAGCAGTGACTTCGCCACAAAATATTCTACACATGTTGCACTATGAAAGAAATAATATGCAGTCTCATCATCAATGAAGGAAACAACAAAAATGTGGCATCCGCACAAATGACAATTTAAGCCTCACAACTCAGACACTCCTAGCTATAGTGTCAAGCATGGTTGAGGAAGCAGAATGAAAGTCAGTATTGACAGGAGAAGTCTCATGAAGTTTCTATTGAAAGCACAGCTACATAATCAGGTTTGGTGCGACGTAGTGCTCATAAATGTTTGCCACCTTCTGTTGGAGAGATCATGGAAATTTGATCGTCGGTCTCAGCACGATGGGTTCAGAAACACCTACTCCTTCCACAAGAATGGCAAATACATAGTCTTTCCACCTTATATGGAGCCCGATTTTATAGGTGGTGATGACAAAGGAAAGCGGGAGAAGAGAGCCCGTTTCAAACACAAGCCAACTAGTATAAAAAGTTCCAAGACATGTTGATCTATAGCCTACAGTCATGGCCACCACAGTTCAAGGAGAACCGAGCTACTCTCACTTCAAATCAGGTAGAGCTAACCTGGGTTTACATTGAGAAAAATTCAACAGAATATATACGGCCGCAGTCGAATATCCGTCCGCCCGAAGAAGTTACAACAGCTTTGTCACCATCAATGCGTATACAGAAACATTGATAGATGAGGTTAAAACCTACACAACTCGGGGAACTGATACGGGCATCTCCTGTTATTGGAGCAGAAGTGGACCCCGCATGCGATGGTTCACAAAAACGGCACATAGCCAAACCAAGCGGTCTGTTTTGGATTCCTTTCAAATTTTTAGTGAGTTTCCTCCTTTCTTTTTATTCCTTTCAAGTCATTTCTTATATATGTGTTGTACTAGGGCTTAGATGAGAGTTTTACTTGTGTTTTCGTCCTTGACAACTATCGACAGGTTTTCCCCTTCTAGGATTGTATCCATGAGGGTGCTCCGGTTGTATCTCGTTCCAAGATGGTATTTATCCTTGACTTGCCACGCCTCCACATCCGTTCCTCTGCTGCCTCCATTGTTGTACCTGATTCAGTCGCCCGGAAACAGCCCTCCTAGGCTGTTTTTCTACAGTTTCCGCCTTCTAACCATTCCACCCTCTTCCCACATCTTTCCCAACCACTCCACGTCATACTTCCCTGCTGCAGATGCCCCAGACCAGCTGTCCTTGCTGTTTTACTACAATTTTCCCCTTCCTAACCGCTGTCTCAGTCTCCCGCTTTGCTGCCCTCACTGCCCAACCCTCCACTTTCGCTGTCGCAGCCCACAAAACCTTCCCTTTGCTGTTTTGTTGTTGTTCCAGCCGCCTACAAGTCTCATCACACCTCATCCACCTTCTAGAAACCTTACATGTTGAATCTGCCACCTTCCAAAACCAACCAATTCCAGCTCACCTAACCGACCTACCCATCCTTGGAAAACACTTCAGTTGTGTTTATTTGTTTTAGTTAGTGCATTAAATTTTCAGTGCATGGGTTGTAACACGTATTGGTTTTGCAGTAAAAATATTTGATTTTCAGCTGTCGTTTGGTTTAACTCCGATATCAACGGGTGTAAGATATTCATAGGCAATGTGAACAAGCGCAATCATGAAGATAATGTGGCAATGAGCATCTTGCGGGTAAACATGGTTATTGGTTTAGTTGCAAATAGCGAACAAAAGATGTGTTTATTGATTTGGAACTAGTAGGCAGTTAACTGTTGAACGGATCATGAAGTAAGAGCAAAGTGTATGGAGTATGAGTTGGAATGTGCGTAGATAAAAAGAAGCAAATACACACAAGAGAGTGATATGTGACGTGGCATATGACAAGTGAAATAGCAGATGTATCTTGAAAAAAATGCGTCAAGAGCAGCACAGTTGTGATTAAGGAGTGGCCCTATGTAAGATATTGTGCGCATTACAAACCTATTAAAATCATAATAAAATGGCAATGAGATATGAATTTGATGTTAGGTAGCCATCCAAAATGATCTGGATCTGAAAAAGGTGCAAGACGTAATATAAAGCACCCAAGTTATACGATCAAGCAGTAGATGCGGGTAGGTAGGATGCAAATATAAAAAAAAGGCAATTGCGTGGGCTCATGAGTTGTGTGATGTCACGTAAGGCAAAAGGTAGAAGAGGAGACGGTTCGCAATAAAAGAAATCAAACAGGAGTAATTTTTGCATAAATAAAGCAGGAGAGAGCACAGCAGCTCTTCAAATACATGATTAAGAGAGATCGCTCATAATTGGCATCAAAACCGCCCCATTTATTAAATCAATAATAGATAAATGGCCTAAATATAAGCCATGAAGCCCTATTTATAGAAATAAGATTACAAATATGAAACCTAATAATTTAAAATCTAAGTATATCCAAAGCAAAATCTAATCATAAATAATGCCAAATAAAAAACCAAGGCTGTCCAAAATGATAATTCATTAATATTTAAAATAAGAGAAATTTAGAAATCCTAATAAAATTGAATATAAATCCTATAATATTCTAAAATAATTAAAAAAATTAAATTTATTATCTAGTGGGCCTTTCGGTGAGAGAAAGAAAGGAATCAATGAAGTTGAATGGATCCAACTGCTATGTGATAAAAAAAGTAACAGATAGCTAAGCTGAGCATGCGAGAAATAAGAAAATTAAATAAAAGTGTGACAAAATTATGTGAGAAAATTAAAGAATGTTTTATATTTGAAAAGGGTAAATTACATATATTCCACTCAATTATTATGTATTCATCTATCTAACACCTAAACTTCCATATTTACATTTATAAAACTTCGGCGCCACAAACCAAAGAAAGGTCGATAAAATCATAATATCTTATTTTTTATTAATCAAATTATAAGTTTTTTCCTTATAAAATGAGGAAAAACTAGAGCAAGTTTAATTATGATAATTACAACTTAACAAAGAAAATATAAGTGAAGAAGGAAAGAAATATGACAAAATAAAAAAGAAATAAAGAAGAGAATAAAATTAAAATAGAAAACTCATAATTCTACATTCCCCCTCGAGTTGGGTCATAGATGTTATACACATCCAGCTTGGCATTCAAATCAGTGAAGTTGTTGGTGGAAAGAGATTTAGTGAAGATATCGGCGACTTGAAGATGAGTTAGAATATAAATTAAGTGAATAATGTCTCAATTGACCTTTTCAAGAGATAAAATATCTATCAATCTACTGTGATTAGTCTTATCAAGATGCACATGATTCTTTGTAAAACTAAATATAGCTTGACTGTCACAGAAAATCTTTATGGGATTGACAGTGGAGTATCCGAACTCATTTAGTAACATTTGGATCCACATTCCTTCACAAATTTCAAAAGTGCCCGATACTCAGATTTTTCACTACTTATAGAAACCATTGTTTGTAAACCTTCTGTCTGTTGGTTCTCCTACCCAACTAGAATCAGTGTAAATCTCTACCTCCAAATTGTCTAATTTCATAAACAGTAACCCTCTCAGGGTTCTTCTGAAGAAATCTCGATATTTTGTAAACCATCTTGAAATGTTCTTCATTTGGACTATTCATATGTTGAGTCACAATGCCAATAGAGTAAGTAATATAAGGTTAAGCATTTGATAGGTAGATAAGTTTTCCCACAAGCCTTTCTTATCTATCATTTTCCACCAATGTCTTTTCTCCAAAAGAATCTAACCTTTTGTTAAAATTCATAGGAGTCTCAGAAGCAATTTTGCACCCCATTATTCAAGTCACTTTTAGTAAATTTAGGACGTATTTTCTTTGAGATATCACAATACCCACCTTGGACCTAACCCTTACATGTCTAGAAAGTACATAATCACTCTCAAATCTTCAATTTCAAACTCAATGGAAAGAACCTCCTTAATCTTCCCAAACTCTTTTACATCGCCTGTTAAAATAATATCATCTACATAGACAAATGAGTACTGCCTTCTTATTTCTCTTTGTTTGCTTTATGAATAGTATACGATCATCTTGGCATTGGATGTACCCATTAGATTTTATGATCTTGGAAAACTTGTCAAATCAAACCCTTGGAAATAGTTTAATCAGCCCTTGTGGGATTTCCATATATATTTTCTCCTCAAGGTCTCCATTAAAAAATGCATTATTGATATTAAGTTGATGCAATTCCCACTCTTTGTTCATTGTCAAGGAAATAAGAACACTTATTGTGTTTAATTTGGTCACTAGAGCAAGGGTCACTTAATAGTTTATCACATAAGACTGAGCCTTTGATGCTCTCATCTTCTTTGTACTTACATTGAACACTCATTTGCATCCAACAGGTCCTTTATCTGGAGGAAGCTTTATAAAGTTCATGTGTCATCTAGGTCAAGAGTTTGGATCTCCTCTTCAACTGCCTTTTTTTCATTCTAGAATGTTAAGTGATTCATGAACGAACTTAGGTATCTGCACACTATCAAGATTAGACAGAAAAACTTTATAAGTTGATGATAACTTCACATATGCAACATAATCTTGAATAGGACAATTTGCACAACTTTACAAGTCAACTTTATTCAATTTCCCCTCCCTTGAACTTCAGAGATGTGTGAATTAACGTCCATTGTAAAGTTAGTCCTGTAATTGCAAAGTCTTTATGTTACTCAGTGGATTTCTTTCTTCTAGTATACACACGAAGTTCCTTATGGTCAATCTCAAGTTAGATGTTCTCAACTGGTGGAACATGGAGATAATGATTGGAGGGAAGTAGAATAGGTTGTGATGACTCTGGATCAGTGTAGGTATCCAGAGAAGTGTCCCAAGTTTAATATTCACCAAGATCCTCGCCCTTAATATCAAATTTGGGGTAGTAGAATTGGTTTTCAATAAAGGTAACATTCATAGAGTTATCGTACTTTTTGTAATGGGATAATAATGCTTGTACCCCTTTTTGTTGGAAGCATACCCAAGGAAGATATATTTGATGGATTTTGGATCAAACTTTAAGCGATTTGGTTGGTGAATGTGAACAAAAGAGACATCCAAATATTTTTAGAGGAATATTTATATGAGAAGACTCTGATATGAGGGAAATTTCCAATCACAATATCGCAAGTGAGTTTGAATCCAAGGACTTTGATTGACATTCTATTAATGAGGTGGGTGGCTATAAGTACACCTCCCAGAAAACTTGAGACATTATGAGAAAATATTATAGAACAAGATACCTCGAGGAGATGTTTATTCTTCCTCGCAGCTATCACACTTTGTTGTGGACTTTCAACATAGGAATTTACCTTGATGATATCATTCTTTGCAAGATAGATTCCAAAGATACAGTTAAAGTATTCATTTGCATTATTAGTTTTGATAATTTGAATTTTACATTGGAATTAAATGAAATTTTTGTTATAGAAGGATTAAAAGATTTGTGCAATTTAGAATTTTCCTTCATGAGAAATATTCAACTCGTTATGGGGTGGTCATCATAAAGGAGGAAAATCATCTAACTCCATTAATGATTATCAATTTTGATGGTTCCCACATATCACTGTGGATGATAAAGAAAGATTGTAAGTGTTTGTATTGAGACGGAGGATAAACATGCAAGTATGATTAGCCAATTTATAGGTTTCACGCTGATAAAACATTGACTTTTATTTATTAAAAAAAAAGAATACGACTTTGCAACATAATAAAAATTGATATAACTCAAATGACATCATTATAATAAAACTTGACTTTCAACAGACTTAGGAACATGGGAAGAGGATGGTGAAGAAAATAATTGTGTTAAAATAATAATTTTTCTTGAGCAAGTATCGAACATAATGCAATTCAACATTGTCAATCACCTTCCCTGAATCCACCATCTAAAATTCACAATAGTTAAAATAAAATTTAATAATGCAGTTCAAGTCACAAGTAAGCTTCCAATTTTAAAGTTGTAATCTAATTGTGAAACATATAACACAAAAGATAGCTGAATATCTTTGAAGTCTTTCATTTATCATTTCCCAACAATCCTGGAGTGAGATTCATTGATAAGTCTAACAAAGTTGAAGTCGGTGAACCCTTGGTAGTTGGTGAGAGTATAAATATCTTCAGCCATGTGATAAGAAGCATCTAAGTCTATAATTTAAGGTTGGAACATTCCATCGTTAGCAAGATAGGAGAAGGACAAGATGCTTTGACGTATCATCAAGCTGGTGAGCCATTCAGATGGATCAAAAAAAGTTTCTTCAACACCTCTAGTTATTCCTAGGTGAAAGGGCTAGGATCGGTCGACCCTTCAGAAGAGGTGACAACATGGGTGACGCGGGGCTTTGGGAGCTCACCTGAACCGAACGGGTAATGCCGGTTCAACCAACCTATAGAGGTCTCGGTCCAAACTCCTGATGGACCAATCGGCCTACCTATGGGGCGGGTTTGGCCACCCACCTTACCCCACTTTTCTTCTCAGCTTGCTGCCAACCCTCTCCCATTCTTTTTCTAATTGCCGCCCAACGGGGAGGGCCTTCATTTTCTACTCTATCTATTAACTATTATATATTTGTGGTTTGTTTTCTTAGGGTTTTGATTATTTATTTTATATGTCAGATTTCAGTGTGGAGTATTTTTCCCTTTTAAGATTGCATCCAAAGGCAGGAGGGCTCGACTGTAATTCATCCAAGATGGCGATCTTCTCAAAAAGTTCGAGTGCTCTGGCCTTAACTCGCTCTTAAGGCGCTAGTTATCCTTCAATATTAACCTCACCTGCTCGATGTCATCTTCCCAACATTCCCACCTTCCTGTTTCCATCCATCAACCCCTAAGCACCCTCTTCTGTTTCCTTGTTGTAACAT
Organism: Papilionanthe hookeriana x Papilionanthe teres; assembly: GCA_022702705.1. NCBI lineage: Eukaryota > Viridiplantae > Streptophyta > Magnoliopsida > Asparagales > Orchidaceae > Papilionanthe > Papilionanthe hookeriana x Papilionanthe teres. The sequence continues at coordinate 97,725,710 of CM040433.1, forward strand.
TTTGATGCACAACCGGATCCCGTAACACCAGCCCAGTTGCTTTTCGTAACTCCCTTCAGTTGTCCTTACAGCCGCATAACACATCCCTTTCCTAGACGCAAGTAACTCTTCCTGCCTACAGTAGCCTTCTGTGAGTTTTCCCCAAAGCTCAACCAACCTGTGACCCTTCACCTCCAACCACACACTCCCTTCTTTTAGCTGGCTGCTTCCAGCAACCCCCCTCTCCCCTTCTCACCAACTCTGACGCCTCCATTGTCATCATCACGACCAAAGCCCACCACTTCGTCCTATAACCCCTAGAGTGCTCCTTTGTGTTTGTGTTGTTAGTTTTCGATTGTCAGGACTGATTGTTGTAACCTTTCAAATTTCAACAATTTCATTTCTATTGTGGTTTGAGTTAAATCCATTGTTAGCGAGATAAGAGAACATGATACTTATCATCAAGCTGGTGGGCAGTTCAATTGCGCTCGAAAACATTTCTACAACACCTCCAATTATTCCTACACGAAGGGGCTAGGGTCAGTCGATCCTTCAGAAGAGGTGGGAGCATGGGTCCTATTATGTTTGTCTAATGATTATTCTTAGGCTTTGACTCATGGGAGAAGTTGTGTGTACACAACATGGAGCTTTCAGTGGTAGATGAATCTATACTTCCTCCCATCATGAGCTTCTTCCAACATTCTTCTCTTTCAAATTCAACACAGGGTTTCCCTAATTATAGGGCGAGGTTTCAACCACATAATTTTTCCTCTAACCTCATCTACGTACTTACTGAGACTCGATAGAAATTTGATCATCCTCTTCTTCTCCACTTTGGCTTTATACAATATAACATCTTAAGGGCTTCCATACATAAGTATCATATATATCTAACTATAACTAGTACTTTGTAAGTGTGTTAAAGTATTGAGTCAAACTTAACTCTTCCTGTCAGAGTTCATGTAGTTTTGTCTAAGTCAATTTTGTAATATTTTCGGTATTGGAATAAGTCTCACAAGCTGGTTCCTAAATCTCCTTTATTGTCTTATAAGCAAGAAATTTTCTACAATCTCTCTAGTCTTAGAATTGGTCAACCAAGACGTGACCATTTGATCCTGAATCTTCCATGAGCGATGGTTATGATCAATGAACTCATGATTGTACCCTCTCTCCTGATATGTTCCTTTTTTTCATTTTTCACAAATGAACATTAAACGTCGATCATCTGATGATCCGATTAGGATAATAGATGTTTTAGATTCGACTTATATTAAAAAAGGCAGAGATAGACCAAGAAAGAATTGGGCATACTCTATAAAAATGATCTTAATTTATTAAAATTAAATGAAAATATGACACTTAATGGGACACAATGGAGAAAAAGGATTAATGTAGCCGACCCCATCAAGTGGGATAAAGGTTTTGTTGTTGTTGTTGTACTACATAAACACGGATTGAGACCATTATGCCCATTGGGTTTATAGCTTGTGATAAAATAAGAGCGTTTTGAGGCTATTTTGGCATAATTCATGGTGTCTATCCAGAAATAACCTTCAGAGAAGAGCTAGACATTATAATTCTATACTTTGTCATAAGCCCTATGCACATGATGCAAGAGCTTCATGGTTGAGTACCTTTTATGCAATCCTTGCTACAATGCAGTGACTCCCGCTACAGGAGCCAAATGACGTTGGTTCACGCAAATGGCACAGAGCTGAACAGAATGACCCATTTTTTATTCCTTTCCAATTTTTAGTGAGTTTCTTCATTTCCTTTTATTCCTTTCTAAACATTTCGTATATGTGATGTATTAGAGTTTAGATGACAGTTTTTGGGGTGAGTTTGTTTAGGAAAGTTATTAGCATCTATTTCCTTTTTGAGGGGTTGTATCCGAGGGATTGGGAGGTGCTCCGGTTGTCTCTCTTGTGATGTAGTAATTATCTACTCTTATCCCCTTTCGCATCCTCAAAAATCAGTCTCGACTACCCCTTACTCCAGCCGCCCGGAACAGCATCTTTTTGGTTGTTTTCTGCAGTTTATACTTTACATCCGCCTTCCCTGCTTTTTGGTTGTTGTTCCAGCTGCTCATATCCATTTTTCATTCTATCTCGTAGTTGTTCCAAACACGAGAAATGCCCCTTTGCAGCCTTGGCTACTATTCCAGCCATTCGGAACCACTTCACCGCACCTACCCACTGTCCCAACCCTTATCACGTGCTACCATCGCCGTTCTAGCCCTCCATTTTTGCTACCACTGCTGTTATAGTCCTCCCCCTTTGTATCCATCATCTAGGACAGTGCTGCAATATCAATATTTATTGCATACTTGCTGTCTAGAACCCAAAAAAATATTGACTTGCTGTTTTTTGTTTGCCAACCACCTCATCCACCATCCCGCTAACTTCCACCACTCACCGATCACCACCACCACCTCAAGATCTACCCTAACTGAGGTGGATTGTTGGGTCTTTTTTTTTCTTTTGAAGTGTGTCATTTTAATACCCTATTGACTTTATTAGTAATAATGTTTTTTTGTCAATTGTTGTTTGAATTAAACCCGGTATCAGCACCTTTAGGTTATAAAAGCTTCCTAGCTGATGTGCTCCAAGCTAGGAACTTATGGCTGCTGCTTTCTTGAACAATGAGTGGCTGGAAGGAAGGACTGAATGGGAAGGACCAAACAATGAGGGATTTTTGGAAGGTCGGCCGGTTTCTTGCGCCTCCTCTATCTGCTTGGGAAGGTCTAGTAGGGTTGCTGGAAGGAGGTTCTGCAAGCTAGCTAACGATGATCTGCAAGGAAGAAAGTTTCTGCCGAGAAATGCCTGTAGGTTAAGGAAGATTTGTGGTTGTAAGAGGATCGAAATCTTGCAAAGCAACACTTGCAGAAATAATTACAGAGGAACAGAGAGCAGAAGCCAAGGCTGAGAGGGGTTTGCAGGCTCGATATCGGTTGCATCAAGGATTTTGGCATTGGTCAACTATTGGAGAGGCTCTGATGGCTAAAATAAGGAATAGGGTTTGCTCCCTAACTCTGATACCATGAAAAGGTCGAAAATATCGTGCTCTTTTACTTTTTTCGTTAATCAAATCACAGCTTTTCTCCTTATATAATAAGAAACGGCTAGGGCAAGATTAAATACAACAATCACAACTTACAAAAGAAAACATTTAACTTAAGAAGGAAAAAAACATAACATAATAAGAAGGGAATAAAAAAGAGAATAAAACTAAAATTAGAAACTCATAATTCCACAAAAATCTATGCATGAAATATTCCACTTTTAAAGAGTAAGGTAGTAGTATTTTTAAAGTAAAGATTAGACTGTAATGCATGTAAAAATGATTTTTTTGTGTTAGAAATGTAAATACATTAACATTGTGAGGTATGAATGTAAATGTCCCATTTCAAAAATCACTGGAGCGACTTCTATTAAAGATAAAGTAATTGAAAATAAAATTATGTGGTTTCAATGTATACAAAGAATAGTAGCAAAATACACCGATGAGATAATTAGACAAACTTAATGTCAGATGATTCATTATTATCAAGTTCTTTGAGATTCAACCGGAAAGGAATTTTGCTTCTCAATGGCTTTCTAGTGAGAAAGATTACTCCCAAGATTTTAATCAAATCTTCTCCATATTTGCTGTTTTCTTCCTAGAGAAGAGCATTTCATTTGTTTCGTTATGCCACTTATTTTGCACTCCTTTGTAATTGATAGTAGATACTTATGCCTCACCCTTTAGATGCATGTCATTATTGACTTATCCAAGTAAATTTAGTATTATTTTCTATTAAACTTGCTTTTTCAAACGCTGATCCAATTGTTCACTTTAGTGCTCTCAAAGAAGATGACAAGGCCCCTTCTTCAACAATGAATAAGATTCATAAAGTTGACGATAAATAATCAAGATAATGATAATGATGCGGGTGATATACTCAAAACAGTTGATATACAATAATGATAATAATAAATTCAACAATAGATAACTCAACAATTCAAAATCTAAAAAATAAAAATAATGAGACTAGACGTTAAAAATGAAGAATGAACTCTAACCTTCAGCAACTTAGCGGGAAGGTATATAAACAATAAATAACCACCAATTCTATTTCAAAAAGAACAATTCATATTATTAGGGAACTACTTAATAAGAAATGCCACAATATGCAAATATTTTTATAAATATGTCGCTTTTGACATCTCAAAATCAACATGAAATATGAAGCCACAGAGTTAAAAATTATTTATCATAACTTCAACAAAGCTTCCCATACCATATATTATTCATTTTGTGTGCTAGTAAAAATAGTAATTGACCACCACTTACCAACCATCCCTTCCTGTTTCGCCTTTGGTTGGCAGAGGCAGAACATCATCAATTACCAAGCGAGGATATTGGCTCTGGGGAATAGCACAACATAAAAAGAACAGTAAAAAAGTTTAAGAAAGTATTCATTAAAAAAATTTAAAAAAAAATTAAAAACCACTTAGTCGAAGGACATCAAGTAAGAAGCTGCATTCAGACCTGGTTGAAGGTATGAATTTCAATGTTTGAGTTGGTATATTTCTCAACAATCTTCAAAGCATACAAAAGTTGGTCAGCCCATATACTATAGGTGTGTAATTCCAATGTGAACATATCTACTAGATACTCGCCTTCAATGTGTCGTCATGGGTATTAAATGAGTTCATCAAAAGTAAAGGGACATTGCATCCATATTTCTTGTTGAGAGACTGCATGCAAAAAGTAAAGTTCAATCCTAGATTTCTAATCAATGGAAATAAAATTATTAGAAAAAAAAAAAGGACTGCTTATTCAGCATAGTTTTACCTCGATCTGAATAACAATGAGATCAAGAAACGTAAATCCATTTCGAACTTCTATGACAGACCTGCAAAAGAAAAATCATTTTTATACAACCAAGTAACATGATTATCAATAATTTGTTGAAATGGATGAAATTTCCATCATGCCAAAGTCCTCATAAGGATCTCAAGAAATTGGAATTCAATCACATATCATGTAACTAGAAACACAAGAACATATCATGCAACTCGAAACACATACTATATCTTAGCAAATAAACGAAGAATAAATTTAGGGGTAACTTCTTGCATAGTTTCCATGATTTTAATACACTAAAAAGTTGAAAAGAACTTGTTTTATAGCTTTGTTTCCCACTTGTACAATCCAACCGAAAAAATAAAAATAAAAAAAAGTCCATTTATATCTGGACAAGACTGAAATAAAAATTCGTTTGATCAGATCTAATGATTTCAATATGGAACTTACTTAGGGCCAGTACAGCCCATCGTTGTCCCCAAACCACCATTAAGCTTTAGCACAGCGAGCTTGTCCAGAATCTTCTTAGTGGCTTCAAGATCTGCAATACGAAAGATAAATACAACTTCCGCTAAATAACCAAAACCTCATTACATCTTCCATAGGAGAAGACAACAATACCCTCGGGTGGATTAGCCAAGGATTCGTATGGCACAACAACCTCGTCCGTCGGAGTTTGAATCTTACTCCACTCTACATGCTGGGCCTCTCCGCTTCAGTCGAAAAACCATGAACATTCAAATTCCAAAATTACGTAAGGAACCGAAAATTTCATAGAAAAAAATGAACATAGCCCGAAATATACCTCAAATAGCGAGAGACAAGGCTGATGAATCCGGATTTCTCATTCTCACTGGAAAAACAGGTCAGGCAAAGCCAAAACAAAGATCAGAGCTCAAAATTGGATCCCAAACAAAACAATTAATTATAAAGCACAAACGATGTGCATAGATAGCCACAGAAACCTGATCTGATTGAGATCAGCAACAGCGGTCTGCAGTTTTGATATCTTGTCAGTTTCAGAGGCTAAGGCGGCCATCGGAACAAAGCTAGACTGATGGGAAGCGAAGGAGAATGTGAATGTGAGAGCAGCAGAGACGCAAGAAATGACGAACGCTGATATAGTGGAAAATGAATGGGGGTGGGGGATTTACAAGCTCGGAAGGGAACTGCCCGATAACGGACATTAACGTTTCCGCCGGAAAACTCACGGAATATTCAACCGAAAAATGCCCAGAGTTTAATAAGGAACTTTTGTACGAGAATGGAGACCTTTTGGCTTTTTGGGCACTTCTGTATTTTCGTTGTTGCGAGAAGTTGTTGTAGATAAATTGATTGATATATTTTTTTCTGCGGTATTAAAACTATTGTGTGGCAGCCATTTTCGAACAAATAACCATTTTGTCTCTGTGTAGTAATATCTTTTCATAAACATATATTTAAAACTTCAGAAACAAAAATATACTTTCATAACAATACAAAAATCTAGATATACACCTCATTTAATAGTAAGTAACAAGTGTGCTAAAAAATATTTAAGTTATAATTAATAAAATGATATAATTATTTTTAACATGCAGTCGATATGTCACAAACTACAATATTCTTAAGAGATGTTATCCTTTCCCGATCATTGTCGACAGTGGAAATTGTCGGACTGTCTACCCACTAAAAGAAGTCACACTTATCCATGATTCTCCGCAGGAACCTATAAAACTACTTACCGTAGCTATGCACATGCCGTAACGTAAGCAGGGAAGTCTGAAGTCTGTAGTGGCAGAACAATCGTGAGAAGGTCCTTGAAATCCTGGAGCTCCTCTTTCTTTAATGCTACAAAAAACAACTCGTTAGTCATGATAGAAGTAGAAATTGCTAAAAGAACTAATTAATTACTATTTTTTGTAGGCATGTGGTCTAGAGAACTCAGTATACCAATTAATGAATATGTCACTACAAGAAGACAACAGATCTTGTAAAAAAAAGGTTCTTGGTTATCTTTTACACACGTAAAACCAAGCTAGTGTGTGTCACACATAAGCAAATCACCAAAGAACGTCATCTAGAATATCCTCATAAACTATATTACCGAAAAAAAAACAGAGTAATGTGGTTGCTTTCGTTAAGATTTCACATGTGACATTAAGCCACAACGACTAACAGACCATTCAGAAGAACCCATAAAGGTCAAACGTCTCATTATAGACATCTCAAACCCACCATAAGAAAAACAAGTGAAATACAAATGGAAATTAAATACGCTTACGAATAGTTTAAAAAACCTGAAATAATTAATATCAAATATACAATGAATAGAAATAGACAGGAACTATACAGAATAAAAAGTAAAAATTGATAAAAAAAAAAGTAATTATGATTTTGTGCAGGCGTAATCTCTCAGAGAACTTAGTATACAAACTAACGAATCTGTCACTACAAGAAGATAGTAGATGGTGCGACTTTTTTAAATTACCAAAATTTATAAACTCAGATTTATATATACATATATTGATTTAGTTTTCTATTGAGTCGCATAATTAAACGCAAGTATACGCATCGCTCAAGTAATGCAGGACTCAAATGGAGTCCTGGTTATCGATCCCATTATGAGGTATTTAATTCTATAATGGAGCACAGAAATCACTACACGAATCACAACACAATTGCAGTAATTACTAATAATGAAAAGATGAATAAACAATTGTGGTTACTAATTCTACCAAAGTACGTTCTAACTTCCCAACACAGTTAACTAACACAAGACTACATTTATAACAAAAGTTCAAATGTAAGGAAGAATTATCCTCCTCTCCAATAATAATGTGATAATTTAGTGACATAGATAAGTGATGCAATAATAATGTGTCAAATAGGAGCATTCATATTTTTTACCCTCTTCCGAGCGATATAAAGAACATTAGTTAATCCTAAGTTTAGTTCCCAAATCAGTGGTTAAGCTCTGAGGATGTTGGCTCTCACTTCAGAGCTCCCACTTCTGTTCACCTGAAGGCTAACTCTCACTTTGGTTTCCAAAACCTAGGACCAAATTGGGAATTTCAATATGTCAATCTAAAATATCTCATTCTACGCCCATCAAAATATATTTCCTTATTTTTTGCACCTAATCCCCATGAACTACATCACTCATTCATTGACATTAAATGCGACCATTACTTTTGTTGTGGAACTCATAATCTTTTCAGAACATATGTTTCACAACAAGTTTTAACAATTCAATTAGCCATATCAAAAAGTAAATGAAGTACAAAGTGAAAATGTTATCACAAATTATTCATGATAAATCGACACATCATTTCCATAGCACAACATCAACACATCACATGAAAAGGAGGGAGACAAAGAAATCTACTCAAGACTCATGAGGAAAAGACGACAAAAGATGGATTTTATATATAAAGCAACGCCATACAAACAGAATAAAGTAAATATAACTTATCTCAAACTCTTCCCCAAGCGGATCTCAAGGAATTCCTTTGACTCAACTTCTTTTTTCACAACAACACACAATTCTCTCTTTAGATAAGTAAGGAAGAAGAAATCTCTCACTTTTACTCTCTTCCTACACTCCTTAGAAGACAACACACACAAAACCTAGATTTTCTTTAATGGACTCTTCACACTAGAACAATGAAAATATACTCTCTTTTTTAAATCATTAGCTCCAAAACAGTTTAAATTCGTATGCAACTGATTGCCTAAGAGTTTCCTCAAGCACCCCTCCAAAATCAGTCCAAATACATCGAATTTGGAATTAAATTGGGATAGGGCGCCGTCCGGCGCTATTTTCTAGAAAATAGCCCAAACTCTCTGTAAATAGGCGTGGTCGGGCGCTGGCGACAGCGTCGTCCAGTGCTCTAGTTCAAAAAGTGCATTTTGCCTCATTTTGCTCCAAATTTTCTCTTTTTTTCTTCCTTTTGCTCCAAAGGCCTAAAATTATTGTATCTGCATAAAATCATGAAAAAACACTTCTTTAAAGTGCAATATCATCAAAATAGGTATGAAATAGACATTAAAAAGCTATCAAATTTTCAGTGGATCAAGATCCCTAAACTTAACTATTAATTGTCCTCAAGTAATTTAATTAATACATAAAATAACAATCCACTGAAATCGCTCCATTGCCCTCGTATTGATTCGCTATAGGATAATATGTAGAGGGTTATCATTAACACCTCTCGAGAAGTTGTTCTGGAAGAGCCATGAAGTCCGTGAAATCTGTGTAGTTCCTTTAACAAATCAATGAATATTGCCTGTCTCTTGCGAAAAATATGGTTAAACCTCATTGGGTAGCCTGCAAGCAAATCTCAAACCCATTTGTCCCTGACATATGAGAATTTCATGGATGGAGACTGATCAATATATTAGTTTTAATATTTGTAGATCCAGCGTACGATAACTGCAATTCTTCTTTTGCGCCTTCTTTCAGTTGTATCCATGTAGATCAGTATCGTGTTGTCTAACACATAAGTATCAATGAATTAGCTACAATCACATAAGCTTATAAACAACAAAATAATAAAAAATTATATGCACTGAATAAGCAAAGTTCTAAGTAGTTTAAATATCCAAATCATAATGAAAAAAATATAAAAATATAAATGTCCCAAGAGATTGTAAATAAAAAAAGTATCTTGAATAGTCATGCAACCTTAAAAACATCGTAGATATGCCACCCTGCCGGCATCATACATCTTGATGAAAAAATCTCCATGGTTCGGATCTTCAAGCAACTCTATCACAAACAAGTACAGTGGTTCATCCTCAAAAATTTCCCTAGATGCATTCATAATTTTCAGGACCTGCTCGATAGAATTTGCATGAGGTGTGTGGGGTTCAGTACTGCAAGAAGACACTAGCTGTGATATATGACTTCTAAGAAAAGAAGCACCAACTTTCTTTTTTTTTCCTCAACCCACGAATGCTTAGAACGGGAGGTGGACTCAAGATCATGGTGATCTTGGCTAGGGACTTCAGATGAATCACCTGATCGTTCGGCTCCAAAGTTCTCGTGGCATGCCACCAAACCCTATATTGTTGGGGGCACATGCATAGTTGCCCGTAACAACGACACCCCCAAACATCCGATCCAACTTCTCATCTAACATAGGCTCAAAGTCCATAAATTCTAAATTTCATTGCAGCGGGCACCACCTACAAAGCCATAAGATACACTTCATATTAAAAAAATGAGATTGACCAAATTAGGGGACATGTAAAAAATACTTACCGAGCAGTCTTTCTGATCACCACTCCTTTGGGGCATCAATGGTTTACTTCACCGGATCCGATGTCAAGCTCGTTGATCTTCGTTTTAATTCCTTCGGAAATTTCTAACCCTTCTGGTGTTGATTCCACTTCTTCTTCAATTGTATCCAGTCATACACTCTGTCTGTACTCTCCTTAAATTTTTTGATAATATTTTACCACTCTTCCTTATTGAAATAGGTAGGAGGTCTATTTTCCAGATCGATTTCCTTGAGTCAAAGACCACAAAATATTATGTATTGTTTCTTTGTCCCATAATGTGTGTGTATCGACCTCTTTGGTCTTGACCATTTTTTTAATATGATAACAAAAAACAAACCTAAATTAATAAAAATCCAAAAACAAAGTGACATACATATTTTGTAAACCCATAAATGCCACCCCAATCTAGAGTCATCCCAACCCACAATTGCCACCCCAATTCACATATAACAAGAAACCACAAATCCCATAATAACCAGGCCCCAACCCATAGCCACAATCCCATCAGCAAACCACAATCATATGCCCCAACCCACAACCATTATCACATCAGCAAACAACAACCATTTGCCCCAACCCACAACCAATACCCCATCAGCAAATAACACCCGATGCCCTAACCCACAACCACCGCCTCATCATTATAACACAACCATATGCCCCAACCTACAGCCATGACCCAAGAGAAAAAGGTCAAGATTTTCATGCTTATTTTACACTGATTTTGATGATATTGCACTTTAAAGAAAGGTATTTTTGGTGTTTTTCTACATGTATGAAGAAGAATTAAGGACAAGGGAATGAAAATATGCAAAAATGAGCAAATTTGGAGTGAAAAAGGACTAAATTACGCAAATTTGACCTAGGCCGCCAACGGCGAGGTCGAGGCCGCCGACGACGTGATTTTCCCGAGAGTTCAGAATTAATTATAAGAGAGGCCGCCGACGGCGAGGATCGAGGCAGCCGACGGTGGGGATTGTTTAAATGCATTGTTTCTAGAAGGGCGCCGACGGTGCCTCGAGGCCGCCGACGCAGGGTCAACGGATCTTTCCAGAAATACGTCGAATGTGGACGATTTTTGAAGGGGTGCGTTCACAACCTTTAGAGACTCTTCTACAACTTTAAAAGGAACGAATTTAGGACGAAAGAGTGCTCTTCTTATGGTCTCTAAAGTGATTATTAGTGAGTGCATAGTGTAAAAGAGAGTCAATTAGTGAGTTTAATTTAGTGAGTTGTGAGTTCAAATAGAGAAATTGTAAGGAATTCTTCGAGGGATTGCAAGAGTGGAAGGGCAGTGAGAGAACTCTTCCATATTGACATTTCAAAGGAGAATTCCAAGGAAAAGATCAGAGGAACTTCAAGGAGTTTGCTTGGGGAGGAATTTAAGATAAGTAGTGTTTATTTGTTTTAGTGTGTAGAACTTTTTTTTATTATATGAAATCTAAGTTTTATTGCATCAACTTCATGAATTCTGAGTAGTTGTTCTATCTTTCTCCTGGTTTTGATGTTTTTGTGAAATGATTATATAATTAGTCTATCAAATAAATTATAAAAGAAGTTGTGATGGTACAATACCTAAACTTACTTTACTATATGAATTGGTCATTTGTATTGTTAAAATTCATGAAGAATTCTTAAGACCTGGCCGTGGGCTGAGGATTTTTAACTTGTATGTATCACATTTCTCTTTGCAAGGTAGACAGGTAAATCCTTGAAGGGAGAAGTGCAAATAAATAGGGAAATAATATTAATCGGGCGTAGAATTGGAGATTTTAGAGATTCAGGCTAAAATCCTCAATTCGGTCCTATCGTTTGGGTGCTAATGTGTAGATTGTTAGCCCTCAGGTGAGGGGAACGTGGGAGCTCTGAAGTGAGAATCAGTATCCTCCCGTACCTAGCCGCAGAATCAGTAACTAAGCATAGGATTAGTTAATGTTTTTTATTCATGGACCAAAGGGTAAAGAATAGGTATGCTCATATTTGGCACAACACAATAAAACTAATTATAATTATCATTTCACTTAAATATCGTAACTGAAGAGAAAGATTCTTGCTATTATCTATATTTGAACTTAACTTTAGTATTAGTAAATTGTTAGTAAAACTAGTTTTTAATATAAGTTTCATATTATTATCGATTGCATATTAGTGACAGATAGACATTTCGATTTAGTTGTAATTCTGACTTAATTTTTATAATCCTAAGTCCGTAAGCTTTAATATATCTCTCACTGTGGGATCGATATCCAGAACTCCATTAGAGCCCTGTATTACTTGAATAATATGTATACTTGCATTTGAAAGTAACTCTTCGATTAAAAGATTAAAATATTTAATTGTTACTAAAGTACATTCGAATTGGATAAAAGCGCAGGGTGGTTCAAGTTTTTGGCGCCGTTGCCGGGGAAAGATTTTATATGTTATAGGAATATAGCATAATTAGAGTAATGGAAAATAATTTAGGACTGTTAGAAAACCTTTTTAGAATTGCAACTTATTTAGTTCACTGTTTTTGTTGTGTACTGATTTCGAGTGTATGCACAAATTTGGTTAATATTTTGCACGCACTTACTTCGTCTTCTGCCTTTTTATTCTAGTTGGTGCAATCACACTCTGCTGGAGACAAGCAAGCTTCAGCTTCGTCTTCAGAGTCTGCACTTGAGTGACTCTTTTGGACTTGCAGTCTTTTGAGAAGTGTCCTTCTTTCTTGCAGTTCAAGCATTTCGAACTGGTTCTATAGAGATTATCCCATTTGTGGTGCAGAGGATTTTTCTTTTCAGTGACCTTTTTTCCTTTGACTAGAGTCTTCTTTGTGATCTTCTAGCGCCTTCTGTTCTAAAAATCTTATACCTTACGATTCAGAATTAGAACGCACTATTAGGAGAATTAGAAAACTTAAAAAATAACCTATAAATTCTGAAATAATAGAAATCAACATAAACAACCAAAGAATAGAAAATGAACAACAATCTAGACCATTAAGAGATTATGTTAACCCTGCATTAGATGAAATTCACTTAACTATTCAAAACCCTGATGTAGCTGCTAATTCATTTGAGCTTAAACCTGCTATTATCCAAATGATACAAAACAATCAATTTGGTGGAACTTCAAATGAAAATCCTAATTTACATCTTGTAAGTTTCTTAGAACTTTGTGCTACTTTTAAGTACGACGGAGTGTCTGATGATGTTGTCAGACTTAGACTTTTTCCTTTTTCATTAAGGGATAAGGCTAAGGCTTGGTTAAATTCATTAGCACCTGGATCTATAAGAACTTGGGGAGAACTTTCACAAAAATTCTTATCAAAATATTTTCCACCATCTAAGACTGCTAAGCTTAGAAACGATATCACATCTTTCAGTTAGTATGAGGGAGAATCAATATATGAATCTTGGGAAAGATTTAAAGAACTTCTTAGGAAATGCCCACATCATGCTTTACCAGATTGGTTAATTATTTAAACATTTTATAATGGATTGGTAGGATCTCTTAGATCTATAATATACGCTACTGCTGGTGGATCACTAATGCCTAAACTGTTTGAAGAAGCTTATGCGTTAATAGAAGAAATGACTACCAATAATTTTCAATGGCCTGCTGAAAGGGTAAATTCTAAGAAAGTAGCCAGTATTCATGATTCTGATGCTTTAACCATGACAGTTTCTCAAATTGCTGCTCTTTCAAAGAAAATAGATCAATAGGGAATGAATCGTTCTCAAACACCTCAAGTGTTAGAAGAAAATTCATTAGGACAAATCTTAGATGCTCAATCTTCATATGAAACAATAAATGCAATAAATAATAGACAAAATAATCCTTATTCAAACTATTATAATCCATGTTAGAAGAATCATCCAAATTTAAATGGAATAACCAAAATAATAATAATAATCCTCAACGGGGGAACAATCCTGTAAACCCATTAGGAAATATAAATAATCCACCAGGTTTTTATAATAATTCACAATTCACGGAAAAGAAGTTGTCTATGGAAGAAATAGTTTTGAATATGGGTAATCAATTACAAAATCAAGGAAATGCTATTAAAAACATAGAAAACCAATTAGGGCAAATTGCTTCTGCATTAAGTAATAGACCTGTTGGAACTTTACCTAACAATGTTGAAGTAAATCCTAAAGATCAAGGAAAAGAATAAATCAAAGCTATTCAATTAAGAAGCGTAAAAGAGTTGGAAACAAGAGTTCAAAAAGAAACTGTAGTTGAAAAGGAAAAAGAAGAAACTGAAGGAGAAATTGAAAGTCTATATCCTAATTTTCCTCTAAAACCTATGAAAATTACTATTGAAAAACCACCTCCACCATTTTCTTAAAGACTAAAGCAACAAGATAAAGGAAAAAAATTTGTTAAATTCTTAGACATTTTGAAAAAATTGTCAATAAAAATTCCTTTTGTTGAAGCTTTAGAACAAATGTCTGATTATGTTAAATTTATGAAGGATATACTCAACAAAAAGAGGAGGTTATTAGATCATGAGACTGTTGCACTCAGTGAAGAGTGTAGTGCTATAATTCAAAGAAAACTTTCTGAAAAACTTAAAGATCCTGGTAATTTCACTATTTCGTGTGCTATTGGTGAAAAATTTTTTGGGCGAGCATTATGTGATTTGGGAGCTAGCAAAAATTTGATGCCTCTATTAAATTTTAAAAGGTTAGAAATTGGAGATATTGTACCAACTTCTGTAACTTTACAGTTAGTTGATCGATCTATTACACATCCTAAGGGAATTGAAGAAGATGTTTTGGTCAAGGTTGATAAGTTTATTTTTCCTGTGGACTTTATCATTCAAGATATGGAAGAAAATAAAGAAATTCCAGTCATTTTAGGAAGACCATTCCGAGCTATAGGAAGAGCTATGATAGACGTTCAAAAAGGAGAATTGACTATGAGAGTGAATGACCAAGAAGTAACCTTTAACATCTCAAAGTCAATGAAATATCCATCAATAGAAAAAGATGGTGAATGTTTCAGAATGGATGTTTGTGATTATTTGAAAAGAGACTATTTCCAAGAAAATTATGAAGAAAAGAAGATACATAAAAAGATAATTATGAGGAAATAGAAACTGAAGAAGCTGATTATATTCAGGAAAAATATGAAAAGCTTAATTCAACATCACCAGAAAATCAAATATTAATTCCATTGTTGTAAAACCCCCTGAACTTGAATTAAAGAATCTTCCAAATCATTTGAAGTATATATTTTTAGAAGAGTTTTCGACATTACCAGTAATTGTATCCTCAGACTTAAATGAGATACAAGAACAAAAAATTATTGGATACATTTAAAAAAAATACAAAAGAGCTTTTGGTTGGACTTTAGCTGATATTAAAGAAATTAGTCCTTGGAGTTGTATACACGGAATTTTATTAAATGAAGAACATAAACCAAGAATTGACCCTCAAAGGAGATTAAGCCCTATAATGAAAGAAGTAGTTAAAAAAGAAATTCTAAAATGGTTAGATGCTGAAATTATATATCATATTTCAGATAGTACCTGGGTAAGTCCAATTCATGGTGTTCCCAAGAAAGGAGGAGTAACTGTTTAAGAAAATGAAAATAAAGAATTAATTCCTATCAGATAAATTTCAAGATGGCGTATTTGTATAGATTATTGAAAATTAAATTCAGCCACCCGAAAAGATCATTTTCCTCTTTCTTTCTTAGACCAAATGTTGGATAGACTTGCTGGACATAAGTACTATTGCTTTCTGGATGGATATACTGGTTACCATCAGATACATGTTGCTCCTGAGGATTAAGAGAAAATAACTTTTTACTAGTCCGTACGGAACTTTTGCTTTTAGAAGGATGTCTTTTGACAATGTAATGCACCTGCAACATTCCAGAGATGCATGCTGCCATTTTTTAGTAAATTAATAGACAATGGAATTGAAGTATTTATGAATGATTTTTCTGTGTTTAGAACATCATTTAACGAATGCTTAAATAATCTTGAAAAAGTTTTGGAGTTATGCGAAATAACTAACTTAGTTCTAAATTGGGAGAAATATCAATTTATGGTTGTAGGAGGAATTGTATTATGGCATAAAATTTCAGAAAATGGCATGGAAGTAGACCCTACAAAAAATTCAAGTAATAGCTAAATTACCACCTCCTACTACGGTAAGAGAGGTAAGAAGTTTTCTTGGACATGCTTGTTTCTACAGATGTTATATTAAAAATTTCTCAAAAATTACAAAGCCTCTATGCCAACTTTTAGAAAAAGATAAGAAATTTAAATTTACTGAAGACTACTTGAATGCCTTTGAATTATTAAAGGAAAAACTAGTCATAACACCTGTAATAGTTTCACCTGATTGGGAGAAACCGTTCGAACTAATGTGTGATGCTAGTGATTATGTTATTGGAGTTGTTCTTGGACAAAGATATGACAAAATTTTTAAGGTTATGTACTACGCTAGTAGAACTCTTAATGATGCTCAAACTAACTATATAGTTACTGAAAAAGAGTTACTGGCTATTGTATATGCTTTTGATAAATTTAGATAATATTTAATTGGAACAAAATGTATTGTGCATACTGATCATTCTGCTATTAAATATCTGATGAAAAAGAAGGATACTAAACCAAGATTAATTAGATGGGTACTTTTAGTGCAAGAATTCGATTTTGTGTTGATTGATAGAAAAGTAACTGAAAATCAAATTGTTGATCATTTGTCCAGACTGGAATATCATGAATCATCTGATACCGATAATGAAATTACAGACAGTTTCCTTGATGAAAAATTTTATAATATTAATGAGTGGAAAATACTTTGGTATGCTGATATTGTTAACTATATAATAAGCGATATTTTGCCACATATGCTAACTCTACAACAACAGAAAAAATTCATTCACGACGCAAAAGCATATTTTTGGGACGAACCATATTTATATAAGCAATGTAATGATCTTATTATTAGGAGATGTGTGCCTTATGAAGAAACTGAGCAGATCATTCAGAAATCTCATGATTCTGATTTTGGAGGACATTTTGAAATTGATAAAACTGCATACAAAATCTTACAAGCTGGATTTTATTGGCTTACTCTTTTAGAGATATTTACAGATATATCAAACCTGTGATAGATGCCAATGAGTAGGTAATATATCTAGAAGAAATGAAATGCCTCTAAATTTCATATTAGAAGTTGAGATTTTTGATGTTTGGGGATTAGATTTCATTGGACCATTTATTCCTTCATTTGGGGACTTATATATTTTAATTGTTGTTGATTATGTATCAAAGTGGATAGAAGCACAAGCTTTACCTCGATGTTATGCTAAAAGTTTTCAAGATTTTTAATGAAAAACATTTTCACAAGATACGGTATGCCGAGGGTGATTATCTCAGATGGAGGATGCCATTTTAGGAATAAATACATTCAAAGATTGGCAGAAAAATTTAATATTGTTCATAAATTCTCTATTGTCTATCTCCTCAAACCAGTGGTTTAGTTGAAGTTTCTAATAGAGATATTAAACAATTTAGAAAAGACTGTAAATCCTAATAGAATAGATTGGTCTGTTAGACTGGATATTGCATTATCGGCATACATGACTGCTTATAAAACTCTTATTGGTATGACTCCTTACAGGCTTATATACGAAAAAACTTGTCACTTACCAGTAGAATTGTAGCATAAAGCTTTTTGGGCGATTAAAAAATTCAATTATAATTTGAAAAATGCTGGTGAGAAGAGGAAGCTGCAATTGAATGAATTAGAAGAACTAAGAAATGAATCTTACAATAACAATAGAATTTATAAGGAAAAACTAAAATTAAGACATGATTGGAAGATTAACTGAAAGAACTTTGAACCAGGACAAGAAGTTTTTCTTCACAATACAAGGCTAAAATTATTTCCTGGAAAATTGAAGTCTCGTTGGTTAGGACCCTTTACTGTAATTCAGGTTTATACTTATGGAGCTGTTGAAATTGAAGATCTGAAGACTAGGAATAGATTTAAAGTAAATGAACATAGATTAAAACCATATTTTGAGGGTAAAAGACCAAATTTTAAAGAGGTTTTAATGCTCAGTAAACCTGAATGACCGTTAAATAGGTCGGGCTGACGACGTTAAACCAAGCGCTTTATGGGAGGCAACCCATAGTTATCTTTAATAGTTGTGTGTTTATTTGAAATCATTATTAGTTTGTAGTAATATTAAGTCCTACTACTTATATTTACCCTTTGATTATCATAGAATTTGAATCCATAGAGAAAATTTGGAACATATTGGACCACAACATTTTTATGCAAATTTTTTCCTAGGGGGCTCGACGCCGCTGACTGCGGGTTTTTCCCGAAAACTCTGGTATTTAATTGCATAAGGCTCGCTGACAGCGCCTTCGAGGCCACCGTCGGTGGGATCGGCGAGTGAGTAGTTTTTTGTGTTTAAAACGACGATTTCTGGCGGTTTTTAGCGAATTTGTCCTTTATAAACTCCTATGGACGGTTCCTAAACATTCCAAACTCCCAAAAACAAATAGATTCTCTCTTCAATTCTTCTCAAATGACTTCGAATTTGATTGACAACCCAAGATTTTGAGTTTAAGGAGAAAGTTCGTCAGTGCGGAGGCGCAGCGACTCTTCAACAAGGTAATCTCAAAGAAAAGATTGATTAAAGAAAGAGGATTTGTTAATAGAGGACAAAGTAATTCTTTGTCACCAATCGAAGAAATGATTGTGCGAAGAAGATGGGAAGTGTTCTGCTACACTACTACAACAGTAGTCGTTCTAGTAGTTAAAGAATTCTACGTAAATTTACATGGAATCAACCAAGGAAGCGTTTATGTGCGAGGTAGGTGGATTACATTTAATTCCGGGAGAATTATTGAATTATATATGCTTGAGAATGTTCAAGTCTATTACTTTTCAAATTTCGTGCCGACGAAAGAGAAGATGAATGAGATATATCAATTTTTGACGGACGAAACCGATGAATGGGAAGTTAGAGAGAACGGATATGTTAGTTTCTCTGCTACTCTCTTAAATCCTGTTTCGAAACACTGACACTTTTTCATCTCTGTGAAATTTTTTGCCGACGATGAAAATTGGCAAGGTTATGAAAGAAAGTGCAATCTTAAACTACTACATTCAGAGGGGATGACCCATTGATATTGGATCGATTATTGTGAAATCTGTTTATGGCCTGATCGTTCAAGGATCATCCCAAGGGCTTGGACATCCTTCCACAATTTTCTCGATTTGCAGTTTGTCTCAAGTTTTGTACGAGGTTTGGGAGAAGATATTGCTCCCTTGGAAACCCTTAGATCCAACTCAAATGTTCCCAACCATTGATGGAGATGTAGGTTTGATCATGGATCAAGCTTCGCATAATTCTGTTCCAGTTCAACCTTTAGTAGCAGACAAGACACCAATACTCATGCATAGAATCAAAACTCTGGAGAATCAGGTACATAAATTAACGAGCACAGTTAACAATTTGTTTGATTTCTTCGATCACATCGATTGGAGAGTGAAAGAGTATTTTGACCATACTGGACAATTTGAAGCAAGTTTGGTGCGATTGATGATAAAGAATGGATGGATCGATGAAGATTCCACTGAAGAATTCTTATTCTGACCTTTTTACAACTTGTTTGTCCATGTTCAAATGATGGGAGATATCAAAGGAGAGACCAGTACTAGTTCGAAAGAGTAGTAGACTTAATTAGTTTATTTCAGTTTATTGTGTTTGATTTAAACAATGTTTGTTTGTGTGTTTGATTAGCTTGATTTTAATGTCAGTATAGACGAGATTAAGTTTGAAATGTTTGTTTTCAGCGTTTTGAGTGTTGTGGCTTGGATTGGGACGTTGATTGATGGATTTAGGTTGAAAGAATGCCTACTTATGAGTGTTTTGTATTGTGTGTTGCAAAAACATGGATTTAATATATATAAATGTGAAGTTTGTTGTGTGTACGTTTATTTGTGTTAATACATCGCTAAATTAATTAAAATATATATTAAAAAGGATCGAACGGATGACGACGAGGCTTAAAATTGAGAAATAATGCAAAATGTTCAATTTTAAAGAATCTCGCCGACGTCGCCCACGAGGACGCCGACAGCGCGATTTTCCTGAAAAGAACAGGTAATTAACTTCATAGAGCCCGCCGACGGCGCGAATAAGCCTGCCGCGAAAAATACCTATTTACCGTGATTTTGACCGATCAAATGCCACAATTCATCATCTTCTTCTCCTTTTTACCCGAAAGACCGACCTAAGGCTTGAGAGATCTTGGATTTATAGCAATTTCAACCAATTCTAACACCGGATTTCATCTTCCCTTGGTAAGAGCTTTACTTCTATGTAAAAATTTTTTATTTTCACCATGAATTTCTTCCACATTGAGAAATTTTGGAAAATTTAAAAATGTGGAGAAAAGACTTGGAAGGAATTCATGGAAAATAATTTTGATTGTTTTAAACCCCATTTAGGAGCCATTGTGTTATTATGTTAGAGATTAGTTGGAATTTTTTTGTGATTTGATAGATTTAATGATGGCTCCAAGATAAAAGAGAAGACTTGAATTTGACGAAACTAGATTCGTTAATGCAAAAGCCCAATCGAGGTGCACTTCGCTTGTCCAAAGTAAGAAGTGTATTCAAGATAGAGTTTTTGAGAATCCTGGAGGAGAGGTGGAACGAATTGTCAAGTAGAGATGATGGGAGAATTTTTGTTATACAACAAACAAAGCTGCTGTTGAAGTTGTTTGAGAATTTTACTCAAATCTGACTCAAATTGAGGACGAGCCTGTCCAAGTAAGGGGTTTCTTTGTCGAATTTAATGATAATAGAATTTACTCTTTTTACGAGCTTCAAGTCTATTATATTAGTGAGTTTAAAACATTCAAAACAATGAAAGGTCCGTTGGATAATGTTATTGACTTTCTCGCTGATGAGAAAGAAGTTTGGAAAATTAAAAATTGTGAACGGATTAACTTTCAACTGTCCATGATGAATGCCAATGCTAAGGCATGACATTCTTTCATCTCTTCAACTTTGCTACCTACATACCATCATAGTAAAGTCTTGAGGGAGAGAGCTGTTCTGAATTTTTGTATTCAGAACAACAGAAGAATTAATGTGGGGAAGATAATCTATAAGAATATTATGGCTACTACGAGGAGTGAGACAAGTGGATATTTAGGGCATCCTGGCCTCATTTATGCACTTTGTCAACTGTCTGGAGTTGAAGCAAGAGATGATGAGGAATGGGTTTATCCTATGAGACCCATTACTAAAGGAAATATAAAGACTTATACATCCCATGAGGAATGGAGATCAGGGAGTAGGAGCAAAGAACCATCTACTAGTAGAGATATCCCTTCTACTAGTTATGACCATCCTGCCTCCAGTTCCCCTACCTTATATGATCTGATGAATGCAATGACCCTGCAGAGGAAAAGTTTTGAGAAATTAGATGAAAAATTAGAAAGGATTGACCACAGGATTGAAGGGCTAGAAAGAAGACATGATCATGATAGTGAGTATCTTTAGAAGCATTCAGATTTTGAGATGGCTTATTACGATGCTCAAACTAGATATTACAGAGGAGAGACAGATGTGAATTTTCTAGAATGCCCTAGATATACTCAGTATCAGCCCAATCCTCCTGCTGACCAGGGTGATGACGATATTGTTTGGGATTTTGATGCTTGATCATTTGATAGTGATATTGTTTGTGTTTATGTTTGTTTTTGTTTAAGTTGTTGAACTTCTATTTTTTTTGGATTGTATTGTGGACTATGCTTTATTTTTTACGATATATGTTTAGTGTGGTAGTTTACATTTTCATTTCTAGATGCTTGTGATATCTGTAATAGTAAGTGTAATTGTGAATTGTTTAGTTTAAAATAGTAAATTGTTTGTTTTGTGTTGTGAAATGTATATTTCATGTATAGTGTAGTTAGTTGTTTTCTTTAATGTTTAGTTTTATATACTTGTTTTAAAATTTCATTACCCAAGCAAATTTTAAACTATTATGTGTGTAGAAAGGTTTTTAATATTACAGGTCACTTGAAGTTAAAATTTTGAAAAGAACCTGCAAAAATTTCAGAGAAAAAGAAAATGCCTAAAGTGCAAAGGTATGAATTTTATATTTAGAATTTTTTTTCACCCATGTACTATTTCTATTTATAGAAAAATTTAAGTTTGGGGGAGAGAAGAAAAATCTTAACTATTATATGTTCTCAAATAATATATTTTCAAAAATTATTACTATGATTATTGTGATAAAATTTAATTCTAAATACTATGTTTAGATTTTATCTAAATATTGTAAAAAATTCAAGGAAATAATTTTTAGTAATGAAAATTAATTTTGTAAGTTAAGATATTTAGTATACAAGGATAAGACTATAGTTAACTATTTAAAGTAAAAACAACTATATTTTGAAATATTAAGAATCTTAGGAATTTAGTTGAGAAAGAAAATATTGAGATTCAATAATGTAAAAACTATGAAGTACAAATAAGGTAAAGAATATTGAAAGTTTTAAATTTAGGAAAAGAAGAGTGAATTTCAAAATTATTAACAGGTTAACCAAAAATAGTAATTGATCCATAAAAAAATACCAATTTTTATGCCTTGATTTTTATCAAAATTTTAAGGATATTATGCTTTAATGAAAGGTATTTTGTGTTTTTGGATATATGTGATCACAAAATGTTCAAGAAGAAAAAAAGTGAAAAAGGAGCAAAAAAGGAGCATAAATTGGAGCCAAAATGCAAAATTGTCAAAATTATTGGTCTAGCGCCTAGGCGCAGAATCCAACGCCTAAGCACCAGTTCGATACGGGATCTGTCAAGAATTTTGATGACTTTTAGAAGATTATTTTGACGGTGTTAGCGACTATTGGACCTTCTAGAAGACTGGCAGTTATTCCTGGTTTATAGGACGTGTGATACAATATATTTGGATGCTTGGAAACGGTTTTAATCGCAAAGAGGTGCGATCCAAAGTGAAGAGGTGCGAAGAACTGGACATAGAGTCCGACGCCTAGGCGTCAAACACACCTTCTAGAAGATTCATTGAATGTGGACACATTTTGAAGATCTGCCTTGAGGCAACCCTTGAAGCCTATAAATAGGAGACTACTCCTTCAGAGAAAAACGCCCAACGCCCAACTTAGTCCCCCTATCTAGAGCCCCATCTAGAGAGAGAATTAGAGAGATACTTTAGCGCCACATTTTACTATCCTTGATAAATTAGTTAGTTATTTTATTTAAAGTTTGTATTGAGAGTTTAAAGAGTTGGTGCTTTTGAAGATTATTTGCTTGGAGTCAGAAGAATTCAGAGGTTCAATAAGAGAAACATTTGAGATAAGTATTTGTAATTTTATTCAAATTTTTATTATCATGTTTTGTTATTTAAATTCAATGTGTTCTGAGTAGTTAGTTTACTTTCTCCTTTCAATTATGAAAAGATAAATAAGATAATATAAAATTCATTGGAGAATTAGAAACTATTTGTATTTTAAAACATTGTGATGATATTAATACCTGATCTTAATTTACTATTTAAATTGGCCATTTAAATTGTTAAAATCTGTTGAAGAGTTTTGATACCTAGAAGGAGATGAATTCTTAACTAGTAGATATCACATGAATCCTTGGGTAGTCGAAGGCCTTGTGCGGGTTATTCAAGGTGAAGTGGAAATAAATAGGAATATATTATATAATAGGCATAGAATTGATAAGTTTTTAGAGTGACAGACTAAATTCTTGTAATTTGGTTTATAGAGAAGGAAAGGGTCACTAGTAGGGTCGACCATAGCCACCCTTGGACATCTAGTAGTGTGAGCCTAGATTAACACATTCTACTGACAATACATCCGGACCTGATCTATAAGTTAGCCAATGTTCTTTACACCTGGATCAAAGGGTAAAGAATATGAATGCTTCTATTTGACACAATATCATAAATTTATATTCTCCACGAATACTATCATTATTTTAGAAAATCTTGGATTAATTGAAAGGAAGAAAGTTGTTGTCTTATTGCTTATTTACATTAATTATTTCATTATCGCTTTATTATTGCATCTAGTAAATTAAAAATATCAAATTTATAACTATAAAAGAAATACTTAAAAATAAAATTAAAATATTTAAAAATCCATAACTCACTCCTCGTGGGATCGATATCGGGGTCTTTGTTTCAAAGCCCTATATTACTTGATACGATACGTATACTTGCGTAGTACCCCTAGTGTGTAAAATATTTTTGATAAAATTATATTTATATACATTGGCTGCTATTATTATCTATTACATTTTGAAAGCATTAATTATTATATTTGTCATCATCGGATTGCGGGTCAAGTTTTTGGCGCCGTTGCCGGGATTGAATTTTAAGTACTCATATATTTAGCTTGGGTCAAGTTTTTGGCGCCATTGCCCGGGGAGGAGCGGAGGCAAATTTTTAGATTTTAAATATTTTTATTTTATTTTATTCATTTTCTTTTATTATTAAAAATATAAAATACCAAAAAATTAAAAAAATTAAAAATATATATATAAAAATTAATTTTTTATAAGTAGAGATTTTATTTCTTATTAATTTACATTTTATGCGTAGTGCTGGATCTGAAGGATTATTACCTTTAGATTCTGAATTAGAAAGAACTAGTAAAAGAATTAAAAAAGCAAAACAAACTCAAAAAATCCAAAAGATGGCTAATTTACATAACAATTTACAAAATCCAATTGAAATTAATGAACAAAATGTTTACAAACCATTAAGGGATTATGCTAACCCTACAGTTGATGAACTTCGTAGTTGTATTCAAATACCTGCTGTAGATACTAATTCTTTTAAGCTTAAACCATCTATCATTCAAATGGTTCAAAATAATCAATTTGGAGAAGAAACACCAAATGAGGATCCAAATTTACACCTTGCTAGTTTTTTAGAACTTTATGCTACCTTTAAATATAACAATGTTTCTGATGATGCTATTAGACTTAGACTCTTTCCTTTTTTCTTTAAGAGATAAAGCAAAGATCTGGTTGAACTCATTAGCAACAGGTTCTATTAAAACATGGGCTGAAATGGCACAAAAATTCCTTGCTAAATATTTTCCTCCTTCTAAAACTGCTAAATTAAGAAATGATATTACTTCATATAGTCAATTTGACGGGGAAACAATTTATGAAACTTGGGAAAGATTTAAAGAACTATTAAGAAAAAGTACTCATCATGCTTTACCTGATTGGTTTATTATTCAAACATTTTATAATGGTTTAATTGGATCACTAAAATCAATTATTGATGCTGCTACTGGAGGTTCTTTAATGTCTAAATCATTTGAAGAAGCTTATACTTTAATTGAAGAAATGACTAACAATAATTTTCAATGGCCTTCTAAAAGGATTAATCCTAAAAGAATGTCAAGTATTCAAGATAACGAAGCCTTTTCTATCTTAGCTTCACAAGTAGTTGCAATATCTAAGAAATTAGATTATTTTGTCATCAACATATCACATAACAACTCATCTAATATTGAAGATTCTCAAACTATTGAAACTTTACAAGCTATTGCTAGTAAAAATAATCCGTATTCAAATTATTATAATCCTAGATGGAAAAATCACCCTAATTTTAACTGGAATAATCAACAACAACAATGGGGTAATAATCAATCCCATCCAACTAGAAATTGGAATAATCAAGTAAATTCAAATTATAAACCACTTGGATTTAATAATCAACATAAAAAGTTATCAATAGAAGAATTAATTTTACAAATGAGTAATCAATTACAAAATCAAAATACTGCTATTCGTAATATTGAGAATCAAATGAGACAAGTCGCTCATTCAATTAATTACATACCTCCAGGAATACTTCCTAGTAATGTTGAAATTAATCCAAAAGAAACTGGAAAAGAACATGAACATGTTAAAGCTGTAAATCTTAGAAGTGGAAAGGAATTAAAAGAAAGAATGCAGATTGAAATTGAAAAAGAGATTGAGGTTGAAGAGATTGAAAAACCTAAAGAAACACCTTCTCCTAATCAAGATCAAACTAATATTTCTATTAATGTGGAAGTTGAAAACCACCACTACCTTTTCCTTAAAGATTAAAACAACAGAAGCTTGATCATCAATTATCTAAGTTCTTTGAAATTTTTATGAAATTTTCTATAAACATACCTTTTGCTGAAGCTTTGGAACAGATGCCAACTTATGCAAAATTTATGAAGGATATATTAAGTAAGAAACGAAAATTTGAAGCTTTTGAAACTATTGCATTAAGTGAAGAATGTAGTGCAATAATTCAAAAGAAATTACCTGATAAACTTAAAGATCCTGGAAGTTTTACTATACCTTGTGCTATTGGAGAAAAATTTTGTGGAAAAGTTTTATGTGATTTAGGAGCAAGTATTAATCTCATGCCATTTTCTATTTATAGAAGGTTGAATTTAGGAGAGATTACTCCACCACTTGTAACCCTTCGGTTAAGCGATAGATCTATCACTTACCCTAAAGGAGTTACAGAGGATGTACTTGTTAAAGTAGATAAATTTATCTTCCCTGTGGATTTCATTGTACTTGATATGGATGAAGATAAAGAAATACCAATTATTTTAGGGAGACCTTTTCTAGCTACCGGATGAGCTATGATTGATGTGCAAAAAGGAGAATTAACTATGAGAGTTAATGATCAAGAGATTAAATTCAATGTTCTTAAATCGATGAAGTACCCTGACAAAGAAAAATGCTATCGTATGGATATTTTTAATTTTATAATTGAAAAACACTATCGAGAAAAATGTAAAATCATTCCTGAAGAAGAAATTGAATTTTTAACTAATGAAAATGAAGAACTAAAAGAAGAATTACTTGAAGAAACTCATTATATTAAAGATAACTAGGAAACTTTAGACAAAACTCAAAATGATATACTTTTACCCTCAATTAAAAAAGCCACTGAACTGGAATTAAAAATGTTACCTTCACATTTGAAGTATGCATTTCTTGGAAATTCATTAACTTTACTTGTTATTATTTTTTCTGAGCTAAGTTTAGATCAAGAGGAAAAATTAATAGGCGTGTTAAAGAATTATAAGAAAGATTTTGGTTGGACTATTGCTGATATAAGAGGAATAAGCCCTTCCATTTGTATGCATAGAATTTTAAACCTACTATTGAACTGCAACGAAGATTAAATCCTATCATGAAAGAGGTTGTTAAAAAAGAAATTTTAAAATGGTTAGATGCTGGAATTATTTATCCTATTTTGGATAGCTAATGGGTAAGTCCTATTCATTGTGTTCTGAAGAAAGGAGGAGTAACTGTCACTGTTAAAGATAAAATGAACTAATTCCTACAAGACAAGTTATTGGATGGTGAATTTGTATTGATTATCGGAAGTTAAATGATGCCACTAGAAATGATCATTTTCCTTTACCTTTCTTGGATCAAATGCTTGAAAAATTAGCTGGACACTCATATTTTTGTTTTCTGGATGGATATTGTGGTTATCATCAATTAGTTATTGCTCCTGAGGACCAAGAGAAAACAACATTTACAAGTCCTTATGGAACATTTACCTTTAGAAGAATGCATTTTGGTTTATGTAATGCACCTGCAATTTTTCAAAGATGTATGATGTCAATATTTTGTGATTTGATTGACAAAGGAATTGAAGTATTCATGGATGATTTTTCAGTTTTTGGAACTTCTTTTGAGTCTTGTTTGGAAAATATTTCCAAAGTTCTGAAAAGATGTGAAGAAACAAATTTAGTTCTTAACTGGGAAATGTCAATTTATGGTCACAAAAGGCATTGCACTTGGTCACAAAGTTTCACAAAAAGGGATGGAAGTTTATATTTGCTGAACTGCAACCCCCTACTATTGTTACTGATGCGAGAAGTTTTCTGGGTCATGCTGGATTTTATAGAAGCTATATAAAGGATTTTTCTAAAATTGCTAAACCTCTTTGTCATTTATTGGAAAAAGAAGCTAAATTTGAATTTAATGAAGACTGTGTTAAAGCTTTCAATATTTTAAAAAAAATTAATAATTGCACCTTTAATTATTGCACTTAATAGGAATAAACCTTTTGAATTAATGTGCGATGCAAGTGATTTTGCAATTGGAGCTGTATTGGGACAAAAATATGAGAAAATATTCAAAGTTATATATTATGCTAGTAAAACTCTTACTGAAACTCAAAGAAATTACACTACTACTCAGAAAGAGCTTTTAGTTGTAGTATATGCCTTTGATAAATTTAGACCTTATCTTCTTGATATCAAATACATAGTTCATACTGATCATTCCGCTATTAAATATTTAATGTTGAAAAAAGATGCTAAACCTAGACTAATAAGATGGGTTTTACTTCTACAAGAATTTGATTTTCAAATAGTGGATAGAAAAGGAATGGACAACCAAATTGCTGATTATTTATCTAGAATTAAGAATGATGTTATTACTGAAGAAAATATAAATGAGAAATTTCCTGATGAACATTTGTATGTTATTCAAGGATGCCAAACACCTTGGTATGCAGATATAGTTAATTATTTAGTTAGCAATATTTTACGTTATGGATTGGATAACAAATTTATTAAGAAATTTAAAAATGATGCTAAATCTTATATTTGGGAAGTTCCTTACTTATTTAAATTAGGAAGAGATTCTGTAATTCGTAGATGCGTACATTATGAAAAAACTTATGCTATTATTCAAAAATGTCAAGATTCCGAATTTGGAGGACACTTCGGAATAGATAAAACTGCATTTAAAATTTTAAATTCAGGATTTTGTTGGCCAACCTTATTTAAAGATGTGAGACATTATGTGAAAACGTGTGATCGATGTCAAAGGATGGGAAATATATCTAAGAAAGATGAAATGCCTTTAAACTATATAATGGAAGTTGAAATTTTCGATAAATGGGGTTTAGACTTTATGGGACCATTTGTACCATCATCTGGAAAAAATTATATTTTATTAGCGGTTGATTACGTTTCAAAGTGGATTGAAGCTGTAGCTTTACCTAGCTGTGATTCCAAAAGTGTTTCAAAATTTTTAAAGAAGATGATTTTTTTCAAGATTTGGAATGCCTAAGGTAATTATCACAGATGGTGGAAGTAATTTTAGAAATATAAGAATTCAATCATTATTGGAAAAATTTGGAATCAAACACAAAATTACAGCTGCATATCACCCACAAAAAAGTGGAATGGCTGAAGTATCAAACATAGAAATTAAAAAAATTTTAGAGAAGACTGTTAATCCTAAAAGAACTGATTGTGTTGATAGACCTGATTCTGCATTATGGGCTTATAGAACAGCTTATAAGACACCAATCAGAATGTCATCTTACCGGTTAGTTTATGGTAAACATTGTCAATTACCTGTTGAACTTGAACATAAAGCATATTGGGCGATGTTGACCTCATTTTTGATGAGGTCTTCTCTTCTTCTCTTTAGTACTTAGGATCTAGCCTTAGGCTTTTCCTTTGACTATCTTAGAGGAATAGAATTGGGACCCATCTTTTAGAAATTCAAACCACTTCTTAACTCCCTGCAAACTCCACAAACTTGACTGTAGACCCCTAATCACCTAGAGGGTTGAAATCAAATGTGGAAGTTTAAAGGATGAGTTCCTATAGGACTCTTTCGCCTTGAGATCGCCCTAGGTGGCCTGGTCTGGTGAAGGGGCTGACTTACACACACACTACATTTATACACTACACTTTCACACACCTCCTAAAACTACACCCATACCTAACTTGACCTCCTGACTCATGTAGGTGATTCACATGGATGGTCCTTAACCCCTAAGCCCTTGGCTCGTAGGGTTAGGAACAACATAGATGAATGCCTCAAATGGGTCCCTTCATGGCTCATGTGGGCTTGATATGGCTGCATGGCTCAACCAAAATGATTTCACTCCACTTACATCTACCCAATCTTCAATTTCCTAAATTTTCAATTTTTGACCCCCGGGACCCTACACCCGCCTAACCTACCCAAAACCCTTGAAATTACCCAAATTTTTCAAAATTTCCAAATTACCCAAAATTCTCCAAAATCAATCCCAAACATTTCCACATTACTTAAATTGATCATCCATACCCAAAAATACCAAAAATTCCAAAAATACCTCCCAATACCCTCCAAATACCCAAAATACCCCTCTTGGCCAAAAAATCCAAAAATTCAGAAAATTCCCAGAAAATTCCAAAAAATCCCAAATATTCCCAATTTCATTTTGTCCAACAACACCATGGGCCAATTTTGTCAATTTACCCTACTTTTGTCAAAACCCCCAATTTGGCCCATTTTAACCCAAAGTGAACCCAATGTTAAACCAAACCTACCCAATTGACCCCAATTTTGGCCCAATTCAGTTCTAAACTTCAATTCAACATCCCCAATACCAATCTAGACCAAATCCATGTCCAATTTGATTGACATTTGGATCCAATTTCACTTTTGGCCTTAAAGCCCAATTTTGACCCATGACCCAAACCTAACCCAAACTCACCCAATTCAACTCCAATTAACCCCAAACCTTTTCTAAATCTTCCTTAACATTCCCACAAACAAAACACTAACATGATTTGCCCAAAATTTAGACCCAAACCCCACTCAAATTCAACCCAAAGCTAAAAGGCCCATTTTTGACCTAAACCCAAACCTAACCCAAACTCACCCAATTCAACTCCAAATCACACCAAATTGACTCCAAGCCCTTCATAGAACATCCCTAAACCAATTATGACATTTATTTGACAAAGTTCTTCACAAAATCTTTACCCAAATGCCCATCCTAAAATCAAAGAGCCCATTTCCCTTAAACTTTCCTAAGAGCCCACTTCCTTCAAATTCAAAAGCCCAAAATCTACCCTAAAGCCCACATGACATCTCCATTTGTCATCCACTTAATTAAATCCATTACCTAAGTCCTAAATTCACCATCAAATTATTCCAAATCAAGTTTCATACAAATTTCCATCAAATTACCAAAAATTCCTAAAATCCATTTTCATGAAATTGACCATACCTTTTCCCAAGCCAAAGGTGAGCCATGCAAGCCATGGACAAGCCACATGAAGCCATGGAAGGCTTGACATGTGATCAAGCCATTAATGGCAAAAGGAGGGGCCCCTTTCCTAATCCTCCTTAACCCCTTTTTTACCTTAAGCATGTCACACACTAAACCATGCTTAGCCACCTCATCATGGATGGAGACCACACCATTCTCTCTTGGCTGACCCAAGTGATATTTTTCAGCCCAAGACCAGGCCTTGGGTGGTTAACCTAGCCCAAAACCATGGGTTGACTCATTTGAACCCAAAATGGTCTTCCCCCATTCCATTTCAATCCAAGCTCTTTACACATGGCAATTGCCAATTGCTTGCACCAAGTCCCAGCCCTGACCCACCTGACCTTGAGGGTGACCCATGCTCGGCCGGCCGGCCACCGGGCCGCCGGAAAACACCATGGCCGAGAGCTCACATGTGAGCCCAACTTGGAATTCTCACCCGCCGAGCCGCCCCATCCCAGCTGGCCATTGGAGCTGTTCTTCTCTTGCCAAGAGCACTCGATACCAAGCCCTAACTCTCCCTGGGAGGCCCTCCACCCTCTCCTATTTAAACACCACCCCTCTCGGCCATGAGAGGTGCCGAAAACAAACCTTAAGGAAACTCTGCCAAAATTGTTCCAGACTCCTCCCCATACACAGAGCACTTGATCACCAGTGAGATCCCCCCGCCATTTCTTCTCTGTGAGCTCAATTTCAGAGTTGAAATTCCACTCAAAACCAGGACACTTCTCCACAGTGAGCCAATCCCCAAATTGATTGGTCCTACACCTTCACTGCACCGAGGGAAGGTGTCCACCAGCAGAAAGCCCCATCTCCAGTGCCACCCGGCTTGCTCCGACTCTCCAAGCTTTGTGTTCGGGCTTGGTCGAAATCACATCTAGACAATTCACCAGACCAGGAGACTTCATCTGGAGCTTGCTGGGATCCAATCGAAGGTGCAACAACTCTCAGATTGAAGCCACACTTCTCTGAGCAAAGGTATGAGCTAATTCTTCATCCCGAGCTTCTAGAGATTCTCCATTTCGAATGCTTTAATTTCAATGCATGATAACCGTATAGATGTGTTCGTCTCTTCAAGACAAATCCATAGAGCATAAGAACATGAAAATCCATTGAGTATCGAGTGAGATCTTAGGGATTTAGTGTGGACGGCTCTCGGGTGAGGACGCTCGGGGATGATGAACGGATGCTGTCCATTCAATACACGCGCGGACGGACGGCTCAGATGGCGTCGGACCAGGAGATGGTACAAGAACCGCGAGGCCCGGAGCGCTGAGTCAGATGGCGGAGTCGAATGGGAGCGCGACGCGTGTGCGTTCGGAGATGCCGAGGATGAGTTGGAGCCGCGTGGATAAATAGAAAATTAGGGGTATTTTCTATTTATTTAATTCCCTAAACTTCAAAAATTCATAACTTTGTGTAGAAAAATCAGAAAAATAAAATAAAAATACCCTCTTGCTCAGTGAACATAGGAGAATAATGTGGAAAAGAAATCATTTAATTTCATCAAGTATTTTATTTTTAATAATTTATTTAATCTCTGCATACTTTTAATTCTCCATGCATGTATACAATTCACCATGGCATGAGACCATAGGGCTTTGAAGCCTCTGAATTTGGGAACATTCCCCGAATTTTCCAAAGTCGAGGCCATCCCTATGAAGAGTTATTGATTTTTCAAGTTCATGTTACTCGTTTTGAGTATTTTAATTCCAATAAATAGCATGTTGTGAAATAAATTCTAGGAAAATTTGATGATGTTCCTTATGACCAGAGAACCCTAGGAAAAATAGGTTTTGAGTTAGTTCATTTAAAACAACCCTAATTGGCTTAAACACCCAAAATAGATCTCTAATTAATTAGAATTAACCATGCATCAAATTGACTTGAAATCAATTCTCCACTGACCTTTAGGATCAGAGGAACCCACCATAAAAGT
Organism: Papilionanthe hookeriana x Papilionanthe teres; assembly: GCA_022702705.1. Taxonomy (NCBI): domain Eukaryota; kingdom Viridiplantae; phylum Streptophyta; class Magnoliopsida; order Asparagales; family Orchidaceae; genus Papilionanthe; species Papilionanthe hookeriana x Papilionanthe teres. Next base: position 97,758,852 of record CM040433.1, read on the forward strand.
TTGAGGTCAATTGGATTTGGTTAGCCCCACCAATTGGGTTGATTAAGCCACTTAGTCATTTTAAACTTTAAAAATTCATAACTTTTAAAATACTTTTTAAAAATTCACCAAATTGGTTTTGGAGCCTCTCTGATATTAGGGGAATTTAAGAAAATTAAAATTTCAATTTTCTAAAAAAGTTGATTTTTAATAATATTTTAATATTTTTAATAATTAAAAAAAATAAAAATCACAAAAATAATAAAATTCACCAAAATGTCACATTTTGAATTTTAATCACTTAGGAACAAACCCCACATTTTTCTTAGGTCTATTTAGTGAGATATTAAATTTTAAAGCTCTAGGATAATTTTAAAATTAAAAAAAATATATGTTTTCTAGCATTTTCACTAAAATAATTATAATAAATCATAGAAAAATCAAAAAATTGTAAAGTTTGATTCTCTGATTTCCTTGATATCAGAGAGATTTTTGAAAAATATAAAATTCATTTTTCAACATTTATTTTATTTTTTAAATTAATTAACACTCCAAAACTTAAAATAATTAAAATAAAAATAATATAATTCAAAAATCACCAAAATTGGTCCAAGTGGTCCTCTGGTCATTAGGAATGTCCCCTAATTTTCTTAAGGACAGAAACTTTCCCTTGGTCATGTTATTAAATTTTCCTTGAAAATCTCTATTTTCTACCAAAAATAATTATATAAATAAATTAAATACAGAAAAATCACATTTTTTCCTCTCATGTCTTTATTGACATATGAGTGAAGTCACATAAAAATTTCAAGTTCATTGGAGTTTAATTTAGTGAGTTATGAAATTATTAAGCTTAAAGGGCAAAATGGTAATTAAAATTTTAACCTTTAATTAAAACTTTAGGTTTAATAAAAAAATTAACAAATAAAATATTTGATCCTAATCTAATTTGGATGATTGAAATTTAAATAATTAAAGGGTAGAAACCCATTGAGCAATTTAAAATAATTAAACCTTAATTAAATAATTGATTAAATTTGGAAGAATAATAAAATTGGAATTATTAAAATAGGGATATTATTAGGAAGAGATTTATTCTTTAATTTAAAAATCCCTGAATTAATTATCTCATTAATATTCAATTCGTAATTAAAATGATAACTCAAATTCAAAAACATTAAAAGACTTAATCATTAAACTAAAATTAAATTATTAAACTCTTTTAAAAATTTCAATTAAAATTAAAAATAAAATTAAATTAAAAATTAAATTAAATTGAGTAAATTAAATTAAATTAGATTAAATTAAATTAAAATCAAAAGTTGAATTAAATTAAAAATTGAATTAAAGATTAAATTAAATTAAATTAAATTAAATAAACAAATTAAATTAAATTAAATAACTTAAATTAAATTAAATTAAATTAATTAAATAAAATCAAATTAAATTAAATTAAATCAAATTAAATTAAATTAAATTAAATTAAATTAAATTAAATTTAAATTAAAATTAAATTAAATCAAATTAAATTAAAACTAAATCAAGTCAAATTAATTTAATGTAACATCAAATCAAACTAAATTGAATTAAATTGAATTAAATTAATTTAAAACTCAATTAAATTAAATTAAATTAAATTAAATTGAATTAAATATAACATCACCTAAAACAGAAAGAAATTAAATATAAAGCAACTTGAACACTATTCCAAATTTAAACCCATTAACTTAAATTAAATCATTTGAACACCAATTTACTCTCAAAAGTTTTAGTTATCATAACTCCTAAACGTAATATTAAATGAAATGTTACCTCACTCATAGTGATATTCAAATGTCCTAGTTCACTTAGCAAGATAACAACAAAACTTGAAATTCTTGGACGATTAATTCATTTGTGTAATTGAATTCATTTGGACTTAAAGCAATCCTAGAAATATTGAAAAGATGTTTAAGATTCTTCTTAAGCACTTCCTCAATATGATAGGATATTTGTAAGAACAATTGAACCCAATTGTTCTTTGATGAAGAAAATCGTCCTTAAACCAAAACACAAAGATCCTAGACGTCATAGGAAATGACTAGCTATAGGATTAGGAACTTGTTAGAAAACCATAACCCTTACCTTAGCTTTACCTAGGAACTTGCTTAAATATTCTAATTGTGTTTTAAGTCTAGCTTGGGATGACGGGAAGACCCCCCAGTGTACGCTTTTATTTTATTGCAATCTACTTTCTTGCAATTTACATTATTGCAATTTATTTAATCTGCGTTGCACTTACTTTTCTTGCATGATAAACAACTCGTTGCATGAAAACTCACACCTTTAGGATAGACCCTAAAACCGAAACCAAAACTAAGTTAAAAGTCATTGCAAGATAAAATTCACCGCCACAACATTTCAAAATATAAAACAACTCAAAATTTAATCACAAACAGAACACAAAACTACAATTACAACTAAATTAAAACGTCCTGTTGGATGATCTGGAATACCTCGGATGATGTAACCTACGTGTTGCTAACGGGATTTCCCACGGTCTAAATGAAAGTGTGGAACTCATTCGAATGAGTTTAGCAAATTCATCCGGACTAAGTGAATCCGATAAAAATAATGATGCCGGAAGGATGGAACCGTGGATCTTAACCGGTGTCGTTATAATCAACTTTAAGATTTGTTTTAATTAAAACACAAAAAACACTTGGAAATTAAGACTTCTCTAAACCAAAACACTTTTCTCATCCCCCGATTTATGACTTCTAAAACTAAACCTCTCGCAACAACAAGGAGCTCGGAGCATGGTGGGCAGCACGGCCATCGTCATCAGCAAAACTTGAATCTACATCAACAAAACTCTCCTAGAATTAAATAACAAACCCATAGGACTTCGAGGTAGTTTGCCTAGTGCAACATAAATCCTCAACTCTTCGTTAGGCATTTGCATTGCAAATTAAGCCCTAACCGGTCTTAGGATTCCGAGGTAGTCGTCCGATACGACATAAACCCTCACATCTTCGAGGCTATTTGTATGATTTTGTCATATAAATATAAGCCCTAATTAATTAAAATTGGCAAAATCAAAACATTTAAACAAACATTAGGACTTTCCTAAATCCAAGCCAAACAATAGGATAGTCGGGAAATTACCGAAGTTCGCTTCGAATCTGTGATTTCTCCTACTTTTCTTCCTTTGGATTCCCAAAACAAAATGTTCCAAATTTGATCCATTCCCTATCGAAATTCCAAAATTCAATCCTTGAAAACTTAAACTTTGAAATTCTTGAGAGCAGAATTATTGATTATTATCGAGAGTTTTCTTAGGTGATTCCCATCACTTAAGATGTAATTAACTATAGGGGCTTGCCCTTATAGGGAATTTTAAAGAAACCGAGTAATATAAACCCCGTTTAATGCTTTCATATTAAGCGAGGGAATTTGTCGGCTTATAAAATTGGTTCGCGGACCAAACGGATGTCACAAATCTTTTAGTTTGTTTAATCGAGCCCCACCATCAAGCGGTGTGTCTATCCTTAGGGATAGATACACGATTATGGTGTGGTGCTCGTTTATATAAACTATTTGGGATGTGAGATCGGTTTGATTTCATATCTTAAAATCTTCAAATTTAAAATTATTTTCAAAATCAAATACTACTTTTCAAAATTATTTATTTAAACTAAATTAAGAATTCGCCGACAATTTCTGTAGGCGACCCCTCTTCAAAACACAACACACAACCTAAAAAAATATGCCGACAGGCGATAAAGGAGTTTAATTTTGATTTGAATACTGCAGGAGAAAAACGATTATTGCAATTAAATGAGATGGATGAAATAAGAAATGAATCATATGAAAATGCAAGGATTTATAAAGAGAAAATGAAAATATTACATGATAAAAAGATTTCAGGAAAAATATTTGAGCTTGAACAAAAATTATTATTATTTAATACTCGTTTAAGACTTTTTCCTGGAAAATTAAGATCAAAATGGATAGGACCGTATATAATTAAAAAAGTATACTATTATGGAGCTGTGGATATAAAAGATCCCAAAACAGGAAAAATTTTTTAAAGTTAATGGGTTAAGACTGAATCTTTATTTGGGAGATATTAAAAAGATTTATAAAGAGGCTTATGAGTTGAGTCTACCAGATTAAAAACTTAATTAGGTCGGGCTGACGACGTTAAACCAAGCGCTTTGTGGGAGGCAAGCCATAGTTTTTCGTTGTTTTGTGTGTTTTCACATTTTTAATCTAAGGTTATGCCTCGGTCTTGTTTAATTTTATATTACTTTAGAAAATTTGATGCTAACAAATCTCTATTGACTTAAGCTGAAAATTATCTCAAAGTAGATAAAGTTTAGACATTGGATCACTCTATTTCATATATGAGTAAAAAAGAGATCAAGTTACACTTCATTATGATTGCTTATAATTCGTGTTACTGAGTCTATTTTGATTTTACCATTCCAAATTACCTATTTTGGAGAACGAAACTTTGAAGTTGAACGTTAGGCGAAACGGAGTCGAACATGGTTCCGGCGCCTAGGCGCCAGATTTAGCGCCTAAGCGCCAGAGTAAACTATGTGTCGATGGGTTCGGCGCCTACGCGCCGGATTTGACGCCTAAGCGCCACAGTTACTGGATCGTGTCAAAACAAAAAATCTTCAGTTTTTCACACGATTTTCTCTTATAAATGACCCTATCTTCGTCCCCAATCCCTATGCAATCATTATTTCGACCCATACACTTCATTCTTGAGAGATTAGAGAGGATTTTTGAAGAAATGGAGAGGAGAAATCTTGGAGAAGAGGCTAGAGACAAGGTCTCAAAGGATCCTCAACCCTACTTCAATGGTTTCATCGTTGTAAGTTTAGAGAAAATTTCTAGTCGTCTAGATAAGTTTGAAGCATAATTTAAAAGCATTGGAGATCGCCTCCATGAGATGTATCATCAAATTGAACATCTGGAATGCCAGGCGAAACTTCAATTTGATCATCTAGTGCTTATCAAGATGCTCAAGTGGAAATGTATGCGAAGAACAATTGGATCGACGAGAAAACGGCTACAGATTTTCTGAGAGCGTTAACATTCTTTCCAAGTGGGCTGAATAGTTTTCCTTGCCAAGATAATGGGAATTAGATAGTGATATGGTGAGATTGTGATTTATCTAGTGTGTCGTTGTATCAATTTAGTGAATCGATTGTGTTTGTTTGTGTGTTTGCTTTCATGTTCAATGTGTATTGTATTTGCTTTCAAATTTGTGTTGTTTGATCGTTGTTAGAACTTGAATCATGTTATGATATTTATCTGAATTGTATTGAGCCCGAAATTGAAAATCATGAATGGAATTAGAAGAGTTTGATTTAAACTTGTGTTTAATTGGTGGATTTAATTTTTAATTTTTAAAATTTTTGGAAAATATTTTGGAAGATTGAAATTGAAGCAATACTCTTATATGAGTAATTAGAAGTTTAAATTATGAATTTTGGTGGAAAATAAAATTTTTAAAGTGATTTTTTTGAAAGGCGAGTCTGGCGCCTAGGCACCAGAATTCGGCGCCTAGGCGCCGGTTCGGCCTGCTTACCCGAAAATCACCATTTAAACCCCCACTAGCCATTTTTGACGCCTAAGCTTCATCTCCTTCCTCTTTTTCACGAAAACCCACCTTCTAAATCCATTTTGAGGTCAAAACATCAAGATTTTAAGCCCGAAATCACTTGATTTCTTCATCTCAAGGTCATATCTACACTCTAATCCATTTATTTTTTATTTTTACCATAGTTTTTCCTATTTTTAGCTAAAAACCGAAATTTTGAGAAAAATTTTGATTTTTAATGTTTCTCCATGAATTTCTAAACTCATTTTAAGTTTCTTAAGCTTAAAAAGAGTTTAAATCTTTGATTCCTTAATTTATTTGTGTTTTCATTTACGTTTAGATGACACCGAAATCTAAGCGAGGAAAGGCACGAGAAAAATTTGACAGTAGCAAGTTCGCGACTATGGCAGCACATTTTCGATATCACGAATTTGCGACGTCTAGAAAATTTATCTCAGAGCGAAGCTTTTACAATCCCGTTGAAATGATCGAGAACACGATAGTTGCGCACAACTGGCAACGATTCTGTTATTTCACCGTTGTTGCTGTTATTCCATTCATGCGCGAATTTTATGCTAACTTTTTGGATGCAGAAGACTTCAAAGTCTTCGTCAGAGGTGTTGGAGTAGGATTTACACCGGAAAGGATCAATGTTTTTTATGGACCGCCACCTACCATCGAGTGTCACTATTCTAGATTATCTCAATCTGAGGGAGATCTTGAGATGATTATTGCTTATTTGACTGACGACACTGGAGCTTGGAAGATCCAGAATGATAAACGGGTAAATTTCAAATATTCTAAGTTAAATGATATTTCAAAGGCATGACATTACTTTATTTTTGCAAGACTTATACCTTCCAACCACCTGAGCGAAGTGACTAGAGATCGAGCTATCTTAAACTACTGCTTTCAGGAGAGGAAGCTGATAGATGTCGACAGTATTATTTATGATTATGTGGAGTCTACTGCTATGTCCAGTACTTCTGTGGGACTAAGATTCCCATCCCTGATTTATACTTAATATGTGAACAATGGAGTCACTGCTGATATTTCTGAGGAGAACTTGAAGTCTACTAAGCCAATTGGGCAGGAGAGTGTTACTATCTAGGATCTTCTTCGTGGGAAGAGATCTACAGCCCCTTCTACTTCTGCACCTACTCCAGGTAGAGCTTCTACTTCCAAACCATCTACTTCTACCGCCGAGCCACCGTCTAGTTTTTGGGAATCGATGCATGATCAATTACTGGAGCAGCAGAATGAGTTATTTTTAACTCACTGCAGAGTTGATACTATGGATAAGAAAATTGATCACCTATCTGATTACACCCAGAGGAAGAGTGAGTATGATGCTGAGTATTCATAGTCTTTAGTTAGATTTTTGAAGGGTGAGCATGATATTCAGTTTCCCACCTGTCTTAGATTTTCACCATATGTTGATCCTAAGGATATGGAGTTTTCTTTTGGTGATGACGATGACGAGGCTACGTGCACGATGATTAGTAGCTCGATTTACCTCCGAGATGTCGTCGAGTCTGTTGTTAGTTTAGTTTTTGTTTGCTAAGTATCGATTGTTGTTTGTTGTTTGCTAGTTTAGATTTGTTTATGAGACTTTGTATGAATTGTTTGATGTTGAGATTGTTTTAGATATTTAGTTGCGTATCGAAATTTGAATGAATTTGTGTTTATTTTTGTTTCAGCCTACTGTTTAGCATTCTAGAATAGTTAGTAATGTTATTCTATTTCTGTTAATTATGTAATTATTTAATTCAACTACTGCTATAAAAATAATTTTGAGTCTGCTTACTTTTATATGCTTCATTATTTCTGTAATATTCATAAAAAGCATGCGTAGAAGTAAATTATATTTCTTCCTAGAATTTTTTTAGATGCTTATAAAATTCATTTTTAAATTATACTTTTCTTTCTCTCATAATTTATTTTTTTATGATATACCAAAACTTAAGTTTGGGGGAAGGGAAAATACATAAAAATTTAAATTTTATTTATCCTTAATAAACTAATATTTTCTAAAAAAAAATCTTAACATAACATAAGGAATGAAGAATCTATTTAAGATCACTTAAATTTTTGAAATTATAAATAATTTAGTGGACTTAACCAAAATTTTAATAACTTTGATTGATTTTAAGAATATAATTATTTAACTTAAAGAACAATAAGATTAAGAAATTTTTCTATTTATAATAGAAATAATTGAATTTTAGAAGTATTAAGAAATCAAAAAAATTATAACTTGAAAATGAAAAGATTGAAAGTCTTTTTGAAATTCTACTCATGTTATAATAATTAAGTAAAAATGTAAAAGTTTGAAAATATAAGTTAAGGATAGTGAAGTTCAAAATCATTAACTGGCTATCTAGATACAGTAATCCTCACTGTGAAAAAAAGAAAGAGAGAAAAAAAGAGGAGAAGCTTGAGGATATGCCTAATCAAAAATTGGCTTCACTTGAATTATCTTATATGAAGAAAACTAGTCACATAATTTACTTAATTTTTATGCATGAATTTTTATTTAGGAAAGATTTTTCATGAAAATCTTTTTCTTGTAAATAATCTATGTGATCTTAATATAATAAACTTCTATTATTTTCTAAATGAATGAAAAATTTTTGAAGTCTTATGATTTGTTAGTTGAATATTCTTTAAATTCTTAAAATTAAACTTAGTTAGTGAAATTTGGTTAATGATTTACTAAGGCCTTTATAAGATCAAAAATTACAAGGAGTCTTAAATATTTATCTTTCATTCCAAATGTTATACATTTTATATAGTAAAAAGGGTTACTTGAGGACAAGTAACGTTTAAGTTTGGGGGATTTTGATCCATGAAAAAAATACCCATTTTTATGTCTTGATTTTTATCAAACTTTTAAGGATATTATGCTTTAATGAAAGGTATTTTTGTGTTTTTGGATATAGGTGATGAAAAAATGTTCAAGAAGAAAAAAAAGTGAAAAAGAAGCAAAAAGGAGCAAAAAGAGCTAAAATGAAGCCAAAATGCAAAACTGTCAAAATTATTGGTCTGGCTCCTAGGCGCCAGAATTCGGCACATAAGCGTCAGGTCGATATGGGATATGTCAAGATTTTTTACAACTTTTGGACTGTTATTTTGACGGTGTTAGCAGTTATTAGACCTTCTAGAAGACTGGCAGTTGTTCCCGGTTTATAGGACATGTGATACAATGTATTTGGATGCTTGAAAATGGTTTTAATCGTGAAGAGGTGCGATCCAAAGTGAATAAGTACGAAGAACTGGACGCAGAGTCTGGTGCCTAGGCGCCAGACACACCTTTTAGAAGATTCATTGAATGTGGACACATTTTGAAGAGGTGCCTTGAGGCAACCCTTGAAGCCTATAAATAGGAGGCTACTCCTTCAGAGAAAAATCCCCAACGCCCAACTTAGTCCCCCTATCTAGAGCCCCATCTAGAGTGAGAATTAGAGAGATACTTTAGCGCCACATCTTTCTATCCTTCATAAATTAGTTAGTTATTTTATTTAGAGTTTGTATTGAAAGTTTAAAGAGTTGGTGCTTTTGAAGATTATTTACTTGGATTCAGAAGAATTCAGAGGTTCAATAGGAGAAACATTTGAGATAAGTATTTGTAATTTTATTCAAAGTTTTATTATCATGTTTTATTATTTAAATTCAATGTGTTCTGAGTAGTTAGTTTACTTTCTCCTTTCAATTATGAAAAGATAAATAAGATAATATAAAATTCGTTGGAGAATTAGAAACTATTTATATTTTAAAACATTGTGATGATATTAATACCAGATCTTAATTTACTATTTAAATTAGCCATTTAAATTGTTAAAATTTGTTGAAGAGTTTTGATACCTAGAAGGAGATGAATTCTTAACTAGTAGATATCACATGAATCCTTGGGTAGTCGAAGGCCTTATGTGGGTTATTTAAGGTGAAGTGGAAATAAATAGGAAGATATTATATAATGGCGTAGAATTGATAAGTTTTTAGAGTAACAGACTAAATTCTTGTAATTTGGTTTATAGAGAAGGAAAGGGTCACTAGTAGGGCCAACCATAGCCACCCTGGACATCTAGTAGTGTGAGCCTAGATTAACCCATTCTACTAACAATACATCCGGACCTGATCTATAGGCTAGCCAATGTTCTTTACACCTGGATCAAAGGGTAAAGAATATGAATGCGTCTATTTGGCACAATACCATAAATTTATATTCTCTACGAATACTATCATTATCTTAGAAAATCTTAGATTAATTGAAAGGAAGAAAGTTGTTGTCTTATTGCTATTTACATTAATTATTTCATTACTGCTTTATTATTGCATAAAGTAAATTAAAAATATCAAATTTATAACTATAAAAGAAATACTTAAAAATAAAATTAAAATATTTAAAAATCCATAAATCACTCCTCATGGGATTGATACTGGGGTCTTTGTTTCAAAGCCCTATATTACTTGATATGATACGTTTACTTGCGTAGTACCCCTAGTGTGTAAAATATTTTTGATAAAATTATATTTATATACACTAGCTGCTATTATTATCTATTACATTTTGAAAGCATTAATTATTATATTTGTCATTAGCAGATTGCGGGTCAAGTTTTTGGCGCCGTTGCCGGGGTTGAATTTTTAGTGCGTATATATTTAGCTTGGGTTAGTAATCCTCACTTGAAAAAAAGAAAAGGAAAAGAAAAAGAAAAGGAAAAAAAAGGATTGAAAAACAATCCTTGAAAAAGAAAATAAAAAAAAGAAAAAAAGGATTGAAAAATATTCCCTTAAAAAGAAAGTAAGTGAGGAGAAGCTTGAGGATATGCCTTATCAAAAATTGGCTTCACTTGCATTAACCTAAAGGAAAACCGAAAACATTTCTAAACTTATATTTATTATTAGTTTCTTACTTTTCTTCATGAATTTCCTATCTTCTGAATACTCTAAAGTGAATTAATATTGCAACATATAATCATTCTCGAAATGAATAGAAAACTAGAACTCTTAAACTTGATGACTAGATAGCCTTATACCTGCAAAATTAATCTAATTATTTAAAAATCTTTCTGAGAATTCTTATTATAATTTTTATTTAAACTAAAATTATAGTATTTTTGAATTAAAACTTTACCACAATTAATCATTATTTTTATGTAGTATTTAAGATTACTTGAGGGCAAGTAATAGTTAAGTTTGGGGGATTTTGACCTAAGAGAAAAATGTCAAGATTTTCATGCTTATTTTACTCTGATTTTGATGGTATTGCACTTTAAAGAAATGTATTTTTAGTGTTTTTCTGCAGGTATGAAGAATTAAGGACAAGGGAACGAAAATATGCAAAAATGAGCGGATTTGGAGCGAAAAAGGACTAAATTATGCAAATTTGACCTAGGCCACCGACAACGAGGTCGAGGCCGTCGACGGTGGGGACTGTTTAAATGCATTGTTTCTAGAAGGCCACCGATGGCGCCTCGAGGCCGCCGACGGCGGGGTCGACGGATCTTTCCAGAAATAGGTCGAATGTGGACGATTTTCGAATGGGTGCCTTCACAGCCTTTAGAGACTCTTCTACAACTTTAAAAGGAACAAATTTAGGACGAAAAAGTGCTCTTCTTCTGGTCTATAAAGTGATTATTAGTGAGTCCATAGTGTAAAATAGAGACAATTAGTGAGTTTAATTTAGTGAGTAGTGAGTTCAAATAGAGAATTTGTAAGGAGTTCTTCGAGGGATTCCAAGAGTGGAAGGGGAGTGAGAGAACTCTTCCACATTGACATTTCAAAGGAGAATTCCAAGGAAAAGATCAGAGGAACTTCAAGAAGTTTGCTTGGGGAGAAATTTGAGATAAGTAGTGTTTATTTGTTTTTAGTGTGTAGAAATTTACTTTATTATATGAAATCTAAGTTTTATTGCATCCTCTTCATGAATTATGAGTAGTTGTTCTATCTTTCTCTTGGTTTTGATGTTTTTGTGAAATGATTATATAATTAGTCTATTAAATAAATTATAAAAGAAGTTGTGATGGTACTATACCTAAACTTACTTTACTATACGAATTGACCATTTGTATTGTTAAAATCCATGAAGAATTCTTAAGACCTGGCCGTGGGCTGAGGATTCTTAACTTGTATGTATCACATTTCTCTTTGCAAGGTAGACGGGTAAATACTTGAAGGGAGAAGTGCAAATAAATAGGGAAATAATATTAATCAGGCGTAGAATTTGAGATTTTAGAGTGACAGGCTAAAATCATCAATTCGGTTCTATCGTTTGGGTGCTGATGTGTAGATTGTTAGCCCTCAGGTGAGGGGAACGTGGCACCTCCGAAGTGAGAGCCGGTATCCTCCCAGGCTAGCCGCAGAATCAGTAACAAAGCATATGATTAGTCAATGTTCTTTATTCCTGGACCAAAGGGTAAAGAATATGTATGCTTCTATTTGACACAACACATTAAAACTAATTATAATTATCATTCCACTTAAATATTGTAACTAAGGAGGAAGATTTTTGCTATTGTCTATATTTGAACTTAACTTTAGTATTAGTAAATTGTTAGTAAAACTAGCTTTTAATATAAGTTTCATTTTATTATCGATTGCATATTAGTGACAGATAGGCATTTGGATTTAGTTATAATTCTGACTTGATTTTTATAATCCTAAGTCCGTAAGCTTTAATATATCTCTCCCTATGGGATCAATATCCCGGACTCCATTAGAGCCCTGTATTACTTGAACGATACGTATACTTGCGTTTGAAAGTAACTCTGCGATTAAAAAATTAAAATATTTAATTGTTACTAAAGTACATTCAAATTGGATAAAAGCGCAGGGTGGTTCAAGCCACCATCCCATCGACATACCACAACATATGCCCCAACCCATAGCCACAATCCCATCAGTAAACCACAAACATACACCCCAACCCACAGCCACCACCCTGATCGGCAAGACACAACCATATGCCTTAACCTACAACCACCATCAAATTAACAAAGCACAACCATATGCCCCAACCCACAGCCACCATCTCATCTGCAAAACCACAAACATATGCCCCAACTCACAACCATCATTTCATCAGCAAAACACCACCATACGCCCCAACCCACAACCACTATCTCACCAGCAAATCATAAAACTGTCTAATACATAACCACCAACATTCATAGCCAACATCAAACCACAGCCACACCATATGTCCCAATCCAGAGCCACTATCCCAGTAGCATACCACACCATATGTCGCAACCCATAGCCACCTCTCACTAGCAAACCACAAACATATGCCCCAACCCACATCTTCCACCCCATCAGCAAGACAAAACCATATGCCCCACCCCACAACCACTGTCACATTAGTAAAGCATAACCATAGGCCCCAACCCACAACCACCATCTCATCAATAAACCACAAAAATATGTCCCAACCCACAACCACCATCACATCAACAAAGCACAACTATATGCCCAATCCACAGCCACAATCTCATCACTAACCACAAACATATGCCCTTATCTATAGCCACCACCTCATCAGTAAACTACAACACTAACCAATACAAAACTACTCACAGCCATAACCAAGATCAAACTACAGCCACAACCACAACACACAACACCTCCCATCATAAGACAACAAACAACCAACATCAAACCATAACCAACATCAAACACCACAGAAAATCACCCATTAAAGCACAACCACAGACAACATCAAACCACAACAACCCACAGCTACAGCCACACCACACAATACCACCCATCATAGCACAACATCAAACCACAGCAACACCAATAGTGTAAATGAAAAATCAGCATTCACGTATCACTGAATTCATATGTATTTACATATTCAACTTATAAACATCACTTTTAACATGAATACTAACTAATATCTTTCATTTCATAAGAAATAAACCATTTCAACATTAAAAACTGCAAAAAAAACAACTCAAGAATGGCGTCATAAGTATGAAATCTTCTATAAAAATGGTAGCAAATGATACACCTAAAATATACAATAATTTTTTGCACATCTTTATGAAGATATTGCAATTTAATGGAAGGTATTTTTAGATTTTTCTTACAGATATGATTAAAATGACTGATTATGATGAAAGGAACAAAAAATGATCAAATTTGGAACAAAAATATGAAGTGTGCAAACTTGGCCTCTGGCAGCTAAGTGTCAAGGGCTGGCGCATAGCCTCCATAGTAAAAAAATACGAATTAAATTAAATTTAGAGTCATTTTCAAGGGGTGTTTGAAGCAACTTTTGGTTTAAACTTCCTTGCAAATTAAAAAGAAGAGGTGCATCCTTTGGTAGATACATTGAATCTGGACATAATTTGAAGAGACACCGAGTACCTTTTGAATAATTATTAAAATGATGACTTAACATCAGAGAAAGAGAAGAGTTTTAAAAAGAATTATTGGCGGGAGAAGTTGGAGAAAAGCTTGAAGGGTTGAAGGGAAAGAGGAAGAAAGAGAGTCTTCTTTTTTCCATACTTTCTTTACTTTTCCACTTTAATTTATCATAGTTTGAATTAGAATTTAGGAGAGTCGATCCTTAGAGTTGGGGGCCAACCTCTAAGGAGTTATCTAGTGGAAAACAAAATTTTCAAAGGAACTTCAAGAATCTTGTGGAGAGGATTTTCAAATAAATCTTTATCTTTGTTTTTACATTTGGTTTTTAAGAAAGACTTGTTGTGTTTTCACTATGATTTTTACTTTCAAATCAAATTGTGTTTGTGTTTTCTCTATGAGTTTTGACTAGTTTTCTTTATATTTTTCCTTTTAAATGAAAAAGTAATTAAATTATGGAAGGAAGTTGTATGCAGTATAGGTGTTTAATGTTGCTAGAAGTTGTGATGATTCACTACCTTAAACTTCTTTTATTTATTGATTTGGCCAATTAAGATGTTAAAATTTTTTGTGAGAACATGTAAGAACCAATGCAACATTGTCTCAATCAACAATTGGAGATAATCACATGAAATTGTATGGGTGAGAATTGTACTCCATATGGTTGAGTGAAAATAAATAGAGAGATATGCTTTTTAATGGGGAGTGAAATTAGAGGACTTTAGAGTGACAGGCTAAAGCCCCCAATTTGGTTTGATGTTTTAACTTTTGTTATGAGATGTTAGCCCCCAGGTGGAGGGAGAAGAGGGAACCCTAGAGTGAGAGCTAGCATCTTTCTTGCCTAACCCATCTATAAGATTTCAGAACTTCAAAATAACTATTGTTCTTTATAGAACCAAGTAAGGGTAAATAATATATTTGCTCCTATTTAGCACAACACATTTAAATACTTCACAACAAAATTTCATATTTTTTACTGATTCATTGAAAGAGGAAAAATATATTTTATTCTCATTTGCTTTCATATATCATTTTATAGTATTGTTAATTTTAGTTGCTTACTTTACTATTTCTTAAGATAAAATATCAAAAATAAATTTAAAACTTTCTACCTAAAACATACATTACAAAATTATTTCAAAATGTAAAAAGTTTTATTAGAAACTTTTGAAATTATCCAAAAATGTCATGAATATGATTTTATGGGATGTTTTGGTGTTGATAAAACAACATACAAAATTTTACAATCTGGATTTTATTGGTCTGCTATCTTTATTGATGTTAATACTTATATTAAAAATTATGATCATTAGCAAAGTGTAAGCAATATTTCTAGATGAAATGAGATGCCCCTCAATTATAATTTGGAAGTTGAAATATTTGATGTTTGGTGATTAGATTTCATGGGACCATTTAAACCATCTTTTGGAAATATATATATTGTTAGAAGTAGACCATGTGTCAAAATGGATAGAAGTTGTTGCTTTACCTCGATATGATGCTCAAAATGTCGCAATGTCTTTAAAAATGAATATAGTTTGTAGATTTGGAGTGCTGAGAGAGATCAAAACTGATGGGGAATTCATTTCAAAAACGCAATAATAGAGAAATTAATAAATAAATATCGTATCAATCATCAAATTTCTACTTCTTACCATCTTTAGACAAGTGGTTTTGCTAAAGTTTTGAATATAGAAATCAAAAGAATATTAGAAAAAATTATTAATCCAACAAAAATGGATTGGTCAGTTGATGCACCAAAAATATATTAGGTTTTTTCTACATAATTTAACTCATTTTTTGTGATATTGCACTTTAAAGGAAGGTGTTTTTCATGTTTTGTTGCATGTATGATGATTTTAGGTGAATTGAGCAAAAGGAAGTGAAAAGGAACGAATTTAGAGCAAAAAGGATCAAAATGAAGAAAATTTACTTCTAGCGTAGCCGGCAGCTAATTCCAGAGAGTTCAAACAATTAATTGGTGGCCTAGCGCCCCCGACGCCCAATGTCGGTTCAAGTCCAATTCAATGTATTTAGATGAATTTTTGAAGGGTTGCTTGAGGAAACTCTTGGGGAGTTGATCTCTAACTTATTTTAGACAGTTATGGATGCCCTTTTGAGAGTTGAGGAGAGGGAGAGAAGTCTTTTGGAGTGAAGAGAGTGTGTTAGGGTTTTGTAGTAAGTGTGAGGAAAGTGTGTAGAAGTCTTGTATTGTGATGGATTCTTCTCTAAGGAGTGTAGGAGGAGTAAAGTGAGAGACTGCTTCTTCTTTACCATTCTAAAGAGAGAATTGATTGTTGAAGAGAAGAGAGAAAATGATTCAAAGTAAGTACAAGAGATTTGCTTGGGGAAGAGAAAGAGATAAGCTATATTTGCTTTTGTGGTTTGTATGACTTTTCTTTTATATATAAATCCATATTTTGTTGTATCTTCCTCATGAGTTCTGAGTAGAATTCTTTGTCTTTCTTCTTACAATGAGATGTGGTGAAGTGTTGATGTAGATTTGATGTGCCATAAAAATGTTAAATAAATTGTGATGATTTTTTATTTTGAACTTCATTTACTTTTTGATCTGGCCAATTGAATTATTAAAATCTGTTGTGAAATATCCAATTTGAAAGAAATATGAGTTCTATAACAATATTGGAGAATCCATCCAATGTCCATGAATGAATTGCGTAGTTCATGGGAATTGAGTGTAAAAAAATATGGAAATATGGCTTAATGAGCGTTTATTAGAGGTTTTAGAGTGACAGGCTGAAATCCCCAATTTGGTCCTAATGTTTTGTATCTAAAGCTAGGGTTAACTTTCAGGTGAAGGGAAGTAGGAACTCTAAAGTGAGAGCCAGTATCCTCCCAGCCTAACCACAAATTTAGTGGCTAATCCTATAATTTGCTAATATTATTTACATGACTTGGAAGAGGGGGTACTCTGACGAGGGTAAAGAATATGAATGCTCAATTTGACACAATACAAATCTAGTGTGTGTGTTATTTAATCATGCTTAGAAAATTTAGAAGTAACTCGTAGTAAATCTAACTGTTGTTATTTTTGCTTTAGCATATTAAATAGTACTTGAACTTGCGTTGTGAATTGAGTTGGATTTCAACATCGTTGCTATATTTTGAAGAGTTCCTACCTTTCTCGTGGGATCAATAACCAGGACTCCACTAGATCCCTGTATTACTTGAACGATACTTATACTTGCGTATACGGTGACTGCCTAATTATTAAATTAATCTATTTACAAAACTAAACTGAAACTATCTTTTGAATATTAACTTTCGAGGCAGCTCTCACATATGGTCAAGTTTTTTGTACCGTAGTCGGGGAAGGTATAATTTGTAACTAATCAAAATTGTAGTAGTTGAAACATTTACTTTGTAAGTAGCAATTGTGTGTGCTTGTTTACTTTTTAGTGTGTTTTGTGTGATTTTATATGCGTAGGATTGGATCTATTGGTTTAGTGCTTTATGATTCAGAGTTAGATCGTACTATTAGAAAAATTTAAAAACAACAAAAACTATCTAAAAATCCTCACAAAATGGCGAACAACCAAGAAAATTGAAGAAATGAAAATGAAAATTTACCAAGACCTTTAAGAGATTATGCTAATCCAACAACAGATAAAATTCACTTAACCATTTAAAACATTGATGTTGCTGCTAATTCTTTTGAGCTTAAACATGTTATTATCCAAATGGTACAAAATAATCAATTTGGAAGAACACCTAATGAAGATCCTAATTTACATCTCACTAGTTTTCTAGAACTGTGTGCTACTTTTAAGTATGATGGAGTGTCGAATGATGCTGTTAGACTTAGACTTTTTTCCTTTATCATTAAGGGATAAAGCCAAGGCGTGGTTAAATTTGTTAGCATTTGGATCAATCAGAACTTGGGCAGAAATTTTTGTCAAAATATATTAATTCATAAAAACTATTAAGCTAAGAAATGATATCACATCTTTTGGTCAATTTGAAGGGGAATCGATATATGAATCTTGGGAAAGATTCAAAGATCTCCTTAGGAAATGTCCACATTATGTTTTACCAGATTGGTTAATAGTCCAAACATTTTATAACAGATTAGTGGGATCTTTGAGATTGATTATAGATGTTGCTACTAGTGGATCATTAATGTCAAAACCTTTTGATGAAGCATATTCGTCAATAGAATAGATGGCTACTAATAAATTTCAATGGCCCTCTGAACGGGTAAATCCTAAGAGAGTAGTTAGTATTCATGATTCTGATGCTGTAACTATGATAGTCTCTGAAATTGTCACCCTTCCTAAGAAAATAGATCAATACGGAATGAATTGTTCTCAAACACCCCCTGTGTTAGAGGAAAATTTAGTAGGATAGATAATAGAATCTCAAACACCTTATAAGACCTTGAATGCTATAAATAAAAGACCCAACAATTCTTATTCGAACTATTATAATCTTGGTTAGAAGAATCACCGGAATTTCAACTGGAACAATAACAATAATGCTACTATTAACCCGCAATGGGAAACAATCCTATTAACCCAGTTGGAAATTTGAATAACCAAGGAAACACCAATTATAGACCTTCATATCCTCATGGTTTTAACATTAACCCACAATTTAAGAAAAATAAGTGTCTACTGAAGAATTAATGTTGAACATGGGTAATCAATTACAAGCTTAAGGTGTTGCTATTAAGAACACTGAGAATCAATTAGGAAATATTTTTACTGTTCTTAATAATAAACCTTCTAGAGCTCATCCCAGAAATATTGAGATTAATCCAAAAGATCAAAATAAGGAGAAAATTAAGGATATTCAATTAATGAGTGGAAAGGAATTAGAAACAAGAGTGCAAAAAGAAGTTGAAGTTAAGAAATAGAAGGTGGATATTGAAAAGGGTTCTAATAAGATATATCCAAACTTAGAATATCCGCTTACTATTGAAGAACCACCTCCTTCGTTTCCTCAAAGATTGTAAAAACAAAATAGAGATAACAGATTTACGAAATTTTTAGAAATCCTTAAGAAATTATCGGTAAATATTCCCTTTGTTGAAGCATTGGAGCAGATGTCTGATTATACAAAGTTTATGAAGGATATTCTTAAAAGGAAAAGAAAGTTCACAAATAACGAGATTGTTGCACTTAGCAGAGAGTGTAGTGAAATTATTCAGAAGAAGCTTCCCAAACAACTAAAAAACCCTGGTAGTTTCATTATCCCGTGTGCTATAGGTGAGAATTTTTTTAGAAAAGCTTTATGTGTTCTAGAAGCTAGTATTAATCTTACGCCTTTATCAAATTCAAAAGATTGGAAATATGAGAAATTTCACCTACATCGATGTCTCTTCAGTTGGCTGATCGTACCATTACTTATCCTAAAGGAGTGGTGGAAGATGTGTTATGAAAGTGGATAAATTTATCTTTCCTATGGATTTTATTGTATTAGATATGGAGGAAGACAAAAATTCCAATTATTTTGGGAAGACCATTCCTTAATACTGGGAGAGGTTTGATTGATGTTAAAAAAGGAGAATTAACTATGACGGTTAATGATCAAGAGGTGACTTTTAATATTCTGAAATTTATGAATTATCCCTCAACAGAAAAAGATGATGAATGCTTTCGAATGGAAATCTGTGATTATTTGAGAGGTGATCATTTTAAAGAAGTGTTAGAAGAGAAAATATAATATGAAAATGTGGAGAGTGAGGATGAAAGTGAAATAGAAAATGATTTTGATGATATGGAGAATGAAGAGTCAGACTATGTTCAGGAAAGATTTGAAATGTTAGATACTATGAAAAGTGGTGATAAAAGTTTAATTTCATCTATCATAAAACCTCCTGAACTTGAGATGAAAATTCTTCCTAATCATTTAAAGTATATGTTTTTAGGAGAATCATCTACCTTACCAGTTATTGTATCTTCAGATTTGAATGAATATCAAGAACAAAAATTATTGGAGACATTAAAAAGAGACAAAAAGGCTTTTGCTTGGACCTTAGCAGATATTAAAGGAATCAGTCCTTCGATATGTATGCACAAAATTTTGTTGGATGAATAACATAAACTTAGAGTTGATCTGCAAAGGAGACTGAATCCAATGATGAAAGAAGTAGTTAAGAAGGAAATTTTAAAATGGCTTGATGTTGGAATTATTTACCCAATTTCAGATAGTGCTTGGGTAAGTTTGATTCATTGTGTTCCTAAGATGGCAAGAGTGACTATTGATGTGAATGAATAGAATGAAATTATACCAACAACAAATTAATGGTTGGTGAATTTGTATTGACTATAGAAAATTAAATTTTGCTACCAGGAAAGATCACTTTCCTCTTCCTTTTCAAGATCAAATGTTAGATAGACTTCTCAGACATAAGTACTATTGCTTTTTGAATGGATATACTAGTTATCATCAAATACCTATTGCTCCTGAGGATCAAGAGAAGACTACATTTACTAGTCCTTATGAAACTTTTGCTTTTCGAAGAATGCCCTTTAGATTTTGTAATGCACCTGCAAAATTTCAAATATGCATGATGTCTATTTTTAGTAATCTGATTGATAATGGAATAAAATTATTCACGGATGATTTTTCTGTATTTGGAACTTCATTTGACATATGTCTAAATAATTTAGAAAAGGTTTTAGAGCTTTGCCAGAAAACAAATTTAGTTCTAAATTGAGAAAAATATCAATTTATGGTTGCAAGAGGAATTGTGCTTGGGCATAAAATTTCAGAATTTGGTTTGGAGGTAGACACTGCAAAAATTCAGATTATTGAGAAATTACCACCTCCTACTACTTTAAGAGGGGTAAAAAGTTTCATAGGATATGTTAGATTTTACAGGCGTTATATTAAGGTTTTTTTTGAAAATTACTAAACCTTTGTACCAACTTTTAGAAAAAGATAAGATATTTGATTTTATTGAAGAATGTTTGAATGCCTTTGAACTATTAAAAGAAAAATTAATCACTACCGCTATAATTGTTTCACCTGATTGGGAGAGACCATTTGAACTTATGTGTGATGGTAGTGATTATGCAATTGGAGTTGCTTTAGGGCAAAGGTATGATAAAATGTTCAAGGTTATTTACTATGCTAGTAAAACTCTTAATGAAGCTCGGTTTAATTATACCACTACTGAAAGAGAATTATTAGCTATAGTGTATGCCTTTGAAAAGTATAGACCGTATCTGATTGGAACTCAATGCATAGTGCATATTGACCATTCAACTATCAAATATTTAATGCAAAAGAAGGATGTCAAATCAAGACTGATTATATGGATACTTCTATTGTAAGGATTTGACTTTGTGATAGTTGATAGGAAGTGATCTGATAACCAAATTGTTGACCATCTATCTAGACTGGAGTATTATAAATTATCTGAATTTGAGAAGGAAATTAAAGAAACTTTCCCTGATGAGCAACTTTATACCATTATGAAAAGGAATTTGTCTTGGTATGCTGATATTGTGAATTATATTGTAAGTGATATTGTACCACCTGATTTAACAACAAAATAAATCTAGATATGATGTTAAATCTTATTTTGGAATGAGCCCTACCTATATAAACAGTGTAAGGATCTTATTATTAGAAGATGTGTGTCGTACGAAGAAACTGAACCAATTATTCAGAGATGTCATGATTCTGAATTCGAATGACATTTTGGTGTTGATAAAACTACTTATGAGATTTTGCAATCTTGAATTTATTGGCTTACACTTTTTAGGGATGTATACAAATATATAAAACATGTGATCGATGTCAGAGAGTATGTAATATTTTAGAAGAAATGAAATGCCTCTAAATTTTACATTAGAAGTTGAAATCTTTTATATATGAGGATTGGATTTTATAGGACAATTTACTTCTTCATTTGGAAATACATATATATTGGTCACTGTTGATTATGTCTCGAAATGGATTGAAGCAACTGCTTTACCTAGATGTGATGCTTGAAGTGTTTCAAAATTTTTAATGAAAAATATTTTTACAAGAAATGGAATGCCAAGAGTAATCATAACTGATGGTGGATCTCATTTTAGGAATAATCAGATTCAAAGATTGGTTGAAAAATATAATATTATTCATAGAATCTCTATTGTCTATCATCCCTAGACTAATGGTTTAGCAGAGGCATCTAATTGTGAAATTAAAAGAATTTTGAAAAAAACTGTGGATCTTCACAAATTAGATTAGTCTGTGAGATTAGATACTGCATCATGGGCATGCAGGACTTCTTTTAAGACCCCTATCAGAATGTTTCCTTATAGACTGATATTTGGAAAGATTTGTCACTTACCTGTTGAATTGGAGCATTGATGCACAAAAAATATATACTATTTTTTCTATATAATTTTACCCATTTTTGGTGATATTACACTTTAAAGAAATGTATTTTTCATGATTTATTGCAGGAATGATGATTTTAGGTGATTGGAGCGAAAAGAAGTGAAAAGGAACGAATTCGGAGCAAAAAGGAGCAAAACAGATTCTTCAAATTTAAATTACACCGACATTGGGGGCCGACGGCGCCCTATCGACGAATTAATTGCTGAGTTCTCTGGAAAATGGTATGGAAAATCTTGAGATTTCATTACTAACTTATAAGTAATTATTTTTGGACGAAAATGGTGTGGTTTTAGTGTATGTGTTCTGAAGTTGTAGAGAGGGAGAGTGTGTGTTGAGTGTTAGGACTTAGGAGAAAAGTATGTAGAAGTTAGAATTTGAAAGGAATTCTTCTCTAAGGAGTGAAGGAGAAGAAGTAAAGTGAGAGATTACTTCTTCCTTTCCATTCGAAAGAGGGAATTAAATGTTGAAAAGAAGAGAGAAAATGATTCAAAGGAACTTCAAGAGAATTGCATTGGGGAAGAGAAAGAGATAAGTTGTATTTTCTTTTGTAGTTTATATGAATTTTCTTTTATATATAAAATCCATGTTTTATTGTATATTCTTCAAGAATTCTGAGTAGTCTCCTTTGTCTTTCTTCTTGCATAGATATGTGATGATGAATTGATGTGGATTTGAAGTACTTTTAATGTATTGAAGAAATTGTGATGGTTTTTCATTTCAAACTTAATTTACTTTTTGATCTGGCCAATTGAATTGTTAAAATATGTTTTTGAACATTAATTCTGAAAGGATGTAGTGTCCTACAACAATAATGAAGAATCTATTCAATTTCCATAGATGAATTGCATAGTTCATGGGAATTCAGTGCAAATAAATAGGGAAATGTGTTTTGATGGACTTCAAATTGGAGGTTTCTGAGTGACAGGTTGAGATCCCCAATTTGGTCCTAAGATTAGTAATTAAACTCGATGGTTAGCCTTCACATGAAGGGTGAGTGGGAGCTCCGTAGTGAGAGCCGGTATCCTCTCAGCCTAGCCTTAGATTTAGTGACTAAACTTAGAATATGTCAATGCTCTTTTCATGCTTTGAAGAGGGGGTACTCTTTTAAGGGTAAATAAACATTTATGCTCCTATTTGACACAATAACAAAGATAATCATTCCATATCATCCGCACATCACATTCTCATTGCAAGAGGAAAGATACTTTTCTTATATACCAAAATCCTTTCAAATATATAGCTTAGTGTATGTCTGTTAGTTAATTCTGTTTTCAAAGTTATTAGAAGTAATTGTAGTTTAATTAATTGTTACTATTTTCAGCAAAGTGGTAGTAGAAGTAAACATTAAACTTTAATTGCAATTTGAGTATCAGATTTTAGTGCTACATTACCTATTGTGAAACACTTTCTACTACTTCGTAGCTTCCCTGTGGGATCGATAACCAGGACTTCATTAGAGCCCTGTATTACTTGATATGATATGTATACTTGCGTTGAATGCTTGGACTTTACAAAATCATTATAAACATATATAAATTTAAGTTCATAAATTATTACAATATAAAAGTCCGTAAATCATCCAGTCAAGTTTTTGGCGCCGTTGCCGGGGAAGGTAACAAAGTAACTAAGTAAGGAAGAAAGTATAAACGGTATTCATTGATAATTTAGTAACTGAAAACCTTTACTTTGTAGTGTGTAATTGTGTGTGTTTGTTTAGTTTTTAAAAGTATTTGTGTGATTGTATATGCGTCGTAGTGGATCTATAGGTTTAGTGCCGTACGATTTGGAGTTAGAGCGTACTATCAGAATAATTAGAAAACAACAAAAACAAATTAAAAATCCTTGTGAAATGGCGAATAATCAAGATAATCAGAGAAATGATATTGGAAATTTGCTAAGACCTTTAAGAGATTATGCTAACCTAACAACATATGAAATTCATATAACTATTCAAAATCCTGATGTTGCTGCTAATTCATTTGAACTTAAACCTGTTATTATCTAAATGGTACAAATAATCAATTTAGAGGAACACCTAATGAGGATCTAAATTTACATCTCGCTAGTTTTCTAGAACTGTGTGCTACTTTTAAATATGACGGAGTGTCTAGTGATGCTGTCAGACTTAGACTTTTTCCTTTATCATTAAGGGATAAAGCTAAGGCGTAGTTAAATTCGTTAGCACCTAGATCTATTAAAACTTGGGGAGAATTATCTCAGAAGTTTTTACTAAAATATTTCCCTCCATTAAAGATTGTTAAGCTAAGAAATGATATTACATCTTTTGGTCAGTTTGAAGGAGAGTAAATATATGAAGCTTAGGAGAGATTTAAAGATCTTCTTAGGAAGTGCTCACAACATGCTTTACCAGATTGGTTAATAATTCAAACATTTTATAATGGATTAGTGGGATTATTGAGATCTATTATAGATGTTGCTGCTGGTGGATTGTTAATGTCAAAACCTTTTGATGAAGCATACAGATTAATTGAAGAAATGACTACCAATAATTTTCAATGGCCCTCTGAACGGGTAAATCCTAAGAGAGTAGCTAGTGTTCATGATTCAGATATGATGACTATGATAGTTTCTCAAATTGCAGCCCTTTCTAAGAAAATAGATCAATATGGAATGAATTATTCTCAACCACCTCAAGTGTTAGAGGAAAATTCATATGGACAGATAACAAAATCTTAAACACCTTATGACACTTTAAATTTTATTAATAGACCTAACAATACTTATTCAAATTATTATAATCCTGGACGGAAGAATCACCCAAATTTCAATTGGAATAATAGTAATGTCAATTAGTCAATGTTAACCCACATTGGGCGAATAATTCTATAAATCCAATTGGAAACTCAAACAATCAAGAAAATACCAATTTTAGACAATCTTATCCTGAATGCAATAATAACCAACAATTTAAGGATAATAAGTTGTATACTGAAGAAATGATTCTGAATATGGGAAATCAATTACAAGTTCAAGGTGTTGCTATGAAAATATTAAAAATCAATTGGGGCATATTTTCACTACACTTAATAATAGACCTTCTAGACCGCTTCCAAGTAATGTTGAGATCAATCCAAAAGATCAAAATAAGGAATAACTTAAGGCTATTCAATTAAGGAGTGGAAAAGAATTGGAAACAAGAGTGTAAAAAGAAGTTGAAATAGAAAAGGAGAAGGTGGAAATCGAAAAAGGTTCAAACAAGATTTATCCAGACCTGGATTATCCTCTTGAGCCAATGAAGATAACTGTTGAAAAACCACCACCTCCATTTCCTCAAAGATTGAAGAAACAAAACAGGGATAACAGATTTGAAAAATATTTGGAGATCCTTAAGAAATTAACGATAAATATTCCTTTTGTTGAAGCATTAGAATAGATGTCTGACTATGTCAAGTTTATGAAGGATATCTTGAGAAAGAAAAGAAAGTTTACAGATCATGAAACTGTTGCACTTAACAGAGAGTGTATTACAATTATTCAGAAGAAGCTTCCGGAAAAACTTAAAGATCCTGGTAGTTTCACTATTCCGTGTGCTATAGGTGAAAAATTTTTCGGAACAGCCTTATGTGATATGGGAGCTAGTATTAATCTTATACCTTTATCAACTTTCAAAAGGTTGGGAATAGGAGAAATTTCTCCTACATCTGTTACTCTTCAGTTGGCCGCTAGTTCCATTACTTACCCTAAAGGAGTGGTGGAAGATGTGTTAGTGAAATTGGATAAATTTATCTTTCCTATGGATTTTTTTGTACTTGATATTGAGGAAGATAAAGAAATTCTAATCCTTTTGGGAATACCATTCCTTGCTACTGGAAGAGCAGTGATTGATGTTCAAAAAGGAGAATTAACTATGAGAGTTAATGATCAAGAGGTGACCTTTAATATTTTGAAATCTATGAAGTATCCCTCAATAGAAAAAGATAGTGAATGTTTTAGGATGGAGGTCTGTGAATATTTGAGAAACGATCATTTTGAAATTATATTTGAAAAAGAAGTAGAGTATGAAAATATGTTTGAAGAAGAAATTGAAAATGAAAAAAATTCAGATAGTAAGAAGAATGAAGATATGGAGTATGTTCAGGAGAGATTCAAAGTATTAGACACTATGGGTGGAAATAAAAGCTTAATTTCATCTACAATAAAACCTTCTGAACTTGAGATGAAAATTCTCCCTAATCATTTGAAGTATATGTTCTTAGGAGAATCATCTACCCTGTCAGTTATTGTATTTTCGGAGTTAAACGATTATCAAGAACATAAGTTGTGGGAAATTTTAAAAAGATACAAGAAAGCTTTTGGATGAACTTTGACAGAGATTAAAGGAGTGAGTCCTTCGATTTGTATGCACAGAATTTTATTAGATGAAGAACATAAACTGAGAGTTGATTCACAAAGGAGATTGAATCCAATAATGAAAGAAGTAGTTAAGAAGAACATTTTAAAATGGCTGGATGCTGGAAATATTTATCCTATTTCGGATAGTTCTTGGGTGAGTCCAATACATTGTATACCGAAAAAGGGATGAGTGACTGTTGAAGTGAATGAATGTAATGAAATTATACCCACATGACAAATTATTAGATGGCAAATTTGTATTGACTATAGGAAATTAAATGCCGCCACCAGAAAAAATCACTTTACTGTTCCTTTTCTCGATCAAATGCTAGATATACTTGCTGGACATAAGTACTACTAATTTCTGGATGGATATACTGGTTACCATCAAATACCTATTGCTCCTGAGGATCAAGAAAAGACAACAATTACTAGCCCTTATGGAACATTTGCTTTTCAAAGAATGTCTTTTGGACTGTGCAATGCACATGTAACATTTCAGAGATGTATGATGTCTATCTTCAGTAGTATGATAGATAATGGAATAGACGTTTCCATGGATGATTTCTCTGTATTCAAGACTTCATTTGAAATTTTCCTGGAAAACTTAGCAAAAGTTTTGGAGCTATGCGAGAAAACAAATTTAGATCTGAATTGGGAGAAATGTCAATTTATGGTTGCAGGAGAAATTGTGATTGGGCATAAAATTTCTGAATATGATATAGAGGTCGATCCTGCTAAAATTAGAGTGATTGAGAGATTGCTGCCACCCACTACCGTGAGAGAGGTGAGGAGTTTCTTAGGACTCGCTGGATTTTACAGGCGATATATTAAAAATTTTTCTAAAATTACCAAACCTTTGTGCCGACTTCTAGAAAATGATAGAAAATTTGATTTTAATGGTGAATGTTTGAGTACTTTCGACTTATTGAAAGAGAAATTAATTACTGCACCTATAATTGTTTCACCAGATTGGGAGAAATCATTTAAACTTATGTGTCATGTGAGTGATTATGCGTTCGGAGTAGCATTGGGGCAAATACATGATAAAGTTTTCAAAGTCATTTTCTATGCTAGTAAAACTCTTAATGAAGCTCAAATTAATTATACCACTACTGAAAGACAGTTATTAGCTATAGTATTTGCTTTTGAAAAGTTTAGACCTTATTTAATTGGAGCTAAAATTATTGTGCATACAGACCATTTGTCTATCAAATATTTAATGCAAAAGAAGGATGCGAAACCTAACTAATTAAATGGATACTTCTTCTGCAAGAATTTGATTTTATGATAGTTGATAGGAAGGGAGCTAATAACCAAATAGCTGATCATCTGTCAAGATTAGAGTATGATAAATTATATGAATTTGAGAAGGAAGTTACATAAACTTTCCCTGATGAACAACTTTATATTATTATGGGAAACAATTTGCTTTGATATGTTGATATTGTGAATTATATTGTAAGTAATATTATACCATCTAATTTAACAAGGCAACAACAAAAAAGTTTAAATATGATGTAAGATTTTATTTTTGGGATGAGCGCTATCTATATAAACAGTGTAAGGATCTGATTATTAGGAGATGTGTGCCACAAGAAGAAACAAATTTGATTATTCAACGATGTCATGATTCTGATTTGGAGGTCATTTTGGTGTTGATAAAACTGCTTTTAAGATTTTACAATCTGGATTTTATTGGTCTACTCTTTTTAGAGATGTTTATAAATATATTAAATCATGTGATCAATGTCAGAGAGTAGGTAATATCTTTAGAAGAAATAAGATGCCTCTAAATTATAATTTGGAAGTTGAAATTTTTGATGTATGGGGATTAGATTTTATGGGAGCATTTACTCCTTTACTTAGAAATTTATATATACTGGTTGCCGTTAATTATGTCTCAAAATGGATTGAAGCTATTGATTTACCTAGATGTGATGCTCGGAGTGTTTCAAAATTTTTAAAGAAAAATATATTTACAAGATATGGAATGCCGAGAGTGATTATAACTGATGGTGAAACCCATTTCAGGAATAATCAAATTAAGAGATTGATTGAGAAATAAAATATTATTCATAAAATCTCTACTATTTATCATCCCCAGACTAGCGGTTTAACAGAAGTGTCTAATCGTGAAATTAAAATAATTTTAGAGAAAATTGTGGATAATCATAAATTAGATTTGTCTGCTCGATTAGATACTATTTTATGGGCTTATAGGACTGCTTTTAAAACCCCTATTGGAATGTCTCCTTATAGATTAGTGTTTGGTAAGACTTGTCATTTACTAGTTGAATTGGAGCATAAGCATATTGGGCGATAAAAGAGTTGAATTTTAATTTGAAAAATGCTGGAGAAAAAGATTTATGCAATTGAATGAATTGGAAGAGATTAGAAATGCATCTTATCACAATGACAGGATCTATAAAGAGAAAATGAAATTGTGGCATGATTGGAAGATATTAAAAAAGAAATTGGAATTTGGACAAAAAATTTTGTTACACAACACAAGATTGAAGTTATTTCTTGGAAAGCTCAAGTCTAGATGGTTAGGACCTTTTACAGTTGTAAAAGTTCATTCTTTTGGAGCTGTTGATATTAAAGATCATGATATTGGAAAGATTTTTAAAGTTAATGGGCATCGATTAAAGCCTTACTTTGACGGGTTTCAACCTGACTTCAAAGAGGTTTTAATGCTGAGTCATCTCGATTAACTGTATGGTTTGTCAGGCTGACGACGTTAAACCAAACGCTTTATGGGAGGCAACCCATATGTTGTCTTTATGGTGTGTTTGTTTGTTTGTTGTAGTTGTGCTTTTTAGATAGTTATTTTTGAATCCTAATTGCTCCTAAATATTTTTAAAATTGATAAATATTTGATCGAATTGAGATATTAGAATATTTTGGGCCAAATGAAGTTTGGTGAGAATTTTGACTACTAGCGCCGCCGGCGCCCAATCACAGAGAAGTTGCTGAACTTACATGTTTGAGCGTCGCCAGTGCCCTTTCGAGCGCCGTCGACACCCAAAACTTGTTGACAGTTTTTGGAGTTTCAAAATGCTAGTTTTGGCGGTTTTAAGCAGGATCTTCGTCCTTATAACTCCCTAAACTCCATTTTAGACTTCCTAACTCCAGAAAAATGAAAACTACCATTCCCAATTCGCATCTCATGGATTCCTACTCCATAGAAACCCCTCGATCTCGCATTTTTAACCGAAGGAAGTTTATAAATTTTGAGGCGCAGTGATTTTTCAACAAAGTGATGATGAAGAGGAGGACTATCAAGGAAAGAGGGTTCATAAATCGAGGTATGGATAATCTTACTACTAGAATTGAAGAGATAATTAAGGAGAGACGTTGGGAAGTGCTTTGCTACACTACCGCTGCCATAGTTGTTCCGGTCGTGAAAGAATTCTATGCAAATCTTCTTGGGATCAACCAAGGGTTCGTGTTTGTGTGACGTAGGTTTGTGCAATTCACTACTGCAAGAATTAACGATCTTTTTATGATTGAGAATGTACCTAATTGTCATTATTCTAATTTCAATGCCACAAGTGATAATATGAATGATGTGTATCATTATTTGACGGATGAGAATGAGGATTGGGAAATTAGAGAAAATAGATATATTAGTTTCTCATCTGCATCTCTAAATCCAGTGTCAAAGCAGTGACATTACTTTATTTCGGAAAAGTTATTTCCAATATTGAAGATTAGCAAGGTAATCAAGGAAAGTGTCATTTTAAATTTTTGTATTCAAACTGGTAGGCTGATTGACATTGGTAATATAGTTGTGAAATCAATTTTGGGATTAATTATTCATGGATCTAAATATGGGCTTGGACACCTGTCCACCATATTTTTGTTATGTAGTCAATCACAAGTTCCATATGAGAGTTGGGAAAATATTCTTCTTCCATGGAGGCCTATTGATCCAACTAATCCTTACGACTTCCAAACAGTGGGAGATGAAGATTATATGAATTTGCTTGATGATCAACCAACACAGACTTCACAACCGTTTCAACCTTATTTTCCTGAATGTTCGAGAATGATACTGAAGAGGATCAAACAGTTGGAAAAAGAGGTACAATACGTTATAAATGCAATCAATAACATTTCTGATTTATTTCGATCATATAGATTGGAGGAAGAAGGAACAATTTGATCACACTGGTCGAACTGAGATGGGCTTGATTAATCTAATGAAGAAGAACACAGTGATTTTTTAGGATTCATCTGATGAATTCCCATTTCATCCATTCTACAATTTGTTCATGCATCAGCAATCAATTGGAGACATCAGAGAAGAAGATAGTTCTAAAACCAATGTGGAGTAATTATTGGATTCTACTTATGTTTGTTGCATGTTTAGTTTACTTTGCTTAATTTTGCTTGGTGTGTTTGGTATTTACTTTGCTTTGCTTTGTAATTTGAATTTGGATTTGGATATGCTTATTTTCATTGTGCTTAGATTTTAGTGTTTGCTTATCGTAGCGTACTTGCAACACTAAACATCTAAAAGT
Source organism: Papilionanthe hookeriana x Papilionanthe teres (assembly GCA_022702705.1). Taxonomy (NCBI): domain Eukaryota; kingdom Viridiplantae; phylum Streptophyta; class Magnoliopsida; order Asparagales; family Orchidaceae; genus Papilionanthe; species Papilionanthe hookeriana x Papilionanthe teres. Next base: position 97,790,040 of record CM040433.1, read on the forward strand.
CGATAGTTTGGTTTGAATGAACATATTTGGTGTTTATAATGTAACGTTGATTTTATATAAAAGTATGTTGTGTATTATTTGTGTAAAGAATTGTGTTAATTATTCCTTATGAGATGAAGTAGATGCTTAATGAAGTGTTAAACATCATTGTGGAGGTCAAAACGATCAAAATTATAAAAAATATTTCGGACCCAGAAAAAGTTTTGGACTGGTGCAACCGGCGCCTAAATCCAGAGAGTTTGGCATTTTTTATAAAATAGAGCGCCGCAGACGCCCAAGTACAAAAAAACGCCGAAATCCCTTTATTTCACGATTTTACCTTGGGACCTGATGCACCAAAAATATATTAGATTTTTGCTATATAATTTTATCTATTTTTGGTGATATTGCACTTTAAAGAAAGGTATTTTTCATGATTTGTTGCTGATATGATGATTTTAGGTGATTGGAGCTAAAATAAGCGAAAAGGAATAAATTTGGAGCAAAAAGGAGGAAAACAGGTTCTGGCGCCGCCTGCGCCATTTTCTAGAGAGTTCAAAATTAATTCGACGATAGAGCACCGCTGGCGCTTAATGTTGGTGGAATTCAAATTTGAGGAGTTTTGGCGACTTTTGAAGAGATGCCTATGGAAACTCTTGAGATTTCGTTCCTAACTTATAAGTAACTATTTTTGGATGAAAATAGGTGTGTGTCTTATGTATTGTAGTGGTTTTGGTGTGTGTTAAGTGTTAGGGTTTAGGAGAAGTGTGTGTAGAAGTGAGAATTTGAGAGGAATTCTTCTCTAAGGAGTAAAAGAGAAGAAGTAAAGTGAGAGATTGCTTCTTGATTTCCATTCTAAAGATGGAATTAAGTGTTGTAAAGAAGAGATAAAAGGATTCAAAGGAGCTTCAAGGGAATTGCATTGGGGAAGAGAAAGAGATAAGTTGTATTTTCTTTCGTGGTTTGTATCACTTTTCTTTTATATATAAAATCCATGTTTTATTGTATCTTCTTCATGAATTATGAGTAGTCTCCTTTGTCTTTCTTCTTGCATAGAGATGTGATGATGGATTGATGTGGATTTGATGTGCTTTTAAAGTATTGAAGAAATTTTGATGGTTTTTCATTTTGAACTTAATTTACTTTTCGATTTGGCCAATTGAATTGTTAAAATATGTTGTTGAACATTAATTCTGAAAGGATTTAATGTCCTACAATAATAATGAAGAATTCATTCCATTTTCATGGATGAATTGCGTAGTTCATGGGAATTGAGTGCAAATAAATAGGGAAATGTGTTTTGATGGACTACAATTTGGAGGTTTCAGGGTGGCAGACTGAGATCCTCAAATTGGTTCTAAGATTAGTAACTAAACTCGAAGGTTAGCCTTCAGGTGAAGGGTGAGTGGGAGCTCCAAAGTGAGAGCCGGTATCCTCCCAGCTTAGCCTTAGATTTAGTGACTAAACTTAGGATATGTCAATGTTCTTTTCATGCTTGGAAGAGAGGGTACTCTTTTAAGGTTAAAGAAACATTTATGCTCCTACTTGGCACAACGACATAGATATTTGTTCCATATCATCCACACATCATATTCTTATTGCAAGAGGAAATATACTTTTCTCATATATCAAAAACCTTTCAAATACATAGTTTAGTGTGTCTGTTAGTTAATTCTGTTTTCACAGTTATTAGAAGTAATTGTAGTTTGATTAATTGTTATTGTTTTCTGCATAGTGGTAGTAGAAGTAAGTATTAAATTTTCAGTGCAATTTGAGTATCGAATTTCAATGCTACATTATCTATTGTGAAACACTTTCTTCTACTTCGTAACTTCCCTGTGGGAACGATAACCAGGACTCCATTAGAGCCCTATATTACTTGATACGATACATATACTTGCGTTGAGTGCTTGGACTTTACAAAATAATTATAAACATATATAAATTTTAGTTCATAAATTCTTGCAATATAAAAGTCTATAAAACGTCCCGGTCAAATACTACCATGAAGTTCATCCACTGTAGGGTTAGCATAATCTCTTAAAGGTCTGAATTCTTGATGGATGCCAACATTTTGATTTTGATGATTTGTCATTTCTTGAATATTTTTATCTTTTTTAAAATTTTTAATTTTTTTTATTTTTATGATAGTTCTTTCTAATTCAGAATCGTAAGGCACAAGTCCCTCAGAATCTCAACTACACATACAACAATAAAATAAAACAAAACACAACACACTAACAAAAATAAAGAAAAGTAAAAATTTAATTTTTTCTTAATTTTCTTTAAAAATGCAGTTTTAATTAATTTTCCCGGCAACGACACCAAAAACTTGTTCCCCAAATATTTATGCTTACGTTTTAGATATGAAAATTATGATTTTATAGTATGAGATACTACGCAAGTATACGTATAATTTATCAAGTAATATAAGACTTTCTGATTAAGCCCCGAGATATCGAACCCACAGGGAAATGTAAAAACTTTTTAAAGAAATAAGAAAATTATATTTTTACTTTTTAAATGACTATTGAAAGTATGTTTTGATTTGTAAAGTTTGAACGTTGTTTTTGGTATTTTTGATAAAAAGCTAAGCAGGAAATGAAAATTATCAGAACTTTAATACACGATATAAAATACTAGGAAATAAAATATCTTTTTTTTTTCTCTTATAAAGTAGTAATTATTATGAAAGTATTGTTGTGGAATTATTTAAATGTGTTGTGACAAATAAGAGCAAATTTATTCTTTAGCCTTACTTGGTTCTATAAAGAACATTGGTTAATTTGAAATTTTAACATTTTGAACATGGTTAAATAAGGAAGATACCATCTCTCACTATAGATTTCTCTCGATTCTCTCCACCTGGAGGCTACTTCTCATAACAAAATTTAAAATATCAAACCAAATCAGGGGGCTTTAGCCTGTCACTCTAAAGACCTCTAATTTTACTCCATTAAAAACATAGCTCCTAATATATTTGCATATAATTATAAGGACTACAATTCTCACCCATATAATTGCATGTGATTTTTACCAATTATTGTTTAAGACAATACCACATTGGATCTTACATAGTTTCACAACAAGTTTTAACATCTTAACTAGCCAAATTAAGAAGTAAATTAAGTTCATAGAATTAAATCTTCACAACTTATTCCAACTTTAAACACTTATACATTCCACAACAGTCTTACATAATTTAATTACTTCTTCGTTTAAGAAAGAAAAAGATAAAGAAAACTACTCATATCTTATTGAAAAAACACAAGTACTCATTGATTTAAAAATAGAAATCATAATGAAAACACAACAAGAAACACTAAATATAAAAACAGAAGTAAACACTTATCTGAAAATCCTCTCCACAAGACTCCGGAAGTTCCTTTGTAACTTGACTTTCCACAGGACAACACTACAGAGGTTGGCGCCCAACTCTGTTGACTCAAACTCTGACTTTAAACTTCAATAAAAACTAGATAAATGGATGAAAGAAAATTAGTGAAAAGAATGTTTCACACCAACCCTTTCTCCTTTTAAAAACTAAACTAACTAACTCTAAAAGACTTTTAAAAACTATAAACAATAAAAGACTGAAAGTAATACTAGAAAAGACTCTTTGAAACTAGAAGAAGACACTTTTTAAACTGGACACTCTTCACATGACATAATTTTAATAATAATCCAAAAGTTGCCTTGGTGTCTCTTCAAATCATGTCTAGATTCAACGTATCCACCAAAAGATGCATCCCTTCATTCAAATTTGCTGCCCATGAGAAGTTAAGGAAGTCATAATCAAAAGTTACTTCAAACACCCCTTGAAATTGGCGCAAAAAATGAATAAAATTCAATTTTTAACTGTGGCGCTTAGGTGCCGACCAGGCGGCGCTTAGCCGCCAAAGTCCAATTTTTTCATTTTTTTTTCATTTTTTTGCTCCAAATTTGATCTAAATTTGCTCCTTTCATCATATTCACTCATTTTCATCATAACTGCAAGAAAAACACAAAATATCTTTCATTAAAGCGTAATATCATCAAAAATAGGTATAAAAACGTGCATAAAAACATATATATTTTAGGTGTATCAGCAGACCAAGAGTTTTAATAGCTTACATATCCATGGAGTCCTTATTTGGTTTTCTCTATCAAATTATAATTTCCTTACTTTTTTTTATTGACAAATCCTTTTGTGCTAATCATCTTCTTGTTAATGGAGGGAGATGGAAGTTAGGTGCGGAAAAAGTTGTGTGGGAAGGGGACGATTCCTTTCGAGACCATGAAAGGGAGTGCGATGCATACGACAGAGGCCGAAATGCGGAAAAGACCTTTGGTAACTAAAAAAAGAACTTTTAGGTTTAAGGTGGTTGTTTTGAAATATTTAAAGTTTAGATATTTATTTCATTATTTATAAGATTTTAAGTAATTGGTATGTAAACTCAAACTCTGCTATTTATAAATCAAGCATCATTTTTCATCTATTTTTTAAATTTTTACTTAAATATTAAAGATCATGATAAAATCTCTACCCATATTTTTTATTTTTATAAAATTTAAAATGATTTGATCATGACACACATAAATATGTCAATTATATAATTATATAGTTCAAAAAAATCACTTAGGTGCTTAATTAATAAATAATAATGTTTATTATGCTCTATGGATAACTATCCCAAATTATATTTTTCTGCCGAGGACTTTCTTAATGTATCATTGTCTTCGGAATAATAGAGCCGAAAGGGTCACCAAGGCAGAGCCCTCCTCGCTGCTCCATGGGACGAGAAAATTCCGCGGGTTTTCCCTCTCCTGCACGCTCAGCCGCTGACGACTGGCGCTCCCGCCGGAATCCAATCTCCGAGGCTTCGCCTCGCCGCCGTCGGAGATGGCCACCGTATCACGATGGGTCGATCTCACGGCGGTCGGATGGCGACAATTCCTCCGAGGAAGAGGACCTGAATGGCCTAAGCTATTTCGAATATCGTCGGATCAAACGCCAGCGTCTCAGGAAAAAGCTAAAGGACTGTATATGGAAGGTTACGCCTAGCCCTCCAGGTAGCGAAAGGGAGCTGTCGGAGCCACCGCAGGAAGAGCCCGAACGGAGCGCTGATCTTCCGTCAGATGATAATAAGAGGAAGATGAAGGAGTCTAGATCTGAAGGTTCTGATGGCAGCGGCCGTTCTTCTGGCGATTCCGACTCCGTTTCTGAGAGTCCTCAGCGAAAAAGCCGGAGTAGGAGAAGTGGAAGGACATCGCGGAGGCGTAGGTATTCTGTTTCAAGTGATAGTGCGAGTGAAGCTGATAGCGATGCTTCATCTGATTATGATTCGAGAAGTTATTCTGATTCTTCGAGCGATTCGGATGATCCATCGAGGCGGAGTAAGAGGGGTTCAGGCAAGCGAAGAGGGAGAAGGCAGGAAAGTGTGCATTCTAGAAACAAGAGGAAGCGGTCGTCTAGAAGTTGTAGGAAGGAGAGAAGAAAGGAAGTAACGTCGGATTACAGTGATAGTTCTGACTCTGAGTCTAGTCCTACAGCTAGGAAGAAGAGGATCACAACCTCAAAGAAGAAAATGAATAGGCACTCTAAGTCGGAGAACATGTCCAAATCGGATCCTGACGTCGGCGCTCCTGATGCTAACAAACCTGAGATTGATCTGGAAGCAGTGAAATTCATGGAGATGATTGAACTCCAGAAGAAACAGGCCTTGGACAGTGAGTTGCCTGTTGGGCCTATGCCACTTCCACGAGCAGAAGGTCACATAAGCTATGGTGGGGCTCTGCGTCCAGGAGAAGGAGATGCCATAGCCCAGTATGTACAGCAAGGCAAGCGTATTCCCAGAAGAGGAGAGGTCGGTCTTTCTGCTGAAGAGATTCAAAAATTTGAGAACTTAGGCTATGTGATGAGTGGAAGCAGGCACCAGCGGATGAATGCTATTCGTATAAGGAAGGAAAACCAAGTATACAGTGCTGAGGATAAAAGAGCATTGGCTATGTTCAATTATGAGGAGAAGGCCAAGCGGGAGCACAAGGTTATGGCTGACCTGCAAAGGTTGGTGCAGAGGCATATTGGGCCGGACATGGGTCCTACGCATGATCCTTTCGCTCCTAAGGCCTTAGAGGGTGATGATGCTTGAACTTGTTTCCAGGAATTTTTTTTTTAATTATATTGATTATGTAGGTTGTAACTTTTGATTACTGCTTTCTTTAGAATTGTGATCTAATTATGCGTCGGTAGAAACAAATCATTTCTAAACAAATTCAGATATTTGGAGAAATAATAAGCAAATTCTTGGTTTAAATATATATTTATTACCTGTATCATCCATTCATCCAGGTGACTAGTTTCCTCTTGTTATGTTGGTGATTTAATTTTGTAGTTCTAGATTGTGGCACGTGTAATGGTAAATATACAATGCATGTACCGTAATTTTTGAAAACAGGAAGAAAAACTTTGGCTGGCATCATATGTTCGACATTCATCATAGTAATGGTAGTTCTTCACTCCAATTATAAATTTTCATGATGCTCCATTTTATGTGTTGTTTGCCTGAACCATGTAATTGCAAGATATTATTGGAAAGCCTGATTCTCAGCAGTAGAAAAATCATCTATGGGAGCTTAATATACAAAAATCCAGTTTCAACAGAAGATATCATTGCATTGTTTTCTGTGTAATGCTTTTCTAAACAAACATATAGTTTGCAAAAGTTTTCCTCTATTTGTGAAAAAGGTGTCACTCTAGACAGTCACAAATTGTTTATTTTTTGACCTGTATCCAAATAACAATTATGTTAAATGTTTTTCACTTAAATTGTATTTGAATGCATTAAATCTTCTTTTATGATTTATGAAGCACTTTTAGAACCATCTAGAAAAGTATGGTTGAAAAAATTGTTCATGGATGTGCAACTTTTGTATGACACTCGAAAATTTTACAATAATTGGGCTTTTATGTATATTCAACTTCTGTATGTATTAAATAATTATACACCATTTTCTTATTATACAATTGCTGTATTTCTTGTTGAATACACCTTAATCTGTCAGGAAAGTTGATGGAAAGCTATCTGTTTGTATCACTTGTTGAATGCACCTCACTTTGTCAAGTGAGTTTATGGAAAATATCTGTTGCTTTAGGTCACACATTTCACACTGCCCTTGAGAAGGCTGTGATTTCTGAAGTCAGCCATAAGTTTTATATAATGGGGCGGAAATTTCTGTAGGTATTACACACTTTCGAGCTTCAGCAGATCCTCTAGAGAATGCTTAAACAATTCTAAGACTAGAATAAACTGTGCCTTCTAGAGTTTTAGTAAAGAACTAGGAAGTGAGCGAGTCTTTGGGGATATCCGCTTACTAATTTTGCTGTATTTTTTGGGAGGAAGTCATTGATTTTCTATTTTTTTTTTTTTGTGGTTGGGGTATTGGCAATCTCTTAAATTCATTTGTTAAGGGAGCCAAATTGAAATTCTACAGTTGCACCATACTTAATTTGAGATAAGAGGGCTTAGTTTATTTTGAAATATAGCTGTAAATCTTTTTGGAGAGGTTATTTAAAAAGTAGATCCTATTTAGGAAACTTGGTGGTTGAGTGAGGTACAAAATGTTTTTAATGGTTAAAAATGTGCTTTACAAGAAGAGCAAAAAATGAATGTGATTGCTGCATGTACAATTCATTAGGAAGCTAGCAATCTTTCGTAGAAGTTATACAATGACAACAACAACAAAGCCTTGATCCCATTTAGTGGGGTCGGCTACATGAATCCTTTTTCTCCATTGCGTCCTATTTAGTGTCAAATTTTCGTTTAATTCTAATAAATTAAAATATTTTTTTTTTTTGCAATAAACCCAAGTTTTCCTAGGTCTACCTCTGCTTTTCTTAACATAAGTTGTATCTAAAACATCTACTCTCCTAATCGGATCATCAGGTGGTCGACGTTTAATGTGACCAAACCATCTAAGACGACTCTCTCTAATTTTATCCGTCATTGGTGCAACACCAACCCTATTACAAATATCTTCATTTCGCATTTTGTCTCTAAGTGTAAAGCCACTCATCCACCTAATCATTCTCATCTCAGCAACACTTAACTTAGCATTAAGCTTCTCTTTTAAAGTCCAACATTCAGCACCATAGAGCATTGCAGGTCTCACCACCATCTTATAAAATTTTTCTTTCAGTCTAAGCGGTACTTTTCTATCAAACAATAGGCTGAACGCATTCCTCCACTTCAACCAACCAACATGAATTCTACTATGAACATCCCCATCTATATCACCATCGCTTTGAACAATGGATCTGAGATATCTAAATCGTTTACACCTTTTAATAATTTGATCACCCAAAGTTAAACTTCTGTCACTAGAGCTACTATTACTAAAATTACATTCCATGTGTTCATTTTTAGTTCTACTCAAACAAAGACCTTTAGACTCCAATGTAGGCCCCCATAATTCAAGTTTTTCCTACGCTTTTTCTCTCGTCTTATCCATGAGGACGATATCATCAGTAAAAAGCATACACCAAGGTACATCCTCTTGTAAATCCCCAGTAAGACCATCCATAAATAAAGAAAAAAGATATGGGCTTAAAGCCGATCCCTGATATAAACCAACAGAAATAGTAAAATGTTTGGTCAATCCTTCTTCAGTTCGAACAAATGTAACAGCTATTAGTATACATATCTTTAATGACTTGAATATAAGTTATATTAACACCTTTCTTCTCAAGGACTCTCCAAAGAACATCTCTAGGAACCTTATCGTAAGCTTTTTCTAAATCAGTAAAATCAAATGTAGATCTTCCTTTTTATCTCTGTACTTCTCCATAAACCTCCCAATAAATGTATAGCTTCCATAGTAGACCTACCCAGCATAAATCCAAATTGATTATGAGAAACTTTGGTAATACGTCTTAACCTATGTTCAATTACCCTCTCTCATAATTTTAAAATATGACACATCAATTTAATTCATCTATAATTTGCACACTCTTATGCATCTCCTTTATTCTTAAAAATGGGGACCAAAATTCTCTTCCTCCACTCCTCAGGCATCTTTTTAGTTTTTAAAATAAAATTAAAAAGTTTAGTAAACCAAAAAACCCCCAAATCACCTAAACATTTTCACCCTCAATTGGGATATCATGAAGTCTTACAGACTTTACACCCTTGGTTTTCTTTAAAGCCTCTTCAACTTCTTTTCTACTAATGCGACGGTAAAAATGAAAAGTTCTATTATTATTAACGATATTAAGATCACTAAGGTTGATCGTATTTTCAGCATCTTCGTTAAAAAGCGTATCAAAATAACTCATCCTTCTATGTTGAATATCTTTTTTAAGAAAAGCACTTTTTGATTCTTATTTTTAATACGACTTTACTTGAGTTAAATCTTTACTTTTCTTTTCTCTTTCTGTTTGGTAGTTTATACGTATATTTTCACTCTCTTTAGTATCTAACGTGTTATAAAGACCATTAAAAGCAGAATTTTTAGTGTCACGATTATTCTTTTAGGCTCGCATAGGTTGTTTTATATTTTTCCAGTTCTCTATGCTTTTACATTTAAACCAATTTTTATAACATAACTTGCTATAGATTATTTTTTCTTGCACATTATTATTCCACACATTATTTTTATTTATAGAAATTTTTTCTTTTGATTCTCCAAGTACATCTTTAGCCACTTGTTTAATAGTATTAGTTAATTTTTACCGCATAGCATTTGCGTCTTCATGGACATCCCAAATGTTTAAATCTTGAATTTTACTCGTAAAAATAATTTTATTTGTCTTTTAGGTATCCCATCTAATTCTACGATGTTGAATCCTAGTATTCTTTATTTTACAACTCTTCATCTTAAAATCTAGAACTAATAATCGATGTTGGGTACTTAATTTCTCACGTGGAATGACCTTACAATCTCGACGATCTCTTCTTTTCATAAGAAAATAATCAATTTGTATTTTATTAGATCTATTCTTATAAGTAATAAGTTGTTCATATCTTTTCTTGAAGAATGTATTAGTAATAATCAGATAATACGCTAAAACAAAATCTAAAATGACTCTACCTTATTCATTAATCGCTCCATAACCAAAGTCACCATGAATATTTCTGAAATCTTTTACCACTCTACCGACATATCGATTTAAATCTTCTCCGATAAAATTTTTTTCTTCGAGAGTTATCGAGTGTATTAAGTCTTCGAATCATTCCAAAATTTATCTTTAAAGTCTATATCTAAACAACTTGAGGAGCGATAAACACTTATAATATTAAAAATTTTAGTATCAATAATAATCTTAAGTGTTATAATTCTATCTCCAACTCTATAAATTTTAAGAACATTATCTTTCAAACTCTTATCTATAATTACTTCTATACCATTTCTAGTACGACTCTTACCAAAATACCATAGTTTAAAACCTAAGTTATCAATCTCTTTAGTTTTTTCTCCAACCGAGTTAGTTTCTTGAATACATAAGATATTTATCTTTCTATGAATCATAATATCAACCAATTCCATTAATTTACCATTGAGAGTACTTATATTCCAAGATTCTATTCTAATACTAGTATCGTGGACTAACTTATTACCCGCATCCGTCCGTAATGTGGGAACCCTTGCTACTTGACACTACAGCGCCGGTGTTGCGTGCACCTTGACACTTTCCGTCGTATTCAGGTCATACAGCGCATCGCTTCCAGGGGACGCCCTAGCACTTACACAATGGTCTAAAGGATTCATGTCATGATTTTTTTCGACATGTTTTACGCTGGCTGTCGACTACCTAACGCAACCCTCCACTTTTCACATCCGGGTTTGGGACCGGCAACGGCAGTGTTCTTTCGTAGAAGTTATAAGTGAAGAAAAATTATAACTTTCTGATGATTTAAATAATTGATAGGCAATGTTTAATGAGAAAGAATTCTGAAGTAGTTGAGGAAGATACGTAGGATCTGGAGATTTTGATGTACATGTACTATAAGTGAAGATATTAGATCTGGGTTAAAGATGAAGACTTTAAGCTATAAGATATTATTTTGAAACATTGCCAAATGACCTTCTAAGGAAGAATTGTTCTATGAATAAAATCACGATTTTATGGTGGAGCTAAGTTAGCATTGAAAAAGATTAATGAAATTAATGCTTTTGGTCTAGTTAACACATTTATCGAGTCCTATATAATATTAAAGATATCGGAGTAGTTTGTTTAGTAAATCTTTTAAACGAGATTTACCGTTCTCCATTGAACACCAGATCATCGGGAAACAGCTCAATCTCTTTTGGCTCCTTTCGAAGGAACTCAACTAGAAGTATCATTAGGTATGGATTGATGGGTTTACCCCTACCAATCCGCCACTCTAAAGGTAGTTGAGACCTATGTGGTGCTTTAGTTGAGACAACCCATAATCGTTGCTAGCGTCTTGAATGTCGAGTATAGTATAGTTGGGACCGTATCCGAAAACAAGCTCCAGCTATCCTATGAGAGAATTGGGCCAACCTTTATGATTAAGAATACTAATAATTAATAATAGAAGAGTGTTTAGATTTAGGATTATTATTGAAGATACATACCTATGAGTAATATGATGATGCTATGAAAGATTGTTAGTGAATACAGACTTAAAAAAAGTATTCAAGTATCAGCAACAACAATAACGAGCCTTTTATCCCACTAAGTGAGGTTGTCTACATAAATTTTTCTTCTTTATTACGTCCTGTTGAGGGTCATACTTTCAATTAATTCTAGGGCTTTTTTACTTACATAGCGCTCAAACCTTATTAGTTACATATTCCACGCTCAAAACTTCTTATTTACGAATATTACACTTTTTAATAAGCACGAATATGAAACTCTCGTTTCTTTTCTTCGCCGCTCCTTCAAAGGATTTGTGCAGGAACCAATTCCTCTCCCCCCTCAGCCGCACCCTTTTATCTACTCCGGCGCAGGCATATCAACTAGGTTTGGCTTGCGGCGCTGTTCTTAGTCTCCTTCTCCATCTAAAATTTGCGGCCAGACCGTTCAATCGGCTTCGGTTCAAGAATATCATCATCTTCAACCAGGTAACTGTTCAAGTCCATCTTCCTGTTCTTATCAACCCAGCTTGATGATTTCGTTCAGCTTTTTTATGGAGTGAGACAAGTTGTAATCTAATTAGGTATATATACAAAGGTATGTCTATTTCTCTCGAGCATGAGATGTTCGATGATTTGCCTCATTTAGGCACTGGTGACTTAAAATAAATTTTTACACAGTATTCTTTTTTTTAATTTCTAATTTTATGAGTGCCTTCGGGATCAATTTAGTCGGAGAGTCTTCTTTCATCTTTGTTTTTTGTGAAAGCCATTCTTTTTATCTCCAACCCAGTTAGTTTCTTGAATACATAAGATATTTATCTTTCTATGAATCATAATATCAACCAATTCCATTAATTTACCTTTGAGAGTACCTATATTCCAAGATCCTATCCTAATACTAGTATCATGGACTAACTTCTTTACCCTCATCCGTCGGTAATATGGGAACCCTTATTTACTTGACATTACACCCGGGTGCCGGTGTTGCGACCGCTACAGCTTTCCATCGTATTCGAGCCATACGGACTCGTCGCTTCCAGGGGACGCCCTAGCACTTACACAATGGTCTAAAAAATTCATGTCATTATTTTTTCGACAAGTTTTACGCTGGCTGTCGACTACCTAACGCAACCCTCCACTTTTCATATCCGAGTTTGGGACGGGCAACGACAGTGTTCTTTCGTAGAAGTTATAAGTGAAGTAAAATTTTAACTTTCTGATGATTTAAATAATTGATAGGCAATGTTTAATGAGAGAATTCTGAAGTAGTTGAGGAAGAGACATAGGATCTGGAGATTTTGATGTACGTGTACTATAAGTGAAGATATTAGATCTGGGTTAAAGATGAAGACTTTAAGCTATAAGATATTATTTTGAAACATTGCCAAATGACCTTCTAAGGAAGAATTGTTCTATGAATAAAATCATGATTTTTTATCTTTTGTTACGAGAAAAAAATATGGTGGAGCTAAGTTAGCATTGAAAAAGATTAATGAAATTAATGCTTTTGGTCTAGTTAACACACTTATCGAGTCCTATATAATATTAAAGATACTGGAGTAGTTTGTTTAGTAAATATTTTAAACGAGATTTACCGTTCTCAATTGAACACCAGATCATCGGGAAAGAGCTCAATCTCTTTCGGCTCCTTTCGAAGGAACTCAACTAGATGTATCATTAGGTATGGATTGATGGGTTTACCCCTACCAATCCGCCAGTCTAAGGGTAGTTGAGACCTATGTGGTGCTTTAGTTGAGACAACCCATAATCGTTGCTAGCGTCTTGAATGTCGAGTAGAGTATAGTTGGGACCGTATCCGAAAACAAGCTCCAGCTAGCCTATGAGAGAATTGGGCCAACCTTTATGATTAAGAATACTAATAATTAATAATAGAAGAGTGTTTAGATTTAGGATTATTATTGAAGATACATACCTATGAGTAATATGATGATGTTATGAAAGATTGTTAGTGAATACAGACTTAAAAAAAGTATTCAAGTATCAGCAGCAACAATAACGAGCCTTTTATCCCACTAAGTGGGGTTGTCTACGTGAATCTTTCTTCTTCATTACGTCCTATTAAGGGTCATATTTTCAATTAATTCTAGGGCTCTTTTACTTGCATAGCGCTCAAACCTTATTAGTTACATATTTCACGCTCAAACCTTCTTATTTACGAATATTACACTTTTTAATAAGCACGAATATGCAACTCCCGTCTCTTTTCTTCGCCGCTCCTTCAAAGGATTTGTGCGGGAACCAATTCCTCTCCCCCCTCAGCCGCACCCTTTTATCTGCTCTGGCGCAAGCATATCAACTAGGTTTGGCTTGCGGCCCTGTTCTTAGTCTCCTCCTCCATCTAAAATTCGCGGCCAGACCCTTCAGTCGGCTTCGGTTCAAGAAGATCATCATCTTCAACCAGGTAACTGATCACGTTCATCTTCCTGTTCATATCAACCCATCTTGATGATTTCGTTCAGATTTTTTATGGAGTAAGACAAGCTGTAATCTAATTAGGTATATACAAAGGTATGTGTATTTCTCTCGAGCATGAGATGTTCGATGATTTGCCCCATTTAGGCACAGGTGACTTAAAACTAATTTTTACATAGTATTCTTTTTTTTAATGTCTAATTTTATGAGTGCCTTCGGGATCAATTTAGTTGGAGAGTCTTCTTTCATCTCTGTTTTTTGTGTAAGCCATTCTTGATGTGATCTAGGGTTCCCCAACATCTCCCTCAATGAAGTATAGTTTTGAGTTGTTAATCCATTCACCTTTTTTTCATCTCTGCTAGATTCTTCCCTTGGTTTCTTGCAATTGCATATAAGATTCATAACGTTAAGGTTTCGCATAGGCATAGTAATTCTATTAAAAAGTAGATTCTTCTTATAGGAAAGATAATTTTTTTCATTACAAAAATAAAAAAATAAAAAATACTCTATTCCGTCGTCGTTAAGATAGATGGTTTAAGAAATGCATGAATTACCTTCTTCTTTGTCATCGGTTTTGTATGCCCTGCAAATTTTCCATTTAGGTCAATTCTCTGCATTTGGGTCACCTTATCTGTGAGTAAAATTTCAATCATATGAAGTAGTTTGCCAAGAGCAAGAGCAACCATGTTTTTACCTGTCAAAAATATTTTATTTGGAGTTTTAACTCTAGGAAAAATGAGATTTAATGCATCTATGATACAAATATGGTGAGAATTGAAAGCGATAGTGCTAATTAATTTGATTTCGTAGTAGGAATGTTAAGACAATGGAATTTCAGCATAATACTTGAAAGTACTGTGTTGAATATTAAGAAAAACGAACAAATGGAGTAGTGCGACTTTGTCATTCCCAAAGGAGTTTAGGCAAAGAGTAACGGAGGAATAACGGAGTGCTGTATTTGAGGAGCTTGATATGAATCATTTCAGATTAACTTTTTGATTATTTGGGGAAGTAGAATATGCACTTGTATGAAGTAGAATATGTACTTTCCCTATTGTTTGCTTGTTGTCTGACATTGGAGAAACAACCGCCTTATTGTTTTCTACTTGCCAATTGTCTTTTCTACCCCACGCGTCAGTGGAGGCCAACTTGCCAGAGTTGTTATTCCCGGTGTACCGCTACCTACGAAGGGTAGGTTACGTGCGAGTTATAGGAGGGTTACAGCCGCGTTACCCTGGCCCTACCGCGGGGGTTATTGGAACGGTACAGTGGGGGTATAAGCGGGTTACCGCCGCTCGCCGGGCCCTCGGGTCACGCGTATTTATTTAATGAATTAAATGCGATGGGACCACTTTTGCATATATGTCGGTGTCCCATTGGATGACGTACAAAGCACTACGTATGTCTTCCGTATGCAAATTTTTTTCGTTATATAGGGGGATCTTATTGAACATTACAAATCGAGATAATTTTGTTCTTTAACTGAGAATTAACCCTTCTCTGAACATAATGTTAGTGCTATAGAGTTAACCCTGTTAAGGGTTTTGAATTAAACCTGCTTTGAACATAATGTTATCAAAACAATTATGCTCAATACGAGTAAACAGTAACAAAAGTTAGTGCTATAGATAATTATCTTCGTATTTTAGCAATTAATATCTCACTTCTTAAACCAAGTGATCGAGTTTAAAAGTAAACATGGAAGTTAGTTCTCATAGGAAGTTATTCATTAGTCTTTGTATATGAGCTGTAATATAATACTATTGAAAGCTCATTTTTCTCATCTTACGCATTTTCGTTGAATGCGGAGTCCACATGATTGTGTTCTTTCAGCATAGAACTTCAAGAAGAAGGTTTTCTTATCCTTTATTGCAGATGCTTTCTTCGCCTCAAAAAATCATGTCCTTGCCAGATGACACAAATGTATATTGTGACCATGAATATACTTTGGTATACAATTTTCTTGAAGCACAAAAGTTTATAGCTTTATATTTGGATGGACTTGTCTTGCTGTAAACTCAAAGAATCATCAATGTCATCAATTTTGTACAGAGTAATTCAAAATTTGCCTTATCCGTAGAATCCAAGAATGAGCATCTACTAAAATAATTGAGTGCTAAGTGTGTAAATATTAAAGTTTAGCTACGAGTTATGTAATAACATAAAAATTTATGTGGTATGTTTGTAAATGCAACTAAATAAAAACTGGAAAATGAAATTGTCAAATTATTCTTTTTTGCTTTATATTAGGATTTTTTTTTAATTTTATTATAAGCATCTTGTGGTTCAGTCTTTTAAAAAGCAAAATTTTGAGTGTTATGCATGTAATTATTCCTAAATTATGACTAATATGAACAAATGATGAGCGTTACGAGAAAATAATGAAAGGGAAATATGTTTTTAGCGATAATATTGATAAATTGCATGTTGATGCACTATAAAATTCTTCTTATAACACAGAATATACAGATAGATGTGGGATAAAAGAGGAAGGAAAAATATTAATTCCAATTTAAAATAAACCAAATCAATTAATATGATTCAAAATTTGAGTTCAGCTAGTTGTATTCTTAACATAACTTAGCACCAAAAATCCAATTAGGAAATTTCTCTGAGGCTAAATTTTAAGAGGCAGTAGCTTTAACTATTTTCTCAATAATTGGAGCTTAATTTAAGAAAAAAATAAATAAATTCGAGTGAAAATGCTTATTAGAAAGGCATTTTCTATTTAAAAGTTTTGTTTTAATTATTGTTATTGAATATGCTTTATTGAAAATGTCCTTCTAATGGGTATTTACAATGATTTTTTTTTTAATAGTATAATTTTAAAATTGAATTAAATATTAAAGCTAAATTTATGAGTGAACTATGTAATTTCATATGATGTGTAAGTAGCGTTAAACTAAAACATTATCTTATGAAATTATTAAATTCTTGTGTAATTTGATGAAAATATAGTAAAAAACATCTTTAATATTCATACATATTTATTTATGTATTCTAGAAAATTGTCAACGTGAATCACGAGGAGATCAAACAGCTTGTGGTATACTACAACTGTTCAAAATTCCATGACAAGCTATGTGAAACATGTCAAACTAAACTGGTCGATCGACTATAAGGCCTATTTGGTTGGTCAATCAACCAAACCAACTATGTCAACTGACCAAAGACCTGCCGGTTGGATGATTTAGACATGAGGAAAGATGTCAATATCAATTATAGAAACATATAGGTGTCATTTTAATTATGGATATGAAAATGCTCCAATATCAGTATGGTTACGAAAATGTGTCAAAAAGGTAATAATGATCTTTAACGACCCTATTAAAGCATGAAAAAATTCATAAGAATAATAATGACCTATAGCGCCCCCATTGAAGTGGGAGTAAGATATATAATTTTATCAAGCATCCTCTATGATTATAAATAGGAAACATTTTATTAATAAAATGACACTTTTTTCTTTTAAATGTTTGTCATGCACTCTGTACTCTTACCTCTTTATCTTATATCCTCTACATTACGCTCGAGGTGTGTTCCACAAGGACAAATCTGAATTCAATATCTTAAAAAATGATGCAGTGAGTGTGGACATGCCCTCGAGAAGTGGAGCACACCACCACAAAGAAGAAAATCAACTTAGTGGTTTTAACACTATGAAGTGTATTAGAGAATTTGTGTAACAGCAGATCCAAAAGTTAAGAGATATGATCACAGTTCAAATTAGCGCCACCCAAGATGCAATAACTCGATGAGAGGAGTCTCATGAGAAACCACCTCCCATTTATGAGCATCCTCGAGGGGAACCACGTGAGCCTAGCGGCTGAACAGTCGCACAAGTACCCAAAAGGCAAGAAGACCCCCAATACATTATAAGTGCTAGGTCTGCACCAATAGATGGGCATCGGTTAGTGCATGACAAACGCCTACGACAGCCAGAGAATGCTTTCTCTTGGCAGATCCTGGAGGTTGATCCTCCAAAAAAGCTTAAAATCTGCCACCTTTCTTCTTACAAAGGACAGAATGATCCAATCGACCATGTTGTTGCCTTTGAGTTGTAAATATGTATGTTGAGGATCACTGATGCTTTAAGGTGTTGTTCGTTCCTTACCACACTAAGAGAGTCGACTCTTAGGTGATTCATACAGTTTACCAGTACATAAGGCTTCTTATTGGTAGAATCATCACCAACGTACCACGCTATCTTTGGTTGTTTTCTGTTGAACAGTTAGTGAGCGATAACCTCAACATTTCATGTAGCCGTAAGTTCCTTAATGATGGGGAGATGATCACAATTAGAAAGAACCTAGAATGGTCTCAGAGTTGTTAACTTAGAGCTATCACCAACGTGAAGCAGGAACTATTTGACATCCAAAACTTATGGGAAGGGGGTCTCAAGGCCAGCGAGATTACCCTTTAAAATCTTCGTATCTCTAGTGGCGTTTGGACAGGTCGTCACCGTCACTACCAGAGGTACTGGCACTTTTTTGTGAAGAGAAGGGTGTCTTATTGGTTTGGGGAGTCGCTACTCTGTTTATCTATCTTATCGTCCTAATTCCTAAGTAACTTATTTTATTTGGATCATGTCAAGAATCCTTTAGAAATTTAATAAACTCGGAAAATAAAGGGGAAGGGCTAAAATGATAGAAAATAGAGAATAGAGAATATCAAATGATAAACATATAGAGTTAATATTCAGAATATGTCATTACTGAAGTTTTCATATAGGGAGAATCATGTATAAAATTTTATAACCAGAGATTTTATTTTGATTCCTTTAATTCTCCTATAGGTGCAAGCTCCTATAGTTAATTAGATCTTAGTTAATTAAAAATACCTAAGAAAACTCCTGATTTCTAGTTATAATCAACTACCGCTGCCGTAGTTGTTCCGGTCGTGAAAGAATTATATGCAAATCTTCACGGGAACAACCAAGGGTTCGTATTTGTGCGAGGTAGGTTTGTGCAATTCACTCCTGCAAGAATTAACGATCTATTTATGATTGAGAATGTATATATTTGCCATTATTCTAATTTCAATGCCACAAGTGATAATATGAATCATGTGTATCGTTATTTGACGGATGAGAATAAGGATTGGGAAATTAGAGAAAATGGATACATTAGTTTCCCATCTGCATCTCTAAATCCAGTGTCAAAGCAGTGGCACTACTTTATTTCAACAAAGTTATTTTCAACATTGAAGATTAGCAAGGTAACCAAAGAAAGTGTCATTTTTAATTTCTGTATTCAAATTGGGAGGCCGATTGACATTGGTAATATAATTGTGAAATCAGTTTTGGGATTTAATGTTCATGGATCTAAATATGGGCTTGGACACCCGTCCACCATATTTCTGTTATGTAGTCAATCACAAGTTTCATATGAGAGTTGGGAAAAAGTTCTTCTTCCATGGAGGCCTATTGATCCAACTAATCCTTATGACTACCAAACAGTGGGAGATGAAGATGATATGAAATTGCTTGTTGATCAACCAACACAGACTTCACAACCGATTCAACCCTATTTTCCTGAAAGTTCCAGAACGATTTTGAAGATGATCAAACAGTTAGAGAAAGAGGTACAGAATGTTTTGAATGCAATCAATAACATTTCTGATTTATTCGATCATATAGATTGGAGAATGAAGGAACAATTTGATCACAATGGTCGAATTAAGATTGGCTTGATTAATCTGATGAAGAAGAACGCGGTGATTGCTGGGGATTCATATGACTAATTTCCATTTCGTCCATTATAGAATTTATTCGTGCATCAGAAATCAATTGGAGACGTCAGAGGAGAGGATAGTTCTGAAACCGATGTGGAGTAATTATTGGATTCTACTTATGTTTGTTGTGTGTTTAGTTTACTTTGCTTAATTTTGCTTGTTGTGTGTAGTATTTACTTTGCTTTGCTTTGTAATTTGAATTTGAATTTGGATATGCTTACTTTCATTGTGTGCTTAGATTTTAGTGTTTGCTTATCATAGCGTACTTGCAACACTAAACATCCAAGAGTTGTTGGTTTGGTTTGAATGAACATATTTGGTATTTATATTATAACTTGGATTTTATATATAAAAGTTTGTTGTGTATTTTTTGTGTAAAGAATTGTGTTAATTATTGCTTGTGAGATGAAGTAAATGCTAATTGAAGTGTTAAACATCATTGTGTAAGTCAAAATAATCAAAATTAAGAAAAAAACTTTGGACCCAGAAATAATTTTGGACTGGCGCCGCCGGCGTCGAAATCTAGAGAGTTTGGCATTTTTTTAATAGAACGCCGTCGGAGCTCTATCGAGCGCTGCCGGCGCCCAAGTACAGAAAATCGCCGACAACCTCTTATTTCGCTATTTTAACCCTGGGACCCGCGGATTTTTCTATTGCTTTCGTCTTCCTCCTCCATTTTTGCAATTTTGAAGACCTAGGCTTGCTAGATCTCGGATTTGAGGTGATTTTAAAGCTTTTCGAGACCGGATCTACACTTCTCTTGGTAAGAGCTTCACTTTAAGTTAAAAAACTTTTATTTTCACCATGGAAATCTCTCACATTACTTAGGTTGGAATTTTTTGAGTTTTAAAGAGATTTTGAGATTTCCATTATGAAATTTGCTCTTACTTGTTTAGAATAGTATTTGGAGTTTGTTACATTGTGATTTTGGGATTTATTGAAATTTTCTTGTAAACTTTAGAAATTCACATGGCTCCATGGATGAGTAAAGAGAAGAGAAAATTGAATTTTGATGAAGAAAAATTTGTTAATATTAAAGAGCAATTTCGGTTTAACTCTTTCCTTTACAATAAGAAGTGTATCCAGGATCGAGTTTTTGATAGTCCTGGTGGATCTGTAGAACAGTTAATTGCAGAGCGGAATTGGGAATGATTTTGTTATTTTACTGTGAATGTCGTTATGGGAGTTGTTAGAGAGTTCTATGTTAATGTGCCCTGGACTTAGACTAAGTATGTGTTAGTTAGCTGAAAAATGGTTGAGTTTACTCCTCAGCGTATCAATGCCTTTTATCAGACTCGGGAACCATTTGTTTGTGAATATGAAAACTTTGATACTCGAGGGGAAAATATGAGAGAAGTGATTGCTTTTCTGATGGATGAAAGAGGGGAATGAAAAGTAAGTCAAAACAAATGATTAACTTCCCCGCTTTCACATTGAATGTTGCATCAAAAGTTTGGCACTATTTCATCTCTGCAAGACTATTACCTTCTTATCACGACAACGAAGTTACAAGGGATAGAGCAATTCTGAACTATTGTATTCAGAAGATGAGAAAGATTGATATTGGAACTATTGTCTACAAGAACATTCAGACTATTGCTAGAGGTGAGACAACTAGCAGATTAGGGCATCATGCCTTAGTTCATGCCCTGTGTGTTCAGTCTAGAGTGGAGTTCAATAGTTATGAAGAAGTGGTTATATCGATGAGAACAATTACAAAGACTATTATCTGTGCTTATGAGTCTCATGTGGGAGCCCGAGTTGAGAGTAGGAGTACTGATATTCCTACTACGGGTTATGATGTTCCATCTACATCTGAGCCGCCTACCTTATATGATATTATGGAGCAACTGAGATTACAGAGTGCTAGTGTAGATAGACTCCATGGTAGGATGGATGTGTTTGAGGCCAGGAGTGATGTGAATAAAGATTATATGCAGAGGAGAGTTGAGTTCGATATTGCACATTATGATGCTCAGGTCAGATTTATGAGGGGGGAGTCTGATGTGATATTTTCTACTTGCCCCAGCTATACACCATATAAACCAGACCCTACTGATGACCTTACTGATGATCCTGGTGATGGAGATTGGTAGATTGTTTCTATTTCTGTTGTTCTTATTGTGTTGTGTTGTACTGTTGTGATTTAGTAGTTATTTGCCTTTCATGTGATGTGTAACCCTGTTGGTGTACTCTTATGTTGTATTGAAAAATTGAAATTGTTAAATGGACTGTGTAGTGTTGTGATAGTTTTTTTAGTAGTTATGGTGTTTTGTTGAATGTTTAGATGTTTAAATTTAAAATCACTTTACCCTGCAAATATTTAAAATTTTATATCACTGTTACTAATTGTCTCATGCCTGCTAGTTGTAAATTTTGACTAATATTAGATAGTTGTTGAAGACTTTAAGATCCCAACACAAAAATGTTAGTTTTCTCTTACTCTCTATTGTTTCAAATTTATTAAAAAATTTAAGTTTGAGGGAGGGTAGAGAAATATTAACTCTTATTTGTTCTCAATTATTATATTTTCAAAAAATTTTAGTGTAACTTCTGGCAATTGAATCTTACTGTAGGTATCTAAAACTTTTTATTTCAGTTGAATATTATGGAATGATTGGATGAAAGTTTTTAGTAATAAAGCTTAATTTTATAAGGGTAATATATTTGGTATGAAAGGATTTGATTATAGTTAACTATTTAAAGTAAAGAAAACTGTATTTTTGAAATGTTAAGGGACTTAAAGTATTGTGTGTTAAGAAAAGATTGTGACTTTATGATGAATAATAAAGCTTGTACCTAATTATAAAGTAAGGTGTCATAAGTTTGAACTTTAGAAAGAGGAGAGTGAAGTTCAAAGCATTAAAGACTATCCGGATATAGTAATCCTCATTAAAAAAAAAAAAGAAAAAGAAAAGAAAAGAAGGATTGAAAAACAATCCCAACAAGAAAAGAAAAAGAAAAAAGAAAAAAAAAAGATAATTATGAAGAGAAGCTTGAGGAGATGCCTAATAAAAAATTGGCTTCACTTGAATCACTCTAAAAGGAGAACTTAATTTCATTCCTGAATTTATATTTAAAGTATTAGCCTACATTCTGATAAAGTTTGCATGAACTCCTTTTTCACATAATCTTTCAAGGCACTCTTAATGTAACAAATTATGGTTTATCTAGAAATAAATAGAAGACTAGAACTCTTAGACTTGATTGCTTAATATTCTTATACCTGTAGTATTGACCTTTGTTACTAAATCTCTTTCTTAAGATTTAACCAATATATTCTTTTGAATGAAAAATTGTAGTATCTTACAGGTGAAAAGTGCATTGCATAGAGTTATATTTTATGTAGTAAAAAATTTCTTGAGGACAAGTAATAGTTAAGTTTAGGGGATTTTGATGCACCAAAAATATATACTATTTATGCTATATAATTTTACCCATTTTTGGTGATATTGCACTTTAAAGAAAGGTATTTTTCATGATTTGTTGCAGGTATGATGATTTTAGGTGATTGAAGTGAAAAGAAGCGAAAAGGAATAAATTTGGAGCAAAAAGGAGTAAAAAGGAGAAAAACAGGTTCTGGAGCCGCTGGCGCCAGAATGGACGCCCCCAGCGCCATTTTCCAGAGCCTCAGCAATTAATTCAATGATAGAGCACCGCCGGCGCCTAATGTCGGTGAAATTCAAATTTGAGAAGTTTTGGCGAATTTTTGAAGGGATGCCTATGGAAACTCTTGGGATTTCGTTTCTAATAAGTAACTATTTTTGGACGAACATGAAGGTGTGTGAGTGTTTATTCAGAAGTTCTAGAAAGAGAGTGTGTGTTGAGTGTTAGGGCTTAGGAGAAAAGTGTGTAGAAGTTAGAATTTGAGATGAATTCTTCTCTAAGGAGTGAAGGAGAAGAAGTAAAAGTGAGAGATTACTTCTTTATTTCCATTCTAAAGAGGGAATTAAGTGTTGCAAAGAAGAGAGAAAAGGATTCAAAGTAACTTCAAGGGAATTGCATTGGGGAAGAGAAAGAGATAAGTTGTATTTTCTTTTGTGGTTTGGATGACTTTTCTTTTATATATAAAATCCATGTTTTATTGTATCTTCTTCATGAATTATGAGTAGTCTCCTTTGTCTTTCTTCTTGCATACAGATGTGATGATGGATTGATGTGGATTTAAAGTGTTTTCAATGTATTGAAGAAATTGTGATGGTTTTTCCTTTCGAACTTAATTTACTTTTTGATCTGGCCAATTGAATTGTTAGAATTTGTTGTTGAACATTAATTCTGAAAGGATTTAGTGTCCTAGAACAATAATGAAGAATCCATTCAATTTCCATGGATGAATTGCGTAGTTCATGGGAATTGAATGCAAATAAATAGGGAACTGTGTTTTGATCGACTTCAATTTGGGGGTTTCAGGGTGACAGGCTGAGATCCCTAAATTGGTCCTTAGATTAGTAACTAAACTCAAATGTTAGCCTTCAGGTGAAGGGTGAGTGGGAGCTCTGTAGTGAGAGCTGGTATCCTCCTAGCCTAGCCTTAGATTTAGTGACTAAACTTAGGATATGTCAATGTTCTTTTCATGCTTGGAAGAGGGGGTACTCTTTTAAGGGTAAAGAAACATTTATGCTTCTATTTGGCACAATAACATAGATATTTGTTCCATATCATCCACATATCATATTCTCATTACAAGAGAAGATACTTTTCTCATATATTAAAAACCTTTCAAATATATAGCTTAGTGTGTGTCTGTTAGTTAATTCTGTTTTCAAAGTTATTAGAAGTAATTGTTGTTTGATTAATTTTTACTGTTTTCTACATAGTGGTAATAGAAGTAAGTTTTAAACTTTAAGTGTAATTTGAGTATCGAATTTTAGTGCTACATTATTTATTGTTAAACACTTTCTTCTACTTCGTAACTTCCCTGTGGGATCGATAACCAGGACTTCATTAGAGCCCTGTATTACTTGATACGATACATATACTTGCGTTGAGTGCCTGGAATTTACAAAATCATTATAAACATATGTAAATTGGAGTTCATAAATTCTTGCAATATAAAAGTCTGTGAATCATTCGGTCAAGCCTCTCCAAACCTCCCTAAGATCATTCCAGCCATTTTCCCCCTCTGGTCCCCGTTGCCCGAGCTCAATTTCAGTGCTTAAACTTGGCTGGAAACCAGAACACTTTCCAATACACCTACACACAACACCAAATCTCAATTAATTGCACCCACACCTTCATAGTAGTGAAAGAAGATCCCCCATCAAAACCCCATCACAGAAGGCCTCTACACCAGACTTCCATCAAAGTTTGAAATCAGCCTTGATCACTTTCATACCTAAGCAATTCACCAGGGCAAGAGGCTTCATCCCTGAGCTTTTGGGACTCCAACGAAGGTGTAGAGCATCTCTGATTGAAGCTTCACTTCTCAGAACCAAGGTATTGCCTCCTTCTTCTTCCCGAGCTTCTATGGATTCTCCATGTAATCAAGGTTAATTTAAATTGTGATTAGCAGTATGAATATGTTTGCCATGCTTAGATGAGTCCATAGGATCAAACCCAAAGTGATTTGGTTGAGTCTAGGCTGTGATATTAGGGTTTTAGTGTGGACGTCTCTCGGGATGAACCAGTCGAAGATGAAGAAAGAGCGTTGTTAGATCGCGCGTGTAATGCTTGGACGGCCAGGATGGAGTCGGACGGAGATCAGGTACATAAAGTGTGGCCACATGGACATCCAGTCAAATGGCGGCGTCAAATAGGAGCGCGCTGCGTCGTCTTTCAGAGTGTTGAGGATCCGGTCAGCGCCGCGTAGTTAAGTAGGAAAATCCATATTTTCTGAATTATTTAAATTACTAGAACTTCAAAAATCCATATCTTGGCCAAACAAAATCAGAAAAATAAAAGAAACATACCCTGTTGCTTAGTGAACAGAGGAGAACAATGTGGAAATGGTTTGAAGTATTTTTGATGCATATTTTATTTTTAATGATTTAAATACTAATTTCTGTCTTTTAATTCTCCACTGACCCAGACATTTCACCATGGCTTGAGCTT
Source organism: Papilionanthe hookeriana x Papilionanthe teres (assembly GCA_022702705.1). Classification (NCBI taxonomy): domain Eukaryota; kingdom Viridiplantae; phylum Streptophyta; class Magnoliopsida; order Asparagales; family Orchidaceae; genus Papilionanthe; species Papilionanthe hookeriana x Papilionanthe teres. The sequence goes on from CM040433.1 coordinate 97,815,816, forward strand.
TGGGGGACTTATTCTATCTGTTATAAGGGACCTTCCCTGATTTTTCTAAAGTCAGGGGGGATCTCTATGAGGAGATCTCTATTTTTTAAGTTATTGTGTCTGTTTTGGTATAAAAATTGTAATAATTAAAATAATAATCTGAAAAATGCAAAGTAAAATTTTGTAGGTCTCTTATAATTAGAGGACCCTAGGATAATTATTTCATGGGCTAAATCACTAAGATGTGAACTAATCATCAACTTGACCTAAAACAAACACTTAAATTATCAAGACAAGATAAAAATCAAAATAACTCAAAAATGATTCTCCACTGTGCTTTAGTGGCAGAGGAACTCCCCTAAAAATTTTGAAGTCATTTGGAATTATATTAATAAGTTAAATGATTTTCCTAAGTCCAATGGCATTTTTGACACTTAAATAAATTTTAATAATTAAAATACCACTCAAAAAATTACAAAACTAATTTTGGGAGTTCTCTATGATCATAGAAATTTTCTAAAAATAAAATTGTATTTTTTATAAAATTTTCATTTTTGGTCATATTTTAATAATTAAATAATTAAATAATATTAAAAAAATATTAAAAATATTAAAAATCATTAAATTTTCACATTTAGTCTCCTAATCATATAGGAACCATCACCATAATTTTCCTAAGTCTCTAATTTAAAATATCAATTTCTAAAGGCTTAAAGAAATTTTTAAAAGGCTAAAAAATGAATTTCCTTAATTTTGCACTAAAATAATTCTAATAATTAAATATATATATATATATATATATATATATATATATATATATATATATATATATGAAATTTATTTCTCTGGGTTCCCTGACCTCATAGAGATTTTTTAAAAATACAAAATTGAATTTTCAAATTTTAAAATATTTTATAATTAATTAAAAATCTAGAAATTAAAATAATTCTAATAATTAAAATAAACTTCAAAAAATCATGAAATTTGGTCCAAGTGGTCTTCTGGTCTAGGTTTACCTCCAGTAAAAATTTCAAAGTAAAATATTTTGTTTTGATCAAGTTATTGAATTTTCACTAAAAACCTCTATTTTTGCATTAAAATAAATATATAAATTAAATTAAAATTTGAAAAGTCATATTTTCTCCTTCGATGTTTTAATTAGCTCATTAGTGAGGTAATATAAAAGTTCCAAAGTCATTTGAATTGAATTTAAGAAATTATGAAGTGATAAGGCCCCAAGGGCAAAATTATAATTTTAAGGGTTTTTAGCCTTAATTAATATTTAGGCTTAATCAAAGGGTAAAATGGGCAATTAATGAACCTAAATGATATGTTTGGATGTTTGAGACATTAAATGGATAAATGGTAGAAACAAACTACAATTTTACATATCAAAACTAAATGTTTAGATTTTCCTAATTAGTTTTAATTTGGAAGATAATTAAACAAAATGATTCTTAGGGTTAGGGGTTATTCTTGGACGTTAATAATCCACTAACTCAGACCCCTATTTGATATATTAAATGATAGCCCAATATTTTGATAAAAAAATGATTAAACTAATTTAAATATTTCCAAAAAAATTACAAATGTATCCATCAAAATTTTAAATGGCTTAGTAGTGAGCTAGGCTTAATCAATCTTGCTAAAAGGAGTTTAGAAAAGCAAACATAATCAAATTATAAATACCTGAAAAACACTACAAGCCCAATTATGAAATTAATTGGTTAATTTTCCCAAATAAATTAACTTTGCCTAAAGGGGTTTTCACCCCCATAAGTTCTAAATGAAATAACAAATGATAATTACCCTGTCTTTCGGGTTAATTAAAAATACGAACTCACTGAGCATTAGGGTACAAAATAGATAAACTATTTAATAATTATGATAGGTTAATAATAACCTCAAGGAAGCTCAAAAGAATTTTGAAACATCTAGGTATGTCCTAGAGGCTCTTCACGAGTCTTTTGGACACCTTACAGGACTGTTGCACCGATCATATTTATTAAATGAAAATATCTCCCAAATGAACAAATAGGACCCGTCGGGTTGTGACCTAGGACTTGGTAGGCCCTTGACAAACATATCCATAGGATTTTACTTCCCTGCAAATATAAAATTTTTATCGCAAAAAATACTAAAGTTTCAGGTGGAGGAACGAGAAGACTCACCAGGTGCACTTTAAAAAGTTTACAGCGCTTTCTTTTCCCATATTTTTTCTTTATCGCACTTTACCTTTTCTTGCAATTTGCATGATAAACAACAATGTCACCCTGTATGAAAACTGAAACCTTTAGGATAGCCACAAAATCAATACCAAAACTAAATTAAAAATCACGACAATATAAAATAAACCGCCACAACATTCAAAATATAAAAACAACTAAAAATTTAATCACAAATAAAATAAAAACTACAATTGTAACTAAATTAAAATGTCTCGTTGGATGATCGGGAATTCCTTGGAGGAGGTAACCCACGTGTTGCTAACAGGGTTTTTTCCCACGGTCTAAATGAAAGTATGAAACTCATTAAGTTGAGTTTAGTAAATTCATTTGGACTAAGTGAATTCGATGAAAATAGCGGTGTCGGGATGATGAAACCGTGGGATCTTAACCGGTGTTGCTATAGTTAACTTTAATGTTTCCCCTAATAAAACTTTCCTTAGTCTAAACAACAAGCCATATGATTTCGAGGTAGCTTGTCTAGTGCAGCATAAATCCTCACCTTTTCTTTAGGCCTTTGCACAGCCTTGCTGTGCAATATAAGCCCTAATTCGCTTTAGGATTTTGAGGTTATCGTCCGATACGACATAAATCCTCCCATCTTCCAAGTTGTTTGCATAATCAGATATTATGCAAATTTAATCACTATAATTAATTGGCAGGATTGAAATTTAAATAAATTCATTCCCAAGATTTAAAGCCAAACTATAGGATAATTTGGGAGGACATCAAAGTTTTTCTTGAATCTATGTTCTTCCCCTAGCTTTCTCTTCTTTAGATTCTAATAAAATAAAATGTTCCAAAATTTGAGCCATTCATCTACTGAATTTTTGATTATGACATTTTCTTTGGAAACCTTACCTTTGGAAGTCATGAATATAAATGTTTTCTGATCTATATCAAAAGTTTTCTTAGGTGACTTCGATTATGTAAGTTGTAATTAACTATAGGGGCTTGCCCTTATAGGAAACTTAAAGACCCCAGATTAATATAAACACTGTCTAATTCCTTCATATTAGGTAGAGGAAGTTTTCGGTCAAAAATTGGTTCACAGATCAAACGGATGTCATAAATCTTTTAGTTTATTAGATCAAACTTCACCTCAAGCCACGTACTTATTCTACGGGATAAATACATGTCTCGCGGTGAAATGTTTGATTATTTAAACTATCGTTTATATGAGATCGGTTTGATTTCATATTCTTCAAAATAAAAATATTAATTTCAAAATCCATATATATATATATATATAAATTAAATTAAATCAAATTTCTATTTTATAAAATTAAATCCCTTTTTAAATCAAAACACCCAAAACATATTTTTCAAAGAAGAAGGAATTTAATGGTCGACAGTTTTCTGGTAACTCCGCTGGGGATTAGTTTCTCTCTTCAATAAGATCAGGAAATATTATATTCATATATCGGTAATATGCTTATGTCCCTCATGAGCCAGATTACCATTCTTCTGTTGACATACTTCACCCATTTCTTTCTTGGGAAAGTGTGATCAACTCCTCTGGATTTCAGGATCGTCTGTTTAGTCACTCCAAAATAGAAGGGTTCAGGAGTCCCTAGGTTTTTCTTTTGATCTTGTGGGGTCGGACCCCCAATAGGTGTTAGCGACCAAATCTCGCTAGGACAATCTGCGCTGTGAAGGGGACCTCCGATCGGGTCTAGTACTTCACCTCTTTTCTGTGCCTTTCGGATGCAATCCTGTCTTCGGTAGATTGACCCACTCTTCTCTAAACCTTAAAACTCCTTTTAACCAACAAGTGAAAACCTAAAAAAATGAAATAAAAAGATAATAAAATGAAATAAATTTTCTCCAGTCCACATAACAACCTTTTTCGTAGTGTTTGCACTATGATGACAATTTTTTTGGCCCTCACTGAACTTTGAAATGCTTCTCTTGACAGTTAAAGATGTCAACCCCCTACGCTGACGATCTCCTGCAACTTGCCCTCCTTCCATAAGGCACGTCTTGTAGCACTAATGATTTAATTCGGGGCAAACTTCAGTGAGTTTGAAGACGTACTTGGAAAAGCTCCGTTTGTGCTCGTGAAAGTTGCCTCTCCTGAAATTCAAAAGCCATCTGCTAAATTCGACCTGAACTCTCATGAAGATTTCCCTTCCACTAAGAAGGTGAAAATAACCACTGCTCCCGTAGAATCAATCATCTCCGTGTCTAGGAGAGTTGTCACGTCTACTGCCACTAGCTTCTCCTTCACCGCACCTACTTTTCCATCTGCCAAAGGGAAAGAGATTCTGCGAGAAGATTATTCGGAAGATACCTTTCTTGCCTCGCTGCCAGTCTTTGAGGTTAGCTCAAGTTTTAGACTTTCCCTGCTAACCAAATCTCAAAGGAGAAATTGAAACCGCAGGATTCACAAGGCTGCCAGAACACAAGTCGCAAATCTGCCTGTAATTGATGAGATTCCTCAACAGGAGGAACTCGATTTACCGGATACCTATCCTCTTCTTCGAGGTAGCAAGTTCCACCCGTTAGCTGGCACTACTAGAGACGAAAGCCTCCAAAGGATTTCCGCTACACTTCCAGCACCACACGGTCATAATAAGGTGAGGGAGAGGCCTACTCCTATCACTCGAGCTCACACCATTCTGCGAAGATTATCTGAAATAGAGGGTTGTTCTATCGCCAAACTCCTCAAGAGGATGGGATGGGTAATATCCTCTGAAATTAAGAATAAAATTCTGGAAATGGAAAGACCGTCCGAGTTTCCGTCAAAGACCGTTTGTTGTGGATTGTTATGTTTTATTTTATGTTGGACTTTGTAGTCTGTTTGATGTTGTGAAATTTTTATTTATGGTTGTAATGTGGAATTTATTGATGTAATAGTTAGGAAGGTCTTTTAGTTTGTTTTTATGATATTTGTGGATGTTTTGTAATGTGAATGTTTAGAGTCTTTGTGGTAGTAAATGTGTTAGTAAATTTGAGTGTATTTTATTTGTTAGTTTAGAACTTATTCCAGAAAATATTTCGGAAGGTTTAAAACACTATTAAAATCTACTAATTAAATTTCATGCTTAACTTTTCAATTTACTACCATATATGTTTTAGTTGTGAATTTGCTTTTATTTCTTCCACTACTTTAAAATTCTTTTGAATTTCTTTTATAATATATAAAGTTAAAAATTTGATCTAGTTATTTTCATTCATGTTTTTAATTATTATACCTGCATATTTAAGATATTAAAATTTCTGTAAGCATGATACTTAAATTTTTCTATTCCTACCCATATATATTTTTACTATGCTTAAATGTTTCAACATAACAAAAATTTTAAAGTTTGGGGGGGGTGAAAAATAATTTTCAAAAACTTAAAATTTATTTGTTCTCAAATGTACTAAAAATAAAATTGGATTTTGATTGAAAGATAATTATGTGTATGAAGTTGTATTGGGGAAATAAAATTTTGAATATAGAAATGAGTAAGAGAATTTAGTTAAAATCTATAAGTAAGGATGAAAAATTTTAAGTGAAAAATTTCTTAGAGAAAATGATGAATATTTCGTAATATTCTTTAGTAGGAAAAATTGTATTTTTGGATAAATAGAAGGATTAGACTTTTTATTTTTAATACTTAAGTTTCTTTTATTGAAAATAATTTTTAAAACTTTTATTTTATTTATAAGTTAAAGATATATATCTACCTTATGCTTTACGAAAGCAATGATGGAATTCAAAATTATTAAAGGCCTATCCAGATACAATAATCCTTGCCTTATAAAAAAAAGGAGAAGAAAAGAAAAAAGAAAAAGAAAAGAAAAGAAAAGTGAAAATGAGTATGCAAAAAGAAAGGAGAAGCTTGAAGATTTAAGGGCTTAATCAAAAATTGGTTTCACACCCGATCTTTTTAAAGTATAAGATTTGAGAAAATCTTAAAGCTTATGAATATAATATAGTTAGTATATTTATTTTCAGTAAAGATTTTTAAGTAATTAAAATAAAATGCCTAAAACCTATATTTTGAAATTCTACAAGTATTTCTGAATAAGATAGGACCTCATATTTTTCATTCACTTTTATCTAAAAGGTTTCTAAACTTTAAATTAGTCTCATTTACTAAATTTTTTTTCTAAATTGGACTACTACATTTTTAGAACAAAAGTTTAGAAACTCTTAAAGAAACATATTACATAATTTACTTGTTTGATTTTTATATGATTAAAGTGTCACTTGAGGAGAAGTAATATCTTAAGTTTGGGGGATTTTAATACACCTAAAATATAAAATATTTTAATACACGTTTTTATACCTATTTTTGATGATATTGCAATTTAATGGAAGGTATTTTATGTATTTTTCTTACATGTATGATTAAATGGATGAATGTGATGAAATGAGTGAAAAATGATCAAATTTGGAGCACAAATGAAGAAAGTGAAAAATTGATCTGTGGCGATTAAGCGCCTGGACCCGCGCTTCGCGCAAAGGAGTTGCGGCTATGCTCCCAGATCTAAAGCTTACACACCAAATGACTCGCAACTAGGTTTCGAGACCTCATGCTTATGCTCAGCAGTTACTAATGAGGAGTTATTTAATTTTTGGCGCCATTTTGAAGAGGCAGTTGAGCATCTCTTGGTAAGAATGTAGGTAAACTCTTATTGGTGCAAAATTTAATTCAACATACTCTTGAATGGATGCATCTCTTGGAAGATACATTGAATCTAGACACAATTTGAAGAGATACGAAGACACCTATTGAAAAATTATAAAAAGAGGACTTGATGATCAGAAAAGTAGTTGTTACTGGAGAGTGTGGTTTATGTTTATTGTGTAAGAGACTTATTTTAGTAACACTCCACTCCACTTCACCATTTTCTATTTACTTTACTATAGTTTGTATTAGGATTAGAAGTGATATTTATAATCCTTATAGTTGGGCGTCAACCTCTAAGGATTATTGTAAGGGAAAGCAAAATTTTCAATGAAACATCAAGAGTTTGGTGGAGAGGATTTACAGATATGTTTTTATCTTTGTTATTACATTTGGTTTTTTATTAAGACTTCATGTGTTTTCACTATGATTTATACTTTTAAACCAAGTTGTGATTGTATTTTCTCCATGAATTCTGAGTAGTTTTCTTTATTTTTTTCCTTAAAATGATGAAGTAATAAAGTTATGGAAGGATGTCATATGAAGTATTGGAATTCAATGCTGGAAGAAGTTGTGATGATTCAAAACCTTGCCCTTCATTTACTTCTTAATTTGGCCAATTAAGATGTTAAAATTTATTGTGAGAACATATAAGAACCGGTATTATATTGTCTCAGTCAATAATTGGTAAGAATCACATGAGATTATATGGGTGAGAATGCAGTTCATATGATTGAATGCAAATAAATAGGGAGATATACTTTGATGGGTGTAGAATTAGAGGACTTTAGAGCGACAGGCTAAAGCCCCCAATTCAATTTATTATTTTATGTTTTGATAGAAGATGTTAGCGCTCAGGTGGAGGGAATATATGAAACTCTAGAGTGAGAACTAGTATCTTTCTTGCCTAACCCGTCTTCAAGATTTATAAAACAATAGATTAACTTATGTTCTTTATAGCATCTCTAGTAAAGGTAAAAAATATAATTGTTCCTATTTGACACGACACATTTAAGATGCTTCAATAACAAAATTCCATGACTTGTTACTGATTCATAATAAGGAAAAAGATATTTTATTTGCATTAGTTTTCATCTTACAAAAATTTAGTTAAAGTAGTTGCTTAATTTCATTTCAAATTATAAAAATTAACAAAAAGAATCGAATTTTATTTCCTAGAAAATTATCTTTAGTTTGGGTAAGATCATTCTTAAAAAGTAAAAAGTTATTTTTCTAATTTCTTTATTTAATACTTTCCCTGTGGGTTTGATATCTCGGGGTTTAATCAAAAAGTCCTATATTTGATAACATAAGTATACTTGTAGTTTCTCATATTATAATATCATTAAAAAAAGAATCAATTCATATATAAAACGTAAGCATAAATATCTGATATCAGGTCACTGCCACGTGGTTCCATCCGTTTAGTATCTTGAAACCCATGCTCATACCTTTATTTCTAATTTTGACTCTTCCTAAGAATCTAAAAAGTACATCAAGAAAAAGAGGGAAAAAGACTCGACCCACATGAAAATAATGTTTGCAAGAAGACAATAAACATGTAATTTATAATGAGCCGTGCCTTTTTATCGGGGGTGTTACATGACACTTACAAGCAGAAGGTTAGTAGAAATCATCACATGCTTCCCCTTTAATGATACTTGTGTGTATACACATATTGACATGACATTTTGTGTAATAATGCTCTAATATACTACTATGCTTATTAAGCACACAGGAAAACCAAAAAACACAAAAGTGATGCTTGCCTAGAGTGAACAAATCAACATAAAATAATAATATGAGACGTAAAAAAACTACCTATTATCCTAAATTCTAGCTTAACATACAATCTAACAAGAATGTATCCTATCCAGCATTTAAGTGCACAGAGTAAGGTCTCCGGGTACGTATGACTTTAACAGGGTTGCAACACTTACCCCATCCTAAAGATCTAAGGGGTCTAAAGGGTGTCACATATAATAGATTTTGAAAAGATTTGGCCTTATGTATGGCCTAGTTTTCTACATGCATAATTTTGAAATTATGGCGAATGGAATAAGTAGAAAAATAATATTTTCTTAGTTTTAAAATAAGGGCTATTAAATACAGACCCGTAACATGCAAGGTGACACGAGTTAAATCCATTAGATTCTTAGCATAGTCATACTTGTGTCAGTTCCAATGCTTTAAATTGTATTATTCGTTATGATTTACCAGACAAGCAACACTCGTTAAGGCATCACGACCAATATGGGGTCACTCGCCTATTAAGCCTGAATCATTATCCATGCAGGCATGCAAATGCAAATGGGAACAATCATACATAAGAATGGTGAGTATGAGTGTGTCGTGGAGGTGGTGAATCAGAAAGGTGGGTGTGATGTTGAGGAAATGACCCAAAAAGGTGGGAGTATCATGGAGGCAGCGACCCAAAGAATGGGTGTGTCATGAAGGCAGCAACCTAAAGAATATGTGTGTCATGGAGGCAATGACCTAAAGGAGGGGGGGAGTCGTGGAAGCAATGACCCAAAAGGGTAGGCATGCCGAGCAGGCAGTGATCAAAAAGGGTGGGTGTGTTATGGAGGTAGTGACCTAAAAGGGTGAGCATGCTGTGAAGATAGTAGCCCGAATAGGTGGATGTCCAGTAGAGGCAGCGACCCAGAAATATGAGTGTGCACAAGATGCAGTGACTCCAAGGAAAATCATATGGCAATCCAATGTGTTGTCATAGGAATGAAGTGAAGTAATTCTCATCAGAGAGAAATACGCACCAGAGGAACTTGATATGAAAGTTATCCTCGTAAAGACACATGGGTGTCTGGGGAACTATGTACATGTAATATGACATGAAAAGCGAATATTTGAGAGTGCACTGGTGCAAGTGCAAACATTTATGACTTGGTGCTGAGTGATATTAGGATGCCACAAAGAAAATGTGGAATAATGTGTCGTTGGGATGCACAAGTACTCGATATGGGTATATGAGGGCATATGCCCATCAGTGCACAGTAAAAGGTGCAAGTGGTGAATATGTTAAGGCATACCTTGCAATTCAAACACTGTGTAAGTGAATTTGACTGTTTGACCAGTTAGATCGACTAGGATGGTCAACTAGGAGTAACGTAACCAACGGGCTTAGTCGGGCTAAGGTGGCCAACTGGGCCAAAGTGATTGGTCGGTCGGGCCAGGGCGGCTGGTCAAACCTATGTGTTGTGTTCTAAAATTACCATGCAACATACATCTCATCGATAAATGCAAAGAAATGCAATCATCGTGCAAAATAACAAAGCATGATCACCCTAACGTACTCACATAAGAGCCTAGGGTTTAGCTCTGGGATTCGCAGTATAGCCGTCTCTGACTTTGGCAAGGAAATTCACCGATTTCTCATAGAATTCCTTCACCATTCGTATGACATACTAGCTACAAAGCATTTTCTGTCCTACGAACCTCCCATGATTTGTAGAATGAGCTATCTACAATGTTTTTTCCCATTTATTAAGATCAACTATTCCAACCCATCCAAGGATGGTTGGAAGCGCCAAAGCCATTGAAAACTGATATTCCAACCCATTAGGATTTAGGTCTAAGGCTTGCAACAAGGAGTCACTTGGCTTTGCAAGGAATTGGCCATGAAAGTGATTTCTAAAATATGGATTTCTCTGGGAAACAAATGACCAATCCAAAGATGTGTGGCCATGTCGACTAGTGTCGGTCGGCCAACTCGTCTCGTGTGTATGACCGAACCCACAACACCAAGCAACGTCTATCCTAATGCTTGTTAAGAAAGAAAATGTAAGGAGTTTTTGAGAATCTCATCAACATGGTGTTTGATGTCATGTTTCTTCATGTAGAGAGAAGTTTTCTTAGTGGAAAGTGAGATGGAAACATTCCGATAAAGCTCCAGTGAGGTGAGGTATGCTCCATACCTTCTCCAAAGAACGAAGAAGCCATCCTCTAAGATGAGATTTCAGCGAGATTATGGTGAAGTTCTGAGCTTCGGGAAAGTCCCTGCGGTGCTATAACGATCCTTCACCAAAGTAGGATGAAGCTCTCATTTAATGTAAGATATGTGATGCCTTGCTTCCTTGCTAGCCAAGCACTTCCCCACAAAAAACTCTCCTTACACACTAAATTAAAGTGATGGCAGAAGAGGAAGGAGATGGAGGAAGAAGGAGAAGTTGGGAGATAACCAAATACCTTGAGCTTCTCTTTCAGGAAGAAGAAGAGTCTTCATCCATTTTCCTTGCTCCATGCTCTAAACTCTTTGGGGAAGAAGATGGAGTTCTCCCTTGTGCTCTCCCAACCTCTCTAAGCTTCAACCAAAACTAAAATAAGGAGGAAATCCCATAAAGGATGAGTAAGAGAGGAAGCTTAAACCAGCCTCCCCATACAAAATAGTGTCCCTTAATTAAGCTTATAATGGCTAATTGATCCCTGATATTTATGTTTACATTTTATATATGGATTTATACTTTATACTTCTTTTAATGATATCTCTTTCTTTACAAAAACGCCAAAAACTTGATGTCAATGCAAATGAGAGTTTAATTGTTATTATTATAAAATGGGATCCTACGTAAGTATAAGTATCGTTATCAAGTAATATATGACTTTCTGATTAAGCCCCGAGATATCGAACCCACAGAGAAAAATGTTAAATATACTTAAAAAAATAAAATAAAAAATAACTTTTTTACTTTCTAAGAAAAATCTTACCCAAACTAAACATAATATTCTAGGAAAGAAAGTTCAATTTTTTGTTTGGTAATTTTTATAATTTGAAATGAAAGCAAACAAGTAAATTTAACTAGATTTTTGTAAGATTAAAGCAAAGACAAATAAAATATCTTTTTATGTACTATAAATCAGTAACAAGTTATGGAATTCTGTTATGTAAGTATCTAAAATGTGTTGTACCAAATAGGAGCAATTATAATCTTTACCCTTACTAGAGATGCTATAAAGAACATATGTTAATCTAATGTTTTAGTAATCTTGAAAATGGGCTAGGCAGAAAAGATACCAGCTCTCACTCTAGAGTTTCTTCTTCCCCCTCCACCTGGGGGCTAACATCACGTATCAAGACATAAAATATTAAATCAAATTTGAGGCTTTAACCTGTCACTCTAGAGTCCTCTAATTCTACACCATTCAAAGTATATTATCCTATTTATTTGCACTCAACCATATGGACTATATTCTCACCCATATAATATCATGTGATTCTTTCCAATTGTTGATTGAGACAATACCATAGCGAATCTTACATGTTCTCACAACATATATTAAAATTTTAATTAGCCAAATCAAGAAGTAAATGAAGCGCAAGGTTTTGAATCATCACAACTTCTTCTAACATTGATTTCTTGTACTTTACACAACTTCCATCCATAACTTAATTACTTTATCATTTTAAGAAAAATATAATGAAAACTACTCAGAATTCATGTAGAAAATACAATCACAACTTGATTTAAAAGTAGAAATCATAGTGAAAACGCAAGAAGTCTTAATTAAAAATCAAATGTAGTAATAAAGATAAAGACTAATATGAAAATCCTCTCCACCAAACCCTTGAAGTTCCATTGAAAACTTTGTTTTTCCTTACAATCTTCCTTAGAGAGTGGCGCCCAACTCTAACAATTCAAAATCTCTCTTCTAATTCTATATATACTACACTAAAGTAAGTAGAAATGGTGAAGTGGAGTGGTGTGTTACTAAAAGAACTCTCCTACAAAATAAACATAAACCACACACCCTCCAATAATAACCATTTTATGATCTTCAAGTCTTTTTTATATAACATTCTAACAGGTGCTTCAGTATCTCTTTAAATTATGTTCATATTCAATCAATCTTTAAAGAGATACATCTTTTTAAGAGAAATTTAACTTAATTTTGGCGTTGATCCCGTGATTTTAAATATACTTATAAATATAAGAATTCGACACAACTACTAAAAGATATAGATTCTTAGCAACATCGCCAAAAAACTTATCTTGGAGCGTAATTTTAATTTTAGTAACAATAAAATATTATAATCTTTTAATCGCTGAGTTACCTTTAAACGCAAGTATACGTATCGCTCAAGTAATACAGGGCTCTAGTGGAGTTTTTGATATCGATCCCACAGGGAAATATATTAAAGCCTACATACTAGGATTGTATAAATCAAGTTAGAATTACAACTAAATCGAAATTGTCTATCTGTTACTAATATGCAATCGATAATAATATAAAGTTTTTATATCTAAACTATTTTTACTAACAATTTACTAATACTACTGAAATTAAGTTCAAATATATAATAGCAAGATTCTTTCTCCTTTGTTAATATATTTAAGTGAAACGATAATTAGAACTAGTTTTATATGTGTTGTGCCAAATAGGAGCATACCTATTCTTTACCCTTTGATCCAGGCATAAAGAACATTGACTAATCTTATGTTTGGTTACTGAATGTGCGGCTAGACTGAGAGGATACCGGCTCTCACTTCAGAGCTCCCACGTTCCCCTCGCCTGAGGGCTAACAATGTACACCTCAGCACCCAAATGATAGGACCGAATTGAGAATTTTATCCTGTCACTTTAAAATCTCCAATTCTACACCCGATTAATATTATTTCCTTTTTTATTTGCACTTCTCCTTTCAAGGATTTACATGTCTACCTTTCAAAGAGAAATGTGATATACACTAGTTAAGAATCTCTAGCCCACGGTCAGATCTTAAGAATTATTCACAGATTTTAACAATACAAATTACCAATTTTATAGTAAAGTAAGTTTAGGTATAGTATCATCACAACTTCTTTATAATAGGTTTGATACACTAATTCATATAATCATTTCACAAAAACATCAAAACAAGAAGAAAGAGAGAACAACTACTCAGAATTCATGAAGAGGATGCAATAAAACTTGGATTTCATATAATAAAGTAAAATTCTACAAAATACAGTAAATAAACACAACTTATCTTAAATTCCTCCCCAAGAAAACTCCTCGAAGTTCCTCTGTATTTCTTCCTTTCTTATAGCACGCAACATTCTACTTCGAAACGGCAATGCAGAAGAGATCTCTCACTTCCCTTCCACTCTAACAATCCATCGAAGAATTCCTCACAAAATCTCTATTTAAACTCACTACTTACTAAATAACAACACTAATAATAACTATCTACTCATTATAAACACACTAATTGACACTTTTTAACACTTTGGACTCTCTAGTAAAACATAGGAGACCAATTTTTCAGCATAAAATGGTTCTTTTTAAAGTTGTAGAAGAGTCTCTAAGGGTTTTGCATGCACCCCTTCGAAACTCATCCACATTCGACGTATTTCTGGAAAAAATCGTTGATCCCACTGTCGGTGGTCTCGAGTTACGCCGTCGGGGGCATTTTAGAAACAGTGCTTTAAAATAGGCCCGCTGTTGGCAGCCTCAAGCTGCGCTGTCGGCGACCTCCCTTGCAATTAATTCTGAACTCTCGGGAAAATCACACTGTCGGCGCCATTGACCTCGCCGTCGGTGCCATCGACCTCGCCGTCGGCGCCTTAGGTCAAATTTTTCATAATTTGGTCATTTTTGCTCCAAATTCGCTCCTTTTTGCATATTTTCGCTCCTGTGTCCTTAAATCTTCATACATGCAGAAAAATCACCAAAAATATATTTCTTTAAAGTGTGATATCATCAAAATCAGTATAAAATAGGCTTGAAAATCTTATCATTTTTTCCTTGGGTCAAAATCCTCCAAATTTAACTTTTACTTGCCCTCAAGTAATCCTTATACTGCATAAAAGTTATGATTGTGATAAAGGTTTAATTCAGAAATACTATAATTTTTATTTAAATAAATATTGTAATAAGAATTCTTAGAAAGATTTTCAAATAATTAGATAAATTCTGCAGGTATAAGGCTATCTAGTCATCAAGTATAAGAGTTCTAGTTTTCTATTCATTTCAAGAATGACTATATGTTGCAATATTAATTCACTCAAAGTATTCAGAAGATAGGAAATTCATGAGGAAACTATAAGTAAGAAACTAGTCATAAATATAAGTTCAGAAATGTTTTTTAGTTTTCCTTTTAGGTTAATCCAAGTGAAGCCAATTTTTTATAAGGCATTTCCTCAAGCTTCTCCTCACTTATTTTCTTTTCTTTTTTTTCATTTCTTTTCAGGGATTGTTTTTCAATCCTTT
Source organism: Papilionanthe hookeriana x Papilionanthe teres (assembly GCA_022702705.1). Classification (NCBI taxonomy): domain Eukaryota; kingdom Viridiplantae; phylum Streptophyta; class Magnoliopsida; order Asparagales; family Orchidaceae; genus Papilionanthe; species Papilionanthe hookeriana x Papilionanthe teres. The sequence goes on from CM040433.1 coordinate 97,830,847, forward strand.
TCTTTTTTTTTTCTTTTCCTTTTTCAAGTGAGGATTACTATATCTGGATAGTCTGTTAATAATTTTGAACTTTACTCTTCTTTTCTAAATTTGAAACTTTCAACATTCTTTACCTTATATGTACTTCATAGTTTTTAGTTTATTGAATCTCAATCTTTTCTTTTTCAACTAAATTCTTAAGATTCTTAATAATTCAAAATATAGTTTTCCTTACTTTAAATAGTTAAATATAGTCTTATCCATTTATACTAAATATCTTAATCTACAAGATTAATTTTCATTTTCAAAAATATTTCATTAAATCTTTTACAATATTTAGATAAAATCTAAATATAGTTATCGGAATTAAATTTTATCACAAAATCATAGTAATAATTTTTGAAAATATGTTATTTGAGAACATATAATAGTTAAGATTTTTATTCCCTCCCACAAACTTAAAGCTTTCTATAAATAAAAATCGTACATGGGTGAAAGAAAAATTCTAAATATAAAATTCATACCTTTGCACTTTAGACATTTTTGTCTTTTTGAAATTTACAGGTTCTTCTCAAAATTTCTAACTTCAAGTGATTTGTAATATTAAAAACCTTTCTACACACATAACAGTTTATAAAATTTGCTGGGGTAATGAAATTTTAAAATAAGTATATAAAACTAAACATTAGATAAAAACAACTAACTACAGTTCACAGGACATATGCATTTCACAACACAGAACCAACAGTTTACTATTTTAAACTAAACAGTTCACAATTACAATTATCATCACAAATATCACAATCATCTAGAAATGAAAATACAAACTACAAACTAAACACATATCACAAAAAATAAAGCATAGTCCACATAATATAATCAATAAAAGTACTACAACAAAAAAAACTAAAACTAACACAAACACATACAATACATCACTATCAAATCATCAAGCATCAAAATCCCACACAATGTCTTCATTACCCTGGTCAGCAGGAGGATTGGGCTGATACTGAGTATATTGGGTGCATTCTGGAAAAATGACATCATTCTCTCCTCTGTAGTATCTAGCCTGAGCATCGTAATAAGCCATCTCAAAATTTGAGTGCCTCTGAAGATACTCACTATCATGATCGTGTCTTCTCTCTAGCCCTTGTGATCAATTCTTTCTAGTTTTTAATCTAACTACTCAAAACTTTTCCTCTACAGGGTCATGGAATTCATCAGATCATATAAGGTAGGGGGACTAGAGGCAGGAGGATCATAGCTAGTAGAAGGAATGTCTCTACTAGTAGAAGGTCCTTTGCTCCTACTTCCTAATCTCCATTCCTCATGGGATTCATAAGTCTTTATATTCCCTTTACTAATGGGTTTCATAGGAAACACCCATTCCTGATCATCTCTTGATTCAACTCCAGATAGTTGACAAAGTACATAAATAAGGCCAGGATGCCCTAAATATCCACTTGTCTCAGTCTTCGTAGTGGCCATAATATTCTTATAGATTATTCTCCCCACATTAATAATTTTGTTGTTCTGAATACAAAAATTCAAAACAGCTCTTTCTAGAGACTTCACTATGATGGTAAGTGGGTAACAGAGTCAAACAGATGAAATAATGTCATGCCTTAGCAGTGGCATTCATCATGGACAATGGAAAGTTAATCCGTTAATGATTTTGAATTTTCCAAACTCCTTTCCCATCAGTGAGAAAGTCGATAACATCGTTCAACAGACCTTCCATTGTTCTGAAAGTTTCATACTCACTAGAATAATAGTCGTGAAGCTCGTAAAAAGTGTTAATGTGATTAGCACTAAAGTCGACAGAGATTCCTCTTACTTGGACTGGTTCATCCTCAAGTTGAGAAAGATTGGAGTAGAACTCCCTAACAACTTCTATAGCAGCCTTATTTGTGGTGTACCAGAAATTCGCCCATCCTCTCTCTTTGATAACTCTTTCTATTTCTCCTCTAGGATTATCAAAAACGTTATCTCGTATACACTTTTTACTTTGATAGACTGAATTATACCTCGATTGTGCCTTCGCATTAACGAATCGAGTCCCGTCAAATTTAAGTCTTCTCTTTTGTCTTGGAGCTATAGTTTGATCTATCAAATCACAAAAATTCCAAACTAATCTCCAAAATAATTATACAATAACTTCTAAAGGGGGTTTAAAACAATCTAAATCAATTTCCATGAATCCCTTCCAAGTCTTTTCTCCACATTTTCAATTTTTCCAAAATTTCTTAATGTAGAAGAAATTCATGGTGACAATAAAAAAGTTTTACATATGAGTGAAGCTCTTACCAAGGGAAGATGAAATCCGGTGTTAGAATTTGTTGAAATCGCTCCAAATCCAAGACTTCTCAAGCCCTAGGTCGACTTTTTGGGTAAAAAGGGGAAGAAGATGATGAATAGTGGCATTTAACCGGTCAAAATTGCGGTTAATAGGTAATTTTAAAGATCGCGCCGTCGGCGGGCTCTATTGAATTAATTTCCTAATCTTCTCAGGAAAATCGTGCCGTCAGCGAGATTCTCAAAATTTGATCATTTTTCAAATTTCTGTGATTTAGATCAATTTTAAGCCTCGTCGTCATCCGTTCGATCCTTTTTATCATTTATTTTAAGTGATTAAGTGATGTATTAACCTAAATAAACGTACACACAATATATTTCACATTTATATATTGAATCCAAGTGTTTGCAACACACAATACATAACACACATAAATAGGTATTCTTTCAATCAAAATCCATCTAATCAGCGTTGAAATCCAAACCACAACACTCAAAACACTGAAAACAAACATTACAAACTTAATCTCATCTATATTGAGATTAAAAAGCAAACTATAGAAATTAAACACACAAACATTCAAACATTGTTCAAATCAAACACAACATAATCAAGTCTACTACTCTTCAGAAGTAATGCTAGTCTCTCCTCTGATATCACCCATTGCTTGAATGTGGACGAACATGTTGTAAAAAGGTCGGAATGGGAATACTTCAGTTGAATCTTCATCGATCAATCTCATCCATCTCATCAATCGCACCAAACTCGCTTTGAATTGTTCAGTATGATCAAAATATTCTTTCATTCTCCAATTGATGTGATCAAAGAAATCAGACATCTTGTTAATTGTACTCGTTAAGTTTTGTACATGATTCTCCATATTCTTGATTCTATGCAAGAGCATCAGTGTCTTGTCTGCTACTAATGGTTAAATAGGAATAGAATTCTGCGAGGCTTGATCCATAATCAAGCCTACATCACTCTCTCCATCATTGGCTAGGAATATATGAGTTGGATCTAAGGGTTTCCAGGGTAGCAGTATCTTCTCCCAAATCTCGTACAAAACTTGAAAATTGCAAATCGAGAAAATTGTAGAAGGATGTTCAAGCCCTTGGGATGATCCTTGAACGATCAGGCCATAACCAGACTTCACAATAATCGATCCAATATCAATGGGCCAACTCAATTGAATGCAGTAGTTCAAAATTGTACTTTCTTTCGTGACTTTACCAATTTTCATTGTCGGCAATAATTTCGTAGAGAAGAAAAAGTGTCAATGTTTCGAAATAGGATTTAAAAGTGTTGCAGAGAAACTAACATACCCGTTCTCTCTAACTTCTTAGTCATCAGTTCTGTTCGTCAAATATTGGTATATTTCATTCATCTTTTCTTTCGTCAGCACGAAATTTGAATAATAAAAGACTGGAACATTATCAAGCATATATAACTCATTAATTCTTCCAGAATTGAATATAATCCACCTACCTCGCACAAAAACGCTTCCTTGGTTGATTTCATGTAAATTGGCGTAAAATTCTTTAACCACTTGAACGACTACTGCGGCAGTAGTGTAGCAAAACACTTCTCATCTTCTCCGCGCTATCATTTCTTCAATTGGTGATGAAGAATTGCTTTGTCCTATATTGACAAATCCTCTTTCTTTAATTAATCTTTTCTTTGAGATTACCTTGTTGAAAAGTCGATGTGCCTCCGCACTGACAAATTTTCTCCAGTTGTACACTCGAAATCTTGGGTTATCAATCGAATTGGAAGCCATTTGAGAAAGATTAGAGAGAGTATCCATTCGTTTTTGGGAGTTTAGAGTGTTTAGGAACCATCCATAGAATTTTTTAGAAGTTGAATTCGCTAAAACCACCAAAAATCGTCGTTTTGAACACGAAAAACTGTCCACTCACCGATCTCGCTGTAGGCGGCCTCGAAGGCGCCATCGGTGAGCCTTATGCAATTAAATAGTAGAGCTATTGGGAAAAACCCACCGTCGGCGGCGTCGAGCACGCCGTCGGTGCCTTAGGTAAAAATTTGCAAAAAAATGACTTGGTCCAATACATTCCAAATTTTTCTCTATGGATTTAAATTCTATGATAATCAAAGGGTAAATATAAGTAGTAGGACTTAATATTACTACAAACTAACAATAATTTCAAACAAACACACAACTATTAAAGATAAATATGGGTTGCCTCCCATAAAGCGTTTGGTTTAACGTCGTCAGCCTGACCTATTCAAGTGTTATTCAGGTTGACTGAGCATTTAAATCTCTTTAAAATTTTGTCTTTTACCCTCAAAATATGGTTTTAATCTATGTCTATTTACTTTAAATCTTTTCTAGTCTTAGGATCTTCAATTTTAATAGCTCCATAACTATAAACTTGAATCACAGTAAAGGGTCCTAACCAACGAGACTTCAATTTCCCAGGAAATAATTTCAGCCTTATATTGTAAAGCAAAACTTCTTGTGCTGGTTCAAAGCTCTTTTGGTTAATATTTTGATCATATCTTAACTTTAGTTTTTCCATATAAATTTTGTTGTTATTGTAAGATTCATTTCTTAATTCTTCTAACTCATTCAATTGCAGCATTCTCTTCTCACCAGTATTTTTCAAATTATAATTAAATTCTTTAATTGCCCAATATGTTTTATGCTCCAATTCTACTGGTAAGTGACAAGTTTTTCCATATATAAGTCTGTAACGAGTCATACCAATAGGAGTTTTATAAGTAGTCCTATATGCCCATAATGCAGTATCCAGTCTCATAGATCAATCTACTCTATTAGGATTTGCAGTCTTTTTTAGAATCTATTTGATCTCACGATTAGAAACTTCAGCTAAACCACTGGTTTGAGGATGATAGGCAGTAGAGAATTTATGAACAATACTAACTTTTCTACCAATCTTTGAATGTATTTATTCCTAAAATGGGATCCTCCGTCAGTGATAATCACTCTCGGCATACCGTATCTTGTGAAAATGTTTTTCATTAAGAATTTTGAAACACTTTTAGCATTACAACGAGGTAAAGCTTCTGCTTCAATCCACTTAGATACATAATCAACCACAATCAAAATATATAAGTTTCCAAATGAAGGAATAAATGGTCCCATAAAATCTAATCCCCAAACATCAAAAATCTCAACTTCCAATATGAAATTCAAAGGCATTTTGTTTCCTCTAGATATATTACCACTCGTTGGCATCTATCACATGTTTTGATATATCTGTAAACATCTCTAAAAAGAGTAGGCCAATAAAATCTAGCTGGTAAAATTTTTTATGCATTTATGTCAATCCCAAAATGTCCTCTAAAATCAGAATCATGACATTTTTGAATAATCAGTTCAGTTTCTTCATAAGGCACACAACTCCTAATAATAAGGTCATTACATTGTTTATATTAATATGGTTCATCCAAAAAATATGATTTCGAATCATGAAAAAATTTTTTCTGTTGCTGCAATGCTAACAAAGGTGGCAAAATATCGCTTACTAAGTAATTTACTATATCAGCATACCAAGGTATTTTCCACTCATTAATATTATAAAATTTTTCATCAAGGAAAATGTCTATTATTTCGTTGTCGGTGTCAGATAATTCATGGTATTCTAGTCTCGACAAATGATCAACAATTTTATTTTCAGTTCCCTTTCTATCAATCACAACAAAATCGAATTCTTGCATTAAAAGTACCCATCTACTTAATCTTGGTTTAGTATCCTTCTTTTGCATCAGATATTTAATAGCTGAATGATCAGTATGCACAATACATTTAGTTCCAATTAAATATGATTTAAATTTATCAAAAGCATACACAATAGCCAGTAACTCTTTTTCAGTAACTATACAGTTAATTTGAGCATCATTAAGAGTTCTACTAGTGTAGTATATAACCATAAAAATTTTATCATATCTTTGACCAAGAACAGATCCAATAGCATAATCACTAGCATCACACATTAGTTCGAATGACTTCCCCCAGTCAGGTGAAACTATTACAGGTGTTGTGATTAGTTTTTCCTTTAATAACTCAAAGACATTTGAGCAGTCTTCAGTAAATTCAAATTTCTTATCCTTTTATAAAAGTTGGCATAGAGGTTTTGTAATTTTAAAAAAAAAATCTTTAATATAGCGCCTGTAGAAACCAGCATGTCCAAGAAAACTTCTTACCCCTCTCACTGTAGTAAGAGGTGGTAATTTAGTTATTACTTGAATTTTTGCAGGGTCTACTTTCATGTCATTTTCTGAAATTTTATGCCCTAATACAATTCCTCCTGTAACCATAAATTGACATTTCTCCCAATTTAGAACTAAGTTAGTTCTTTCACATAACTCCAAAACTTTTTCAAAATGATTTAAGCATGCGTAAAATGATGTTTCAAACACAGAGAAATCATCCATAAATACTTCTATTCCATTGTCTATTAATATACTAAAAGTAGACATCATACATCTTTGGAATGTTGCAGGTGCATTACATAGTCCGAAAGACATTCTTCTGAAAGCAAAAGTTCCATAAGGACTAGTAAAAGTTATTTTCTCTTGATCCTCAAGAGCAAAGGTATATAATGGTAACCAGTATATCCATCCAGAAAATAGTAATACCTATGTCCAACAAGTTTATCCAACATTTGGTTTAGAAAAGGAAGAGGAAAGTGATCTTTTATGGTGGCGACATTTAATTTTCTATAATCAATACAAATACGCCATCTAGAAACTTGTCTCATAGGTATTAATTCTTTATTTTCATTTTCTTCAATAGTTACTTCTCCTTTCTTGGGAACACAATGAATTGGACTTACACAAGGACTATCTGAAATAAGATATATAATTCCAGCATCTAACCATTTTAAAATCTCTTTTTTAACTACATCTTTCATAATAGGGTTTAGTCTCCTTTGAGGGTCAATTCTTGGTTTATGTTCTTCATTTAATAAAATTCTGTGCATACAAATCGAATGACTAATTTCTTTAATATCAGCTAGAGTCCAACCAAAAGCTCTTTTGTATTTTTTTAATGTATCCATTAGTTTTTGTTCGGGAATTTCATTTAAGTTTGAGGATACAATTACTGGTAGTGTTGAAAAAGCTCCTAAAAATACATACTTCAAATGAATTGGAAGATTCGTTAATTCAAGTTCAAGAGGTTTTACAACAGATGGGAGTAATATT